>OY776114.1:19226708-20426708 GCA_963675035.1 Allygus modestus
TTCAACAATACTTTCGTGCGGCGGAAAATGTTTTTTACAATTATACAAGAAAACAACCTGATGATACATCCATTTGCGGTCATTTATGTTTAGACTTTTTAGCTAAAAGTGTTAGTCAACTTTAAGATGTCTTCGTATACAGTGTCATTAACCGGTAACTCATGTACTTTGCGCAGTATTCTGTTTCCAGCGCTACGTTTGCAAAAAGGAAGACTATGGGAAGCCGCATTATTGGATTTAACAACATATAACTCTATTCCAAACGTTAGTGAAGGAATTAATAACAAAATACATTATTACAAGACAAAAGATAATAAAGGAAAATATTCAGCTTTGGAAGAATTCAGTTTACCAACAGGAGCTTATGAAATTGATAATATAAATGAAGTTATACAAAAACATATGGGAAAAGAAAATATAACGATAAAAGGCAATAACAATACAATGAAAGCCGAAATTACTTCTAAGTATTATATTGATTTTGGTCAAGAACGTTCAATTGGTAGTTTATTAGGGTTTTCTAAGGAAACAAAGGTATTAGAACCTAATACAACTCATTCTGGGAATAGAACTGTGACGATCATCAAAGTAAACAGCATAGACATTACATGTAACATTATACAAGGATCCTACAGAGATGGAGAAAATCGGCATATATTACACACATTCTACCCATCAGTCGCACCGGGTTTCAAGATAGTAGAAAAGCCTCAAAACCTTGTGTACCTACCGTTAAACACCAGTTTCATTTCAGACATCGTGCTGAACATAGTGGATCAAGACGGAAACCTTATTGACTTTCGAGGAGAAGCTATTACTGTAAGAATACATATAAAATCATCCGCTTAGATAATGGGGTTATCATTTAAAAAGAGAGAGCCAACCAGCAAAGAGGTCAGTAGCTCATCAGCTGTAGAAGGATTAACAAGTGACAACATTCGTTTTCTAGAAGAAATTGGATTAAAGGTCATTAACAATGGATATACTGGATATAGCGCAGGGCCCAACATTCGACGAGACCTTATGGGAAAAGGAATATCACACGCACAACCCTTACGCTTCGTCCAAATTAAACAATAACGATGAAATTAGGATTCCTATACAACAACAAGACATTTATACTCTTCCATGCGAAAGTTATATATATATTGAAGGAAAAGTAACAAAAGCTGACGGTACTGTTGGAACCACTGTTCCGTTCATAAATAATCCTATGGCATTTTTGTTTGACGAGATTAGATATGAAATTTCAGGAGTTACAGTCGATTCAACAAAAAAGGTTGGAATTTCCAGTACCTTAAAAGGATTAGCGTCTTTAACACCAAATGAGAAGAATCTGTTAGCTGTTGCAGGATGGGTTGCACCAGACAAAAGTATAATTACTCCTGACGCTTCGGGAAACTTTGATTTTTACGTACCTTTAAGATTACTTTTAGGATTTGCTGAAGATTACAGAAGAATAATAATAAATGTAAAACAAGAACTAGTTTTATTAAGGTCATCAAACGATAATGATATTATTAAAGCATCTGCTGGAACAACTGAAGCCAATTTAGACTGGAAACTAACATTAGACAAGATTGTTTGGAGAGTACCACATGTGCGACTAAATGATGAACACAGGATTACATTATTAAGAAAGTTAAAATCAGATCGAGACATTGTAATGCCATTCAGAAGCTGGGAGTTTCATGAATACCCCGTTTTACCTTCAACACAACGGCATACATGGACTGTAAAAACTTCTACTCATTTGGAAAAAGCGAGATATGTAATCTTTGGATTACAAACAAAGAAAAAAAGTATATTAACTGAAAATGCTGGTGAATTTGACCATTGTAAATTAACAAACTGTAAAGTGTTCCTGAATTCACAATTCTTTCCCTACGACAACTTTAATATCTCTTTTGATAAAAAAAGGTACAGTGTTTTATACGATATGTACGCTAGGTTCCAAAATTCATATTACGGCAAAACAAACACACCTCTACTATCTCCCGTACAGTTTGAATCGAAAGCTCCGATTGTTGTAATTGATTGCTCCAAACAAAACGAATCTGTAAAATCGTCTAGTGTTGATATAAAAATAGAAATGGAATTTCAAGAAAACGTACCTGCAAATACATCTGCGTATTGTTTAATTTTGCACGATAAAATTGTTACATACACACCGTTGACTGGTATCGAAAAGACGGTATTGTAAAACGTTGTACCACCACCGGCACCGCCACTGTCGCTAACCTATAAATAGCGGAGCAACAATGCAGGTCTTCAGTTGATCGTCTATCATCGCATGGGCAACATCTTCTACAAAATGAGTTCTCCATCTGTTGTACAAGGTGATGCAGAGGTAGCACCGTTATTGGAACGTGATAATACTAGTGAAGAAAAAATCATCAAGGAAATAACTGCATTTTTAAAGTTTGGTAAAAGAGATAGAGAGGAGGAAAGTAATGCAGACCCATCAAAGGTAGTACCAAAGAGGAAGAAGAAAGTTGAAGAAAATATTCCTCCTCACATTTTAACTGAAGTTTTTTTGCGAATCTTTTACCCCATCTCAGCATGCATCAGTAAAAGTGTATCAGTTGGATTGATGAAGTCATTGGATTATTCCCCTACAGTAATACTACACCATGGAACAAAAAAGGTTTTATTTTCGCAAAATGCTTGGGAGTCATTTTTGAAACATGTACATTTAATAGAATGTTATTTAACTAACAGTTTGTGTGGAAGGAAAACACATATTCGACTTTTGGATTGTGACAATGAAATCGATATTGTTAAACATCGTGGACAACTACAAGTGCGAATTAGAGACTTGACTCAACATGAAAATAAGATTCTACTGTCACATGAAGAATTCTACGTTTTAAACTACGCAACAGAACCTATTACAAGGTACATGAGACAGTTGGTATTTGCAAGCGCTATTATTAAAGAATATTTGGTCGATACCTTGGAAAAACAACCTGATAGCACCATCGTGTACGGACCTGTGGATACATCTATTTTTAATAGAATACCTCATGAAGTTTGCATGTGGAGAAAGTTAAAGGATTTTGAACCACTTGTAGAAATCGCTACAGAAGCTACAGAAGAAACAACACAGGAAGAAGAAACGGAGAAACAAGAAGAAGAAGAAAACGAAACACAAGAAGAAGAAGTTAAAAAAGACTAAAGTTTGACTTAGTAAAGAAGAACACACGTGGGGTAGGCCTATTGGGGACGGTGCCCACGTTAAATATACACCAACGCGCCTGCAACTGTACGGCCTGGTATTTAACCTACCGTGGTGTGGAAAACAGTTTAGTTGATCGCTAGGTGCCATGATGAGCGGAGGGGATGAAGAAGTGAGTGTAAAGCCTTGTGTAATAGAATTTCAAGCATTTCGAAATAATGATGATAGGTTTATTATCAAGGAATTCGTAATTTTAGACTTGCTTACATTTGTAGCCTACCCATTCACGTTTGATGCTCCTTTTTCTTTTAACAAACTTAACACCAAAGCAAAAAGTACAAACAAATGGATAACAAACTACTTTCATCACATACATTGGTATGAAGGATTTATAAGCTACAGTAATCTGCACAGTATTATGTTTAACTTTTGCAAACAATATTCACATATATACACAAGAGGATTAGAAAAAAAGAACTGGATACAAAAGTACACGCACGGTGATGTTTTCGATATAACTATCAGTAAGGACTTTAACATTAATCTCGGTAATATTTGTGTCGCTGCAAAAGATCTTAAACACGGCCAAACAAACTGTGCATTGTACAACGCGTATCGTTTGGCTGCTTACTTGAAACAAACGCAGGAATGTGGTGGGGGTAGCGGAGAACAGAAATGTGGTGGGGGTAGCGGGGCCTATAAATACGAGGAGACAGCACCGCTCCAGCACGAGTATTATTCGAGACTCCGAAGAGACAACATCACAGAAGACACCACTGACGAAGATGACATCACAACAGTTTCTACAAACACTGGTTGATCAATTCAACACTCATTCAAAATCCGACCTTCTGCTAACTAAAAAGTGTTCAGAACTAAAAGAACAAAAACACTACATTATTCATAACATCAAGAAAGTGGAAACCACACATGGAGAAGCAATTCTAGTTTCATTGAGCGAAGGACCTTTCTCTCCAGGAGATGAGCCAAAGTTTCAAGTATTTCTTCCAAAACGATTTGTTCAACTGCTACAAAATGAAGATTTGCGAGATATTCAACCGGGGACGTTGTATTTGGTATCACACGGTGTAAGCGGCAACAACTCGACGGAACTCACTCTGCACATCACGCATCCTTGTACATAATGTCTCTGTTTGTATTTTATTGTTTGTATTTCTAGTTATCAATGTTAAACTTAAGTTTATTGTATTGTAAGATGTTTGTTTAATAAAGAAAATAAAAAAAAAATAAATAAAATAAAAAAAAAAATAAAAACAGCAACACAGCAGTATATTATTTTATATACTGCTGTGTTGCTTTTTTTTTAAAATTCAAATGGATGACCTTGAACTTTCATTCAGGGTTAACTTATGAAGAGGTATAAAAGAGAGGGAGCAGTGAAGTTAGTCTCAGTCTTGTCTAACACACGCTGCAGCTAACATGTCGGTGTCACCTATGAAAAATGTATTTTTCGATAACAATTTGAAGACATATTGTTGCGAGTTACAATGTTTTAAAATACCAGGCGATCAAGTTGACGGGAAAGCTTGTCGTAAGTGCAAGTGTTTCAGCTATTGCATATGTAGATGTAAAACGTATCAAATGAACCGACAAGATAAACTACAAGAATTACGCCGAAGGATTGCATTACTGTGGCGGCGAATGTAGTAGCAACCAGCTGCCACCTGCCGCCTGCCATCTGCTGTCCGCCATCTTCTCCGCCCCACCATTTTGTTTGATACCAGAACGCTAGCTAGCGAATAGTCAGTACACCTCCGGCTCTCGACTGGTGAACATCGAGTGCTCTTCACAAACGTAAAACATTGTATTAAAATGTCCATTAAAATTAGGTGTATTCATTATGACTCTATTCATCTGGCGACTTTCCAAGACCTCGAGGTTTTTAATGAAGAGTTAAGACTTCTCATTGCGTCCGGTTACGATTTATCTTTGGAACTTTACGCATCAAAAAACAACATGGACTCTGCGCAGGAATCGAAGTATATACCGTCTTTCTTCAGAAAGCGAAGTGATGGCCGCAACTCGTCCGGATCAACAACATCGATGACAACCAACAACGGGGAACTATTGTAAACATGAATTATTGTAAACATAACTTATTGTAAATAAAAATAAAGTAATATTTGTATTAGTACTACCTCGCACTCGTATCATTCGATTGCTTCATTCGATAATTTTCATTCGATATTTTATCGAATTAAAACTATCGAATCACAATCGGATTTTACGCGTGCGAGGTAGTACTTTTTTAAAATTACCTCCCCGTGACCTTGAACTTTGAACTTTAACTCATTTCGTCACAAAACCGCCTACGTCACTGGCTCAGCCCCAGATAACATCTTTCATGACTCAGCACTTCCGGTCACGTGACCGGATGACGTCACTTCCGGCGCAAAACCCGCAAACCCACACTACTACGCAGCAGTGAACTCGCTAGGTTGAAGGCAAATAAAAATGATTTGTATTAGGCCTAATCGATAAATGCCGTCCCGCACTTCTCGCGACATATAAGGCCGAACTCCGAATGTTTGGAGTAGTCCTGAGAAGTGTGGGAGCTGCACAAACTCTTTGGCAACAGTACACTATCGCCGAATGATTCACTCGAATGCTCCATCGAGTGATCGGAACGAGTCGTGACAACGAATTTTGCACCAAATTAAACGAATGTGCACAATGAAGTAACCAGTACACACTCGCCCAATACCATGCAATATCATGCTCGCCCATTCGCTTCCACTCGTCACATTTGATTAAAACCAAAAACCAGACAAAAACGGAGCACAGGCAAACACGAATCATGGCGAGGTGAACTGTCCCGAACATAAACGAGCACACTGAGTAAAATATCGCGCTCGCTTTTGTTGGGCCATATGTACTGGTAGCAAGAATATGGGACGGAATGTTCAGTGAACATTCGGGAGGATGTTCGGTCGAATGTTTAGGCCTGGTCGCGAGATATGTGGGACAGACTTAACCTATATATGATCTTTGCTTAACAATCACTTCGCGTTTGCAATGTTTTGGTTTGGCACGTAACAGACGATTCTCACAAGCGATTTTTTTAGTCAATAGTCTAAGAATAGATATCAATCGTTTCCCCCCTTAAAAAACCGGTTTAAACCACTTTTACCAATAACACACAGGCTTTACGAAGATCCGCACGAGGTCTAGGGTAGTTCTGATAATGCAGTTATAATTTTTGTAGGAAAATAATTTTATATTAAACTTCAGTTTTCAATCTGACAAAAAAGGAAATGGGCTAGACCGAGAATATGGTGAAAACTAATGTGCCACATTAAGTTTTAATAACATATCATCATAGTTAAAAGCACGATGTATAGGTAGCTATAATTTGTTCTTTTTTCTGTTCTTACAAATGTTAATTATTGTCATATTGTAAAGTTGCATTGGTGATAGCCGTCAAATAAGTAACCAAACAGTAATTTTATTTGGTAACTTACCGTAAGTTTTATAAGCGAGATAATAATTCTTTGAACAAATTAAGACTTTCTGGTGAGTGGAAATTATAATGTAAATAATTACATATATTAGCGTTTAATCACTTTAATCACGTACGAAGGAGGTTTATAACTTTAATACTTTTCTTGTTGACATCTTTCCTTTCGGTTATAATTTTGTCGTCTGGAGTCTGGACTGGCCAAAGTCCCATAGTGCAGCGCTCGGCCTGCATTTTTTACATAGAGTACTGTACCAATAAAGTTATTTCTTATAATAGTATTAAAAATAATAATGCATCTTTTAATTAGTATAAAATAAAATATACATACAACTTTTAAAAGCTAATAATATTTATACCTTAGTTTTTGTGTTTCAAGTTATGAAAAGAAGTATTTTTTCTAGTCAACATGAACATGAATAACTACAATTCTGTAGTGAATCTATGGCAATACTTACGTTACTCTATAGTTGAAACAAAGACGTTGGCTAAATATCAACGATTCAAGTACCACTAAAATGGCTCCCAATGTTAATCTTATGGGATAAAAAATTAAATTTGTTTTAAAGATAATTTTATTATCACTTAACCATATATTCCCAATAACGAACTCGACCGAGATTTCGTGCTATAGAATCTATCTCTAAAGTTTGAAGTGGATCTGTACAGGCGTTTTTGAGTTATTTAGGTCACAGACACGCCAGTTCGAGTTGATTCTCTTACCAGTCTAAGCAGTAAAGTTATGCATAAGGATTTCCTTTCACTCAATCCAATTAAAGTTATAAACTGTTTACTATACTATACTAAAATACTATTTAATATCGTTATTTTCACTTAAATACATTTTTTATTAAAGATCTTAACTTTATTTAGAAGGGTTCATAAAAACACCTTTTGTGTTATTTTTTATACTACTATGAATTATTCTATTCTCTAAATACACAGAAGACATGTTAAACTAAGTTTATAAAAAAAGGTTCTTGTCCAATTATTACAGTAACTGTGTTTTATTAGGGATTTTGATTTATTATACTTGTATTTTGGATTCCCTTATACAGCTGACTCATTATTTGAAACGTGTTGAATCATTATTAATGACGGGGATAAAATAGTAATCAGTTCATGGTTGTATAAGGCTGGCTTCTTTATCAAGAAAGCATAGACAGAAATTCGTAAAATTAGCTCTTTACTACAATCATTATTTCCGCTCGCATATGTGTGGCATATAATTTAATCAGTAATAGCCATACTAATTATGCAGTGGAACAGAATATTTATGTAATGTGTAATATATATATATATATTTATTTATATATATATTGATATGTATAGATGTATGCATATATAGAGTATCCTAAATGCGGAGTGGCACGGTGCAGAATCCGGGTTATTAGGCCATATTTCACTATGAGCTGCGGCCGTGTTGTCTAGTTTTATCACCTGCTGGGCCAGAATAATGTCACTTTAAAGTTAATGCCCTTTATGATCCTAGTAGGATAAAATATATTCCTTCCTTCGAGTTTTATTCACCGCACTCTTATAATATTTTTTGATTGGGTCGTGTCTTGGAATCCTGAATGAATCATGATTAAACCTAATTTTTTTAAGAAAATCCTACTTTAAAAGAATAAAATATACTAAAAAATTAGTTATATTTATATAAGATGTAATGAATCCGTTAAATCTTTACATAAAATCACATTATTTAGCCAACCTATATGTTGTCTAACAATTTAACTTCTTGATTAGCATAGTCAGTGTTGTTATTAGTTATGGTATGGAATAAAACCGTCTTATGACACGATATATTTAAATTTGTACTGTATTTACATAATATTTATTTTCTCATTAGGCTTGATGATAATCGACATCAAAATCAACACTGTCAAAATCGACATCATTGTACCATATGGTTTAATATGTTTACCATATACTACTTTTTTGTGGTGTTTACCATTATTGTATTTACTTGTATATATATTTACATCTCTATTTTGATTTGTTAGGGTTGCAAAGTTTTTCATTACTTCCGGCAGGTTTAATAATCATAAGCAGAAACGACTATGAATAATATACTTGTTTGATGATTAAAATGCTAAGTTTTTCTAAAATTAAAATTAAAATAGTTAAGTTTTTCTGGCATGAAAATTGGTGTAGCCCTAATCTACTTATAGATTATTAAACTTAAAGATTCATTTCTGGATATTAAGAAGGCAAACGTCATCACATCAGCTAATCTGTAAGTCTATAATGTACAATTCCAATACATACCATTATCAGTTGTACACATTTCAAGACTAATCTCTTCTTATTATAGCTTTAATTTGGGTTCTTGTAACATAGTAACTAGAACCCACCTAATTGTCGAAATTTGACAAAATATTATTTGGATATATATTTAAATATATTGTAAGGCGCTTACGGTTTTAGAGGTAAAGATGATTAAAAAGTAGAGAAATTTCACTTTGCCAGGTTGGCTCACTTGCGGTCAGCTGGGTTAAGTAGTTAGTAGGCTCGCCACGCACGGCGCTAGCGTCGTGGCGGTAGTGGGGGTAACTTGATCTCTCTTCTCGAACAGCCGAGGCAGTCTGGCAGTCAGTCTGCGGCCCGGCGAAGAGCTGGAAACATTTACAGCTCCGAATACGAATGTGAGAAGGAACTTAAAAATTTTCTCGAGGTTAATACTTAAAAAAAACTGTAAGTGGGAAGCCTCTCCATTTTAATAACTTCTAAATTCGATAAAGTAAGAACAGTAAGTAAATTAGGACGATTTTATGTTGTGAAGATAACGTTGTACGATTCATTTAAAACTTAATTAAAATCTTTTGGTTTTAAAATGGGCATATTGCCCTAGACATGCAAGTAAAATACAAATCGGTGGCAAAATAGCTCCGAGGTTAGGAGTTTTGGGTAATCGTAGTTCTTGCTGTTATTTTATTAAATTAATTAATTTCACTCGGGTGTAAAACCCTGGAGAACTTAAAAAAATAAAAAGAAAGCAAAATTAAGTATAGACATTTGTAGTTTTATTAATTAATCAGGACCTGGGTGTAATAACTTGAAAAAAAGGAAGATAGGATTTTGTAAATTATAAAATAGCTAAAGACTTTAAAAGTGACGACAAGGTTTAGGGCGGAACAGCTCTGTAAACAATTAGGCCTAGGCGAGATATTATTAGATAAAATATAATATACTTATTTTGTGTTTTAAAATTTAAATAAGCAAAAGTGAATCCATCTGGGCCAGGGCGTAATAGCTCTGTGAATTATAGGTTTCTAACCAAATTTGATAAAAGAATTATAGGATTTTGTAAAATATAAAATAGCTAAAGACTTTAAAAGTGACGACAAAGTTCAGGGCGGAACAGCTCTGGAAACAATTAGGCCTAGGCGAGATATTATTAGATAAAATATAATATACTTATTTTTGGTTTTAAAATTTAAATAAGCAAAAGTGAATCCATCTGGGCCAGGGCGTAATAGCTCTGTGAATTATAGGTTTTAACCAAATTTGATAAAAGAATGATAGGATTTTGTAAAATATTAAATAGCTAAAGACTTTAAAAGTGACGACAAGGTTCAGGGCGGAACAGCTCTGTAAACAATTAGGCCTAGGCGAGATATTATTAGATAAAATATAATAAACTTATTTTTTGTTTTAAAATTTAAATAAGCAAAAGTGAATCCATCTGGGCCAGGGCGTAATAGCTCTGTGAATTATAGGTTTTTAACCAAATTTGATAAAAGAATTGAGGTTTCGCACAGTGTTAAAGAGATAACTTTGTATACGTCATTAAGGAACTAATTGGTGAAATAGGGTTAGAAGGTGGTTTTATTTTAAATTGCGAATTGTGTAATTAGGAATTTTCCTGGTTAATTTTAGTTGATTTATACGGCCAACATTTTACCAATTAGAGACTTTTATCTAATTTATTCAATGTGCTTTCACATGGGCGATGATGAGCGATAAAAGGCAGAATAAAAGAAAAACCTGTTGTTTGTAGTCTTTGCTGAGCCCATCCAAATTTTAATATGTTAATTTAATCGAACTTAGGACATAAAAGATAGACGACTGAGCGAATTCGTGGCACAAACGTGCTAAGAAATACTGAGACGGATCTAGCACGTTACAATATAGACAACGATTATTAGAAAAAAAGTTAAGTGGGTTCTGTTTCTCTCTCTCTCTCTCTCTCTCTCTCTCTCTCTCTCTCTCTCTCTCTCTCTCTCTCTCTCCTCTCTGTCCCTCTGTCTTTCCTCCCCCACCATTACATCCTGGAATTTTTTTCAAGGAGTTGAAATGCTTAGCAGACGGGCAGTACCATTTCAATCATTAGACTTTTTTATGCCTGAAACCTCTCCACCTCTTCATATCTCCGTCCCTCATCCTCCCCCCACCACTAACAAACGGGTTCATTTTTTGAATGAAGAGTTAAAACGGATACGAGAATGGTTTTAACATTCCAGTAGTCAGTAATATTTGTTGTATGAATCATCTGTTTTTGCTGTTGTGCTGCAGATGTATTTGAATAACACAGCTATTTATTAAATGAAAAGCATCAATAAAAGCAGAAAGCTTGTTCCCATAAGAATAGCATGTAAAGTTTTAAAGCCAAAAGGGCTTAGCCCTACACACCGAAAAACAATTATTTACATTCGACACACCTTCTAATAGTACTAAATAAGTGTGCCAAGTTTCACAATTCTACGATGCCGCATATCCGAGAAAACCGTACCACAAAAATACCCTTAGCCTATTAATAAATCGATTTCCCGTTGTAAATTTTCATTCGAAAGGAAAACCCGTAACTACCGTATATGCGTGCTGTATACTAATAAAAGAAGTGGCTATAATAATAAACTTCAATAAGTCAAGTAACATCAAATATTAAAACAAAACATAACTTAAAAGTGAAGATAAAACATTTGCATTGTTACATTTACAGCAATGCAGAGAAAAGAAAATTGCGCAAGGGAACTATTTCTACGTCGTCGTACAAGAGGCGATAAAAACAATATCTCGCTAGAGGCCATTGCGGCGCAATGATATTAGAACATGTTTTAAGGCTAGTTCCAAACTTTATAGAACAAAAGATAAAACACAAATACATATAATTGTTTATCTCTTAATACTTTAGAACGTTAAACCTTAATGTACTATTTTAGCTAAATATGGTTGCAATAACCTTGTTTTTTACATGAGACTAATAACTTGAATAATCAATGTATTTTAATAGTATGACTACTAAACATGTGTTTTAATAACTTGGCATTACTAAAATACCCTAATTGTAAATTCATTATTTTAATGACCCAAAAAAAATTATACTTAAATTACATTTGGATTTTAAATTATTTTTAAATGATTTTTCTATTGCAATTAACTTGACGCAATTTTAAAAGAAAATCATAGTTTTATAAAAAAACATGAACGGGAAAATATGCAATAAAAAGGTTAGTTTCAAAGTTGTCATCTATAAGATAAAGTTTTCTTCAACAATTATTCAGATATTTAACATTTTAAATCACGTTCACTGCCACATGTATCTGATGTGACACACAGACTCGTTTTTATTCCAGGCCGTGTTTATCAATGAAGATCACTTCCCCATGCCTTTGGCATGGCATATTTTTCCCCGAGGCCTAGACCAACCGTAAAATACCCACGACGCAGCAAACCTGCATACTCAGCGAGTTTCCAATACATGTTCATGTTTCTCACTACCACATAAAGCCACTCACCAAGTTTCATAAAAATACATGAATAAATAAGTGATATACAGCATTTTATTTTTCATCCATAAAAATAACATTGAAGGCCGAGTACGCAAGTTTGTTGCAGCAAGGAATAAAAAATATGTGTTTTAATTGAGTTATCAATATAACTTAACCAGTTGAAGCTGCATACGAGTTTTATTAATTTATGTTCATAATTAAGGGATACAATACATTTTGCTTATCCTCCGTAAGAATAACATGGGGGGCTGAGTATTCATGTTTGCTGCTGCGGGTAAAATCGGCAAAAATTAATCTTTTTGTGCAAATATAGCAGTACTTGGTGAATTCGCATACGAAGTTCCATCAACATACATTCATAAATAATCCTAATATCAAATTATAATTATTCTCATATCTGAAAGGATATGTAACTGATTATGTGAAATTTGTAAAGCCCCATAAAACCCCCTTCCCATGGTCTGATAATTTATGGTTTTCGAACTCAAAGTCATGATTGTCATTTTACACATTTGAGCCAAATTTACTCAAGTTATCGTGTTAACGGACACACACACACACACACATACATATATTATATATATATATAAATATATACATATAAATTTGAACGAATAGTGTTTTGGCATCTGGGGACCTCAAAACAAAAATTTTGGTCATGGTCTCGGGTTTAACTCTTACCATGCCATCTACGGTAATAGCTTCTTTCTTATAGGGGAAATTTGCTAAAAACCGGAATTCTTTCAATCATTCAACTAATTAGCCAATCAACCAAAAAAATTCATTTGGCCCCAGACGAACAAGTTTCGGAAATCGCTGTGGAAGTGAATAATACTCTAAACTATTCGTTATCATAACTCAGTTTTCCGTTGTTTTAGGCTCAAACGTTACCATCGAAGTAGAAAAAATTACGTGGATTTACAATTGCATTTTGGCAGTATATTAAAAAAAATTAAACCCAAATCAAGTAAACTGTATGTCTAAGAGACTTTTAACTTAATGCATCATTAAGTTATGAAATATATGTCATACAAAATATATACTATATATTAAATATATACTATTACTACAATACATTTTATACTGTAGTAAGGGCTGGCAATATAGCACGCTAACCACCTGTTATTTAATGCGACATTTGTTTCTATAATTTGTTACAGAGTTGTGAGCGATATACAGTGTTTGTGAGTATATGATTTTACCTAACTATTAAAGTAGAACGGAAGTAGCAATAATTCTGAACAGAATAATTATATAATTGGATCTGGGAATAATTAAAAATAGCTATTACGATATTATATTGTAGGAAATCCATAAATAGTATCAATTTAAAACAAAGTTTTAACAAAATATATTACATAAAATTAACCTTAAAAAGCATGTTCAGTTAATTTTTCACAACGATTGCTACTCAGAACAATGTTCAAAACATGAATCTATTTGGATCATTTAAACAAGGTACTGCATGAAGCAGCGCAACGCTACCACATCAATCTGCATTTGTCATGACCAAGTACTTACATTTACATAAGTTTTCATCATAATATATTTTGCTAAAGCTTGTTTTGACGCTTAGATTTGTTTTCAAGAAAGAGTTTTTGAATATAAAATAAATTGTTACAATGACTCTAGGTTTATTGGTCGAAAACAAATATGGTTTAGAACACATAAAACAGGAACACCTTGTTAAAACCTATCAAAATGTATAACCCAACATTATATGTTGAAACAGAAATAGTTTTTACTTAAAATTTCCTGCTGCTCCTGTGTTAGTTTATTTCTAGTCGCATTTAATGTGTTGTATTGTAGTTGTGTTCAATATTGTATTTATTTTATTAATTAATTTATTTATTTATTGAATAATTAAATTTAATCGTTTCCACAGGAAATTCCAGATGCAGGTACTTCGGCAAATACGTATTCTGAAATTATCTCCACCACACATTACACATTCTTTCATTTGTTTGTACAAAAGTCATTTTCAGTTTTTTCTTTCATTGCCATCCGTGGTATTTATGTTCTGTCGGTTTTAATTATTAAAGTTTTCTACGAGTTAAAAGTAAGATTCTAAATTATTTTGACACCGAGATTCCATAAGTTACCAAGCTAGGTCAAGCAAAATTGAAAGATTGAGAGATTGAGATTGAGAGATTGATGTCCAACTTATATTCCAACTAAAAAATTCATATATAACTAAGCCCTAGGACCTATTCGCTTACGGGGCAAATTTCACAATATAATATAACGCCTACAGTGAACTGCGAGTGACACTATTTTCAACAACAGCCGGTCGATCTCTGTGTCATTTCAATGTAACCACATTCACGACTCCATGTTATTGCAACAGTCATTCTCCATTACCATTATTGATGTCCTAAACACTAGAGCATGCGGACTGTTGTGAAACGCAGAAAGTGTAATGTATACAACACAAGCTTCAATTCAACATTTTTATTATATTGAGTACTTTTCCCTCTTTTCATTACCTGTTAGAATATTTATCAAACACCACACAGTTTCTTCGCAGTAGTTACACCACCTATTTTTAAGTCTTTTATTCTTATAAGTACTCAGTTTTATAAAGTTTAAATGTATTACTAAACAGTATCGAATGGTATATATGTTTAGTTTAACAGATTAACACAACTTACTAGAATTTAAAAGAGGTAAATAATGGTTATGAAAATGTTATATTATTACCCCAAATAATTTTATGAAATAAACCACTTTGATAATTACTATAAGTTTATTCAAGCTACAACATAGATAAAGTAATGCATAATTAATGAAAATATATTAATTTGTATTATTTGCGCGTATGAAAAGTTGGAATATGAGCATAGTAATTAATAATAGATCTCCTTACGTAGGGGTTTTTGCCTAGGAAAATTAAAACTTATCGCTGGGACGGAGTTCAGGTATTACAGCCCTGTAGTTTGTCTGCCCATGTTTTCCTTAAAGTCCAATTTTTTGGTCATGTGGTTTACTAAGACGCCTCTCAGTGTAGCTGTCCTTATATTTCATGAACAACTGAATTTGTACATTAATGTGTGTCTGTTTTGTTAAGAACGTATAATTGTGTTGGAGAGAAAGTTATGTTGTTTAATATTAGTTAATTAGTATTTAATTAAAAGTGGTTATATGAAAGTTTATTTATTACCTTTTTACTAATACCTAGTTCATTTTTCGGCTGAGTATAAGCAATATAATTGAATAAAGCTGAAATTTTTACTTTAATAACTATTTAATAATTTACAAAGTGATAATTTCAATGTACTTACATTATATATAAGAATATGTATGAAGAATAAGTTTAAGGGTGCGCCCTACCTGCCTTCCGCACGCTAAAATAAGGGTTTTGTATCTCTCACATTGTAGGCTCAATTGTTAACCAATTATACATAATTTGTTGTTATTTCATTCACTAAATGTTCATCTATGTATCATACAATTTTAAAATCATGATTTTAATTCAAAATAAGTGGTAGGCCATTAGTAAAGTTTTCAAATTAAGCGTTTTTCTAAAGCTTCCTAATGTAAGGAGAACAATTATTTTGGTAAAAAGGAACCGTACAATACCTAGATTAGAATATGAAAAGTGTGGAACTGCAAATAGTTTGGTAGAAATTTGTAAATTAATAGTGCGATTGAGGAGAACAAAAAGGTCTTCAAGGTTAAATATGCATGACCTTGCTTGGTGAAGGCGCGGCTCTAAACTACATCGTGCGGATCATTCAATCTGGGGTAGGGCGTACCCTTAATTATGATTAAATTCATGAGTAGATTTTCTTAGATTAGACTTGGTGTCTCTGGTATAAAACAAAAGTAGGTGAAACCTCCTAGTTTAGTAGTGACAGTAAATAATATTTAACAGTGTCAAAAAAAAGTAGTAATAACGTTTAAATGCAGTGCCTCCTGCATTTATTTTCTAGATTAGAGTATTTTACATTGGAAAACTCGATCACCAGATTTCCATATATATTAAAGGATATGAAGTAGGTTTAAATAGATATTCATGGAGCTATGGATATTCCAGTAGTAGTGGTGAAACCAGAAAGAGACCCCAGAATCGGCGCTTTTTTCCCATGTTATTCTTATGGGGATCAGTTTTTGCACCGACGCCCGATCCTACCCTACACAAATTTTCTTTTTGGCCCCTGCCTTATTTTCCCCCATTTAAAATTTGCATTAATTTTAATACATCCTTTGCAGAAATCCACGAATTCAAAAATAACTCCACACTAAATAAACAACACATGTAAACAACTTAGAAGTTATTGTATAGTAGTGGTGAATTAGGGGGGAGGCATCACTTCCGGCGCTTTTTCCCCATGTTATTCTTATGGGGATCAGTTTTTGGACCGACACCCGATCCCGCCTATAGAGCTCCCGCCCGCTGGCCTATATTAAATATACCCTTGCCTATATTAAATATATTGTCCCCATCCCCATCCCTCCTCTATATTTTTAAAAATTAATTTTCAAATTCAGGCTAAAAAACTATCTTTGGTGTTTACTGTCCGATTTGTCTGCAATTTGGATATGTTATTGTCCTAGGCAAGTGTTTTAATAAATTTCACTTACATTTCCCAAATTCACTATTACGGTTGAATTAAAAAATATTTTTGAAAAATACTGCCAATTGCCAACTTCTTTATTTACTGTTCGATTTGTCTTCAATTTGGATGTGTTATTGTCCTAGGCAAGTGTTTTAATAAATTCCACGTACATATCCCAAATTCACTATTACAGTCAAATTAAAAAATATTTTTGAAAAATACTGCCAATTGCCACCTTCTTTATTAACTGTCTGATTTGTCTGCAATTTGGATATGTTATTGTCCTAGGCAAGTGTTTTAATAAATTTCACTTACATTTCCCAAATTCACTATAACGGTCAAATTAAAAATTATTTTTGAAAAATACTGCCAATTGCCAACTTCTTTATTAAATGTCCGATTTGTCTGCAATTTGGATGTGTTATTGTCCTAGGCAAGTGTTTTAATAAATTTCACTTACATATCCCAAATTCACTATTACGGTCAAATTAAAAAATATTTTTGAAAAATACTGCCAATTGCCAACTTCTTTATTTACTGTCTGATTTATTTAAAATTTGGATATGCTATTGACCTAGGCAAGTGTTTTAATCAATTTCACTTACATATCCCAAATTCACTATTACGGTCAAATTAAAAAATATTTTTGAAAAATACTGCCAATTGCCAACTTCTTTATTTACTGTCTGATTTATTTAAAATTTGGATATGCTATTGACCTAGGCAAGTGTTTTAATAAATTCCACTTACATATCCCAAATTCACTATTACGGTCAAATTAAAAAATATTTTTGAAAAATACTGCCAATTGCCAACTTCTTTATTTACTGTCCCATTTGTTTAAAACTTGGATATGTTATTGTCGTAGGCAATTGTTTTAATAAATTACACCTACATTTCCCAAATTCACTATTACAGTCAAATTAAAAAATATTTTTGAAAAATACTGCCAATTGCCAACTTCTTTATTTACTGTCCGATTTGTTTAAAATTTGGATATGTTATTGTTGTAGGCTAGTGTATATACACCATCCACATTTTACAAATATTGCGGTTAAATTTTTAAAAATTTGGATAAATACTGCCAATTGGCAACTTCTTTATGGTCTGATTTGTTTAAAATTTATATCATTATTCTAGGCTAGTGTATATGTACCATCCACATTTGACAAATTAACTATAATGGTCAAATTTAAAAAATATACTAACAATTTCAAACTTCTTTATTTATGGATATGTTATAGCTCTTATATAGGTAACAAGACCACACTACCACACGTTCCACTACCCATTTGTCTTTTTTGTTTGTTTATTTTGCTGTAATCCCAAAACTGACTGTTTATTGTCCGATTTGCCTACACTTTGGATATTGTCCTAAGCATTTATTGTCTGATTTATTTTTGGATATGTTATAGCCCCCAACTATATCTAAAATTACAATATTATTTCCACCTATAATACTGTTGTTTGTTTTGCCGCAACCTAAAAACTAACATTGGTATTTGTGTTTTTACAAAACTATATTTTGTAAATTACTACCAATAACTCCTTTATTTACTTTTCGACTTGTTATATCCCCCTATATCTAAATTTACCGTATATTTTGTCCCTTTAGTGCTGTTTTGTCGTAACCAAACTTTGGATGCAATATATTACTGGCCATTGCATAAGTAAAAACCCCATTTCCAAATTCACTATTACGGTTGGATTAAAAAAAATAAATACAAGCTTATTATATACATCCAGCTGATAAGTAATATATATCCACATTTATGGTCAGAACAAATTTTGGATATGTTTTAAGCCAATGCGATAACAAAAAATAAATTTTTAAAACCCAAAACAACTAATCTTTCTTTGTGCTTGTTTGGAGTAGTCTTTATTTTATCCAACTTAATTTTGTAGTTAAAATCAAACTTCCCACATTCTAGCTCCCTTTCCAGCCAGGGAGACATAAAGGTTACGAATATTTTCAAACAATATATCTTTTTCTACCCCTATGTTGGACTTGTTTAATAGTGCACCATATTCCAAATCCTCCAGTCTACTACATTCTTTAAATTTAACATTGCCTTTAATATCTTGCATCTCTATGTCTTCTTATCCATTGTTACGGAAACTTTCTATTTTTGGAATTGCCATAAAATGTTGCGGTTCCGTTAGTGTTAAAGCTTGCAAGTGGCTCGTTGGTAGGTAGATAAATAATGTCCAAATCACCACTGCACGGCAACACGCCTTCCCTATTCTTATTTATCTCTATAAATACAGTTTTACAGACACCTTTAACATAGTATACACCCCTCCATCCTTTTCTGCCAACACTCCCACAAACTTGTTTACTACAAACGCATACACATAATGCTCGCAGGAAGTAATCTTTTAATTTATCCTCTCTTTCCCTTATTTCTTTAGCCAACTGTACATTCCTCTGCAACAGTATTTTCCACATATTCCAATGTCTTCTAATTCCAGTTTCCTCTCTAAGAAAGGCTTGGAAAGTGGCTCTATTTCTTTAATAGTGTATGGGTACAGTTTATTGGTCCGGCTTCTTAAAACGTAGGGAGTAAGGTTAGGACTTTCCACTAAGAGGTATAGTGGAGAAAGGTGTATTTGATGTGCCCCCAGATTTGATGTAACACTTATGCTTTACACATACGGCATCCTCCTCTATTACCTCTACATAGTTGGTAAACAGTTAAAGCTAAATGCAGATAGAGCATACTTTATTAACTTTTCCCTTTGTGTACTATCTTTTGGCAGTTTTAGTTGTACTCCAGTTATCTTCCCCCAACATGCATCGTTAAACACTAAACAACAACTGTTTTGTAATTGATTGGCAACTTTCACCCACATGCAGAGGTACAGCATAGAATGGAGCATTTTGAAAGTACCGTTTGTTGTCTTCTATTAGACAAACCCTTTACCAAAACCTCCACAATAGATTGTTGCCTCTAACCTTGTTATTCCATTCTCTCTAGCTAGTTTAGACGAGAACGTTTCTTTTAGTCTCGCATCTGGACAGTTTACAAAGTTTATTATATGGTTTCCTATACTTTTAATTACTCCAGGACTTGTAATCTGGCATATAAATTTATTATATATTTTTACCCTGCTATTTACATTAAACCATGTTAAACAGTCTTTACTAACATTATCTACAATAACATTATGGGGGTCCATTCGCCCCCCCTGGTAGCAAAAGTTTTCTGTAAGATATTGGCACATTTCCAGCCAAATCTGGTGTTATATCGAAATCCATAAGATAGTACATTTCTTTTTCCAGATCTTGCAGTATCTTTGGAAGATCTTCCAACAAATCCTTAATTTTAACATTTGCAAGCTCAATTTTATAGGGAATTGCTATAGGATCATCATACTTTTGTTTAATTTGGTCAATATCTTTCTTTATTATTTGTAACACACCCTCGCTTTGGGGGAATGGCAGTTTGGCCACAACACCATGTCGAGCTAAAGAGAACTTTTTAAATATTCCTCGTAAGTAGCTATTAAACGAGCCACATATTTCCTTCTTAACTTTTAAATTTATTCCGAACATCCCCATCACAATCCACAACATTGGTTATCTAACATTATGTTATAGATGTTATTTAATTTTGGTTCACCCTCCCAATAGTTTATATTACCTATGTCTGTAAGAAGGTTATTATTACGTAGATTTTCTAATAAAAACCACATACCAAATCTTTCGTTAGTAGGTTTAATAAATGGCTAACAGAGTACATTTCTTTTATACAAAAAGTAGCGGAAACATGTAAACAGGACAGATATATAGGCATATATGTGTTGTAAATATATATTGTATATAAACATAGGCGAGCGGCAAGTGTAACATGTAAGTGGACACCCACATGCAAATATGGAATACCCACAAATTCGACTAAATAAGTTTATAGTCTCAATATAATTAACATATTAACATTAGTACCCAAATTGTCGAAATTCTATAATTCTATTCTTAGTCCTTGTATTAGGTTTTGTACTATTAAACCCAACACCCCATGCAGTAGAGTAATATATGTATTTAATATGCACATTCTACAAGACCTGTACATCTGTTGTATAAGCAGCAGAATAGACGTCTCATTGTGTTGTTGTAAAGTAAAACATAAATTGTGCTGGATACAACCGGCCAGATATTAGACAGGAAATGTGTTGGAAGTGTATTGCCAAAGACAAACACCACATAGTGCAGCATGTAATCAATCCATTACTATTTAGACAGCATTGGTACAACATCCGATATATTAGCCAAACCCACAATCAAACTTGGAAAACAAACAGTAAAAGATAAATATTATAGTAACAGAAATAGTAAGAGTATAAGGACATAGTAATATTTAAAGTTTATAAAACAACACAAACGCAGAGACACAATAAATAACACACTCCAACACATTTGGACACAGGCACAAATACTGGTTTACATCCATTTAACACAACTTTACACGTTCTGTCGACTGACACAAAAATAGTTTGTAAATTGTGTAAGAAATATATGTAATATAAACAAATTTAACACAATCATAACATTGTGGACAATGTTATGATTGTGTTAAATTTGTTTATATTACATATATTTCTTACACAATTTACAAACTATTTTTGTGTCAGTCGACAGAACGTGTAAAGTTGTGTTAAATGGATGTAAACCAGTATTTGTACCTGTGTCCAAATGTGTTGGAGTGTGTTATTTATTGTGTCTCTGCGTTTGTGTTGTTTTATAAACTTTAAATATTACTATGTCCTTATACTCTTACTATTTCTGTTACTATAATATTTATCTTTTACTGTTTGTTTTCCAAGTTTGATTGTGGGTTTGGCTAATATATCGGATGTTGTACCAATGCTGTCTAAATAGTAATGGATTGATTACATGCTGCACTATGTGGTGTTTGTCTTTGGCAATACACTTCCAACACATTTCCTGTCTAATATCTGGCCGGTTGTATCCAGCACAATTTATGTTTTACTTTACAACAACACAATGAGACGTCTATTCTGCTGCTTATACAACAGATGTACAGGTCTTGTAGAATGTGCATATTAAATACATATATTACTCTACTGCATGGGGTGTTGGGTTTAATAGTACAAAACCTAATACAAGGACTAAGAATAGAATTATAGAATTTCGACAATTTGGGTACTAATGTTAATATGTTAATTATATTGAGACTATAAACTTATTTAGTCGAATTTGTGGGTATTCCATATTTGCATGTGGGTGTCCACTTACATGTTACACTTGCCGCTCGCCTATGTTTATATACAATATATATTTACAACACATATATGCCTATATATCTGTCCTGTTTACATGTTTCCGCTACTTTTTGTATAAAAGAAATGTACTCTGTTAGCCATTTATTAAACCTACTAACGAAAGATTTGGTATGTGGTTTTTATTAGAAAATCTACGTAATAATAACCTTCTTACAGACATAGGTAATATAAACTATTGGGAGGGTGAACCAAAATTAAATAACATCTATAACATAATGTTAGATAACCAATGTTGTGGATTGTGATGGGGATGTTCGGAATAAATTTAAAAGTTAAGAAGGAAATATGTGGCTCGTTTAATAGCTACTTACGAGGAATATTTAAAAAGTTCTCTTTAGCTCGACATGGTGTTGTGGCCAAACTGCCATTCCCCCAAAGCGAGGGTGTGTTACAAATAATAAAGAAAGATATTGACCAAATTAAACAAAAGTATGATGATCCTATAGCAATTCCCTATAAAATTGAGCTTGCAAATGTTAAAATTAAGGATTTGTTGGAAGATCTTCCAAAGATACTGCAAGATCTGGAAAAAGAAATGTACTATCTTATGGATTTCGATATAACACCAGATTTGGCTGGAAATGTGCCAATATCTTACAGAAAACTTTTGCTACCAGGGGGGGCGAATGGACCCCCATAATGTTATTGTAGATAATGTTAGTAAAGACTGTTTAACATGGTTTAATGTAAATAGCAGGGTAAAAATATATAATAAATTTATATGCCAGATTACAAGTCCTGGAGTAATTAAAAGTATAGGAAACCATATAATAAACTTTGTAAACTGTCCAGATGCGAGACTAAAAGAAACGTTCTCGTCTAAACTAGCTAGAGAGAATGGAATAACAAGGTTAGAGGCAACAATCTATTGTGGAGGTTTTGGTAAAGGGTTTGTCTAATAGAAGACAACAAACGGTACTTTCAAAATGCTCCATTCTATGCTGTACCTCTGCATGTGGGTGAAAGTTGCCAATCAATTACAAAACAGTTGTTGTTTAGTGTTTAACGATGCATGTTGGGGGAAGATAACTGGAGTACAACTAAAACTGCCAAAAGATAGTACACAAAGGGAAAAGTTAATAAAGTATGCTCTATCTGCATTTAGCTTTAACTGTTTACCAACTATGTAGAGGTAATAGAGGAGGATGCCGTATGTGTAAAGCATAAGTGTTACATCAAATCTGGGGGCACATCAAATACACCTTTCTCCACTATACCTCTTAGTGGAAAGTCCTAACCTTACTCCCTACGTTTTAAGAAGCCGGACCAATAAACTGTACCCATACACTATTAAAGAAATAGAGCCACTTTCCAAGCCTTTCTTAGAGAGGAAACTGGAATTAGAAGACATTGGAATATGTGGAAAATACTGTTGCAGAGGAATGTACAGTTGGCTAAAGAAATAAGGGAAAGAGAGGATAAATTAAAAGATTACTTCCTGCGAGCATTATGTGTATGCGTTTGTAGTAAACAAGTTTGTGGGAGTGTTGGCAGAAAAGGATGGAGGGGTGTATACTATGTTAAAGGTGTCTGTAAAACTGTATTTATAGAGATAAATAAGAATAGGGAAGGCGTGTTGCCGTGCAGTGGTGATTTGGACATTATTTATCTACCTACCAACGAGCCACTTGCAAGCTTTAACACTAACGGAACCGCAACATTTTATGGCAATTCCAAAAATAGAAAGTTTCCGTAACAATGGACAAGAAGACATAGAGATGCAAGATATTAAAGGCAATGTTAAATTTAAAGAATGTAGTAGACTGGAGGATTTGGAATATGGTGCACTATTAAACAAGTCCAACATAGGGGTAGAAAAAGATATATTGTTTGAAAATATTCGTAACCTTTATGTCTCCCTGGCTGGAAAGGGAGCTAGAATGTGGGAAGTTTGATTTTAACTACAAAATTAAGTTGGATAAAATAAAGACTACTCCAAACAAGCACAAAGAAAGATTAGTTGTTTTGGGTTTTAAAAATTTATTTTTTGTTATCGCATTGGCTTAAAACATATCCAAAATTTGTTCTGACCATAAATGTGGATATATATTACTTATCAGCTGGATGTATATAATAAGCTTGTATTTATTTTTTTTAATCCAACCGTAATAGTGAATTTGGAAATGGGGTTTTTACTTATGCAATGGCCAGTAATATATTGCATCCAAAGTTTGGTTACGACAAAACAGCACTAAAGGGACAAAATATACGGTAAATTTAGATATAGGGGGATATAACAAGTCGAAAAGTAAATAAAGGAGTTATTGGTAGTAATTTACAAAATATAGTTTTGTAAAAACACAAATACCAATGTTAGTTTTTAGGTTGCGGCAAAACAAACAACAGTATTATAGGTGGAAATAATATTGTAATTTTAGATATAGTTGGGGGCTATAACATATCCAAAAATAAATCAGACAATAAATGCTTAGGACAATATCCAAAGTGTAGGCAAATCGGACAATAAACAGTCAGTTTTGGGATTACAGCAAAATAAACAAACAAAAAAGACAAATGGGTAGTGGAACGTGTGGTAGTGTGGTCTTGTTACCTATATAAGAGCTATAACATATCCATAAATAAAGAAGTTTGAAATTGTTAGTATATTTTTTAAATTTGACCATTATAGTTAATTTGTCAAATGTGGATGGTACATATACACTAGCCTAGAATAATGATATAAATTTTAAACAAATCAGACCATAAAGAAGTTGCCAATTGGCAGTATTTATCCAAATTTTTAAAAATTTAACCGCAATATTTGTAAAATGTGGATGGTGTATATACACTAGCCTACAACAATAACATATCCAAATTTTAAACAAATCGGACAGTAAATAAAGAAGTTGGCAATTGGCAGTATTTTTCAAAAATATTTTTTAATTTGAC
The DNA here is from genome assembly GCA_963675035.1 of Allygus modestus. Taxonomy (NCBI): domain Eukaryota; kingdom Metazoa; phylum Arthropoda; class Insecta; order Hemiptera; family Cicadellidae; genus Allygus; species Allygus modestus. The sequence goes on from OY776114.1 coordinate 19,251,852, forward strand.
TGTAATAGTGAATTTGGGAAATGTAGGTGTAATTTATTAAAACAATTGCCTACGACAATAACATATCCAAGTTTTAAACAAATGGGACAGTAAATAAAGAAGTTGGCAATTGGCAGTATTTTTCAAAAATATTTTTTAATTTGACCGTAATAGTGAATTTGGGATATGTAAGTGGAATTTATTAAAACACTTGCCTAGGTCAATAGCATATCCAAATTTTAAATAAATCAGACAGTAAATAAAGAAGTTGGCAATTGGCAGTATTTTTGAAAAATATTTTTTAATTTGACCGTAATAGTGAATTTGGGATATGTAAGTGAAATTGATTAAAACACTTGCCTAGGTCAATAGCATATCCAAATTTTAAATAAATCAGACAGTAAATAAAGAAGTTGGCAATTGGCAGTATTTTTCAAAAATATTTTTTAATTTGACCGTAATAGTGAATTTGGGATATGTAAGTGAAATTTATTAAAACACTTGCCTAGGACAATAACACATCCAAATTGCAGACAAATCGGACATTTAATAAAGAAGTTGGCAATTGGCAGTATTTTTCAAAAATAATTTTTAATTTGACCGTTATAGTGAATTTGGGAAATGTAAGTGAAATTTATTAAAACACTTGCCTAGGACAATAACATATCCAAATTGCAGACAAATCAGACAGTTAATAAAGAAGGTGGCAATTGGCAGTATTTTTCAAAAATATTTTTTAATTTGACTGTAATAGTGAATTTGGGATATGTACGTGGAATTTATTAAAACACTTGCCTAGGACAATAACACATCCAAATTGAAGACAAATCGAACAGTAAATAAAGAAGTTGGCAATTGGCAGTATTTTTCAAAAATATTTTTTAATTCAACCGTAATAGTGAATTTGGGAAATGTAAGTGAAATTTATTAAAACACTTGCCTAGGACAATAACATATCCAAATTGCAGACAAATCGGACAGTAAACACCAAAGATAGTTTTTTAGCCTGAATTTGAAAATTAATTTTTAAAAATATAGAGGAGGGATGGGGATGGGGACAATATATTTAATATAGGCAAGGGTATATTTAATATAGGCCAGCGGGCGGGAGCTCTATAGGCGGGATCGGGTGTCGGTCCAAAAACTGATCCCCATAAGAATAACATGGGGAAAAAGCGCCGGAAGTGATGCCTCCCCCCTAATTCACCACTACTATACAATAACTTCTAAGTTGTTTACATGTGTTGTTTATTTAGTGTGGAGTTATTTTTGAATTCGTGGATTTCTGCAAAGGATGTATTAAAATTAATGCAAATTTTAAATGGGGGAAAATAAGGCAGGGGCCAAAAAGAAAATTTGTGTAGGGTAGGATCGGGCGTCGGTGCAAAAACTGATCCCCATAAGAATAACATGGGAAAAAAGCGCCGATTCTGGGGTCTCTTTCTGGTTTCACCACTACTAAGACTAAACATTTCAGGCAAATAAAGTAGGACTTACTTTGTTTTTTATTTTTTATTTAAAATTCTTAATTGCTGATTTTACAACACACCAATAATACAGTTGAGCCGTGTCAGTTTTTTTGGCTCAGATTTTGTGGTGGCCGCACTGATTACCGACGTCTGTTTCTATGAGGAGGCAGGATGGAAGTTCTGTCGAGAAGCAACTGGAATGATCCATTCCCCCGCCCCTTCGGGTACCAGCCAACGACTCTTCGTAGCGTCACAGCGTCAGTCGGAAACCAACCCTCACTACATCTACATCGCGTCTCTGAGCTGCTCGTTTAAGTTGGCTATGTTGAAACGTTTATCAGAAAATTTCAATTCATTAATTATCACCACCAGCATGGCGTTTTAGTTTTAGACACCAGAGTGTCAGATATGTAGGGTAATTTTTCGGAAATGTATATAAAATAATTCATACGTGAAGGATTTTCGTTTGTTAAAACCTTTAGACAAGGCGATTGAGCCCCCAAGTAATTTTTTTGTACGAATTTGTTAAAGATTTTTTTGTTCTTTAGATAATTGCCGTAAATCCGTTTAGGGTTAGATTAAAGTATTTAAATCTTTTAAATGTTGTTAGATGTGTAAAATAAGCATTAACACATTGTTCTTGACAAGAAAATTTCAGGTTTTGGCTGGTACACCAGGAACACGTTTTTGAGGTACAAATAGTTAAAGTTTCAGGTGATATTATACATTGAGGGTATCCCAGGAATAAGATATTAAACCCGATTTTTGGGATTTCTTTGATTTTTAAAACCAAAATGGGAATTTAACTTCAGATATATACAGACTAGGGTTGACCTGAATTTTCAAATTCAATGTCCTAAAAAGGAAAATATGTATAGATGTGTGTATTTTAATGTACCTCAATAGCTTATTTCAAATTTAGTAAAATTAGGTTAAAACGAAAATAAAGAGACAAACAATGTATTTCCACAAGTTAGGGCTGAGTTTCAGCCCTACTCTAATATTCACCATGTATATAGCCATAACAAAATATGTGGTAAAATAATGAATTTGTTTTGGAGACATTTTATAGATTTCCTTCATGTTTAAAGAATATTAAAACTAAAGATTTTATTTGTAGTTTAATCAGAGAGTTGAAAATCCACCAAGTAAATGTAGGACTACTAATATTCAATGATAGTGGGATGTATTTAAATGTAACTTCTTCAGTATTGATTGAGAATCACAGAAGTGAACACACAAATGAATTCAAGATGTTTTGTTAATAATTATGTGTAATATGTTAATCTGTCTTGGCAATACCCCATTCTAAGTAGGCCTGTGATCTGTTAAAGGGCCTAGACCCACAGCAACCATGTAGGCTCCACCTAGTTCCGATCATATAGACTGGCCTACCGTACTCCAAGACACATCATGCTTCCTGAGACAACTGAACCTAACCACTTCCTACGGTGTTCCCATGGGAAAACTGGGGAACTCTCACTTCACCCATCTGCTGTAGTCAGGTGTGATCAACTTCATATTATTCTTCTAGAAAAATAGGCCTACTTCAAAGCTTCAATCAATTTACAGCTTAACTTCATTGAGCCTACAGTTGAATTTTTCCTGTGAATCAGTTCTTGTGTTCAAAACTTCAACACTCTCCCAACTAAATATTTGGCCAAATCATGTATTAATTACCTTCTGTATCCATTAAACTTTCAAATCAAACTAGTAAACTTAAAAGCTGGATTTAAATGTTTTTGTGGATTCATCCTACTTGCTACGAGCTGTGATATGAGAGACTGACATAATTTAACTCCGCTTATATTAAAACTATATGGACCTACATTTGTATAACAATGTTACCTGTCGATTATTGCTGTTGAATTGTTTGTTTAGTTTATTTATTTTAACTGGCGTTCTGCTTTAGTATTTGTTTAAGGTGAGGTGCCAATAAAGTATATGGTTGTACAAATTTAATTATGCCATATTTTAAATTGTTGTTCAAATTTTCTTGTAGGTTAAGTCCTGTTTAACTCATACTAAATGTTCTGGGACACCTCTGTCCCGCACTGAGGTGCACTGTCCCTCACCGGGAAACTTCTGTCAGAGTTTAGTTATTTAATGAAGTGCATTTTAACTTCATTATTTTAAAAGAAAAAAAGTATTTGGTCTTGTAAATTGTAAATTTTATTGGTTAAACCCTTTTGCTTTTCATTTTTTTAACAAAATAGGCCTGACTTAATATATATTCTGTAAATTGGGTATTGATTGCACGTATTTGATGATTATTTTAATAATAAACTGTATTTTACCACTTGAATTGTCATTTGTTGTACTATCTCCAAACCTCTCATTACAAACACAAAGTCAATACTAAGTTTAAAGATCTACGAACCCAAATCTAGATTTTGGGGGTTTCAACATGTTTTCAGTAAATTTTAACTGATAGGTATAATAATATACTATGAGTATATAAATAGTAATACTAAACAGTAAAATTACTTCCCAAATTTAACATTAGAGTAATATAGCCCTGAGGTTATGAAACCCGTCTAGAAATACTACATGTGAACTGGACACAAAGACTCGTAGTGAGAATGTCTGGCCGGTCACTGGGTACCACTACATACTCTTACATAGTGCAGTACACAAAATAAGTTATAAATGACTCCTTAATTCATAACAGGCTTGGACAAAATACCCTTATTTTATCTAATAAAATAAATACCATAACGAAAAACATAAACTATCCTACGCGGAACTATTAATCTTTACTAATATAAGTTAGTTACATTTTAAAAATTGTAATACAGTTTTTATTAACTAAAAACAACTTACAGGAAAAACTAAAAAAAAATTGCTTATTAAACTAAGGTTATGGTTTGTAAAAGTAATAAAGTGGCTTTCTTTTCCTTCAACGATTACAAAAATCAAATAAATAATGTTACGATCAATAGTTTGTGGGAATGTGGTAAATAAAATCGAACGTTAATGGAAAATTTTAAGTTCCCCGACGAAGTATTCAGGTTCCGGTTTTTGAGTAAAATTAACTTACCATAGTTCGCAATAACACTGTGATGTGAAGGAATCAACAATTGCTTATGTTTGATAACTGATTTACTGTCATAGCAAGAGACTGTCTAGCTATGTGCTAAACTCGGCCCTATGATGTTACGGTGGTTGGGAGGCAATGGTTCACCTTTTCACAGTTAACCATCCCATCAGGGGCTAATCTCAGATGAGCTTAAGCCAACTAATGGCCTGGACACTCCCCCCACCCAAAGTCACGTGACCACTATGCGTATTCTATTTCTTAATCTCTGTAACGTGAACAGTGTATATTAAATTACGTAATAGATTACGGAAAAATAAAGTACTGAAAATTACTTTTACAAACCATTTTTTATACATTTTAAATACTTTTTGTGGTCACATGAAACTGCATGTTGCATTTTTATGGGATTTACAGTTAAATTTGTAACAGGTTTTTTCCAAAAGTAAAGTACTACTATATTTTGCGTTGTTTTTATTCCAGGAATCAGTGCCTTCCGGTTTACATAAAAATCGTTAGGCTAATATTTTAAATCAACTAACAATAAAGTGAGGTGTAAACTATTTTTTAACCCTATTGTGTGAAAGTATTACCTTTCAAAAGTTGTATTTAAGTAATTTAAAAAAAATATTAATGCCTTCCTTGTTTTACAGTTTTAATCTAAAGATATTTTTATTTTGTTACTAATATGATTTATTAAAAAAATCAACAGCTTTTGTAAAACTTACCTCATTTGATCTACAGTTTACACCGCTAAAAACAATTTGGTTGTATATTGCTGTACGTCGCTTCCAACGAAGGGTTGTCATATCCTGGCACTGTTCTCTGCATCACGCGTCGTACAAGTCACTTTACAGCGCTCGTACAAATAACATAAACGTATATTTTGGTTGTTCTGCTAAACACTGGAAGAAATTTATAAATAAAAGTGAATTTAAAAGTAGGAGAGTAATATTGGCCTTTTGTAATTTATATACATGAAAGATACTATTAAATGTACTTTTTTAATTTTTCCTCAGTATATTTTGTTAATATGAATGGATCAATGCATATTTACTTACTTGATATTGATCGCTGGTGCCTAAGATAAATATAGTTTCACTTTTAGATAGGCATAATTATATTAATAGGCGCTCGTTCAAATAACATAAACGTATGTTTTGGTTGTTCTGCTAAACACTGAAAAAATGTATAAATAAAAGTGAATTTAAAAGTAGGAGAGTAATATTGGCCTTTTGTAATTTATATACATGAAAGATACTATTAAATGTACATTTTTAATTTTTCCTCAGTATATTTTGTTAATATGAATGGATCAATGCATATTTACTTACTTGATATTGATCGCTGGTGCCTAAGATAAATATAGTTTCACTTTTAGATAGGCATAATTATATTAATAGGCGCTCGTTCAAATAACATAAACGTATGTTTTGGTTGTTCTGCTAAACACTGAAAAAATGTATAAATAAAAGTGAATTTAAAAGTAGGAGAGTAATATTGGCCTTTTGTAATTTATATACATGAAAGATACTATTAAATGTACATTTTTAATTTTTCCTCAGTATATTTTGTTAATATGAATGGATCAATGCATATTTACTTACTTGATATTGATCGCTGGTGCCTAAGATAAATATAGTTTCACTTTTAGATAGGCATAATTATATTAATAGGCGCTCGTTCAAATAACATAAACGTATGTTTTGGTTGTTCTGCTAAACACTGAAAAAATGTATAAATAAAAGTGAATTTAAAAGTAGGAGAGTAATATTGGCCTTTTGTAATTTATATACATGAAAGATACTATTAAATGTACATTTTTAATTTTTCCTCAGTATATTTTGTTAATATGAATGGATCAATGCATATTTACTTACTTGATATTGATCGCTGGTGCCTAAGATAAATATAGTTTCACTTTTAGATAGGCATAATTATATTAATAGGCGCTCGTTCAAATAACATAAACGTATGTTTTGGTTGTTCTGCTAAACACTGAAAAAATGTATAAATAAAAGTGAATTTAAAAGTAGGAGAGTAATATTGGCCTTTTGTAATTTATATACATGAAAGATACTATTAAATGTACATTTTTAATTTTTCCTCAGTATATTTTGTTAATATGAATGGATCAATGCATATTTACTTACCTTATATTGATCGCTGGTCCTTAAGATAAATATAGATTAACGTTCAGATAGGCATCATTATATTAATAGGCAAGTACAACAAATAACTGTCGTGCGCTTTTCTCAGTGCGCGTGCATCGTAGGAATAAGTCGTGGATACTGTTAGAAACATACTATTGTATAGATTTACAGAAATCCCTTATGATTTTCATTGGTCCCCACAGACTTTTAAAATTTAAATGTAAATTTTATGGCAGAACAGTAATTAATTGACTCGTGATAGTTGTTAATATTATTAAAAATGCTAGCACACCTTTAAGAACAGATGTTTCAGGCACAATGCAATTAAGGTAGTTGTGGTATCTGAAGAGAAAAGCTAAAATAAAAGCAGCAAACCTGCATACTCAGCAAATTTCCAATGCATAATAATATCTTAATACCACATAAAGCTGGATAGTAAGTTTCATAAACATATATTCACAAATAAGCGATATAAACAATTTTAATTATTCTCCATAAGCATAACATTGGGGATGAGTACGTAGGTTTGCTGCAACAAGGAACACAAAATATGGGTTTTCATGCAAATATCACCGATATATATACCGATATATATATATATATGGGTGATTTATATATTATAAATCACCGAGTTGAGACCACATCCCAAGTTTCATCAATATACAATCATAAATAATTGATATGTACCATTTTGATTTTTCTCAATAAGAATAACATTGGGGATGAGTATGCAGGTTTTCTGCAACAAGGAACACAAAAAAATGGTTGTTTTTATAAATTAACTCAACAAGATGAAGCCATATACCAAGTTTTATTAAATTATGTTCATAACTGAGGGAGACATTACGTTTTACTTATTCTCCATAAGAATAACATGGGGCTGAGGACGCAGGTTTGCTGCTACGGGAATAGTCGGTAAAAATTACTGTTTTGTGCAAATAATAATAGACCACAACCAGATGAAGCCGTATACCAAGTTTCATTAGTATCCGTTCATAAATAAGCGAGATATAAAATTGTTTTTATTCTCCATAAGAATAACATTGGACAACGTACTGGGTTTAGTACTTTCAATATCTCTGTAATCATTTGACGTAGAGAAATGATCAAAACGCCAAATTTGTTGTTTTTTAAGCTGAATTTAATGGTGAAAACTAAAATTATATTTTTTTAAATATTACATGTAAAATCTTAATTAAAATTTGTGGGGTACAAAACCCCCCCAAAATAGCACTTTGGACGTGGCGATCTGTCTGGTTTTCCAACTTAAAGTCATGAATGATGCTTTACACGTTTGAACCGAATTTCATCCAAATCGGACCATTTTTACGAGAGTTATCGCATCCACGGACACACACATATATATATTAGAACGAATGGTGTTTTTGGGGTCCGGGGACCTCAAAACGAAAAGTTATCATGGTCCCGGGCCTAGGTCTTACCATGCCGACTACGGTAATAGCTTCTTTCCTATAGGGGAAATTTGCTAAATATAATCTAAATAATAGTTTTAAAACAAAATTATTCATTGGTTGTAAGCTAAGCAGTTGTATAATTATTTTACTCACACGCAATTATTGTAAACTAACTTAAATATTTAAATGTATTAATCTAAATTATATATAATATATATAATATATATATAATATATAATATATATATAATATATATAATATATATACACATATATATTATCCATTTCGATATATCATCGATATTAATACATAGTTAAATATTCTATTTTGTAGTATTATTATAAAATATAAGTTTTGGCCGCGAGGGAAAAACCATATGAGTTGCTTATATAAATTAACTCTAATCAATATATTACATACTCCGCTTAGGAAAGTCACTGTACCTTATTGCATTTTACGCCATGAGCAATATAACGTTTCCAAATCACCACAGAACACACACCTCACCGACCGTGTCCACACAGATGGCACTTGGATTGGAACACACAATAAATGTGTTGTGTCCACTGGTCCATAACTAGAACCATTCGCGTGGACATTGTTTGATGTAAACAGTTCTTTGTACTTGTACATGTTGATGAGTATTTATTCATAACAATAAATGTTTATTTGAAAGTGTAACATCCAATTTAAATTTTAATTATCGCACAACTGTTGCATTGTAAATAGAGGCGTTAGTATTACCTGCTGAAATTGCATCTTAATTATGAGTATATAAATAGAGGGTGACGGAGAGGTTATTGATGGTGTTTGTACTAGCATTGAAAACTATAGATATTTATTCCAGCTTCACCTTTGGATCTTGATAGTACTGACCACATGTTAGTTAAAGTAAGAAAACACCTCTAAATGAAAATGGAGGTGATATAATTGAAGACATATCTGGATTGAATGTTGACAACTTTAGGCGCAGGTAATTTTCCACGCAAAGCCTATTTCTGTATTTATTTTGTTAATACTCCAAAGTGGAGGATCCCCTCTCACACAAATACGTGGATGTAAACTCCATCAGATCTTTTAAGGCTAAGTTTCGAAACCATATGTTATGATATATGTTCAATTGTCTTTACATTTCAGTGGAGAAAACACTTCAAAAGTATTAAGTGTTTGATCTTTTCCCGCGACCGATTCAAATTGCTCCTTCGACTCACTAGTGGGTCCCGCCCACAGTTTGGGAACTGTTGTTGCAGACAATCGCTATTTGTACTCGAGAAATATAATTATTTTGCCTTGAAAACATTCACATGTAATTACCCTAAAATAGGCTTAAGTTATGCTGAAAACATTGTCCCTTCAATCCTTCATACAGGACATATCCTATGGAATTGTTTATTCTCAATTCATGTAGTGAATAAAAAGTATAACTTAATCGCATTTTACAATATTTTTTATAGATTGTTTTGTAATATTTCTCAGAATTAAAATAAATAATTTTTATTTTATTTCAAATAAATGGATATTATTACAATAAATACACCAAATGTTACGATGTACAAAATTACCGTGTTAAAAATCACAAAAAATACCATGTTACAAAATCACCATGTTAATGGTCTAAAAGTAAAATCCATAGACATATGATAAATACTAAACGACCAAATTTAAGTTAACAATGTTTAATATATAAACCATGAAAAGGCTTGTCATGTATAATTAAAAGTGTTATATGAAAACACATACGGATCCACAGCAACCATCAATACTAGCCCAAAGTAAATATATGTTGTGAGGACAATAATTCAAAACGCCGTTTTCATGTATTTATTTCAAACTGAGCTATCATTCAGATGACAAAATCCCATCAAAGTATTTATTAAGTATTAAAATATAATATAGATGGTAAAATGTTTTAAAATATCACATTTTACCCTAGTAAGATCATAAAGAACGTTAACTTTAAAGTGACATTATTCTGGCCCAGCAGGTAATAATACTAGAAAACACGGCCGCGGCTGAGAGTGAAATATGACCTAATAACCCGTCTTCTGCCGCACGACTCTAGGGTTTTGACAACTTTTAGCGAATTTCCCCTATAGGGAAAAAAGCTATTACCGTAGGTCTCATAGTAAAACTTAAGCCCGAGACCGTGACAAATTTTTTTGAGGTCCCAAGATGACTAAAACACTGTTCGTTCAAATTTATATATATGTATATATATATATATATATATATATGTGTGTGTGTGTGTGTGTGTGTGTGTGTGTGTGTGTGTGTGTCCGTGAATGCGATAACTTGAGTAAAAAACATCCGATTTCGATGAAATTTGGCTCAAATGTGTAAAGTGCCATTTATGAAGAGTTCGAAAACCAGAAAAATCGGACTATGGGAAGGGGGGCTTATGGGGGTTTTATTGGAGACAATGTAGTGTTCATAAAACTTTTTCGTTAAAAAATATGTATTGAAGGACTTAGGCCCCTATAGAGAAGCTTGTCACTTAAAACTGGTTATTTAATATTACATTATGATATGATATGTATATTTAAGGTAGTGTAGGCTTGCATGATCTATTTATACCCTGGCTGTAGTTTACTAATTACTACCTTTAAACGTGCTCTTAAATACAACTACAAAAACAGAGTTCTGGGGGTATTGAATACAAAGAAATCCTCATAAATAAAACGTTTCAATCCATTTATCGTTTTACAAATTCAATTTTACAAAGCTGTGCAGTGAATATAATAAAGTGGGTCGAACGGAAAATTGCTTTTAAGAAAGTAATGACAAAGTAATATTGAACGATTTCAGCTAAATGTGAATTTTTGTTACCGTTGCTTTATTCTAAAGTTTTAAACTGTTATTGTCAAAGATGTTTTAATACTTTGTTAACTGTGAATGCCTTTGGAAGGAATTTTTAGCTCAAGCCCTCTAAGAACATTGTTAACTGGTGTTTGTATTAGATTGGTAATGTTTAATGTTTAAACGAAATTTGTTTTAAGTTGAAGGCTATTATTTGAAAGTTAATTTAACACAATACGGTAGCTAATAGTTTTAATTATATTGCCAGGGATAAGAATATTGGGCGAAATTTAAAATGTCAAAAGCCACAATATAGGCAAATTTAAAAATTAAATCGACAAATTCTAATATTTTTTAAAAAACATTTCAAAACACGTATGTGAGTCAATATAAACAACTAAATCTCAAAAACAATTTGTAGCTTTACAATACAAAATTAGATAAAAATTTAATTATTTGTTTTAAAATAACTACGCTCACACCTAATTTCCTTTAGTAGACTTTTGCTTTGTAATGTGATTATTTATTTATTTAAAACTAATTAAGAAAAGTATATTCTTGAATAAATGTAATATCTGTATTTTATATAATGTAACGTAAGATTTAAGAAAACTAGAAATTTTTATACATTGAAATATTTACTTATTTTAGTTATAAATGAATTAGGGAAAACAAATTTAAAAATCATATCATCTATTTATTTTATGATACATGAAAAATTAAGTAATATTATATATCATATTGATATAGTAAGCATTAATTCTTTTAGTATAGTTCAATATTAGATACCTAAAATGTTCGATATTTTAGGGTCACGAATTACTTTACACTACTTTACAAATGAGTCTATAAAATGATTTGCAACTATAATTTTCTAATTGCTTCCAATTATTCTAATTGATCCACTGATGAGCGCACACTCCAGTCACTAGAGTCTTGACAGTAGATACCTCAGACGAGTGTTTGTTCAGCTACATCGCCCCATTACACTGATTGTTGCTTCACGCCATGTTCTTTCTCTTAACTACCTCAATTTAGCTTAATGAGGTGCAAAACATGACTAACAATACAACATTTCCATAGGTTAAACTATTTTCACCATATTTAGCTTAAATATAAAATACGTTGTTTTAAATATACTCTAAAGTTTTCTTTAAAAAAATAGGTTTTTTCGTTAAAAGTAAACTAACTAAAAGATTGAAAGTGTGAAGGATGAAAACTATTTGTGGGTGATATATTTATATGTATACATATATATTTCTTGAAAGTGTAACCGTATCTCAGTTGAACTCATTATTAGGTTTTTACTAGTAAAGCAGTTAGTTTTAAAGATCAAATTAAATAAAAACCTAAAAAATAGTTATTTCTATTAAATAGACATGCAAACTTCATATTGGGCCATACAATTACATTTGCCTTTTCACACATACAAAATAAAAGTCTTTCCACGTTTATCTGTATGAATTAAACAACACCCAAAATTATACACGCCTTTTGTAATTTAAGATATCTAGTTCGGGAGGGACGGGCTTTGAAAGTTAGCATTGGCATTTTGGAAGACACAGGTAGGCGCAAGGGACTGGAGCCTCTCTTAAAATACATTCGTGGACTAACTGATTATTAAATAACTTGTGAATGTAGTTATTTGTATTTTAAACTGTTGCCAGATAATTATTTTAGTCAAGTAAAACCTTCGGTGCTCTAATATATTGTGTGAATTATTTACTTTTCTTACACTAGTCAAGATGTTTCCGTTATGCATTAACAAAACAATTTAGGAACATGTGTAATATAATTTATAAAATAAAATATCTAGTTATTTTAATAAGTTGTATTTCCATAAGTCAAACATATTATTTCTGACACTGACATTGGTCTGTAACTTCTTCGTGCTAAGAAAGAACTTACATAAAAAATATTTTAACGAGATTATCATTCAAACAAATTATATAAGACAAAAACATGTTCATGAAGTTATAAATTGCATAGTCAAATAGCACAATTCATCTGAAGCACTTAAGTTATCTGCCATAGGATCGGTAGCTCAACATGGGCATAGAGTACATTAGCTGTTGAATATCACCTTCATGTCTACATTCTTCTAAACATTGGTGAATTTAAAAACGTCCAAACAGGTTTTCTTTTCGGTTGGCGATAAAGAATCACCTTATCACAAGGTCAAATACTTCTGAACTGTCCAAAATAGTGCTGAAACTGACTAATGCATTTCTGAACTTCTGAAATGCATTAGTCACAATAACATAAGGTTACTTATTAACAGTATGAGTAATTTAAGATACTAGGAAGTCTTAAAAATTCTTACACTCTTATTTCAAAACTGATCTTTCTCAATTTAAGCCCTTTTTATTGTTCTTTTATTCAAAAGTCAAATAGCAAATGCATAACTTATCTGCATGGTATATAGGAGGCAATTCTCTGAACTGATCCTTGGAAAACTCTGACATCCTTTGAATTTGGTATAGAGATTCTAAAGAATTTCTGTTAATTCTACAGTCATTAGGACGTTACTTTTAACTGATAAAAATGTTTACAGAGGATTTGTTGACATGTTTTATTGGATTTTTTATGTGAGAAAGTTTAAACTAGAACCAAAGTTGAAATTGTATCACACTACTACCAACTATTGATAAACTGTTGATAAACTGTTTATAACTGTTGATAAATGAAGTACGCTATAAAGGGGTTGAATTTAAATGTTAGCTAAATGATTTAAATAATCTACTAATGAAAGCCCTTTCACTGTCACTTGTAAGGGTCTCCCCCTCATTTCTCAGCTTGTTGTAGGCTTCTCCTCCCCTCGTTACCTCTATTGTAGCTTCATACGCAGCACGTCTTCGACGAACAATTTGCATAAGGAAATATAGAACAGCACTCATGTTCATATTAAACAAGTTTCTTTCATGACATTAGATGTTCAGACTGCAAAAAGTGGTCTGAAAATATTTAAATTAAAACCAAGTGTGTTGCGAAAACCATACACACTGTTTTTTTTTAATAAACAATTGATAACATTCTGGAATGACTCTACATCCTGGAAGCCGTCGTACACTGTATGTTTAAATGTGCACTTACTAGAGGCAGGGACATCCGCAGTCATAACTCGAGAGGAAGGGGTAAACAGCTTTTGAATTGGTCAGAACAGAATAGTATTGCACTGACACCTTTCGTCACAAGCCGGTGTTCGTTTTTTTCGAAATCTCTCACCTTTATTGAAAAACTACCAAAGTCTCAACGGTGCTTAAGAATTCAAAAAAGAGCGATTGTATCTCAGTGTTCTATGGCCAAGATGAGCTTTTGAAACATTGATAGAAGAACACTTGCACTCATAGACAGTTTGCGAGTGAGCGAAAATGTTTTATGTACAAATCTGGATTGAATAAGTATATTTTTCCATCTTGTTTTTGTGCCAGATAAATTAAATTTGAGCTATACAATATTTAACAATGGTCGAAATTCAATAAAGATAATTAATATTATATAAATTATATACATTTACTGCAAATAAATCAGTAATCAATAAATTGGATGCGAATACTTTAAACAACATACATCGAAATTACAAAATTAAATCAAACTTTGTAATTGATATCACTTTTATACCCGATCTGTGAGGTTTTATAAAAATATGCAAAATGTAAATTAAAGTTTGTTATATATAAGAAGACAATTACCTGTTAAGTTGCAGACGATATCTAGTTGGCTGTGAAGACGCGTAGGCCTTGTTTTAAATACTGAATGTTCGAATTATTCGTTGGAAAACTGCTGTCCGATCAAGTTAAATCCGCCTCATTGAAATAGTAAGTTTTGTATTTAATTAAATTGCTTTTATATTTGTCATGGATTGAAGTTATGTTGAGATAAATGTGTAGATGCCATTGTTCATTTGTAAAGTAATATTTTCCATTAACTGTTGTATACAACTTGTAAAACTTAAAATCAAATGTAATGTAAAACCTGTTTCCTTTTGTTTGTCAAGAGCACATGTTTTAATAATTAAATTTCAAATTATATTAAATATAAAATGATTTAAAATATTGTAATATTAATTCGTCTGGAATTATTGTTTATTTGCAGACGAGGTTTCACGGATATACATGAACTGTCGGACGCAGTCACTTCCACAGTATTGTAAGACTCACCTTATTTTAATTTAATTGGTGAAGGATTAAGGGATATAGTTATAACGTTATTACAAATTATAAAAAAGGACATACTTGATTTATAAAATGCCTGATATGAAATAAAAGTGCCAGACTTTAGTTCAACTGCCAGACTGTATTTAATTCATAAGCCTCTTGGTTAAATCAATGTTGGTATTTTTATGACTAAATTAATTTTAATGTTGCCCTTAATTGGCAAACCGAGGGTATACTTTATTAAATTTCCTCATATTTATTTGTATGTATGTATAAAGCCTCATTTAACTAGGAACTTTTGAGAAAGCCATAAGTTTTTTGAGAAAACCCATCAACCACGCACTTTAATGAAAGGTCTCGGTGAGCAAATTGGAAGAAAGATATATTTTTTTATAAAACTTTTCCTAAGGGAACAAATATAAAGAAAATGGATGAGTTTAAACACACTTAAAAGTATTTAATTTCCAACAGCTGATACATTTGTTTTTACTACAGCTGTTACCCGTATGCGAAGAACGGCTAAAAATTCTACTAGTATTCTACTAGTAATCACTTAATAGTTGTTTCAAAGTGAATCATATACTTCCTCCTCACTGCACATACATTTAAAGTAATTTAAATAAACAACTGATTATTGATCACTAATTACACCTACACGCAGTCAATCTCTCTATTTCATTCACCTTAACGACATATAGGACTGTAACAGAGGCAATCATTTCAACGATTGTGCGGTTTATCTAGCAACATAACGCACCAAGCAATACTGGTAAATGATGGCCTGGTTTATCACCACCAGAATACACCTGCAGGCCCTAGATTAGACAGCTCCTGCAACACCGTTCATAAGCTATGAATGTGACGCTGATAAACTGAGTGAACCTTCTACATTATTGCAAAGTAAAATATGCGCAATATTGGGACACTGTGGCCTCAGATCGCTCAGTCTGGGTGTGCTCTAAATTTTCTTTTCTTTAGAGTGTGCAGTATTAGTCATATAAGAGGGCACCAATTAGTTTTTAAAGCCCCATGAACACACTAGGAAACTCTCCCAGGAATGGTATGTTGAAAATCAATAGCAGAGGCTTAACACACATAATTAACAAACAAATGTAACAGCCAAATAAACTAACAAAGTTTAGTTATTTAGTTTGATTATATAAGAACCCAGGCTACTGATTATTAATGTTAATTAGATTAACATTACTAGATTATTAATGTCAGGCTACTGATACTTGGCATAACTATATTCAAAGACGATATTTAAATTAACACTTAATTATTTAGATCTAAAACAATCTAGTTCCGTCGGTGTCTTACACAATTACTTAATGATTAACAAACCCTTCTAGGTCCTAGGCAAGGTTTTCTAATATAAGAACAAATGTTACATTTTACAATCTTAGTTCACAGATTCCAATTGTATCAAATATTGAATCAGTCACATTAAGTTGTTAAAGATATTAGTTACTACGATTACTATAGAGTCGTTTATATTTACATTACATAAAATAATTTCGAGTATATTGATATAATACTATAATCAGATAAAATATTACAATTTTAACTACAATATTTTGGAACATTAACATCTTTTTTAGAACTACACGTTGAAAAAATTCGTTATTATGACATAAGCAAACAAACTGCAGTGCGTTGCACGAGTGAAAAACCAGGCAGTCCATTAGCCCAATGTTAAAGTTAACGTTAGTCCAATGGACGGCCTGGTTTTTCACTCGTGCAACGCACAGTACCGTAGGGCAGTTATAACGCATTACAGTTCTCGAAGCCAATGTTAATATTATTGTCAGAACATGATATTCAATAACTAAGCAGTGTCTAAGAGCTGGCACGTGCTTTATCTAATCATTACAAGCTTCTATCATTACTCATTACAAGCTTTTATCCAAGATAGCCGAGAGGAAGCGACGTGAAGTGACGTGAAGTGTCTTGCTTTAAAGCACTCAGACGTTCGTCGTGCGCTTCCGGAGAAACAATATTGAATTACATCCTTCCTCTATCTTTCCACCCATTTATACTCCCCCCACAATATCAAGACGAATAATTCTAGTTGTATAACTCATTACGTTAATATATATTGGGTTATGTTGCGCTCCTCTCTCCCTCTCTCTCTCTCTCTCTCTCTCTCTCTCTCTCTCTCTCTCTCTCTCTCCCTCCCACCCTCTCCCACCCATAGGTAGTTTTTAATGTAGAGTTAAAACGGAGAGCAGAAGGGCAATTCCCGTAATCAGTGGCCTTTTATTTTATGCCTGAAACCTCTCCATCTCATCCTCTCCCCGCCCCTCATCATCCCCCCTCTCACAAACTGGTTTATTTATTTTTAATGTGGAGTTAAATCGGATAAGATAAGGGGTGTTACCACCTCTTTAGTCAGTATTATTTGTTCTGTTTGAACCATGTATTCTTGCCGTTGTGCTACAAATTTATTTCATAACGCAGCTGTTTATTAAATGAAAAGCATAACGAAAAGCAGAACGCATGTTCCCATAAGGATAACACGTAAACTTTGAAAACCAAAAGGATATAGCCCTACACATCTAAATATAAAATTATTTACAATCGACACATCTCCTAATAGTACCGAATACGTTTGCCAAGTTTCATGATTATACGATGCCGCATATCCAATAAATCGGTACCACAAAATTTACCTTAGCCTATTAATGTATAGATGTTGAATCCTATCGTAGACTAGTAAAACTCATAAGGGCACAATCGGCCAGCCCTTAACACGGCATAGCACGTCTGTAACAGTTGTGTCTAGTGACTAATCAACAGTGTTTGGTCTCCACTGAGATCTACATGGTTCTGTAATTAATTACATGAGTAATTAGTGTGCTGTTGGTCGTGCACTTGAGGGCTGATCTTAACTGTGAACATATAAGGAATCTAGTATAAGGAAAATAAAATGGTTAGCTGTAAAACAATATGCATAAAATATGTAAATATATTATAAAATGAAATGTTTTTTTAACCATAACACTACTGGATATATTATATGATCTGCTAAAACAAATCAAACACATGTTATGTCAACTATTTATAGGTTTAACTCCCCAATCCTGGGTTGCTTAAACAACCCGTTTGGTTTGTAACCCATGATATGGATAACAAACTTCAAAAATATTCACTACATTTCTGAAGATAAATATGAAGTATGTTTGAATACTTTTAGCGAATTTCCCCTATAGGGAATTTAGCGAATTTCCCCTATAGGGAAGAAGCTATTACCGTAGTCGGCATGGTAAGACCTAGGCCCGGGACCATGATAACTTTTCGTTTTGAGGTCCCCAGACCCCAAAAACACCATTCGTTCGAAACTGTAGATATATATATATATCTATATATATATATATATATATATATATATATATATATATATATATATATATATATATGTGTCCGTGAGCACGATAACTCTCGTAAAAATTATCCGATTTTGATGAAATTTGGTGTAAACTTGTAAAGCAACATTTATGACTTTAAGTTCGAAAACCAGCCCGATCGGCCTATCCGAAGGGGTATTTTGGGGGGGTTTTGTACCCCAAAAATGGGTTTTTTGAATTTTTTACATGTAATTTTGGAAATAGTCAAATTTTATTTTTTTCCATTGGATTCAGCTTAAAAAAACACACAATTTGGTATTTTGATCATTTCTCTACGTCAATTGGTTACCGAGATATTGAAAGTGCTAAACACAGTACGTTGTCTAATGTTATTCTTATGGAGGAAAATAAAAATTTTATATCTCGCTTATGTATGAACGTATACTGACGAAACTTGGTATACGGCTTCATCTGGTTGTGGACAATTGATATTGGCTCAAAAAAACAAATTTTTACCAAAGACTCCCGTAGCAGCAAACCTGCGTACTCAGCCCCATGTTATTCTTATGGAGGATAAGTAACGTGTTATCTCCCTTCATTATGAAAATAAATTAATGAAATTTGGTATGTGGCTTTACCTTCATGAGTTATATTGATATTTGTATAAAACTCCATTTTTTGTGTTCCTTGCTTCAGCAAACCTGCATACTCAGCCGCCATGTTATTCTTATGAAGAATAATTAAAATGTCATAAATCGTTTATTTATGAATATATATTGATGAAACTTGGTATGTGGCTTTATGTGGTATTAAGATACATATATATGCATTGGAAATTCGCTGAGTACGCAGGTTTGCTGCTACGGGGGTATTTTATTTATCACAACAAACTCCTATATCTACGTAATTATTGTTTTTATACTAGGTGACTAAACAGACCTCTTTAAACATAATCTTAAGAAATATATATTATTAGAAATATATTTATAAGAAGAATCCAAACCAACCACTTCCGCTTCTCTACATCGTTCACTTTGATCGACTTAATTGTTTACCGTCTACAAACTCTCTTATCTCATGTTGTAATATTTCATCAATCAATGTTCAGTCTTTGGAGACCAGATGAGTTGATTGTCGGGCAACATCAACTCATTTAATGTGATTACTATACCACGTTCCATATACTATGTTGCATGGGTACTTAGTAACAGGGGATGAAACAAAAATAACAATGACTCCTAGTTTAAATGTAGAAGAACATTAACACTCAGTACTGATCGAAATTGAGTTCCAAGGCCGATAATTATGTAGCAGAAAGTTAAATATTTCTGAGACTAAGTTATGTATTTTAGGCTTAAATGAAGGGTGAAGTAAATTTGGAACCTATAGATTTACTTTTATAACAAAAATATCTCTTATAATTCTATAAGGCTTTGAAAATAAACGTAGACGATGTTTTGAATTCCATCACAGGAGGTGGATTTGTTGAAAAACTCTTGGAGAGTTCTCTTGTCCGTGGCATAGTTGAAGGGAAGGCGGACATTGAGCAAATGACTGAAGGCACGGTGTATACAGGCAGATTTACACGTAGGGTGTTTTTCTGCTGCAGTGAAAATTAAATCGAGATCATTTTTTCCAGCACAAAGTAAGTCCCAGTCAAAATTATCCATTTTAACTTTGAATGAAGATCGGTATAAAATAAAACATTTATCTCTATCAAAGTATAATTAATTTTACATTAAATCTATATAATTTTTCTGTATATGCAATTTATAATTTTGAAAGGTTAAATTCATACTAACTGCTAACCAAATTAGCGGAAACAAAATTATTTCAGTGAACGGATGCAAACTGTAAGAGGCGCTCTAGGCTTGCTACCAAAGTTTTGACACTGACAGTCTGTCAGTAAAGTTTCGACAACTTAGTTAAACTTGGGAGACCTACAACGGTTAACACTGACAAGCATTTATCCTTTTATTGATTGCATGAGTAAAAATAAACAGCCTTCACTAAACTTATAATGTTGGTTGAAAAACTAATGTAAAAATTTAACAGTATAAACTAAACTATGTCTCACAACACCACAAAATATATGTTTTGTGGCTTGGTGAAACGTAGTTTATTTTATACTAATTAATTGTAACAACGTATCATGCTACTTGAGGAATTATTTAATGTAAAAATTAAGCAATACATTGCTCAGTTCCTCTCCTCCTAATACTCTGTTTTGTTGCTCACAGTAATTTCTTATCTTCTTCTACAGATAAGACGGGTTTAAACGTTTAAAATTGTTTTGATCTAATCCTAAAACTGTTGCCTGAAGTTACGAAAGGTTCTAAATTAGGGAAATATTTTCCGGTTTTAGAACTAGTATCCCATTTATTAGTTGACACAACATACCAATAGTTTGGCCTGGCATTTAAACTTCCGCCTACCTGTTGGGGCTGGAAAAGTGAGATAGTCTCCACTAATGGGAACTTTGGTGCTTCACAAAGTAATTTGATGGATATATTCCTCCTTAAAATTAATGTTAAAAACACCTCGGGCTTAGTTAAATTAAAAGCATTTTTTTAAATCGTTCGAATAACTGTTTGACTGTTGATAACATTTTGAGGATTGTTTGTAAAAAATATCTTTCAGGCATGATAGCAAAACGTTGTTATACAGTAATTTAATATATAACCTGGAGTTTGTAATGAAAAGGTTGGTACGAATATTTAATTTTTCATACAGTATAGATATTTACTTACAGTATCGATATAGTTTATGGTTAATTCAATAATATAGTGTAAATTTAACATGGTTTTAAGGAAAAATATCTTTCATTTCCGCTTTCTAACGAAAATATATTTAGTTAGGATATGATTTGTGTGAGGTTAAATGCTAAAACATAACGTTATACTAATTTAATAACAGTTTATTTTATAATAAATACAATATTTTAAAACTTATTTTTCTATAAACATATTTTCTTGTTAATCAAAAGATGCAATTGATACATTTAAGGAAATTATCAGGTGAGTTGCTGATGCATGAGATACTAAAAGTAAAGGACCTTTAAAAATAATTTTTTAAAGTCATACGTATTTAACTCTTTAAATTTGTAATATACCAGAATTTTAATACATAACAAAAGAATAACATTTTTCATGAAGTATTGTCAGTTTTAAATTTAAATCACCTCTTCATTACATGTCTTAATAAGTACCTCATACTTAAAAGTTTCGTAATTATTGGTTGTCATTGAAGATATATCAAACATTCATCATACTACCAAAAGGTCTACAGCTTATATGCCTTAGAGATAATATATAAGATATAAATTCACTCTTATAATAAACTAACCGACCCGTTGCAGCTTCGCCCGCGTAAACTATGATAGTTGTGTGTGCTTCAATATGTGGTTAGCCCGTGGTACCAATACGAATCAAGATTAGCTGTGTGAATTTTCATCAACTCTAACCAAAGTGAATAACCATAAGGAATACATGGGAACTTTGGGACCCAGCGGGGCGTAACGCAGGGGGAATTTCGTAATGCCGTTTCTTAGCAAGCACCTAGGGCCAAAGGAGAACCATATGTCAAATTTCAAATCTGTAGGCCTTATAGTTATGGACATTTCGTAATAGGTCAGTCAATCAGTGGGATTTGGATTTTATATTTTAAGATATAAGATTAATGAGTTATTTTGAAATGAGTGGAGATTGTGTTGGTCAGCTGATGCTCATCGGTGCTATTATGTTTAATATTTTATTTTTTAAGTAAAGTTATGCCTAACAATGTTGTATTTATCTAAGATAAATTTAGATCAGTTTAAATTTGTTTTCTCTTATTACTTAGAATTTGGTTGTATTTTTTTCAACAGGCTTTGGCTTTGCCTATAGCTTATTTTTAGGGATCTTCCATATAGTATTATTTTGATTGCCAGATTTATAAAATAATGAGTGAAATATCTTTTTACAGACTTAATATTTGTTTTATTATACGACTCTAATAATATACCCATAGTTATCATATGGAAAAAGAACTAACTTCTTAGTTACACAGAACCACAGAACCTAGTTATACAGAACTTAGTTATTCAGAACTAAGATATAAACACCTTTAAAGATACTACAGTGGCTAAAATGGTTTCTGAAAAAAAAAAACTGTTACGTGTTAGCAAAAGGTGCTTTAACGTATTATGTATAAGAGTATATTACCGTAATTCCAAAGCATATATGTGTTAAGTGTTTAACAGGGAGTGTTTAACAACCCCGTGATAAATAAGCTATTGAACGGTAAACTTATTTGAGCGTCGTCAGAGAAAAGAATGAAAAGTTGTTCAACCAAATAATAAGCTATTGGACAAATTTCCTCATCTTAACTGTCAATATTAAAGTTTCATCGTTCTCTCTTGTTACGCATTTTTACTTATAGGCATTAAAGTTATTTTAAACGGAAATAAGATATTGATAGCCTATTAAAATAGTTATACCTCGTTGTGTAATGACGATTTAGATATTCCGACAGTTTTAACAGCCAGTAACCAGCCAGCCAGATTAACCATTAACCAGCCAGATTAACATCATAACTTAAAAAAATCATTGGGGTGGAACCCTGAAGTTTAATTTTTGTTAAACCCCCACATGATACAACTAGAGGGTATAAGTTTATAATTTACACCAAATATGTGTACAAAGCAATTCTTGTATAGTTCGTAAGGTGCAGGACAGCAATCAAAACATTAGTTTTATGAAGATTAAGAACTAGGCTTTATGATATAATAGTGTGTTATAGTTAAATTACTTAACTTAATTATTATACTTAAAACAGTAAAATCTTCCCTATTTTATTTTACTCCGACTATTATTTCCTCTGATTCATTGTTTTACTATTATGTAACTTATTTTGTGTATATATGCTTTTATAACTTAATTGAATTTGTATAAGCCTGTTTAATGAATTCAAACTTATTTTTAGCGAATTTCTACTATATGGAAGAAGCTATTACCGTAGGTCTCATGGTAAGACTTAGGCCCGAGACCATGATAACGTTTTAAATTTTCCAAAAACCAGTTTTTGCACTTTTCATACAAAAATTTTTAAAATTCTAAATTTTAGTTTTAAGCATAAAAAACAAATAATATAGTATTTCTAAATTATTAATCTAAGTTAAGTGGTTGCGGAGAAAATCCAAAAAATCTGCTCATAAAATCTCCCATGTTAATCTTATGGGAATAAGGTTAACTATGTAAACTTCACATTTGCTTTTACCAATCAATTCAACTCTGCAAAACAATCATTTTGGTGGTTAAATTGTGGGTCTACGTCCAACCGTTGCAGAGATATTCAATGTGCTAAACACAGTACGTTGTCCAATGTTATCCTTATGGAGAATAAATAAAATTTGATATTTCGATTATTTATTAATGTATATTGATGAAACTTGGTATGTATATTTATATCATCTTCACGTGGTACTTGTATAATTGATATTTGCACGAACAATTTATTTTTGGTTGATTATCCCAGTAGCAGCAAACCTGCATACTCAGCCCCCACGTTATTCTTATAAGTAAAATTTTATGTCTCCCTTAATTATGAACATAAATTAATAAAACTTAGTATGTAGCTTCTCCTGATTGAGTTATATTGATAATTGCATAAAAACACATATTTCGTGTTCCTTGTTGCAGCAAGCCTGCGTACTCAGCCCGAATGTTATTCTTATGGGGAATAAATAAAATGCTATTGATCGTTTATTTATTCATGTATTTTTATCAAACTTGGTAAGTGGCTTTATGTGGTAGTGAGAAACATATGCATGCTTTGGAAATTCGCTGAATACGCAGGTTTGCTGCGCCGGGGGTATTTTTATAATTTTAAATTGTATAATTAAAAAGTCTTAAGTAATATTCCTACAAAGGTTTTAAATTCGCTGAGTAAGCAGGTTTGCTGCGCCGGGGGTATTTTTATAATTTTAAATTGTATAATTAAAAATTCTTAAGTAATATTCCTACAAAGGTTTTACACAAATCGTTACAAAAACTAGCGTTTACTTTGCATTTACACAGCTAATCGTTGAAATGTTGTCTTGAAATTAATTAACCGTTGTCATACGCATTATAAGTGTCACAATAATTGACTTTATTCTAAACATGCAATGCCAATGTTTTAACCAGCAAGTTTTTTATTAATTTTCTTACACAATAAAGTGTGATTGGGGAAATTTATTTTGTGATTGGTTAAAACCAATTGTTCAATGTCAAACTTCTTAGTCCCAAAGTTTATTTTAGTTTTTATAACTTAACTGGGAGACAATAAGTGCCATAATTTTGATTATATTGCCTCAAGTAATGCGTCACTTCTGTTTTTGAATAAAATATAAAAACTAGTGTGATAATAGATGAAACTATTGGGTCGTGACCATTATGTAAATACAACATAGGTGTACTCTTGCACGGGGGACGGAGGTGGGGGCATTATACGTTATTTCCGGAGGTAAATCAGCTGGTAGTATTCCAAGAGACCATATCGATTAACAATTATTTAACCATATGGTGAACGAAAAGCTTAGTAAAACTAAAACGTATGTCCAATATAAAAAAAATGCGTCAAATTAAGAAATACTTTAACAGGTACGGTAGTGTACGAATAACTTGGTAAAAACGCAAAACATAATAATAAGATAAAAATGTATACCAATCTGTAGTATACTAATCAAACTATATTGACATGACATATTAATGAGTTTAAAATATTAAATCGTATCTATGCAAGTAAGTATAACATTCTTACAGTAAATGTATATGACAGACTCTGGGACCAATTAGGTATTTTAAAAATAACAATAGGTCTGTTATACCTCCTTAAACTAATTTCAAATAAACAGTTTTCTTGTCTTTCATGAATAAAAAAATCGTGTTTACTAAAAGAGGGCCACCCATGGTTTACCGCCATCCAGCACTCTGCGGAGTTAGGTTCGGTAAGTTTATCACAAATACGAATTACACCAGATACAGAAAATAATATGTATTTATTTATTATAAACTGACCTACGTTAACTCCTGCAGAGTGCTGTATGGTGGCAAATCAACAATAAAAAAAACAGTGGCACCTTATACCCACAAATATGCCTACAATATTCTACTGTATCGGACTAATTTATTCAATGGCGCCTACGGCACAGTCCTCTCGATTACTTATGTATTTAGTTTGTGTTAAGATAAACACTCAGTAGTGGTAAATCTGAGTTTGATTGGATTCGTTATCGCTAATTGGATTAGTTTTGATGTGAGAATGTCCAACCGCAATTAACTATAGCCCCGGTTTTGTGACCAATGACTCATTAAAACTTCCGTTTCCTATTAGAAAAATACTGTAAAAAATGTTTTAGGAACAAATGTTTTGATAAACCTTAAACTACACAAGTATACAATTTTTAAATATAAAATTAAAAAGGGGGAAACGATTAAATATCTACGTTTCATTCATTTACTCTGCTGTTAAGAAGTATATTTTCCTTTGATATAAAACGAAAACATAAATGATTGCTTTGAAATTATATTATATTACATTTATTTATATTACGATTTCTTCTATCAGCAGCTAAGTGAACATCAAAGTTTGTTAGTTTAAGTTGTTTCTAAACTATATAATTTACATACAATACACATTTAACCATTCCCTTGTTACTGACCTTACCACCCGTGCCACGCGTCATAATCCCATAACGCGTGGCACGGCAGGCCGGCAAGGCACGGGCGAGAGTGTTGAAGCTCGGGTTGGTCCAAGCCGGAATGTTCCCACGGCACGTGTCGCTGGGTGAAATAGCAAGTCTCGGGACACCATTAGGTTGATTCGAGGCCCCCGCGCTCCAGTCCAATCAAGTCGAGTATTGAGCTGGTGTTGATTTGTAGATGTATGTAAACAATGATGAGTGAATCGGATAGTGACAATCGAAATATTTTTTCTTCTTCAATTTCTTTAATTTCAACTCTAAACTGAGATTGAATGGAATTCCATGCATCGTAGATGTAGTTCTCGTCTTTTATGATGTTCGTTTTGTGGGTTCCATATCACTGATTCACCCTCGGACAGATCCAAAAATTCCATTATAACCTCTTTACTCCACTCTATATTGACTACTGAAACTAACAAAACAAAACGTTGGAACGGCGTTTGAAAACGGACTTAGGTTCGACGCGCCCCAACCCCACGCCTTTGATGTTTGGCGATTTACCGACTATCTGCGGGAACTGGTCCCACGGCGCGAGGTGCGGCGCCCTTCTCGCCGGTCTCGCGGTGCCACGCGTCGTGGGAACAAGGCTACAGGGAAGTAGGCCTACAAACTTGAAAGTGAACGTGCGGAGTGAAACCTGTGTCGGTACGGTGAATTTTTAATTTTGTTTACAATACTTGTCACAGTTCGTTTTAAGTGTTTGTCTATGTGTGTAATGTACTTTTGTTCGACAAACATCGCAAAATGGGATTTTTAACATGAAGAGGAGCGACTGATGGTGAACTGTAGTTAGCTCAAAACTAGTCTCGCAAAAATATTTTACATCTAAAGCATTTTATGTGATTGTTTTACTCATAAAATAATATATTAACCTTTAGCTTAGATGGTTTTAAGCTGAGTTTTTAAGTTTTTTTTTGTATTTGATTTTTATATAATCTGAGGTATTGAAGCCTTTCTGTAAACTACATTTTCTTTGAGTACGACTGACTATTTTTGAGGGTTGCAAGCCACAAGTTTTCAAACTATTCAATAAAGCATCGGGTTTTCACTCCCAATAAGAATGTTCAAGTATTTCCATATTGTCGCGCTGCACATGACGGCTGTAGCTGACGCAGACGTTCTCAGCAATTCTACCTATAAGGTGGTCTGCCGATTAAAACCAGTCTCGAAAGCAGGGTTTATGCCAACGAATATACCAGAAAATTCGCATTATAAATTGTTTTGATTAATATCCTAGCTAGTTTGAATACAGGGCGAAAATTTAACAGGACTACAATTAATTATTATCTTAGAAACAATAAGAGTTAGAGGAAAGTTCAAATAGGGAACCCCTTCAATATTTAAGTGGGCATTAAAATACAAATTGGAATGCATAAATGTTTTACAGTATGGTTACGTAAATGGATATTTTAAACTCAAACCACTCCTTTATTGGTGTTTTAATATATTTAGGCATAATTGTTAAGACAGTTTTAGTAACAAGCAATTTTTCTCAAATATACTTATATGCTAGAGGAAATTTCCAAAGTATAAATATAAGAAAGAATTGACTGCCGTATTTGAAAATGACAGCAACATTTTTTAAATTCCAAATTTATTGTTAATAGTCTCAAACACGCAGGTGATATATCCTATTTAAACTTTAATATAGGATTTGTGGTTTCTAAGATACCTCTCGTGCCACAGTTAAAAGTAACATCTTAATATTTTACTGGTCAAAATAATATGTTGTCTCTGATAAACTTACAAATGGAATGTAAAAGGAATTCAAATATATTTTCGCTTATATAATTTTCTAAATTGTAGCTTTTGCTATAAAAACTCTGACTTATAGTCTGACTTAGTTTTCTAACCTGTGAGTTGACTGGTATTGTGGTAAAAATATTGGATTGATAATTTACCCCAACGAATCACTGGACTTAGAAACACCCACAGTATCTTTAGCCTGCATTTAAGGAAGAATGAGACCACCAGGTGTTTCCCCTCTACACTCACCTGACAAATAGTGATAGTGTCAATGTCATTGCTGATCTCATCTCGAGTCACATATATGTTTTATTGAAGGCCTTATTAACTGGAAAATTGAATAATAAGTCCACAATTTAAATCCCGTTCGGATTACCTCTACAGAATGCCATTGGAATCTTTACAATGAAGGTTATGTATGGGGTAATTCAGTAATAGTTGGTCCTTTCCCTTCTTACTTTGTCTATCCATGACTTTTTGTAAAGGGTATTAGGTAATGTCCGACTTTATGTTGACGACACTACCCTTTTTTCTATATATTAAGACTTTTGCCCTCAAAAATGTCCAGAGATTGTTATAAATAGCTTCAGTCTGGTTCCGTAAGAACATGTTGGCATTTATGAGGCTAAAACTCATGCAATAACCTGTAGTTTAGTAGATAAAAGGTTAGAGAAGAGTCATGTCTGGCTGGTCAGTAGTAGGCATATGCTCAAACTTAGTAGTGGTTAAAGCTGATTAGACTTTTTAAATTTGATATCTTCTGCATTTATAAAATGAATAAATGTATGTATGTATATAGACTACTGAACCACGCACCGAAGTTAATGAAACTTAACATGGTCATTCAGGTTGACCCTCGGAAGGTTTAAAGCCATTAGTCAAAGTCCTAGTACCCAAGTGCTTCGACCCACTGGACGTCAAAGCTGCCATGCTACTCTTATCGAGGAAATACCTGATAAATTGTTATCAGGTAATATTGTAAATAAATAGCTGTTTGTCTATGTAGAGAGTTGAAATTAAAATATTATGAGACGAGGTTTTATAACACAACACAATTCGTGGGCGCAGCAACGTGCGCCGGGAACTGCTAGTGACATTTACATTTGTCTTGCATGATTTGCGTTTTTTCAACCGCACACAGTTTGTTTGGGGGATTGAATACGCAACATACTACTTACAAATCTTATCTGTTGACCCTACACAGTGTAAATTCATCTTTCAAGATCAATGTACCCGTTTTGGACCAGGATGTAATCAGCAACCATGTACCGTGGCTTCAAGATGGGGAGTGTTTGACACCTTTGAGGGAGAAAGGTATCGTTTTTTTATAGTTGTTGGTAAAATAGTTCCAGATTTTTAGGTGTTACTGGGTGTGGATATAATTGGAGAATTGTACACAGGAAAGGTGGAGAATATCAACGAAGGTAATCGCAGTGGAAACCTATCTTGTCTGGACTGTAATGGGCAAGCAAAAGTGCAGGTAAGTGGATCAACATAATTTCTTTTTAAACTTTTGTTGTTCAGAAAAAGCTGAAATTCCAGACCTTTGGAGTTTACAGACATATGAAGGAAAATACAGTCTCATAAGAGTGGTAAGACTGCGCACTTATACTATTGAGGTTTTTGACTGATTCAGCTTATGTACCTTTTAGATGCCATTGGAGAAAAATGGTACACCAGAAAAAAGAAGAGGCAGAATGGTATAAACCCAATAATGACTGGACCTTATGAGTTTGTATAGTTTTCATTGCGTGATCTTATTGTTCAATTGTAATTTTGTTTATTTTATTTTAGAATAAACAAGTTTGGAGTGTGTTAATAACAGTTAAATATATATATTGATTCACAATTATTCAAATAATATCAAGTATTCATATGTTTAAAAAACATATGATTTTTTGTAAATATGAAATTTTTTACTTACAATTATGAAAACAGGACTTGAAAAGAAATGCTGATTTAAAAAAAGGAATACTGTTAAAGTGTAATATTTCTTTAAATTAATGTTATTTTATTTAAATTTAAAGATTATTGTTATGTTGTACTTGAGCTATTTTTTTTATACAAACGAATTCCAAAGTTTTACGGGTAGCGATTTGGAGTCGAAAAACCAGTGAAAGTTTTAGTTGACGACCAAGTAGTGATTCTGCTGGAGATTTACCCTTTCTTGGATTCGATGTTGTTCGATAAGTAAACAAGCCAGAGTTCAGGGCATCTTGCTTATTTTTCTTGTCTAGTCAGGATTTATTCATTGCAGCTTTAAAATTTCTCACAAAACTCTCTGCTTCTCCAATAGATGAGGGGTTTAATGGGACTGTTATCAAATAAATATGATATTCCTGCTACAGCACCAAAAAAACAGAAATCCTTAAAAACGGTAGATGTAACTTGTAATCTATTGTCAGACACAAGGATATCAGGGGTTCTTCCAACAAAAATATTTGACGAAGTGCATTGATTGTGGTTTCAGCTGTATTGTTATTCATCTTGATGACAAAAGGAAATTTAGAAAATGGATACACAGTGATCAACCACATAGTATTCCAGAATGGGCCGGCAAAACCAATATGTACCCTTTCCCAAGGTTTATTTGTAGTAGGCCATCTTCGGATTCTTTTTTAGGATTGGGCTGTAATTGCTGACAATGTTCACAAGATTTCGAGAGA
The DNA here is from genome assembly GCA_963675035.1 of Allygus modestus. Classification (NCBI taxonomy): domain Eukaryota; kingdom Metazoa; phylum Arthropoda; class Insecta; order Hemiptera; family Cicadellidae; genus Allygus; species Allygus modestus. The sequence continues at coordinate 19,282,340 of OY776114.1, forward strand.
CTTTCTATATCTTGATTCACATGAAAACATCAACAGTGACGTCTTGCCATTTTCTTCATGCGAACAATTCCCCATTGTGCTGTATGCAGTAACTGAAAAACAGAAGGTTGAAGTGTTGATGGAACTACAATTCAAGGATGTTCACACTGAAGTAATAGTACACCAGATTGTTCAGTTAGAGAGTACCTACGATCAAAATATGGTTTTAATTCATTTTTTGAAGAAGAATCAGGCCATTCATGTGCAGGGAAGAAATGAACATTTCGTAGGACTGTGTCTTTATGTGTCCCTTGAGCTACTTGCTCATAGCTTATTGGAAAACTACTAATATTGTCTTTGAGATCTTCTGTGATCCAACTGCAACACTCTTTTAATTGTTCAAAGCCTTACCAGGGCCGCATGGAATGTGGGACAAAGCATCAGCATTTTTATGTTTATCTGTTGATCTGTAACAAATGGTGAAACGGTAGCTCTTTAAGGTGATTGCCCATCTTTGAAGTCTTGATAACGTGTCCACAGGTAATTGCTTGTCAGGATGAAAGAGTCACGCAACAGGTTTGTGGGTCTGTGATTAGTTCGAAAGATCTTACATACGAGTACTGTTAGAACTTCTTCACTCCAAAAATAATTGACCGAGCTTCTTTTTCAATCTGGCTCTACCCTTTCTTTGCATCGTTTAGGGTCTTAGATGCAAATGCTATGGGGCGTTCTGAACCATCTGGGAATAACAATGATAGAAATGCTCCCACGCCATAAGAAGATGCATCCATAGCCAATACTGTTGGAAATTCTCTATTAAATGGAAAAAGCCTTGTTGCATTTATTAGGGATTCCTTTAATTTTTCAAATGCAGTCTCCTCCTCATCTTCCAACTTAAATAAGGTGTCCTTTTTTTCTAAGTCTATTCAAAGGAGCAGCAATAGTGGCAAAGTTAGGAATGAATCTATGGTAATATGTATTTTTTCAATAAAAGCAAGAAGTTCAGTTAGATTCTTTGGTTGCGGCAAGAACTTCAATGCCTCAAACTTAGATTCAGATAGAAGAACACCTTTTTCAGATATATTATTGCCCAAATACTCAATTTCTTCTCGAACAAAATCATATTTCTTCAGATTACTTTGGAGCCTATTTTCTTTTAACCGGTTAAATAACTAATTTAGATTCCACTAGATCTAGATAACTCTAGAGTTTATCAAATTCCACCTTCACAGCTCCGTGTTCAGAAAAAGGAATTGGTCTGGGCTTGAAGAATCTCGGCCTATCTCCTTCTTTAAGATGAAAGAAAGCCTTAAAGGTTGTGCATGTACCTAAGCCAGTCTCAAAAATAAACGCATATTACTTTGAAATCTCATAAATTTTACTATGTAATTCCAAGTCACTTCCGGATTATGCCTATAACATTTTGACATCATCTGAGTAGTTAGTTGATATAGTTATACCAAAAGCATGAAACCATGGTGTTCCAATAATATTGACACCACTAGAAGAATTAGTCACGAGTAATCTCAACTGCCTGGATTCGGATTTGAGAGTAACATTAGCCATAAACCAACGTTTCAGATGAACATTAATGCTCCCACTAGCTTTTGGAAAATAATTAGGAGGGTGTAAAGGGGGTTTCCCCAACTGTGCATATGTTTCAAGACCATAATTCAAAATGTGGCACCTGAGTCAAGTGTCATTTTTATTGGCTTACCATTAATTAGCACAACTATATAGTATCGAGAGTTAGTTTCCATAATAGGTTTTGAAAGGGATTTTACTTCATCAATTAAGTTTACTACCTGGTTTGATTGAGAATAGCATACTTTAGATATGTTTCCTACTTTTCCACACTTATTAAACGTTTTCCTGTAAAAATGACAGTTTTTTCTCTGATGAGTAGAGAAGTAAGAGGTACAAGATTTACGGAACTCGTTTTACGAGATGAGTATATTTGCAAAACTTTGGAATCTTGGATACAATGTACCCAAGATATCATTCGCTGTCGGTAATTATCTGTTTCACAACTTGAGTAGTTTTAAATGTAAAGACAATTTTGAGAACATCATTGAGTGAAGGATTATTCATCTGTAGAGCTTGTGCGCGTACAAAATCATGTGGTGTGTGAAGAACTATAACATCTCTGACATAATCATCTACTGATGATTGATTGCAACCTGATTTTGGGTAATTTAAATTTCAAGAACGAGCGACTCCACGGAGTTCCGTTACCCATTCTGAACGTGACTGTCATGACAGTTATCAGAAATTTGTATCGAGAAGCTAAAAAATGTATTTTTGATACAAAATACGCGTTGAGTTAATCAATAATATCGTTATAAGGTTGACCACCTAGATCACTGCAACCAAAAGGTTTTGGAGCAGGGTAAAAATGTCTGATCCTACCCAAGATAGGAAAAATGCCCTTTTTTGATCTTCATTTTCTACATTGTATGCTTTAAAATTTTGGTCAAGAAGTAGATAGTACGATTCCCAATCTTCATTGGGTGGGAAGGGTTTAAAATATGGGACCATTTGCAATGCTGATTCATGTTTATTATCTTGATGTTTATTGCTATTCTGTTTTTCATTTATAAGTGTCTCAATTATTCTGTTCTGATTATCTAAACATTGTTTAAGATATTGTAAAAGTTCTTGATCAGTAACACTTGTCGCCAATAAAGAATTTAAGAAAATAAGTATGAAAGTGTAAAACATGGTTTTAATTAAATGCATAAAGACACAAGATAACCAATTACAAAAACAATCTCAAAAGAACTGACAAGTAAAAAGTAAAATAATATCAGCTGTTAACAGTAGTTGCAGTTCTTGTGTCTGACATAAACTATTGATCATTCATTACAAAATATTGTCTGCGTATAATTGTATATGTCTATCAGAGTTTGGTGGAGTGTAAAAGCCAGGAGACTAATCTGCTGTTGCAAAGTCGTGTCCTTGGATATGGATTTGGAAAAATTGCAATGAGTTCAGAAGTAGATTTAGTTTAGCTAATACGTTAAGTTCAACAGACCCATTTCTTTACCTGAAGGCTGAGAACCTGCAAACAACTTTGAAAATCTGGATTTTGGAAAATATATTTTATAATATACACAAATTTTAGAATGCGGACTTTCCTAAATTAATGGAACGAACCCAGGATAATCTTACATTTAACATAGACCAAAAGGCATGCGCGTGATTGTTGATTGTATTATTTTATTGTTTATTTTATATTTATTGGAATATTTAGTTTTAGTGGCATAGCCTATTGTAGCCTAATGCCCGCGATAATTAATTATAATAATCACTATTATGTTTTAGTAACACAGTTATCTCGTCAGCCTTGGATGTGTTAAAGATTGGAGTTTTCGGATTTCTTGTGACGAGAGACAAAAGCAAGCTCAGGAGTCAGATTGCTTACGACTCGTTATTAACAATTCTTCTCATGACCCAATTCAAAGGCTTTTCCAGCCACATCGTATTATGGCATTTGTTTAAACTCAAAATATACCTGTGGGCTTAGGGATATATTCAATTTGCAATTACTACCCTTAAAATTATCAAGCAATATAAAAAGTAGTGATTATCCTACGCCATCAATCATAATATGTACGCCACCTGATTTTATTATTTTGTTTAAATCTTGTTATGTTATTATACCTTATTGAAATTCCCATATTACAAACATATTTCTATGGTTATCAATTTTAAAATAATTAAGTTACACTAAGTTATAATTTTTTCAAGTTTGGTCATCACTGAGTTAATTATAAATCAGAATTTTCACTGCTTTATTAGTGAATTTCCTATGGAAAGTGAACTATTAGCATGACCCGCACGGTGAAACTTAAGCCCGGGACCACCATAGAAGTTCCTAACGTGACCCCCTGAACACGTTTTGGGGGGTCGTTCAAAATTGTATATATATATATATATATATATATATACGTATGAATATATACGTGTATATATATATATAGACATATATATATATATATATATATATATATATATATGTGTGTGTTTGCACTCTCGCGGTCGCAATTTTTGTCCGATTTACTTCAAATTTGGTAAGGACGTTCCTTTCTGTAATCAGTTGGACAAGTTTGTTGGGCAAAACAATCGGAAAACTCTAAACCCGTTTTTTGGGGGATTAATCTTTCAAATTTCGAGATTTTGGGCCCAAAAATGGTCATAAAAGCCCCAGATGTAAAATAAATGCATGTAAAAAGATGGGAATTAGAGAGGCGAAAGTTTTAAGCCCTCTCTCGTTATTCTAGCATAAATATTTACCGAGTTATTAAAGAAAATGTGTATTGACTAAACACAGTACGTTGTCTTATGGGGGTTTTACACGAGAAAAGCCTGTTATTCTTTTGTTAGAGTACTTTTATCATCCCCAGCAAGCTCACACCTACTTTCAAGCCTGTCTGGACCTTCTCCTAACCTTATATTGGGCAAAATTGTATTCCCAGCTTTGCAAGTAAATGAACCCAGGAGTATCAGAACAGCCAAAAAATCAATGTTTTCAGATTTCAATAAAAATTGGACAAATGTATGTTTTTTCACTGATTTTGAGTTTTAAAAGTTTTTATTTGGAAATTCACTTCCCTCACGTCAGCGTTCTGCGTGCGAACTCGTTTTTTCATAAACCATTTCAAATGTGGCTTTCGCTAGGTCAATGAATCAATTAATTGATTTTATTTAACTAAAGTTGAAAGGTTTTCACCCAATTTTATCTATCCATTTCATAGGACTTTTTCTAAATAATAATGACGAGCTCTTTAAATATTGTAATTATATGCTATTATGAACAGCATTAAGTATTACACTATTTATTTTAAGATTATAATTTATTTTAGGAAATTAATTATAATAATTACATTTACATAAGTAAAACATAGGGGAACGGCGGGTAGTACGGGCCACTTAAGGAAATATGTATATAAAACCTATATTTTTTGTAAAATTCAGCTAAAACCATGCGATCCCATTTATTTAGCCACTATTCATTACGTGAATCACATTTAAACATTTATTTTAAATTTAATAAATTACTTATGACAACACCAATTTATTATGAAATTTCTGAGAAATATATAACCGTCGGGTAGTATGGGCCACACCAAAAAAACATAGGAAATAATCACAAAACAATGTTTGTTGTGGTTAAAAAAATACATATTTTTATCACAAGAAAAATACTAAATCAGATATAAACTTTCGTACATCTAGATTCCTTTTACTAATTGTTCAGTTTATAATAGTCACAGTAGTAAAATAATGTCAATGTCCGCACACAGTCCAGGTGCCCAGCCTGTACAAGTCTTACACTGGATCCAGTTTAATTCGTAACTTTACACCACAAACAATACAATCTACATTTTTAGATGTACCAGGTGTAAGATGTTCAATTGTCGCAATCAATAACTTTTTTCCTTTGTATAGGGTCTTGGGTTATTTCCTGTTTTCTTTTCTTTTTAGTTTGTTTCAAATTGTCTTGGTTTTCACAAATGTTATTTGTCTCCTTACTAGTTTTGAAGTTTATTTGTTCTTTTCTTTGCAATCAGCATGTTTTAATAGGTGTTGCAGTTAAAAATTTCACTAGTTTCAGCCTTTATCGATTAACTTGTCAACCTCTTCTCAATGCATTAGGGGAAAGGAGAAACGTCCTTTAAAACACTTGCAAAATCTTTATGATTTTCATAGTCCCAGGTGAATTTTTGTTTACTGGTAGTGTTTAAAATATAAACCAAATAAATTACTCAAATGGCCCATACTACGCGATTTTTGTGTGGCCCATACTACCCGACCGACATTGAAAAGAAAAACATGGCGGCAACTAAGCCGGGTTAATAGAAACAAAACAAAACGTGCATGTTTGTATAATAATAAAGGGAGCTAAATAATAACGATAGTTTCATAGTTTTATCTTTATCAGTAACAACACAAGAAGTTGTGCAGTTACTCAAAGCACCGATTACCAGGTTCAAAACTAAACTAAACTAACTAGAGGGCGACACATTGCAATGAAGTCAACCAACTTCCTGCACATGGTGGGGTGATGCTAGTACCTCGTGCAAAACACAGAACTGTGCTGCTACCTGTCGACAGATAAGAGAAACAGGCAGTGACCCATACCACCCACCTTTCCCCTAAGTATTTAAAAAAATAAGTTATATACAAAATAAATTAATAAAACCGTGTATATGGTTGAGTTATGTTGAGTTAAAACCTTCACCTAGTTGAGTTATATTGATGTATTGAAAAAAACACCCATTTTTTCGTTCCTTGTTGCAGAAAACCTGCTTACTCATTCCCCATGTTATTCTTATGGAGGTTAATCAAAATAGGATATATCGCTTATATATGAATTTATATTGATGAAACTAGGTATGTGGCTTCACCTAGTTGATTTATATTGATTTTTGCATAGAAACCAATTGTTTATGTTCCTTATTTCAGCAAACCTATGTACTCATCCCCAATATTATTCTTATGGAGAATAATTAAAATTGTATATATAGCTTATTTGTGAATATATTTTTATGAAACTTGGTATGCGGCTTTATGTGGTATTAAGACATATATTATGCAATTAAATTCGCTGAGTACGCAGGTTTGCTGTGACGGGGGTATTTGTTATTTGACTTTGTAAAAAAAGTTTAGGATGAGTGGTTAGGGTAGTATTTATATTGTTAAATTGCATTCGATATAGTATACCATATGGCACTTCTTCGTGGAAACAAATTTACCTAAATATGCCAGAATAATTATATAGTTTAAAATTATACCAATAATAATTTATTACCCGTTGGCATCTCAATTGGAGCAGGGTTTATAAAACCTTTTTTTGTTCACAACTTAAATTTTTTTAATGGGCTCTTGCTACTAAATTCAATATGTTTTCTATATTAAATAAAACTGCTGACTAAAGATAATTTAACTTAAATGTCTTAAACTTGCATTTAGACACTTGTATTTTCGCTTTACTACTAACCAACAATTAAAGTCGGCTCTAAATGTCGTTCTTGTAATGCTATAGTTAATTCACAGACTTGGAAAGTATCTTCACCTTTGAAATAAAAAAATTTTATATGCTGACTTTAAATAATATCTATCAATTATTATTTATTGTGTGTCCAAGCTCAGTTTTATCAAATAATAATGCTAAGTTGTATTCAAACCCCATGATATGAACCAAAAATATATAAGAGTAATCTAGAAAAATAACATACAGTATTACTTTATTATTAAAAACAATTTACAGACTCAAAAAACCTAATTGACTATATTATATAGGTTTAAAGACAGCTCCACAGTTGTTTTAATGACTAACGTAAATTACATAAGTAAATATAACTTTTATTTTTGTAAATTTTCTCTTTACAATCTGCTCAGTTTGATTAAATACCTTACCACCCATCCCTTTCTTCTTAAAAAAGATTAATCTCTTTGAAACTGAAGATTTAATAAAAGTGCTTCCTTATGTTACAAAGTAACTTAATGACTTTCCAGTAAAAGAAAGGCCTTATTGCATTTCATTCACGCAAGAAAGATCGGATCAAGTTTCTTTGACAGGCTATATTGGAAACAAATAATCCAACATTGGTATTGACAGGTCCATCTACAAAGGACGTAATTTGAAGATCTTCTTTTGAAATGGATAACAATTTACATAAACATAAGATAAAACTAACAACAGAATTCGTTTTAACAAATACTTGGTGTTAATACTAAAACCTAGTTTGATTTGGCAAAAGGGAAATAGAAAATGTTCTACTTCTGACTTTAAAACCAGAAAGATAAAAATAATAAATGCCGGGTAGACTTTATCTTTGACACTTATTTGTGAATAGACTCTGTGGGTGTTATAATAAAACTCTTAACTTGTACAGCAAAAGGTCTGTATTCAACATTAATTAAATAAAGCAAAAGGTAACTCTTATTCTAAAATCAAAACCTTTATCATTAAATGAGAGTCAAATCAAAAGTTTCTTGCTGTGTATTAACTTATTCACAAGAGTAAAAGTTTCCATTTTGAAAAGAGCAGTAGAAAATTGTAACTCACAGGCTTGAAGAAATTGGTGTTGTTGTTACCACATATATTGCATGAAGTTTTCCATTGTTTCATTAAATATTCCAAATAATATGGGAATTTGATTGAGTGACATCCACATTCCTGATTCACTCAAAACTGTGTTTCCAACAAAGGTAAACTGTTTTCTTTGTACAATAAATTCACTTGAAATAGTCCTTTAAAATGTATATGCACTCTTGAAGATTAAAGTTAAATATAAAGTACTCAACAAAAAATGTATGGGATACTGATGACCCACTACTTTACATATACAATTAACGTGCTACATAAGTAGGGGGCAATAGCCGATTCAAAACCAGCAGCAAACAGCAGTTATCCACTGTGGATCAATCCTCCCCCCCCCGTCACGTGACCCATTAAACTAACTTAAACCTGGCGCCTGGCGTGAGGAGCCTGAGGAACCCCCCCCCCCGACCGAAATCAGCATGTAAGTGAGGAGCCCCCCCCCCCCGACATTCCCCATAGCCAAGCTGGACCCCCCTCCCCCCGGTCACCAGTGGCACTTTTCGTGATGACCTTGAACATGAGGAAAAAACTTTCAAAAATTAATAACTAGCCTATTTATCCACCGATTCCCACGGGACTTTTTCCAGAGTGTAGGCCTATCCCCAAGGAAGCGAATGACGAAAGAACCCCATAGATCCGCCATCAAACAAGCCCGTTATTAATTTTTAAACGCGTTTTCCTTATGGGATCTCGGCTGTTTACCGGCCGATTTTGATGAAACCTCACCACATGTCGGGCGGCGGCCTAAGTAATCCATCGCTTAAAGAAAATTGAAAATCCACCATTAAACAAGCCCGTTATTAATTTTTAAACGCGTTTTCCTTATGGGATCTCGGCTGTTTACAGACCGATTTTGACGAAACCTCACCACATGTCAGGTGGCGGCCTAAGTAAACCATCGCTTAAAGAAAATTGAAAATCCACCATTAAACAAGCCCGTTATTAATTTTTAAACGTGTTTTCCTTATGGGATCTCGGCTGTTTACCGACCGATTTTGATGTAACTTCGCCACATGTTGTATGTCGACCTAAGCAAACCATCGCTGAAGGAAACCCAAAAATCCACCATCAATCAAGCCCGTTATTAATTTTTAATCGCGTTTTCCGTATGGGATCTTGGTTGTTTTGCTGACCGAACTCGATGTGACTTCACTACACGTCGTATGCCGGCTTGGTCAAACCAAACTGCGAGTGGCTCCGCGGCGTCACGTGTCGAGGCGCGTGCTAGGGCCTACGTGACTGTTCCAGCCTGTTTACTCATTAGCGGTTCCGAGAACTGTTTACTGCTTTCACCGCCTACTGTACGGTACGTAGCTATGTTACTTCAGTGATTGTCATCGCTTTCTTCATTCAGTTTGTGTTTGGAGCCCAATGTGTGTAGACGTTCTACTTCAGTGCTGTGCTAGTCCTTACCGCACCATATTCCGAGATCTGTTTAAACGTAAGTATATGTAGTCTTATAAATTGTAGTGTGGACCGCCTCAGGCTGTTTACTCATTAGCGATAATTGCCGCGACTTCGAGAATTGTTCACCGCCTTCTACTGTACGGTACGTAGCTATGTTACTTAAGTGATTGTCATCGCTTCCTTTATTCAGTTTGTGTTTGGAGCTCAGTGTGTGTAGACGTTCTACTTCAGTGCTGTGCTAGCCTTTACTGCACCATATTCCGAGATTGTTAAACGTAAGTATATGTAGCTCTTTTAAGTTGTAGTGTGGAAGACTATTACATTCCCCTTTATAGTAAGATTCTCATTTAAGGTATGATCGTTCAGCAACTTTCAATTCATAATGTGCAAAGAGAGGTCTGGCTTGTTAATAGAAGTTGAATAAATTTCATTATGTTTTAGGGAAAAACGATTCGTTATTGCTATAGAACAACTTACACGTCATTCTCAATTTCTTAGAGGAAACCTGTATACTAACATAAAACGAGGAAACCCGTGCACTAAAATTACATTTGCCATGGCCTTGACTCTTGTCTACCACGCATAAAGTATGTGTTATGTTACCAATGAAGTGTTCTCGTTGCGACTAATTTGTAAATGCAAGAGACTTATCATATTCGTTGTTGCAGATGAACAACCAACACCTGTGCGAGGTCTGCGGCCGAGCCTTCAGCCTGCTCGGAAACCTGAGGCGACACGTGGAGTCCGCCCACAACGCCAGACGTCACGACTGCCACGTCTGCGGTAGACACTTCACAAGAGGCGACAGCCTCCGCCGCCACGTCGCCACGGTTCACGGACCACACGCCGCGGTGGAGCCCCAACCGCAACGAGTGGACCATCCCTGCCAACTGTGCCCGACCATCTTCGCCAGCCTGTAGGACGTGCGCCGCCACATGCAAGCGGCTCACTCCGCGATGCCAGCAGCAGCTCCTTCCTCCTCCTCAAGCCCCGATCGCCACGTGGAGTGCGAGCGATGCTGTGGACGCTTCGACCGAGACCTGGAACTGAGACGACACGTCCGGACCGTCCATCCTCCCAAGTTCCGCTGCGTGTACTGCGACAAGGGGTTTACTCGCCGTTTCAACCGCGACCATCACCAGTCTCACAACTGCCCTGTTGTGAGGGACCTGACCCAAGACCGACTGCCTAGGTTGTCCTCTCCTCCTCTTCCTCACAGCAACCAGTCGTTGCGCCAAGGAGCCAGCGCCGAGCCCCGACCGCACCAAGTGCCTAGCGCCAAGCCACGACCAGGACCGAGCACCGAGCCGCAGCCAGGGCCCAGCACCGAGCCCCAGCCCCGCCCAGGACCTAGCGCCGAGCCTCAGACCATCGATGATGAGATGGAGGGTGGCGGCCGCCCCGTGTTCCAGCTCGTGCATCGGGCCTTCCGGAGTCGCCTCCTCACCTACCGCCTGACCCGGCCGTTAGACGCCTTGCTGACCGTTGAGGATGCGCTGACCCTGCTGTTTGACGAGGTTCTGGACCTGATGGAGAACGTCATGACCCAACATCCGAGCATCAAGGCGAACATGGTCCTGGAATGTGAGTTCTCCAACATTCATGGGGCCACCTGCCTGCGCTCCTTCAACACGAAGAACGTCCCACTGACCGAGGCCTCCGACTTGGAGGCTTTCCTCTCCGCGACGTTCGAGACGATCGTGAAGAAGAAGGAGCAGTGCGAACTGGTAGGCAGCAGCTGGACATACCTGCGTATACGGGACCTGGAGATCCGCGTGAACGAGTACACGCCACTCGGAGGCAGAGCGTATCTCCAGCTGCCAAGGGCTATTGCAGACACGCGCGCTGTTGTCAATGTGCTAAACGCCGACGACATGTGCTTCATGTACGCTATCCTGGCCAAGTTCGTTGCGCGACACGCGGAGAGACCTGCAGCGTACACGCCGGACATCATCGCTCGCTACGACTGGACCGGTTTGCGTTTCCCCGTGACGCTCAAGGACATCAAGACCTTCGAGGGCAAGAACAACATCAGCGTAAACGTCTACGGGACCGAGCGCGCGATGGTGGGAAGACGCCCTGACGGAACTCCCAAGTTCATGGATAGGGTCTACCCCTTGAAGATCTGCAAGCGAGAGCTTGAAGACCACAGGGACCTGCTGTACGTGACCACCGACGGGGACAGCCACTACGCATACATCACGGACCTGAGTCGACTGGTCCGTCGCCAGCTCACTGACCACGGGCATAGGATCTACGTCTGTAAGCGGTGCTTCGCTTACTTCGACAATCAACCCAACAAGCTAGGGTTGACGGGCGCTCAGCGTCTGGAGGAGCACAGGCGTTACTGCTACGCCAAGGCTCCCCTTCGCCTGGACTTGCCGAAGAAGCAGCAGATCCGTTTCACCCATCCAGAGTACACTAGGCGGGAGAGGTTCAGCATCTACGCGGACTTCGAGTGTGCTCTGCAGCCTGTCGCTGTTGACCCGGTGGAAGCGCCGCCGCCCGGCACGACGCCTCTGCAAATGCACGTCCCGTACGCCTTCGCCTACCAGATCGTGGATTCGCTCGGCCTGGAGGAGTTTGAGCCGCGGGTATACTTCGGAGCTGACGCGTCCAAGGTCTTTATGGAACGGCTCAAGATGGACGTGCTGAGCCTGTGGGAGTTCCTGTTCAGCACGAGAGCTCTGCACCCTTCCCTGACCCGGCAGGAAATGGATGAGTATCTCGCAGCGACCCCTGCTACCTCTGCGGCAAGGAGTTCACTGAGCTGGACGTCAAGGTGCGGGACCACAACCACGCCCCGCCTTACGAGTTCCGAGGAGCGGCGCACCGCTCGTGCAATCTGCGGTACAGGGAGCAGCGGGTCATCAACTGCTACTTCCATAACCTGTCCAACTACGATGCCCACTTCGTAGTGCGGGAGCTGGCCATCGACCCCGGCGATGTGGACGTGCTGGCGCACACCGAAGAGCGTTACATCGCCTTCACCAAGCGGTTCCACTTTGGCCAGCCCGGGGACAACCCACGACAGAGCAGTTTCGCGGTGCGGTTCCTCGACACCTACAGGTTCTTGTCTATGAGCCTGGCCAGCCTGGCAGCGGGACTGCCCACCGACAAGATGCGCGAGACCAGGAAGCGGTTCCCCGACGACCGGCTGTTCGACCTGGTGCGCAGGAAGGGCGTGTTCCCCTATGACTTTGTCACATCGTACGAAACGTTGTACAGGACAAGGGAGCTGCCGCCCAAGGAGGCGTTTAGGAACACCATGACCCTGGAGGACGTCAAGGACGAGGACTACCAACACGCCCTCAACGTGTGGCGAGCCTTCGAGTGTCACCACCTCAAGGACTACGCCGACACGTACCTGCGCTGCGACATCGCCCTCCTCACCGACGTCTTCGAGCAGTTCCGTGACACCTCTTTGGCCGAGTACGGACTGGACCCCGCTCACTACTACACCCTGCCATCCTACGCTTGGGACGTCATGTTGAAGACCTGCGACGTGGAGCTGGACACGCTGCAGGATTTCGACATGTACCTCTTCGTGGAGCAAGGTATCAGAGGAGGCATCTCCCAGGCCATCACCCGCTACGCCAAGGCCAACCACGAGCGATGCCGTCCTGAGGACCGACGCCTCGACGAGCCGACACGCCACCTCCTGTACCTGGATGCCAATAACTTGTACGGCTGGGCCATGTCCCAGTACCTACCCACTGGAGACTTCCAGTGGCTCAGCCGTGAGGAGATTGACGCCTTGGACATCGCCTCGTTGGACGCGGAAGCTGACCGGGGCTACATACTAGAGGTGGACCTCAACTACCCCGCCCGTCTCCACGACCTGCACAGGGACCTCCCCTACTGCTGTGAGACCAAGCGGCCTCCAATAGGCAAGTTCCCCAAGCTGGTGACCACCCTGGACAACAAGGAGCACTACATCTGCCACTACAGGATCCTGCAGCAGGCGCTGAACAACGGACTGGAGCTTGTGGCTGTGCACAGGGCCGTCTCGTTCCACCAGTCTCGATGGCTCGAGCCCTACATCCTCATGAACACCGAGCTGCGGAAGAAGGCCAAGACCAAGTTCGAGCAGGACTTTTTCAAGTTAATGAATAACGCGGTCTTTGGCAAAACCATCGAGAACGTCCGCAAGCGCCTGAACGTCAAGCTGGTCTGCACTCCGGAAAAGTTCTCCAAGTACGTGGCCAAGTCCAATTTCCTGGACCGCACGTATTACACGGAGGACGTAGCTCTCGTGCACCTCGCCAGGGTCAACATCGTCCTGGAAAAGCCCATATACGTCGGCATGTCTGTCCTGGAGCTGAGCAAGTGGCTCATGTACGAGTTTCTGCGGAAGATGAAGGACCGCTACGGTGACCGCTTAAAAGTAGACTACATGGACACTGACAGCTTCGTGTTCGACATCCTATCCCGGGACATCTACAGGGAGATGATGGAGCACTTGGACGACTTCGATACCAGCGCCTACCCGAGGTCCCACCCCTGCTACAGCCCCGACAACGCCAAGGTGATTGGCAAGTTCAAGGACGAGTGTAACGGCCGATCCTTGTTCGAGTACCTCGGCCTGCGCTCAAAGCTCTACTTCATGGACGTTGAGGACGAAGACAACGGATCCAAGGCGATCAAGCGAGCCAAGGGAGTCGCTAAGGGGGTTGTTAAAAACGTCCTAACCCCCGACGACTACAGGGAATGTCTGTTCGACGGGGTGTTGAAAACCACCGTCAACACCCGTTTCCAGTCGTACCTGCACCGTGTCTTCACCGTACAAGTAGAAAAGCTATCCTTGAGCCCGGCCGATGATAAACGCTACATCTTGGCCGATGGTATCAACACCTTACCTTGGGGGCATAAGGACATTCCACCACTGCCCGCAGCAAGAAGGCGAGGCAATCCCGAGGAGGAGCGAGGCGAGCCTATGGAGGAGGACGAGGAGGAGGACATGAACGAAGAGTTCCCGGTGTAGATTTAAGTGTAAATAGAACTAGGTTAACTTTGTAAATATTTTGTAAATAGTATTCGTAAGCAAATATAGTCAAAACAGTTTAGTTTACAGCATACATCTGTGTTGTTACTACCCCTTGCATTTCCCTGACATTTACTTTCAAAAGACTCTTCTAATGCAAACCGAATTTGTAAAACTATCATGTTTTAAAAACAAAACTTTCAAAATTGTTAAAAATTCGATATTCTTTCTTAAATACTAAAGAGAAAGACAAGTGAAAACAACAGTTAATGAGAAACAAAACATTTATTGAAACACAATAAGAATATACACACAAACATATTACAATCAAGAACTCAAAAGGTATTTACACAAAAAATAGTCTTAAGCGAAGATGGAGTAGAAGAGCCTGCGGACCAGTGCGTCGTTGATGGTGGGAGCGACCGGGTCGAAGAGCTGCACGTAGTCGCTGAGTGGTATACCGAGGACCGCCCGACAGTACAGGTAGGTGAGGCAGTAGTGGTCATAAACAGAAGTACCGTAGCCCTGGAGTCGATACCTGTTGTAGAGACCGCCACGTAGCTCAGTCCGGGGATTGCCACCAGGCGCTTCTCAATCTGGGTGGTGTTCATCGCGGGCGGAAGCAGTCCCCACCGATTGTGTGATACCCTCATTACTACCAGTTGCACGCTTTATCACCACCGGCTTCACTGTATGTGTCAAACCAGTGACTCTGGGGACTCCTGAATAACGGTTCACCCAAAGGTTTTCCAATCGCGTTATGATGTTCATAATCATAATGTAGATTTCATAGTCTTTATTTTCATCCAAATATAAGTTGCAACCATGTGTATACTGACCTCTATGATGTAACTGGATGTTCAAGAACACATTACCCTGATTGGCGGGATTTTGTACTGTATGTTGATAACCGGAATCGACCCAACTGACAGTCGGTGGCGAATCGTTCGAATCTTTTTCCACAAGCTCCAAGTCTCCAGGTAGTTCCGGGGGATTTACACTTCTACTGTTGTCGTTTATGCAACTGCTATCGACACATATGCTGACGTTCTGGGAACCTCCCCCTTCGGTTATTTGGTTGGATGATGGTGATGCAAAGTCTTCAGATATCTCCGGAGCATTGCCACTTTCAATGTCGTTTATGCAACTGCTATCAATACATGTGTTGACTTTCTGCGGACCTCTTTCTGCTGAGGTTTGTATGAACGATCTCGGTTGTGAGGAACGATTGTTTCTTCGCTTCCTTCTAACACAGAGGTGGTGCTGACGATGATGGAGACGAAGTCCATCTCGCGACGTGAACGACTCCTCGCAGTATGGACATTTCCAGGTCGCCAGCTTCGATGGTGTGGCGACTGACCGTTTCAGTGATGGTGCTGGCAGTGGTTGTTCAGGACTTCGTGGAGAAAAGTACATGGTGCTGTAGCCTTCCATCGCTTCCAACTCCTTCAACAACGTCTGGACTGATTCATCCACTTCGATTGCACTAGCCATGTTTGTGTTTACTCTGCAACATCACTAGACAAACTGAAGGTGCGCGTTTGCATTTATATTCACAAAATCCATCTCAAGAAGTGTTTCTTTAATTCGACCAATCATAGGGTAGAACGTCTAATTATAGCCACTCAGAGGGCAGGATATTTCCATCAATCACAGTACCCGCATTTGCTTACACTATTTAGGGTAGGTCAAGAGTCAGCAGACAAGTGCACGCAGGTATAAGTTAGGTTTGAGGATGCATAAACGTCGTGCGAAGCGATGACAATCACTGAAGTAACAAAGCTACGTACCGTACAGTAGAAGGCGGTGGACAATTCTCGAAATCGCGGCAATTATCGCTAATGAGTAAACAGCCTGGGGCAGTCACGTAGGCACGGGGTGATGACGTCACCACGGTCCACGACTACAGTACTTAAGGTAGGCCAATGCGTGCGTTAGGTTTACAGACGCAGGCTTAGGTTAGGTTTACAGACGCAGGTTTAAGTTAGGTTTGAGGATGCATGAACGTCGCGCGCATGATTCAGTGATTGTCATCGCTTCGCACGACGTTTTTTTCGTGACCTACCCTAAATAGTGTAAGCAAATGCGGGTACTGTGATTGATGGAAATATCCTGCCCTCTGAGTGGCTATAATTAGACGTTCTACCCTATGATTGGTCGAATTAAAGAAACACTTCTTGAGATGGATTTTGTGAATATAAATGCAGACGCGCACCTTCAGTTTGTCTAGTGATGTTGCAGAGTAAACACAAACATGGCTAGTGCAATCGAAGTGGATGAATCAGTCCAGACGTTGTTGAAGGAGTTGGAAGCGATGGAAGGCTACAGCACCATGTACTTTTCTCCACGAAGTCCTGAACAACCACCGCCAGCACCATCACTGAAACGGTCAGTCGCCACACCATCGAAGCTGGCGACCTGGAAATGTCCATACTGCGAGGAGTCGTTCACGTCGCGAGATGGACTTCGTCTCCATCATCGTCAGCACCACCTCTGTGTTAGAAGGAAGCGAAGAAACAATCGTTCCTCACAACCGAGATCGTTCATACAAACCTCAGCAGAAAGAGGTCCGCAGAAAGTCAACACATGTATTGATAGCAGTTGCATAAACGACATTGAAAGTGGCAATGCTCCGGAGATATCTGAAGACTTTGCATCACCATCATCCAACCAAATAACCGAAGGGGGAGGTTCCCAGAACGTCAGCATATGTGTCGATAGCAGTTGCATAAACGACAACAGTAGAAGTGTAAATCCCCCGGAACTACCTGGAGACTTGGAGCTTGTGGAAAAAGATTCGAACGATTCGCCACCGACTGTCAGTTGGGTCGATTCCGGTTATCAACATACAGTACAAAATCCCGCCAATCAGGGTAATGTGTTCTTGAACATCCAGTTACATCATAGAGGTCAGTATACACATGGTTGCAACTTATATTTGGATGAAAATAAAGACTATGAAATCTACATTATGATTATGAACATCATAACGCGATTGGAAAACCTTTGGGTGAACCGTTATTCAGGAGTCCCCAGAGTCACTGGTTTGACACATACAGTGAAGCCGGTGGTGATAAAGCGTGCAACTGGTAGTAATGAGGGTATCACACAATCGGTGGGGACTGCTTCCGCCCGCGATGAACACCACCCAGATTGAGAAGCGCCTGGTGGCAATCCCCGGACTGAGCTACGTGGCGGTCTCTACAACAGGTATCGACTCCAGGGCTACGGTACTTCTGTTTATGACCACTACTGCCTCACCTACCTGTACTGTCGGGCGGTCCTCGGTATACCACTCAGCGACTACGTGCAGCTCTTCGACCCGGTCGCTCCCACCATCAACGACGCACTGGTCCGCAGGCTCTTCTACTCCATCTTCGCTTAAGACTATTTTTTGTGTAAATACCTTTTGAGTTCTTGATTGTAATATGTTTGTGTGTATATTCTTATTGTGTTTCAATAAATGTTTTGTTTCTCATTAACTGTTGTTTTCACTTGTCTTTCTCTTTAGTATTTAAGAAAGAATATCGAATTTTTAACAATTTTGAAAGTTTTGTTTTTAAAACATGATAGTTTTACAAATTCGGTTTGCATTAGAAGAGTCTTTTGAAAGTAAATGTCAGGGAAATGCAAGGGGTAGTAACAACACAGATGTATGCTGTAAACTAAACTGTTTTGACTATATTTGCTTACGAATACTATTTACAAAATATTTACAAAGTTAACCTAGTTCTATTTACACTTAAATCTACACCGGGAACTCTTCGTTCATGTCCTCCTCCTCGTCCTCCTCCATAGGCTCGCCTCGCTCCTCCTCGGGATTGCCTCGCCTTCTTGCTGCGGGCAGTGGTGGAATGTCCTTATGCCCCCAAGGTAAGGTGTTGATACCATCGGCCAAGATGTAGCGTTTATCATCGGTCGGGCTCAAGGATAGCTTTTCTACTTGTACGGTGAAGACACGGTGCAGGTACGACTGGAAACGGGTGTTGACGGTGGTTTTCAACACCCCGTCGAACAGACATTCCCTGTAGTCGTCGGGGGTTAGGACGTTTTTAACAACCCCCTTAGCGACTCCCTTGGCTCGCTTGATCGCCTTGGATCCGTTGTCTTCGTCCTCAACGTCCATGAAGTAGAGCTTTGAGCGCAGGCCGAGGTACTCGAACAAGGATCGGCCGTTACACTCGTCCTTGAACTTGCCAATCACCTTGGCGTTGTCGGGGCTGTAGCAGGGGTGGGACCTCGGGTAGGCGCTGGTATCGAAGTCGTCCAAGTGCTCCATCATCTCCCTGTAGATGTCCCGGGATAGGATGTCGAACACGAAGCTGTCAGTGTCCATGTAGTCTACTTTTAAGCGGTCACCGTAGCGGTCCTTCATCTTCCGCAGACACTCGTACATGAGCCACTTGCTCAGCTCCAGGACAGACATGCCGACGTATATGGGCTTTTCCAGGACGATGTTGACCCTGGCGAGGTGCACGAGAGCTACGTCCTCCGTGTAATACGTGCGGTCCAGGAAATTGGACTTGGCCACGTACTTGGAGAACTTTTCCGGAGTGCAGACCAGCTTGACGTTCAGGCGCTTGCGGACGTTCTCGATGGTTTTGCCAAAGACCGCGTTATTCATTAACTTGAAAAAGTCCTGCTCGAACTTGGTCTTGGCCTTCTTCCGCAGCTCGGTGTTCATGAGGATGTAGGGCTCGAGCCATCGAGACTGGTGGAACGAGACGGCCCTGTGCACAGCCACAAGCTCCAGTCCGTTGTTCAGCGCCTGCTGCAGGATCCTGTAGTGGCAGATGTAGTGCTCCTTGTTGTCCAGGGTGGTCACCAGCTTGGGGAACTTGCCTATTGGAGGCCGCTTGGTCTCACAGCAGTAGGGGAGGTCCCTGTGCAGGTCGTGGAGACGGGCGGGGTAGTTGAGGTCCACCTCTAGTATGTAGCCCCGGTCAGCTTCCGCGTCCAACGAGGCGATGTCCAAGGCGTCAATCTCCTCACGGCTGAGCCACTGGAAGTCTCCAGTGGGTAGGTACTGGGACATGGCCCAGCCGTACAAGTTATTGGCATCCAGGTACAGGAGGTGGCGTGTCGGCTCGTCGAGGCGTCGGTCCTCAGGACGGCATCGCTCGTGGTTGGCCTTGGCGTAGCGGGTGATGGCCTGGGAGATGCCTCCTCTGATACCTTGCTCCACGAAGAGGTACATGTCGAAATCCTGCAGCGTGTCCAGCTCCACGTCGCAGGTCTTCAACATGACGTCCCAAGCGTAGGATGGCAGGGTGTAGTAGTGAGCGGGGTCCAGTCCGTACTCGGCCAAAGAGGTGTCACGGAACTGCTCGAAGACGTCGGTGAGGAGGGCGATGTCGCAGCGCAGGTACGTGTCGGCGTAGTCCTTGAGGTGGTGACACTCGAAGGCTCGCCACACGTTGAGGGCGTGTTGGTAGTCCTCGTCCTTGACGTCCTCCAGGGTCATGGTGTTCCTAAACGCCTCCTTGGGCGGCAGCTCCCTGGTCCTGTACAGCGTTTCGTACGATGTGACAAAGTCATAGGGGAACACGCCCTTCCTGCGCACCAGGTCGAACAGCCGGTCGTTGGGGAACCGCTTCCTGGTCTCGCGCATCTTGTCGGTGGGCAGTCCCGCTGCCAGGCTGGCCAGGCTCATAGACAAGAACCTGTAGGTGTCGAGGAACCGCACCGCGAAACTGCTCTGTCGTGGGTTGTCCCCGGGCTGGCCAAAGTGGAACCGCTTGGTGAAGGCGATGTAACGCTCTTCGGTGTGCGCCAGCACGTCCACATCGCCGGGGTCGATGGCCAGCTCCCGCACTACGAAGTGGGCATCGTAGTTGGACAGGTTATGGAAGTAGCAGTTGATGACCCGCTGCTCCCTGTACCGCAGATTGCACGAGCGGTGCGCCGCTCCTCGGAACTCGTAAGGCGGGGCGTGGTTGTGGTCCCGCACCTTGACGTCCAGCTCAGTGAACTCCTTGCCGCAGAGGTAGCAGCGGGTCGCTGCGAGATACTCATCCATTTCCTGCCGGGTCAGGGAAGGGTGCAGAGCTCTCGTGCTGAACAGGAACTCCCACAGGCTCAGCACGTCCATCTTGAGCCGTTCCATAAAGACCTTGGACGCGTCAGCTCCGAAGTATACCCGCGGCTCAAACTCCTCCAGGCCGAGCGAATCCACGATCTGGTAGGCGAAGGCGTACGGGACGTGCATTTGCAGAGGCGTCGTGCCGGGCGGCGGCGCTTCCACCGGGTCAACAGCGACAGGCTGCAGAGCACACTCGAAGTCCGCGTAGATGCTGAACCTCTCCCGCCTAGTGTACTCTGGATGGGTGAAACGGATCTGCTGCTTCTTCGGCAAGTCCAGGCGAAGGGGAGCCTTGGCGTAGCAGTAACGCCTGTGCTCCTCCAGACGCTGAGCGCCCGTCAACCCTAGCTTGTTGGGTTGATTGTCGAAGTAAGCGAAGCACCGCTTACAGACGTAGATCCTATGCCCGTGGTCAGTGAGCTGGCGACGGACCAGTCGACTCAGGTCCGTGATGTATGCGTAGTGGCTGTCCCCGTCGGTGGTCACGTACAGCAGGTCCCTGTGGTCTTCAAGCTCTCGCTTGCAGATCTTCAAGGGGTAGACCCTATCCATGAACTTGGGAGTTCCGTCAGGGCGTCTTCCCACCATCGCGCGCTCGGTCCCGTAGACGTTTACGCTGATGTTGTTCTTGCCCTCGAAGGTCTTGATGTCCTTGAGCGTCACGGGGAAACGCAAACCGGTCCAGTCGTAGCGAGCGATGATGTCCGGCGTGTACGCTGCAGGTCTCTCCGCGTGTCGCGCAACGAACTTGGCCAGGATAGCGTACATGAAGCACATGTCGTCGGCGTTTAGCACATTGACAACAGCGCGCGTGTCTGCAATAGCCCTTGGCAGCTGGAGATACGCTCTGCCTCCGAGTGGCGTGTACTCGTTCACGCGGATCTCCAGGTCCCGTATACGCAGGTATGTCCAGCCGCTGCCTACCAGTTCGCACTGCTCCTTCTTCTTCACGATCGTCTCGAACGTCGCGGAGAGGAAAGCCTCCAAGTCGGAGGCATCGGTCAGTGGGACGTTCTTCGTGTTGAAGGAGCGCAGGCAGGTGGCCCCATGAATGTTGGAGAACGCACATTCCAGGACCATGTTCGCCTTGATGCTCGGATGTTGGGTCATGACGTTCTCCATCAGGTCCAGAACCTCGTCAAACAACAGGGTCAGCGCATCCTCAACGGTCAGCAAGGCGTCTAACGGCCGGGTCAGGCGGTAGGTGAGGAGGCGACTCCGTAAGGCCCGATGCACGAGCTGGAACACGGGGCGGCCGCCACCCTCCATCTCATCATCGATGGTCTGAGGCTCGGCGCTAGGTCCTGGGCGGGGCTGGGGCTCGGTGCTGGGCCCTGGCTGCGGCTCGGTGCTCGGTCCTGGTCGTGGCTCGGCGCTAGGCACTTGGTGCGGTCGGGGCTCGGCGCTGGCTCCTTGGCGCAACGACTGGTTGCTGTGAGGAAGAGGAGGAGAGGACAACCTAGGCAGTCGGTCTTGGGTCAGGTCCCTCACAACAGGGCAGTTGTGAGACTGGTGATGGTCGCGGTTGAAACGGCGAGTAAACCCCTTGTCGCAGTACACGCAGCGGAACTTGGATGGTTCTTGAGCCAGGTTCCTCACAACAGGGCAGTTGTGAGACTCGTGCTGGTCGCGGTTGAAGCGACGGGTAAACCCGCGGTCGCAGTAGGCGCAACGGAACGTGGGAGGATGGACGGTCCGGACGTGTCGTCTCAGTTCCAGGTCTCGGTCGAAGCGTCCACAGCATCGCTCGCACTCCACGTGGCGATCGGGGCTTGAGGAGGAGGAAGGAGCTGCTGCTGGCATCGCGGAGTGAGCCGCTTGCATGTGGCGGCGCACGTCCTCCAGGCTGGCGAAGATGGTCGGGCACAGTCGGCAGGGATGGTCCACTCGTTGCGGTTGGGGCTCCACCGCGGCGTGTGGTCCGTGAACCGTGGCGACGTGGCGGCGGAGGCTGTCGCCTCTTGTGAAGTGTCTACCGCAGACGTGGCAGTCGTGACGTCTGGCGTTGTGGGCGGACTCCACGTGTCGCCTCAGGTTTCCGAGCAGGCTGAAGGCTCGGCCGCAGACCTCGCACAGGTGTTGGTTGTTCATCTGCAACAACGAATATGATAAGTCTCTTGCATTTACAAATTAGTCGCAACGAGAACACTTCATTGGTAACATAACACATACTTTATGCGTGGTAGACAAGAGTCAAGGCCATGGCAAATGTAATTTTAGTGCACGGGTTTCCTCGTTTTATGTTAGTATACAGGTTTCCTCTAAGAAATTGAGAATGACGTGTTTGTTGTTCTATAGCAATAACGAATCGT
This sequence comes from Allygus modestus, assembly GCA_963675035.1. NCBI lineage: Eukaryota > Metazoa > Arthropoda > Insecta > Hemiptera > Cicadellidae > Allygus > Allygus modestus. Next base: position 19,305,214 of record OY776114.1, read on the forward strand.
TTTTCCCTAAAACATAATGAAATTTATTCAACTTCTATTAACAAGCCAGACCTCTCTTTGCACATTATGAATTGAAAGTTGCTGAACGATCATACCTTAAATGAGAATCTTACTATAAAGGGGAATGTAATAGTCTTCCACACTACAACTTAAAAGAGCTACATATACTTAGTTTAACAATCTCGGAATATGGTGCAGTAAAGGCTAGCACAGCACTGAAGTAGAACGTCTACACACACTGAGCTCCAAACACAAACTGAATGAAGGAAGCGATGACAATCACTTAAGTAACATAGCTACGTACCGTACAGTAGAAGGCGGTGAACAATTCTCGAAGTCGCGGCAATTATCGCTAATGAGTAAACAGCCTGAGGCGGTCCACACTACAATTTATAAGACTACATATACTTACGTTTAAACAGATCTCGGAATATGGTGCGGTAAGGACTAGCACAGCACTGAAGTAGAACGTCTACACACATTGGGCTCCAAACACAAACTGAATGAAGAAAGCGATGACAATCACTGAAGTAACATAGCTACGTACCGTACAGTAGGCGGTGAAAGCAGTAAACAGTTCTCGGAACCGCTAATGAGTAAACAGGCTGGAACAGTCACGTAGGCCCTAGCACGCGCCTCGACACGTGACGCCGCGGAGCCACTCGCAGTTTGGTTTGACCAAGCCGGCATACGACGTGTAGTGAAGTCACATCGAGTTCGGTCAGCAAAACAACCAAGATCCCATACGGAAAACGCGATTAAAAATTAATAACGGGCTTGATTGATGGTGGATTTTTGGGTTTCCTTCAGCGATGGTTTGCTTAGGTCGACATACAACATGTGGCGAAGTTACATCAAAATCGGTCGGTAAACAGCCGAGATCCCATAAGGAAAACGCGTTTAAAAATTAATAACGGGCTTGTTTAATGGTGGATTTCCAATTTTCTTTAAGCGATGGTTTACTTAGGCCGCCGCCCGACATGTGGTGAGGTTTCATCAAAATCGGCCGGTAAACAGCCGAGATCCCATAAGGAAAACGCGTTTAAAAATTAATAACGGGCTTGTTTGATGGCGGATCTATGGGGTTCTTTCGTCATTCGCTTCCTTGGGGATAGGCCTACACTCTGAAAAAAGTCCCGTGGGAATCGGTGGATAAATAGGCTAGTTATTAATTTTTGAAAGTTTTTTCCTCATGTTCAAGGTCATCACGAAAAGTGCCACTGGCGACCGGGGGGGGGGGTTCGAGCTTGGCTATGGGGAATGTCGGGGGGGGGGCTCCTCACTTACATGCTGATTTCGGTCGGGGGGGGGGCTCCTCAGGCTCCTCACGCCAGGCGCCAGGTTTAAGTTAGGTTAATGGGTCACGTGACGGGGGGGGGGAGGATTGATCCACAGTGGATAACTGCTGTTTGCTGCTGGTTTTGAATCGGCTATTGCCCCCTACTTACATATTGTAAAGGACATAAGATATGTACAGGTAGAAAGATGCAGCCAGACTGGTCTAAAACTGAGCAGGGGGAGAGTTACAACAAGTGGACAGCAAGCCAGATAAGCTGGAATTTACTCAACTACTGCCCTTTGCCCTGACTGATAACAGCTGCTCTTCAGCCAAATTAAACTGAAATACCTATATATTCCCTGCTAACTAGGAAAATATTGTTTTAGAACCAAGACAATATTTAAACTTAAAATATTTTGGTATAATATATTAGAAAAAATATAGTTATATACAAAATCAATTAAATAAACGATTTAACGAAATGCTCAAACATAGTTAATATTTAAAATCATATAACCCCAGGAATCAGTAGAAGGTATAAAATAAAATTTTCTCGGTTTTAATGTCAGATTTAATGTATAAAAGGCCATTCAAATATAATCATCCATACAAACAAGGTATATCGAAAGTAGTTATAGCTTTTTGAACCTTATACGTCGTGTAAACCATGAGAGGTAGCTTGAAGACAGTAAAAGCTTAGGCAAACTAAGGATTAACTAATTAAGTCACTGCCATCACCACTACGAAAAAGTGCATTGAAACTTAAAGTTTAAATTATCTAAATATTGTCATTGTGCCAGTTTATAAAATTACTTCTAGATCCCCTTAGTCAAGATTCTAACACAAGAAGGGTCATTTTCTGAAAATGACAATTACTAAGTTCACATACGAAAAATCTATAAAGAGAGCTAACAATTTCAGCCATCACTTACGTTTTTGTTTGAATATTAAACATTGTTTTTTGGAATGCATATTTTCCGGATATAACATGAAAATGGGTTTCATGTGGTAAAGCTTTTTTTTAAATGTTTTTTTTTTATTAATGCCAAAGGGACTCAGAATGGTTTGATAAAATACAGGGTGAGTTTTAATTCCCTTCCCCACTATTTTTTATACGGTATAAGTTAGAAGGTTTAAACTCTGCACATCTATGTTAGACCTAAATATCTTGTTTTTCATGGGTTCATTGACTCTCCACCTCCAATGGGGGACGGCCCACGAGGAGTAAGTTGAGATTCATAAAAGTAAGCATAGGTTGATATGTACATCAAAATAAAGTTCTCTGTTAGTAGAATACAATGCCGCAAACCGGACCTCAAATGGTCCATCTTATGGAAAATTACAGGGTTTTAAAGTTTACAAAACACTAATGTGCTCTTATCTGCGTTTTATCGCTACTGTTTTAAAAGTTCATTTTAAAACTATTTTTCTTAAAACTATAAAACTATAAACGATTTATTGTACACTAGTTGCGTGTGTGGTAGATCTTCGTAACAGAATTACTGAGGCCTGCAGGAAAGTAACAACAGAAATCCTAATCCGTGTAAGGAGTGAATTTGTTAAGGTTGTTCGTTCAAAAAATAAATTTCAGATTTTTATGTATGAATGTGTTTGTTATAATGTACTAAACACGAGAATGAGGTTTAAAAAATTTAAAAAAAATTCAGGGGTATATTACAAGGGACTAAAGGGGCGATTTTTGGGTGTTTTGTTACCAATAAGCAAAGCAACCCGTTTATATTTTTTAAAATAAAAATACATTGTTTGCTTTCTGATTGCTTCCTTTATGCGTTAAAATAAAAATAATAAAAATCTGAAAAACAATTTATATTTTTTTTTGTTTTACACCTTATTTTAAAATTAAGATTTAAACAATAAAAAACGAGTTTTGTTTTAATAGATGTGGGTTTTATCTGATATTGTATAGGCGTTTTTAAAACTGTTCTATGTATAACAGTTCTGCTTCCTTATTGGTAAAAGTAGCACCATGTAGGGTCGGCACGCTGCACTGCAAGTGTAGTGGTGATCACCTACAGTGCCCGCACGCGTCGAGGGGCGAGGTGCGTCGCCGCTCAAGGTCATACCGTACTCCGCGCGCTTTCTGTGTTTCTCTCTCTCTTTCTGTCTATCTCCTCTGCACTCCCACCACTTCTTCAGTTTCGCGCGTAAAATTCCGACAAAACGGATTCTGCGGCCCTACGGCAAATTGACAGATTCACCTGTTTTAGCGAATTTCCCCTCTAGGGAAGAAGCTATTACCGTAGTCGGCATGGTAAGACCTAGGCCCGGGACCATGATAACTTTTCGTTTTGAGGTCCCCAGACCCCAAAAACACCATTCGTTCGAAACTGTATATATATGTGTGTGTGTGTCCATGAGCACGATAACTCTCGTAAAAATAATCCGAGTTTGATGAAATTTGGTATAAACGTGTAAAGTAACATTTATGACTTTAAGTTCGAAAACCAGCCAGATCGCTCTATCCGAAGGGGTATTTTGGGGAGGTTTTGTACCCCAAAAATGGGTTTTTAGAATTTTTTACATATAATTTTTGAAAGAGTCAAATTGTAGTTTTTCCCATTGGATTCAGCTTAAAAAAAAACACACAATTTGGTATTTTGATAATTTCTCTACGTCAATTGGTTACCGAGATATTGAAAGTGCTAAACACAGTACGTTGTCTAATGTTATTCTTATGGAGAAAAATAACAATTTTATATCTCGCTTATTTATGAACGTATTCTGACGAAAATTTGTATACGACTTCATCTGGTTGTGGACCATTAATATTTGCTAAAAAAACTTTTTACCAATGGCTCCTGTAGCAGCAAACCTGCGTACTCAGCCCCATGTTATTCTTATGGAGAATAAGTAACGTGTTATATCCTGTATTATGAAAATAAATTAATGACATTTGGCATGTGGCTTTAACTACATGAGTTATATTGATATTTGTATAAAACCCCATTTTTTGTGCTCCTTGCTTCAGCAAACCTGCATACTCAGCCGCCATGTTCTTCTTATGGAGAATAATTAAAATGTCATAAATCGTTTATTTATGAATGTATATTGATTAAACTTGGTATATGGCTTTATGTGGTATTAAGATATATATATACATTGGAAATTCGCTGAGTATGCTGGTTTGCTGCTACGGGGGTATTCAGTTTTGTTGTCGATTGACTGTTGTGTGTTTTCCTAATTAAGGCGTTTTATATTGTCGGTGGTAATAGTATAACATTTGTAATGGCCAGAAGGCCTCGTCCGCGAAAGCGTTGTAAACGCTCCAGAGCTAGGAGACTAGTAATAAAAAAGAAGCTTGAAGAAAAACAGAACGAATCACAAGTTCAGACAAACAGTGCCACAGACTACACAGAAGATTCAAGTGAAGTTACATTCAACAGGCTGCTTGATGAACAAAGGTAAATTGCTAGTTACATTTTTAAAGTTTAAAGTTTTGTTTTAGCGAATTTCCCCTATAGGGAAGAAGCTATTACCGTAGTCGGCATGGTAAGACCTAGGCCCGGGACCATGATAACATTTTGTTTTGAGGTCCCCAGACCCCAAAAAAACCATTCGTTCGAAACTGTACATATATATATATATATATATATACACATATATATATATATATATATATGTATTGTATTATATATGTGACCTTGGGTGCGATAACTCTCGTAAAAAAGGTCCGATTTCCATGAAATTTGGTATAAACGTGTAAAGCAACATTTATGACTTTACGTTCGAAAACCAGCCATATCCCTTTATCCAAAGGGGTATTTTGGGGGGGTTTTGTACCCCAAAAATGGGTTTTTTGAACTTTTAACATATATATTTTTTTAAAGTAAAATTTTAATGTTTACCATTAGATTCAGCTTAAAAAAACACACAATTTGGTATTTTGATCATTCCTCTACGTCAATCAGTTACCGAGATATTGAAAGTGCTAAACACAGTACGTTGTCTAATGTTTTTCTTATGGAAAATTATAAAAAAAATTATATCTCGCTTCTTTATGAACGTATACTGACGAAACTTGGTATACGGCTTTATCTGGTTGTGGTCTATTGATATTAGCTCAAAAAAATTTATTGCTAAAGGTTCCCATAGCAGCAAACCTGCGGACTCAGCCCCCATGTTATTCTTATTGAGAAAGATTTAAATGCTATGTATCCCTTAAATATGAACATAAATTAATTAAACCTTAGACATGACTTCACCTAGTTGAGTTATATTGATATTTGCCTAAACACCCATTTTTTCGTTCCTTGTTGCAGCAAACCTGCGTACTCATTCCCCATGTTATTCTTATGGAGATTAATCGAAATGGGATATATTGCTTATTTATGAATGTATATTGATGAAACTAGGTATGTGGCTTCACCTAGTTGAGATATATTGATGTTTGATTAAAAACCAATTGTTTATGTTCCTAGTTTCAGCAAACCTACGTACTTATCCCCAATGTTATTCTTATGGAAAATAATTACGAATGCGTTGTGCGTCCGGTGGGACCGTGGGCACGACGCGACGTACCTGATAATATTTGCTGCGCTTATTTGCAAGCGATTTGTGGACAAACCAAACATCTGACTGAAAAATGTTTTAAATAAAATATGTAGATCAACTAATGTTCTACAACTTTGCCGCTGGAAGTTTCTTTCTACCCTAAAAATAAATACCCTCGTCGCAGCAAACCTGCGTACTCAGCGAATTTCCAATGCATAATATATGTCTACATACCATATAAAGCCACATACCAAGTTTCATAAAAATATATTCACATATAAGCGATATTTACAATTTTAATTATTCTCCATAAGAATAACATTGGTGATGAGTACGTAGGTTTGCTGAAACAAGGAAGACAAACAAACGGTTTTCATGCAAATATAAATAGAATTTAACTAGGTGAAGCCACATACCAAGTTTAATCAATATTCAATCATAAGTAAGTACTATATAACATTTTAATTATTCTCCATAAGAATAACATGGGAGATGAGTAACAGGTTTGCTGCAAAAAGAAACTAAAAAAATGGGTTTTTATGCAAATATCAATATAACTCAACAAGGTGAAGCTACATACCAAGTTTTATTAATTTATGTTCATAATTAAGGGAGTCATTACATTTTACTTATTCTCCATAAGAATAACATGGGGGCTGAGTACGCAGGTTCGCTGCTACAAAAAAATCAACAAAAAATCAATTTTTTGTGCAAATATCAATCCTACGTAGTACTCCTACGTAGTCACGTAGTACTGGTAATACCAGTACTACGTGACCCCACGTGCCAAGTTTCATCAATATACATTCATTAATAATGGAGATATCAAATTTTATTTATTCTCCATAAGGATAACATTGGACAACGTACTGTGTTTAGCACTTTGAATATCTCTGCAACGGTTGGACGTAGAATCACAATTTAAACACCAAAATGATTGTTTTGTGGAGCTGAGTTGATTGGTAAAAGCAAATGTGAAGTTTACATTAAAATTAACTTAGGAAAAGCCAAAAACCTTTTTCCCCATAAGATTAACATAGGAGATTTTATGAGCAGGTTTTTTTGGATTTTCTCCGCAACCACTTAACCTAGCTTAATAATTCAAAATACCATATTATTTGTTTTTTTAAGCTCTATAACATGGTCTAAACCAAAATTAAGTGTTTTAAAAATTTTAGGGTAAAAAATGCAAAAAACTGATTTTTGGAAAATTTAAAACCCCCATAAACCCCCCTTCCCATGGCCCGATTTTTCTGGTTTTCGAACTTAAAGTCATAAATGTCACTTTACACATTTGAGCCAAATTTCATCGAAATCGGATGTTTTTTACTCAAGTTATCGTACTCACGGACACACACATATATATATATATATATATATATATATATATATATATGTATATATATATATATATACATATATATAAATTTGAACGAATAGTGTTTTAGTCATCTGGGGACCTAAAACAAAAAGTTTTGTCATGGTCTCGGGCTTAAATCTTACCATGAGACCTACGGTAATAGCTTCTTCCCTATAGGGGAAATTCGCTAAAAAAGTTTACGCTTTACTACTTTTTCTTGTCCCGATTTAAAAAATCGAAGTATTTGTTATTGTATAAATTCCGAACATTTACCAAACTGGAAGATCTTTATACTGTTAGTTGCAACATATTACGCAGATTACAAATATATAAAATTTGTCCTATTTAAATAATCCTAGTACTGTGCAGAAGCTTGTAATTGAAAGCGCGTCCAATGCTAAAAATTGCTCGGCGGCCCTCTATACGCCTATGTGGTGGGGGAAACGGACCGAAAATCACTCACCTACGGCTACTCGGCGAGCGATCCATATGGTTTATATATCGATGGTTGGCCTTACTGTAAATTGCTGTTTGGGTATAAACTGATGCGGTTATTTTTGGCCGATAAACTACGTTCACTTGTCGTTTTCGGTCTAAAAATTACGGCGACCATGGAATGCGGTCAAATTGCCAAGGTCAAAATGTCAAGCATTTTTCGTATCAACGGTTTTTATTTACTTTAAAATTAGATTCAACAAAAAATTAAAACAATTGTAAACAACACATCTGATTATACTAGTATTTAACAAATTGTATACCATAAATGTTTATAACAAGTTTAATATAAAATTGAATCATCAGTATTATTTGTAAGAATATTATTATTTATTCTAATTAATAATATTTGTATATATAAAACGATTAGTCAAAAAACTTTTTACATTTGGAAATTATTTAGATGAGAATCACATAAATAAGTTTGTATAGCAAACTCTTTATTTATTTTTAAAGTAGTTCACACATACCGTTTATCAATCATTATGTTTGGTGTTGGTAATACAATTGGTAACAATGAAAGGGCTTTATAATAATAGCACCAATATTAGTAACCGTTAGTAAAATATTTAAATCAAAGGCGAAAAGCTTGCAATGAGCGAGTCAGCCCAGCCCAGCCCCAGCCGGCCGCCCGGCCAACGCAAGGTAAAAGGTATGCCTCGATGACAAACATGGTGAGAGGGGGAGAGAGAGAGAGAGAATGAGCAGAAGGAGCCAGTGCCTCTCTCCCTACCCCCAGCCAACCCACACAAGCACACTCATGCCCGCATCAGCCGAATTGACGTCCTAGCGGTGTGCGCGGCAATATGCGGAACTACTACTCCTCGCCGCCAGACTAGCCTGGCGGATGCACAACCTTAACAGACTGTACTACTGTCAGGAAGTAACAGGCAATCAGTTTGAACATCTACTGCAATAAAGGATGAGTAACAAACCTACTAGTATCGGGATCCTACAATATTACAACCGGAATCGCTGTTGAAATAAAAATAAATGGGTCCAAAACCTTTGTAAGACAACAATTCATTAAATAAAAAAGTTACAAGGTGATGTTAAGCGACACATCACATTACCATCTTCTTAATAAATCTTTTGGTTAACTCTTAGATTTTGGACTTCCAGTAATACCTTACAGTCATTAAACACAAGAAAAGAAAGTTTCTTTTAAGAACTCTTAACTAACAAATGAACTTTTAAAACAGTAGCACGATAAAACGCAGATAATAGCACATTACTATTTTGTAAACTTTAAAACCCTGTAATTTTACATAGAATGAACCTTTTGAGGTCCGGTTTGCGGCATTGAATTCTACTAACAGGAGACCTTTAGGTTGATCTACATATCAACCTATGCTTACATTTAAGAATCTCGACTTACTCCTCGTGAGCCGTCCCCCATTGGAGGTTGAGAGTCAATGAACCCATGAAAAACAAGATATTTAGGTCTAACATAGATGTGCGGAGTATAAACCTAACTTATACCGTTTTAAAAAATAGGAGGAAAGGAATTAAAACTCACCCTGTATAGAGTAGTTTCTTCTCTTTGGTCCTTTACTCCCAAAGATATTCATTCACCAATTGAAAATAACCTAAAATATTAATGTAAAATATAGGATGTTTTGTTTGGTTAGCTACTTGATTAACCAAAAGCATCCAATTCCTACATAAGAGAAAAGAGATTTTGGAAAATGTAGTAGGAGAGTAATAAATAAATGTAAATTAAAATGTGATTTACGTATATGTTAGCAGTGTAATGCGTAAATTTGCTAAGGAATCTCGTTTTCGGCCCGTTACTTCGTTATTTCTTATCAGATTCGGACACACGATGTGTTATTTGAATATTTTTAGTGAGCAGAGCTGCAAAAAAAAGTAAAACCCCAAAATACCGCTTTAACTGTTAAAATATCGATGTTTAAAAAATTCTCCCTGCTATTTGAGGGGGGGAGTTCATGAAAAAATTAAAATCTTTATTTATAAGCTTAAAAACGTTAAACTTTGTATGATTGTTACATATAACCATGAAAACAAAGGAAATGTGTCGGAAAAGTTTTTTCCACCCCTTGGGGGAGAGAGGGAGTGGGTTTTTGTTGTTTTACAAGGGTTCGCTATATCCTGTCCAGATTAAAAAATATAAATGGTTATTAAGTAATTGTTTTGTTTGAGTGTTCCGAAAACAATGTTCTGTGATCTGTAGGATGGGTTTAATTTTATAATAATGAATGCAAGTTTTATATTTTTTTTAAATTGTGAAATCTTAATTTTACAACAACAAAAAATTGTTTTCCTATGTCCGCCAGAGAAAGCGGCTGTTTTCGCACTCGATATACGTCGCAAAACAGGTGATTCCCGTATTAATTTTACTTTGCGCACTCATTTTTACTTTGCGTACTCCAGAAAAGAACACAACATAAGAGCACAAAAATTGTCAAAAACATATGCAGGTAACATTTTTATGCATGAATTATGTTGGAAACACTGGATAATAAACATCTGATCTGTTGTTGTTGTTCCCGAACAACATAAATATAAATATAATCTGTATTTTACTGAAGAAGAAGACTTTTACTAAAAAACAAAACTAATAAATATAATTGAAACACTTTATTCTAACTGTAGGAAATATATCATATAGGCTATCATAAATATTATACATATCATACTGTATATTCAATATTTGGCAGACGTAGGAAAAATTTAATATGTAACTGGTGCGCAAGGTGACTGCTGCACTCGAGAGAAACTATTCCGCACTCGCCTACGGCTCGTGCGTAAACATTTCCCTCGAGTGCAGCAGAGTGGCACCTTTCGGCGCACTTTTTGCATAAATAACTATTTTCAATATGTTTTATTTATTTTTTCTTCAAAACCATCATCCAGGTCATAAAGGAACTGATTTTTTTCAGATCATAAACTGAAAAAATCACGATATATGTTCCAGGAGCTAAGCTGTGCAATTTATAAGATTAAAAATACAACGATTTGGAAATCGTCAAAAAAAACAAAACAGTGCGCAGATAGAATCAGCTGTGGCTAGGTTAGTTTGTAAACAGCTGTTTCTCCTCCCCCCCAACCAGTGGCTATAGTTATGTGATATGTAGATTTTTGATACTATATAACATGACTAAATTTTATATAATTCAAAATATATATTACTAAAATAATTCATTGTAAAATGCTGCCAATAAAGTTGCCTATCGCTATTATCGCTTATAAAAATTAAAAATTCACCTTAAATTATGAACTTTGAATTTTTTTCCGAAGTAAAATAATATTTTGTTTGCTATTTTTAGCGTGAATTCCCCCCTGTAATGGGAGAACCTTTACGAATGAACTATCCATTAGTTTGGGAAAACCAGCCAACATGTGGTCATGACAGTCGTACCAATTTAAAGCCCAAACAATCCTGAAACTCCATAATAATTAATAATTTATCACTTTATCCCTTTAAGGTTGGTAAATTATAAAATTTGTAAACTGTGTATGTTCCCAAGTTATTATAAATTATTTTTCAGATAATTCACTTAGGCAACACGTAGTTTAGTTAAAATCTCGGTCCCTAAGCAGATGGATACAGATTGATGAATACATTCAACTATTTGCTTTCTATTCCAAACTCGAGATGCATTCAAATTGATACCAAAATCAGTTTGCAAGGTAAATATTAATCAGTCTACTAGGTGTTCATGTCAATAATAGTTTTTCCAATCTCACAAACGTTATCTTAGTTAATGCAATTTAGTAGACTCAGCAATTAACTCAACGAGGTCAGACAACATCTTTTTAAATTTTCTTCTTAACCCTATCCAACACATCCTCTAAATTTAACTAAATAAAGAAATACAGTAAATATTGTGGATTCTGTTCAGCACTGGATACAAATTAAACAGACGATGTATTTTACTATCACTACTAATTCACAGTTAAATAGATCAGAGACATGAATGTTCACAATAAAAACCAGAGTTTTTAAAGTTGACTTTTTAGTATCTCACGTCTTACTGTAAGCTACCCCCTCTCTTTTTATCGGTAGCTGAGTTTTAAATAAATACAATTTAATATCTAACAATCGGTGTTGCCCCCTTTCAGGTTATTCAAACTACCACAATGCAAAAACTCTTATACGTATTACAAGTCTCGTGAAATACAATTGTTAGATATGTTTTAAATTTATTATTGCGATGAACAATTTTCCTTTCGCAGGACCTCTGTGCGACTGTTTCTCAGATTTACAATTGGGGTTTGCTTAGTAAAACGAAAATATTTATAACCAAGATTTTCCCAGACGTCATAAGGGATAAGCTGGCATCTCGTAATTTAAGTCATTCCACTTCTGGACACCTCTTCCCTCCTCTAACCCTGAAACCCTTTAGGATCCTCTGTCTGATAAAGCTTTAAATTATATATTAGACTGAAATGTATTATTACTCTCTTTCTGCATACTTTTTCACAGAAATACATATGAAATGTAAGTTCATATTGCTTGAACTTATAATTACTTTGTGTAAAATCAAAATAACGTCAGCTAATATATGAGTTTAATTTTAAGTGGGTATTGCTATTACTGTATATGTTTATCAGTCATTTTTATAAAGATCTATTTAAACGAAATACTTTCTGGACGAACAGTTCTAATTATGGTACAGTTGACAAAGCATTTATTGTGAGTTCCAATCCAAGCGTCATCTGTTTGGCCATTGTAGCTGAAATGATGTGTTCTGTGATATATGTGAACGCTACATTGGAAGTGGTGTATTGCAATGAAATAAAATGATATTGCGTTACTAAATGTTAAATTATTTTTGAAAATGTAATTAATTATTTCTGCGGGATTAATGTATCATTAAATAGTAAATAAGTCAGAGTTTTGTACGTATACATATATATAAAATATTTCATATTGTCACCTACTTACTCATTACTAAACATATCAGATTATGTGATTGTTTGAATTTATTTTTCATTTACTACTAATAAAAACTCTTATCACTCTAGGATAATTTATTTGGCCACCATTGACAAATAATGCTTGATTGGTTGTAATTGTTTGCTAATATGTAAACTATTCTTGAACTAATTGCGGTTTAATCCGTAATACTACAAGCCGTGGGAATTAATTTCGTAACTACTGAAGTTTTCTTGATATTGTCTCTTGGTCGTGGCTAAGATCAAAGTGCAGCCACAAAAAGCCAGTAGCTGACAGAGACCTGGTGCTTGGATGAAAGCCTGGATATATGTAGTCCAGGAAACCAGTGACTGCCAGGAGTTCAGTGGTGGGAGGGATCTTTGCAGTCCAGGAGACAAAAACAATTATTTATGAAAGTATGCAAGGACACTAGTTTTGATTGTACTTTCGGTGTCAATCCTTTACAAGAAAATATCTTTCTTTTAACTCAAGTTGACCCTAATTAGACAAACATTTTGATTTTGTTTCAGTTCATTCAACGTACTTTTTCTTCCTTTTAGTTTTTTATTTGATAGTTTTCGTAAAGGTTTCTAGGAAGTAAACACTTGCTAAGTTTCAAGCCACGCCTAATAATAAACCCTTCACCGCCCCAACATAAATGTTAAAAAAATTCAACTTCTAATATATGTATTTGTAAGTTATGATTTAATTCTATATTCATCATTAGCCCAAATTTTAACATAAAGTGAAGTCAGTTTTGCAATTATCCTATTAATATTAAAGTAACTATTAAAGTAAAATGTTACTTAATTTAAAGTCCAGAAATATAAGCATGTGCCAAGTAAATTTAATTTAAAATGTGTTTAATATATTACTGTCTACTATTATTCTCTGGCTCTACAATAGTCTACATTTACCCATCATATTAAAACTTCACTTTGTGTTTAACAGTAAAAACAAACCATAATTTCATGTGTGTGACAGGCGGAGCGTCATTTGTACGAGCGCTGTAAAGTATTGATGCGTGATGCAGAGAACAGTACCAGGATATGACAACACTTTGTTGGAAGCGACGTACAGCAATATACAACCAAATTGTTTTTAGTGAAATGAACTAAAGATTGAATTCAATCCTTTTATATTTGAAATGAAAAGGCAGTTCAGTAATAAAATCTCAGGACATATTTGTCTAAATGTTGTCTAACGAGTTACGGGATGTAACTAAAAACATCTTACCACAATTTATTTACACTCATATTGTATTAATTTACAAGAGGGCAAATATACATAGTATATGGCACAAGCCATTATGTATAAAGGATATTAATTTTCAATGTCAGATAAAATGCTTAGGTCTAAAAATCCTCTAATTTTACACCTACTGATTGTATGCGAGTTTGCTCAATTGCGTTTGTATTTGTTACATTATTTAAACTAATTAAACAATTTTTTAGGCTTTATACACTTGTATATACGATTTTGTTATAAGAAAAACCAATGAGCATAATATTATAGAGTCTATACAGTAATAAATTGTTTTCTTACGAGTCATGTTCTAATAAATGCTCGCTACAATATAATGCAGCTCTAAGACAGAATGTAGTGTGGCAGACTCAGTCTTAAAAAGTATTGCGTTTTGTTAATATGACTTTTGAAATAGTAGTTTGAGTTTTCAGTTTTTTTCAGCAGGTTTTTTGGGATAAAATCAGAGGAATTCTTAGTCGGCCTAGGCAGTATTATTTTTGTTATTACCATAACTATATCGTAACTATAGTTACATAACATATATAGTTAACATAACTATATCATTAGAACTGCAATGTGATAGTTTGAAATAGTATTCAGACATGAGAGTTATTGGTTATAGGTATGATCGTAACATGTTTCTTAAACCGAAATACTGGTCCTCAATAAAGTTAAAATATCCAAAGAAATTCTATTGACCTTCAAAATAAATTCACATAAACGTAGTGTACAAATTACACAAAGTGTAGATTTTGTTAACCTTAAAACTAGGACTTAATCAAAATCAAATTAAATCAAATCAAATGAATGAACTCCTATACGAACTAATATGTAATAATTCGAAAGTTATTTATTTATATTTAGCTTATATTTTATTTTACTGGGTACAATTTTATAATTTTATGATAAAATCATATTAAATAACAAATAAAAAGCCGTATGTCTAATTTGAGAGAAAATTTAAAACAAGTGCATTTTTAAAATATTACATTGTACATTTATAGCTGTTATATAAATAGCTCTATGGTTAAATCATTAGTAAAGCTATTTAGCAATAATTGTGATAATCTTTATGTCCGATTTTCATGGTATTAGTTGGTAACACATATCAAAACAATTATAAAGCTACTCAAACAACATGTTTTCTCCAAATTATATTCGGAAGATTGAGAAATTTTAAATAAAAGTTAGTACTGTTAGTTTTTAAGTTATTGTAGAATATAGAAAGTAAAATGAATCCGTCTTTTTATAACATAAACACTATAGTAACATAAACAGCAATCTAACACAGACAATCCTAATTCCCATGGTAAAATTACCACTCTGTGTATTTGTTCAATTAGTTACAAAAATAAGGTTTTCCATAAGGTTTTCGGTTTTAAACTTTTTCTTATGAGCAACACACCGAGCTTACATTCCTTAGCCTTAACTCTGAATCGTGTGAAAAGTAAAGTGGTTAAAAATATTTTTCCACTAAAAGGCTATTAGTGTCACTCATCACATTGTCGTTAGGATGGATTTATGAGGTGTGGAATGACGGAAGTTTATCATCGATTTTGTGTGACCTATTAGTGACATCCTAATGACACTAATATCATCTAATGACATCCTAATATGTGGTGACATCCGATATTTAATACGACATTCCAAATGGTTCCAGTGAATGTTCTGGTGAAAGTTATTTTAAAAAGCTGATCAAATCTGTTTATTCATTGCAAATATAACCAGTGATTAGTAATCAAACATTAAAATTATCATAAATATAAAACTGAATACCCAATCAAGTTTTAGGTCTGTTTAGTAATTAAGTTAATATAATATATATGTTTTTGGATATTTCTTGCAGTTTTGAACTGATTTTTATATAATATATGACGGTGTTAATGGGTTTGATTTAAAATTAAATCCACCTAATATAATATTTAAGATGAGTTAAATAGTTACAAAGATTTATATTAATTTATATAAGTGTAATCGTAAGTCACTAGTAGCCCGTCGCGACTTCGCTCGCGATCATAGTGCAACATTTTATTTGAGAAGTTAGATACATTTGTTAAACCACTTCAGCACCTGGGGGACCGAGCTTTGCTTGAAAAATCAGTCAGGTTGTTAAAATTCCTAACTTCACAGTTCGAACCTCCTTCATGGCGAGCATATTTACTTAGTTTAATTGCTCGTTTCGTTTTATTTTGGACATATCCGCTTTAAATTCAATTAATATATCTTAATTTGTAATGGTTCTAGAAATCAATGAGTAACCTAATAATATATACATTAAATTTATGTATACATTGGTTCTAATCGCTATTCTCGCAAAAATCACATGCTGATTCTTTACCAAGTGAGTGTTATTTTTATAGTTGGATAGTTTGTTTTGAACAGATGTTAAGATTCTTTGTTTTTATTTAAAAATCGTAATCCAAACCCCAATGTTGTTTTTTTCGAGAAACTTTTTAGACATAACTTTTCTCGGGATGAGAACTAATTGGAACTTATTTATTTACCCAGTAATTTTGATAGCTCCAACATTTGGAGGGCCCTAAAGCAGTTTTGAAACAGGGGTAGCTAAAGGTCGTGGTTTTATTCTGATGTATTAACTATATTCCTAACAAATGCATGTTCAGTCGATCCAGTTATCTAATTACGGTCAGTGTTGTTTAAATTAAAATCTTTAAGGCCAACGAAGCGAAGAACATAAGGGACGGATAGTAAAGGCCTATTTCTGCTTATAGTACATTCCTATTGCCTTTTGTCTTTCTACCAATTATTTGTTCAATTGGTCTAGTAAGTATATGATAAAAATGGAAATGTTAAGGATCATTAATAGGGCCGAGGCTCATTTGAATGAGAATAAGCCCATAACTGTTTTTCTTTTTTTTTTTTTTTTGGATGGACCTATCTTCTTCCAAATATCGGCTCAATAACTCATGTAGTTTGTGCAAGATCGGCTTAAAAACACATAACAAATTCACCATTATAATTACAATGACTACCTAGACAAACTGAGCTTTAAGTACCATGCTGCAGGGCTTACGTGGTCTCTACCCAATTTGTTGTTGCCATGCCGTTATTTTGTATTGTTTACCGTTGTGGAGTAGTTAGTAAAGCACGTGTTTCTTCAATTCCGTGGTAAAAAATAAACTATCTAACTAAATGCTCATTAGAACAAACATAATGTGTTCTAGTGAAAGGTTAAGTAACATGTACCCATAAGGTCTTCTTTAGAGCAGTGACGGACCAATGGGTATAACCCTGAAAACGTACGTAATGATTTGCAGAAGCCTAAACGTTTCCTGCCCCGCACGGAAATGGCCAAAATGTTTTTTTTATTCCGTCCAGCCTTTTTTTGTGAAACGTGGAACAAACCTAGTTTATAAACAAAGAGACAGATAAACAAAATTTAAATAACCCCGCTGCATACAAAATTTCACTGTTTAATGCGATGTAGAACAAAATTTATTTTATTTATATAGATAAATACATTACTTACGTTTATCATATGGTATTGCTAATAACCTGTCCATAATGTGTGAACAGCTGCAATTTCAATACAATTCTTCCCCATGTTAATCTAATGGGCAGTAACTAACTTTGAGGGCTGCCCGTGCCCTTGAGAATAACAATATTGAAAATTAAAAAACTTATTGCAAAACTACGAACTGACACGAATTTTCTGAAAATTCGAACATTAAAACTGACCAAGAAATAAGGGACGAGTTGTGTTTACAAAAAACGGCTTCACGTAATATATATATAAGGATGCAATTTGTTAAGCAAAGTGAATCTACGAATTGATTTATAAAGTCTACTGACCGGTTGTATGTCGTTTATATGTTGAAAAAGGTCAATAACGCTAGAACATTTTGTACTGAGAACTTAATGAGACTTTTTTAATATCCAAGGGATTGCACTTTGTTGACATACCAAGTACAAACAGTTCACACTAAATTCCTTCAAACAACTATATTTCCTCGTTATTAAGTTTCAACATATTTGTATAAGATATATACAAAGTTAAAGGAAAAACAATAGAAACATAAAATAATATATTGACAAAATCTGTATTCACACCTTTTTAATTTCATTGTAATGTGGCAACTCTAACGTGAATTAGAAATCTTATTTTGTATAGTACAAAATTAAACTAAATAGTTAGAATCAAAATACTGTTTTAACTTTCAGGTATTTAACATCTTTTAAGTGTGCAACATATAGTTTGGATGTACGGCAGAAACCAGACTGAACTTACCTATCGTAGTCTTAAAACAACATTTCCCTCTAATACATATTGCACTTGCGTCAATAGTAAACAATTATAATGTAAACTGCTAATATACAAACACTGACAATTCCCGAGTGTACGAAAGTCTAGCCCTTGCAGCTGATAAAGATACGCTCCACTTTTATTTTTGAGCCATATAAGTGCTGCTGAAATGAACTTGGAGGTAGTCCGTACGATAAATTATGAAGTCCGGTAGTTGACTACAGTAACATCATTGGTTGAAGACCTGTCCTCACTTGGACTTCCAAAAGTTCCACTTGTCCACATCAATGCACTATATATGTTTATTACGGTCCACTTTTCCCCATGCACATCAATTACAAAGTAGTTTCATTGGAGATCAAGGACTAAAAGTCTATAACTATATGACTTTAATTTATAAACACGTAGATTATTTCCGTTTCCACCCACATTAGAGAACTCAATGGTAAACGGTGAAAATTTAAATTACATTTCTCAACTCCCATTTTTTAAATACAGTTTAATTTCAATAAGAAAAGCTACGGTACCTACAACTATTATATAGGCTACATTGTCCCATTTTATTAAATAGGTTTATTTTTTAGGTAGCTGATTTTACTAATTCTTAAATTAATAAACGGTATCAGGAAACTGACACATACTTTCTCCATTTTAGCCCAACTTTAATGAATAAATTACTTTTTATTTACTAAATATAGAATACAAAGCACGGTCGAATGTACAGAAAATCTTGTAAACAAGCTGTTTAAAAAAACATCCACCCAAATCCCTGCTTTGGAGGCACTACAGAATCCATTAATGCCGGTACTTAGTTAAATGATTAACTCCAAACGAAGACAGTCTGATTAAAAATAAAAATAAAATTGTAATAGGATTATTTTCTCATACCTACTGTGAATGTGCAGGGTACCTGATCGATAGTTTATGACTGAACAGAATACATTTAAATGTCGATTATGATTTAATTGTTTTTTATTACAAAATATTTTTTAAACCAAATATTAAACGATACTTTAACTATTTCGTATGATGTCCAGTGTTATCAATCTAGAACTTTTTCCTCTGAATAGCTTTCATACAGGGTGACCTTTTTATCATGAGGCATAGGATTTAACTTTGAACTTGAAGCAAATATCTCTGAAACTAGGGATTAAAAAACTATTTCCTTGAAGTATTGTCTCAATTTTCTTTCCAATAAAAACGATAGCTAAGGACAAGTTTCTTTGGCCAAGCTGAAAGCAGTGAACGAATTTGAGTTGATATTTTTGATTTATCACCAATTTATTTGCCCTCAATTCCGCACTTGCTAATATAACCTAATCTGTATCTTTAACTTTTCCAAAATTCTAATTGTGAGAAAAAATAAACACACTGTATGCTATTAAAATACATTTAACCCGTGGTATGCTGCATACTAAAACCTAGATAGTCAATCGATGTTTGTCTTAAAAAAAATAATGAAATATGTTTTAGTTACTTATATTTTCTATTTTCAAGGATAACCAATCAATAATGCGATTAACAGTAAGAAGGATATGAAGAAGGAAGTATTAAATAAGGTTGTTTTTCAGCAACGGAATTGTATATGACTCCGAACAGTAAGGTTCGAAAGGTTGTTTTTGACAAGACAAACAAATCAAAACCAAGTCACGATTCGAATGTGGAAACAACTTGGACGCCTTCCTCTCTTGAATGGATTTACTTTGGCTGCCCTTTAAGTTGAAGTTTGATTAACCACCCTTGGGTACATTTGACTCACAGTTCTTAAAACAAAACTATACCGTAGTGAAACTATAATACCCCCGTAGCAGCAAACCTGCATACTCAGTGAATTTCCAATGCATATTAATTGATCTTAATACCACACAAAGCCACATACCAAGTTTCATCAATATACATTCATAAATAAACGATTTGTGACATTTTAATTATTCTCCATAAGAATAACATGGCGGATGAGTAGCAGGTTTACTGAAATAAGGAACGCTAAAGATGGGTTTTTATAGAAATATCAATAAAACTCAACTAGGTAAAGCCACATACCAAGTTCTATTAATTTATGTTCATAATTAAAGGAGATAACACGTTACTTATTCTCCATAAGAATAACATGGGGCTGAGTATGCAGGTTTGCTGCTACGGGAACTATCTGCCAAAAAATGGGTTTTTGTGCAAATATCAATAGACCACAGTGAAATGAAGCAATATACCAAGTTTCGTCAGGATAAGTTGATAAATAAGCGAGATATAGAATTTTTCTTATCCTCCATAAGAATAACATTGGACAACGTACTGTGTTAAGCACTTTCAATATCTCAGTAACCAATTGACGTAGAGCAATGATTAAAACACCAAATTGTGCGTCTTTTTAAACTAATTCCAATGGAAAAAATAAAATTGTACTTTTCAAAAATTATATGTAAAAAACTCAAAAAAAAATTTGGGGTACAAAACCCCCCCAAAATACCCCTTTAGATAAGTCGATCTGTCTGCTTTTCGAACTTAAAGTCATAAATGCTGCTTTACACGTTTGTATAAAGTTTCATCAAAATCGGACCTTTTTTACGAGAGTTATCGCACCCACGGACATATATATATATATATATATATATATATATATATATATATATATATATACAGTTTCGAACGAATGGTGTTTTTGGGGTCTGGGGACCTCAAAATGAAATGTTATCATGGTCCCAGGTCTAGGTCTTACCATGCCGACTACGGTAATAGCTTCTTCCCCATAGGGGAAATTCGCTAAAACTAAATTTTGATTCCATCAAACAATAATACCTACTTAAGTATAAATTTTGGGCTATAAATGCCAACAAATATTATATTAAACTCTAAACTAACTGCAGTATAAGAATATGACTCAGGTCATATTTTTACTTCGGAGAATTAATAATAAATAATGTTTAGAGTAATATCAAATATAACAACAAGGGTAGTGTAACTGTAATCATTACGTCAACAAGAATAATTCATTTCTTTCGGTACAGCAAAACTCGTTATTACAGAATGCATATATTCATTGTAACAAATATCATCAGTTTAGTTATGGATATTAATTTCATGTGAATTTTAGGTTTCAGATATTAAACTCAACGAACTAAAATAATTCTGTAGATTTTGTTTCTCAATGTGTATTTATATTTTGTCTGTATATACAGTGTGTATTTGATAGAATGTATAACAATAAGTATTCTTTTACAACTAAAGAATAGATAATATAACTGAACTTCAGCTTGGAAGTCAAGTATAGCAGATAACAACTAATCGAGTTAAAAATGTTACTAGATATAATAGTGAGACTAGATTCATATGTCAACTTGGGTCTCCCAACTTTAAGAGCCCTCATTTTAACTGCTGTTTGTTTCATTGACACTTGGAATATTCCTTTTACTAACTAGTAGAAAAGTTGTACTTACTCGTCCTACTATTATGTATTCAAGCTTTAGAAAATATATAAAAAACTATCAAAGAAAAAAAGAAGTAAACAAGAAGGTGAAATGACAAAAGACTTTATTATACGTCGCGACTATAACCAGTATGGCGGGTATTGTTCGCTTGATTGGCAATCGCAGCTGTTATCACGACAAACCATTAAAACACTTTCACAGCACAGGGACATTAAAGAAACTATTATCCTAAGTAAATTAAGCAGAGTATGTCCTAACATTTTCTTGAGGTATGTTGGTACAACTTTACATTTTATAAACCACTTCATGAGGGAGTACGTAACTCGAAGATTTAACGTGGAACATAGTTTTCGACAGGTTATTAGCTAGTTTTACTGATATGCTGTTACTTCTAATAACAGAAGTAACAATTGGCTTTCAATGTTATCAGGTAATGTTGAACATTGTACACATTTATTTTACACATAGATTAATTGACCTTTCTAATAAAAAAAGGAAAGGTCTGTCTCCAAAAAAAGGGTACAATGCTATATTTTAAGCGTTTTTAAATGATTTAAGATTAAAAGAGAACATTGTTCAGTGACCATCAGATCAGAAGTATCACATGTATAAGGTATATAATAAGGTCATGGTTCCTTATGACTCAAGAGAGTAACTTCCATTTTGTATCAAAATTTATTTGGATTTTTTTCTGAAAATAAAACTTTTGCCTTCATGTAACGGATCATGTTTACAGGTGGTATGGTTATGTAACTGCCTTCTTTTATTTACATAAGGATTGTGGGCATTTAATCTGAAAACATTTTTTTTATTATTATTGCTAATTTAATTGGCTTGGTTTCCTTAACAGTATATTTATTTCACAGTTTATTTTTGTGTTCACAAACAAACTGTGCACTGTGTTCGTAAGAATAGTCCGATCCTGAAATAAAAGATGGTACCAATGTCTAAGGCAGCATTATTTGAACGGTATAGAAAACCAGACGTATTGCTCTAACCAAAGGGTTTTCCCCAAAACCTTTTTATTCACAGATTATTTGTATTTAAATTAAATAGTTGTTTGCACCATTCGATTTTGCTTAAAACAATATTTTGCACGTAAATTTAAACAATATTAAAAGTGCTTATCACAGTACGTAATTGGATTCAAATTTGATTAAATTAACGTGTCCAATAATAAATTTATTAATTTAACCAAACTCTTAAATTTGGCATGTTTAATCTTCTAAGGGAGATTGTATTTGATTACGAAAAATCTTCATATTCCATGTGCCTCATTTACCATCAAAATTGGAATACTTTAGGAGATCTCAGAACAAATTATCAAACTAAGCAGAAAAAAAAAACCAACCCGTTTATAAATAGACACCAAGCTATGTCAGCTATATATACGTAATGGTTAGCGACATTGACTAATATTTCAAATACATGCTACAGTCTTTGTTCAGGTAGGCCGCCCGCTAAAACTGTTAAAATTAATTGAAATGAGTTCGATCCTTTTTGTAAGAACATTTTATTTTACCTGATCATAAATGTATTACAAATGGATATGGTTCAAGGTAAGTATTTTCAAAAGGGTTAAAAAATGTAGTTTAACATAGAAAAAAGAGCATTCGATTGTTAAAAAGCCCATTCTCATGTTACCAATTTTGACTCAGTCAAGTTTGACATTTTGTCAATATTTGTTTGACGATTAAAATCTTTATTCGTGCATTTTCTGGAAAAGATGATAATAAAGTTGGAGCATTGCCCACTGAAACAGTCACTATTTGAGTGACACTGAAACAAAATATGTTTAGTAAACCTTCTGGAAAGTAAGTAAACTGTTTACTTTTATAATCGTTATGTGTTGTTGTTAAAATAGCCAACAAACTTAACAAAAAACCTTTATAATAAGTAGCCACCATCATAAAGATCCGAACTTATAGTGAATTTTTTAACTAACATATATGTGAAGTAAATGAATAAAATTATTTCTTATGATCTAAAAGGTAACTCAGTTTGTCGTTAGTGCAAAACAGAACCCTTGAGTTTAATTAAATTCGTCATTGCAAGGCATCCTTAAAATAAGGAAAATTGTACTTGGTACTTAAACCTTTAGCTAGTTGACCATCGAGTCGTTAACGTTAGTATGTTTCCTGTCAGGATTTTTTGCTAGAGTAACAAAAGTAATTTATAGTATCTACTACACATTACCTAACAGTAATACCAAGTTTCAATGATTTAATTTTCAACAAATAAAAACTAGAATTACTGTTAGAAATGAACTTAAAGAAAGTGAGATCAAGTGATAGTAGGCTTAAAAAATATTTAAAACAGATGATGCTCAGTAAATGCTAAAAAATAATTAAATTATGAAATAATTAAATGAAATACAGTTTATTCGTGAAGAACAGTAAGAAACCAACCCGATTGAAGTAGTACAAACAATATAATTATTTTTAAAAATGAGGTCATATTATAATAAAAATAACGGTAAGCAATTCAACCAACCCGATTAAAAAAGTTCAAAAAATATAAATTCTTATAGAATAAAGCCCATATTATGAAAAAAATGGTAAGCAGTTCTTTTTCTAACAATTGATAGTTGTAGAATGGTTTTATTATTTTTCCGACTGTAATGAAAACTTATTGTATATCGTAATCACAAACTCAATAAGCTATAAATGAAATATCTCTATTTAGTCATACTTATAACCTTTCACAATACTTTTTTATGAGAGTAAAAGGTTGTATTATTTAATTATTCTTTGAATTACTAAATGTGTTCGTGATATACCTTTACAACCATAGTTAATGGCATTAATCTCTTCAGGAAATAATACTGCTAAGTTTTAAAATTGAAACTTGTTATTAAAAAACTTTATGTTTGGTTCAACAATATCAATATTTTACGTAAATTGAATTTATTCAAAATTTTGTCTGACTCATTTTAGATTTTACCAGATGTTCCTCGAGTCACTGTATTGTTTTTGAACATAGAGAGCGAGAGAGAGGGAGAGATAGAGAAAAAGAGAGAGATAGAGAGAGAGAGAGATACGTTAGCCCGGACATATATGGTGTTGGCCTTCAAGGCCTAATAGCACCCCTGAAATTCCATTGGATCGTCTTGTGCGCGCTAAGAACACTCGCTCTTCACCGTGCTTCCACGTCGGAATTTGTTTCTTGACTTTAAACTCACTACTGTAATTATCAAGATCTCCACGTGTATTCCGCAGAACACGCAAGGACCCAGAGACGCGGCAACGGCCGCGGCGGCCATGGGCTCAGCAATTCCCTCATATTCGTCAGTCGCATACATAGCCAATCCTACTTTCTTGTGGAGTGACCAGCTAAAGTAAATGTTAAATACGTGTCCGGATGTTCTTGTGTTGTTCAGTAACTCATTCATCAGGCCATGTTCAGTTGTTGTCTTCTATACCTATGAAAGGCAAAGCGCTCACTCACTCATTGCGAATTCTCCTATTTCCCATTTACCTAGAGAGTTTAAGTTCTGTACACTGATTATTTAGGCATACAATAAGAAAACTAAACTGTTTTCATCCTGATTTGACCTTAGGGCTTCGCCAGAGTCCCCAACAAAGTTCCCATGTATTCCTTATGGACATTCATTAGTGAATTTCCTTTGGAAAGTGAACTATTAGCATGACCCGCACGGTGAAACTTAAGGCCGGGACCACCATAGAAGTTCCTAACGTGACCCCCTGAACACGTTTTGGGGGGTCGTTCAAAATTTTATATATATATATATATATATATATATATATATGTTTATATATTTATATATCAGTATATAAATTTATATAATCAGTATATTTATATTATATTTATATTTTATATTTATCAGTAGCCCTAATCTGTGAATTTAATGTTTTGATATATATAGACATATATATATATATATATATATATATATATATATATATATATATATATATGTGTGTGTGTATGCACTCTAGCGGTCGCATTTTTGTCCGATTTACTTCAAATTTGGTAGGGACGTTCCTTTCTATAATCTGTTGGACAAGTTCGTTGGGCAAAACAATCGGAAAACTCTAAACCCATTTTTTGGGGATTAATCTTTAAAATTTAAAGTTTTTGGGCTCAAAAAGGGTCAGAAAAGCCCCAGATGTAAAATTAATGGATGTAAAAAGATGGGAATTAAAAAGTCGAAAGTTTTAAGCCCTCTCTCGTCATTCTAGCATAAATATTTACCGAGTTATTAAAGAAAATGTGTATCGGCTAAACACAGAACGTTGTCTTAATGGGGGTTTTACACTAGAAAAGCCTGTTATTCCTTTGTTAGAGTACTTTTATTACCCCCAGCAACCTCACGCCTACTTTCAAGCCTGTCTGGGCCTTCTCCTAACCTTATAATGTGCAAAATTGTATTCCCAGCTTTGCAAGTAAATGAAACCAGGAGTATCAGAACAGCCAAAAAATCAAAGTTTTTAGATTTCGATAACAATTTGACAAATGTATGTTTTTACACTGATTTTGAGTTTTAAAAGTTGTTATGTGGAAATTCACTTCCCTCACGTCAGCGTGCTGCGTGCAAACTCGTTTTTCTTTCAGCTGATGAAAATATAAACAGCTGACCTTGATTCGTATTAGTTTGATGGGCTTGCTAGATAATGCAGCACTCACAGCTGTCGTAGTTTTTATAAATTATTTTCGGGGTGGAGCCTGTGGGTCCACCCCACAGGCTAGAGTTACAATAAAGACAACTCTAAGCAAGCACAAAGAAATAGCAGTTTAGCCTAAACATTTATCTATGTTATTAAAAGAATTTCTTGATTTCTTTTGGCGATTTTAGACCCCTAAAACTAATATTTTGTATGCATGTTTGGTATCAATAAAAAGCTCTTACTCTGTAGATGTGCCTTTTGCAGGTTTAAAAAACCTACCTCAGAGCTTTGCCCTGCAGGCTTTAAAATTTCAATGTTATTCTTATGGAGTTATATTTTATTTAGTTAGTCAGCTGAGTATAATGTGAATAAAACTTTAAAACGTCTGGCCCTATATGCCTGCTAAATCCCCGTGCGGAGAACAGGACATCTGGTATTAAAATTTATGTTTGGTTTTATAATTAAATTTATTTATAGTGCCAGGTAATTAATGTAACATAAGTATAGTATTGTTCAAAATTCACCTATATGAGACTATATGAAAGTAAAAATAACACAAAAATGATATTAACTATTTGTTAGCATAACCTTTTTTTATTTAATTGCTCCATATTTGTAGCAGAGAGTAGACCAATCCGCCTCAGTACACTCGCTGTGTTGGTTCCCGTTGCCCAGGCACTTAAAACACCGTAGAACTAAGGTTCTCAGACGAATCGTGCAGCTGACATAACCCACCTGAAGGTGATAGAGCTTGAAAAGCTTCCTTTGAAAGGTCAAGGACCGCCATTTTCAATTTCGTGAATAGCTTGTTTGGTGAGCTTACAGACACCTTTCGGGCGTCACTGGGTCCACCAAAAGCTTTGTCTAAGGCTTCCGCGACCTCGGAAGTCTCGGTGAGGGAACCGAGGTCCCTCGCCTTGACAGAAACCCGTTTGTCGGGGGCGACCACGCTTCACGTTGGTCCAACATCGGCTCCCAGAACTGTAGTGAAGGCTTTCCTATTCGAACCCTTACCCGATACAAGCCCTAGACTTTTTGTAAGAATGTTAAATATTTTCTTTGATCTATTATAAATGTGAGTGTGGATCAGAGTAAATATTCTCAATAGGGTTGAAGAATAAGAATAAGAATACAACAAATAAATGGCAAACATTTTTTACAATCCCATTTTATTGTTTCAATCAAATATATGTCTCAATCAAATTTATATATTTTCAAAATTCTCTTTTCATGCATTGGCCGGGGAACCAGGAAATTACGTTGGAACATTTTCCACTGCAACAGTCACTGTTGTAGTAACACTGAAACAAAATATGTTTAGTAAACCTGATCTGGAAAGTAAGTAAACTGATTATGTTTATGGCTCTTATGTGTGTTTTGATTAAATAGCAAAATGCATATACATCTTTTATATTAAAGCACTTATATCGTGAAGTTCCGAGTATACAGAGAAATACTGTGTTATAAACTGGATGACAAATGCATAAACTAGCCTGGTACAATCCGAGTTTCAACGAAAGATAATTTTTTTGCTCGATATTAACAAAAATGGAAAGGGGGTTGGGGGAAAGTGTGATTCGACATTAAACATAAACATGTATAAACACAAATTAAAAATCCTAGGATTGAATATGAAGATCTGAGAAAACTCAATGCGTGCAGATTACAAATTATACTACATGATCATATACCTTTTGTTTTCTCTTCTGGGAGTCCATTCACATAGAATTTCTCTTATTCCAAAGGATTGTCTAAAGAGTTTAATGGTTGACACAATCAACAGCCTTATATCTAATAATCCTCCAACTGTGACATTTTGGAATTCTAAACAATTAAATTTAATTAATGTGTAATTGTAGCAGTTGTTGGTTTTCATTTAAACAGTCAAATTGATTTTTTTTCGTTTTTGGTAGTATTTGTAGTTAAAAAACATTAACCTATTAAAAAACTGTGATTCATATAATATCAGTGATATTGGTAACAGTGATATTAATACAGGCCTTTAACTAGTTGTTTAATTTTGTGTATCCCTTTTAAAATAGGAATGACGTTTACGTGTTTAATTATTTTATGGAAAAATTCAACTTTAAAAATAAGTATTTCATATTGTTTTTAAAGGTCCTATTAAAGGTTTTTTTTATACAATAAATAGCAAAATAAATAGTTTAAAGTTAATCCTCTTTTTTTCCTAAGCGTCTACGTTTTACCCTCTTGTAAGGTTGTACTACTTTTATTTAAACTATTTTGTTTGTAAGCTCCCCAACTTCTGTTAAAAAACCTTACCATCTTACAAACTTGAATCATTCAGATAACAAATTAATCTGGTGAGAAAAATGCAGGGTTGACTCCAAAGTAGTTCTTAAATTTATTGGTTTAATTCAATATTAATACTTTGGGGTGCATTATTATACTGCTTTAATATTGTAAAGCAGTAAAATTAAAGCTTAACAATATTAAATTTTACTATATACTAAAATTTATATTACATGTTATAGTTTTATATTATTTTAATATAATTATTTCTATACTGTTAAACTGCTATTAAATTTACTTCTGGTTCATTTTTGATTATGTTTATTTTTGATGTCCAACAATATATTTATTAATACAATTCAACTTATATTTGGCATATTTAATCTATTATAGAGGATTGTAGTTTATAACATAACGTCTCTATTTTCCAGGACCTGGGCCATATCATTTCCTATCTAAAATCAAATACCTTAGGAAAGATATATTTATCTAAATAAGCAGAGAACAAAACAAACCCGAAATAGACTCCACACCATCAGCTATGTTTACGTTATTGTTAGTAACACTGACTAATGTTTTCAAAACATGCCACAAATAGTCTTTATTAACGTGAACCAATTTTCAGATCAATCAACAACTATTATAAATATCAAAATGAGTATTATACATTTTATATGAACTTAAGTGTGTTTACCAAGTTGTTTTATAGTGTTATTTTTACATTTAAATGGTTGCTTATGAACAGCTGTCGTGATTCATTTGTTTTTATTTACAAATATTAACCATAACCCGAATGTTCAAATAATTGTCTATACAAAACGGGGTTTCCCATGGAAGAGGCCTGATTATAACACAATAACCCATAGATTCGATAGCTCCAACATTTGTTGAGCCCCAAAGTAGATCATATTAGGAGCAGGAGTACATATAGGAAAAGGTTTTATTATGATGTACTAACTATCCTCCTAACAAATGTATGCTCAAATGGTCTAGTTATATACTTATGTCAGTGATGGTTAAATTAACATTTTAAAGGCAGGTGGAGCAGGTAAGTCCCAAAGGACATAAGGAATGGAAATATAGGCCTGTTTCTGATTATAGTGTATTGCCTGCTGTCTTTCTACCAAACTTTTACTTAGTCGGTCTAGTAAGTGCATGATTAACTTGGAAATGTATATTTAGTGGAACGGGAATAAGCCCATAACTGGTTTTTGGGATGGACCTATCTTATTTCAAACATCAGCTCAATAACTCCTGTGGTTTGTTTGACTTATAGATGGTAGATTTAAAAACACAAAACATATTCAGTATTATAAATACAATGGCTACCTAGACAAACTGAGCTCTAATACCATGATAGAAGGTAATAAATTGATACCTTGATACCTACTATACACAGAGGTAACATGTAATGTACCAATGTTTATTTGCCGTGCCGTATTTATATGGTTTAGTATACCTTTGTAGAGTAGTAAAGCAGGCATGTTTCACCTTTTTGTGTTAAAAGATAATTAGCTGACTAAATGCTATTTGAAACATGTATGGTGCATTCTGCAGTAACAGGATGAATAAAATGGACCGTTAAGATCTACTTTGTAGCAGTGCCGGGCAAAGGGGCATAACCAGTAAGAGACTTTAAATTTTCCTAAAATCATTTCCCTTACAATTTCTAACCAAACCAATGAATCTTTCTTTCCTCGGACATTAAACCTTTCTAAGAACAAATTCCTTTCTCAGACAATAGAGCCAGTAAACCTATCCCTTTTGACCCTGAACCCTATCACCATGAGATCCATCCACATTGCACAGTACCCGTGAGAAATGCTGATACAATACTAACTACAACTAAAGACCTCCCCATATCATATAGAACCAATAGCCTTCTTCCTCTCCATGAAAAATTATACTTAGACAACCAATGACAACGATCCACAGCTTTGGGGTGGAAGGGGATTGAAGGAAGATGAATAAAATTAATTTAGTCTGCCAACATCATCCTAGAACAATGTATTAGAAAGTTTCAGTGACTAGTAGTGCGGGAGTGATGGCCTTGTGCCAAAATTGGCAATTCGAAATTTTGTGAAGTGTCGGTGTAGGGAAAAATTTGGATAAACCCCAAAACCCAAGTAACAATTTTAAATTAACTCAAACGCCTTATATAACAATGAACTGGTGAATTTAGTAATCACATTATGTTTTCAACCTTTTAAATTGATAAATGATTTAGCTCAATGCAGAAAATATGAAACAACTCTATTATATTTGCATTTAATTTAAAATGGTTTGTTCAAGTAACATTAAAGTCACAGAAGTGTAATATAATTTAGAATTATGAGAATAATGTTTGAAATGTGAACTTTCATTAATTTGTTTTATTTTGACAGTTTATTATAAATATAAATTAAACCTTTATGTATGTTTATATACAATCAATGTCATAGTTAATTCATTCTTAAAGGAAATATATTTTAAAGTCCTAATACCAATTTAATTATCTCTGAAAACATTCACAAGAGTTAATAATTATCAAATTGTTGTAACTGTATATTTTGATTTATATTATACTTTTTATTGATCAGAAAAAAAGCTAATATAAAGTTAAAGTTAATATTTTAACTACAGTCAAAAGCACATTACCCATAAATAAGGCTTAGCACCATTAATTAAACGTAGCCATTACTGGTGATAAATAATCATAAAATGAGCATACAATAAAGTACTTTAAGGTACTGAGAAATATTACAAAGGTATTACATAATCGAAATCATATTTAAATAAAACTAATATCGCCTTGATTATTATAAATAGTCCAACTCATAAATAAGTCACAATGGCAGAAAGGTTACCTCTAATATCTGCAGGTCATTTTAGTGGACAACAATCGGAGGACCCCCTTGACTTCATTCAAAAATATGAGACAGCAGCTAAAGCAAATCAATGGACAAATGAAACTAAACTAAGATTGCTCCCAGCACATTTATCGAGCACGGCACTTTTATGGTATAACTATTATAAAACCAAAATACAACAAGAAGACTTAAAGTTTGAAACTGTAGCTCAAGAGTTAATCAAAGTTTTACACCCGTAAACAAAATTGTTAAACTGCAATCTCTCTTAGAACAAAAGATCCAAAAGGAAGACGAACCATCACTTTATTTCTTCATAGAAGTATTAACTCTTTGTAAAAGAATCGACCCTAACATGCAAGATTCCCTAATAATATAACACACTACACAGGGACTTAAACCACAAATTTGTGACCAAGTAATACCAATGGATAACTGTAACTTAGAACAGTTTCAAGAGAATCTTAAGTTAGCTGAATCACACTTATTGTTACAAAGTCAAAATCGGCTAAAACGTGAGCGGAATGCTTTACTAAAGCAAGGCAAATCCCCTCAAGACGAGACCTTGATAAATAAAACAACAAGTGAGCTTAGGATTGTATCAGAAACCTTACAAAAATTTGAACCATCCCAACCATCTAGTTACAAATCAAAAAGTACTCTTAAACCTACTGAACATTATAACAGAGAATACAATAAGTACAATAAGGAAAACTCAACTTCATTCAGTCCCAGAAATCAGTACACAAAGTATTGCTGTTTTCATTGTAACAAAACAAACCACAGAGCTACACAGTGTTGGTACAAAAGCTCATATTTCCCTAGAGTTGAAAAATCAGGAAAATCCCACAAAGTATCTCCCAAACAGTGTTGCAAAATTTGCAACAAAAATAGTCACAAAACAAGTGATTGTTGGTATAAACATAAACATTACCTAAGTCAGGAAAAGTTTGTAAATGATAGCAGAGCTCAAAATCAAAACCCCTCTTCCAAGCATACATTTACCTATAATTACGATCCAGATTTCCCACCATTAGTAGAATCAGGACACTATAAACAAAAACTTCAGTTTACTTCCACAACAAAAGCCCAGAACCAGTATTCCACTGACAGACAGTTTCCCCAGGTAGCACAGAAAGTGATGTCACACTCGCATCAGCATCTTAAGAGCAATAACCCCCGCACACAACCACTCTCTTCACACATCAGCAAGGCACGTACACACAATGACGTCAGAGTCTCACATTCCTCCTCAGCATCCAGTCCATGTGACCGCGACAATCAGCTGTTGACACGGAGTGACCTTCCTACTCCCCCTGCTGTACTCAAGCATGAGTCAGTAAACACCAACAGTACTTCTCCAGTTCCCACATTACAAAATGAAACCATAACTCGAACTCACATTGTTTATGGCGCTACACTTAAAGACAATGGCCCTAACTCACTTCTCCAAGAAATAAATTCAGATATAAAGTCACATCACATAAACTCAATGAAGTTGGATAATTTAACTCCAGAAAGAATTCATCAACCAAGAAAATTTAAAAATATGCTTTTGACAAACATTTATGACTTATTATTTGAGGAGAAAACCATAAAACGAAATCTCCCTTCACTAACAATAAATTTTAACTTAGAATCAGACCCTGAACTAACTGCACCTCTACTCATTGACACTGGCTGTAACATTGCCTTAATAAGATCTGATCCAGCAAAACATTTACCAATAAACAGTGAAGATAAACCTGTTGTTGTTGCAGCAAACGATGCACCCCTAGACATTTTGGGAAGCACCAACGTCACTCTACAAAAACCACCATTAACTATTACAGATAAATTCTACGTTTCAAGTGATATGAACACTCCCCTGGTTGTAGGAAACAAATGGCTGTTCAGAAATAATGTAATTCTAAACTTTAAAACAAACAATATCATCTTCACTCAACAAAACAAGGAATATAAAATTCCAATGAATGAAAATTGGATGCTTACACTATCAAACATAAACTCTATCTCCCAAACAGAAAGCCTAGATTCAACAGAAATAAAACTTGACTCAGAAACAATTGTAGCACCTCGGCAGCATCTGAAAATAAAATCTCTACCAAATTCAAACTCACATTTAACCTTTGAAACTAACTACAATGTAAGGAACCAAAAGAAATGTCATGTTTACTTAGCAGAGAATAAGGAAATAAATGGCAACGAATTAGTTGTATACAATGCTTCAAACTCACACTGTCGACTAAAAAATGGAACCTTACATTGGAACAAAAATGGAACATTTAAAACAACCAGATAAACAAAAAGATTTAAGTAACCTAAGGAACCCCACCGTCAGTAAAAGCAAAAGACCCAATCACCCTGATCAAATAACGTTATGTGACAAGAATGAAGTTCCCTTTGACATATCACCACACTTGACTGTTACAGAACACAATGAGCTAGTTAAAGTCCTTCATAAATACTTAACAATATTTACAACAAAAATTGAAGACTTTGATGCAGCTAATCTCCCTCCTGTAAAATTACAACAAGTGCAAGATGCAAAACCAGTTACTCTTCCTCCCTATAAGCAATCTCTGAAGGAAAGACAGGAATTAAACCACCTAATCGATAAACTGATTAAAGCAAACATATTAGAGGAATCTCCCGACTTCACAGAAAATTGCAGCCCTTGCTTCATCGTAAAATCAAAACCAACCCAAGAAAAAAAACAAGAGAATCAAAGATTAGTAACTGACTCATTAACCAAACACTAAAGAATGAAATTTCGGTAATACAGTACCACCTATCAATCTTATACTATCTTGCCTAAACGACTGCACTCTATTCACAGAACTAGATGCAAAAATGGCTTTTCATCAACTCACAGTCGCAGAGGAATCTCGAAACCTATTAACAATTCGGACTCAGGATAAATTAGTTCGATATACACGTCTACCTATGGGTTTAAGTGTAAGCTCAAACATATGGCAAAAAAGACTGTCACAAGCATTAAGCAAACATTTATATTCAAAAGCATTAGTTTACCTCGATAGCATAGTTCTACCAGGCAATAAAACACATCAAGCTATACAAAACATCGATACGGTGTTGCAAGAACTCCATAAAGCAAACATAAAGTTAAACACAACAAAATGTAAATTTTTGTACGAGAAAATTGACATAATAGGATTTACAATCTCAAAATCAGGAACAACACCACAGAGAAAAACTGTAGAATCGATTTTGGATTTCCAACGCCCAAAAACAATCCGACAAGTTCGCCAATTTTTGGGACTCTCATCGTTTTATAGAAAATATATAAAATCATACTCTAAAATAACTTATCCCTTAACAGAGTTAATCAAATCGGAACAAGTTAATCATAATTCAAAATGGAACAAGATTTACGTGGGATGAAAAATGTGAAATAGCTTTCAACAAAATCAAAGAGGCATTAACTAATCCCATCATATTAGCACATTTTAAAGAAGACCGAGAAACATTCATTCATACTGATAGCAGCCTTGATGGTATTGGTGGTTATTTGGGACAAACAGATCCACAAGATAACAGGAATAGGGAATACATCGTAGCATATGTATCTCGCAAACTTAAAACTATGAAACACGATATGAAAACGCAGAGAGAGAACTTCTAGCCTTATCGTACTGTGTGAATTATTGGAGAGAATTTACGCTTAACAGGCAAGTCACTGTTTTCGCAGACTGTTCTAGCCTTCAGTATTACAAACAATTTAAAAATTCTTCAGCTCGACTGAACCGTTTAGCACTTACATTGGTAGATTATGATCTAATTATAAAATATAAACCAGGCAAACATAACACTCTAGCAGACGCATTATGTCGAAATCCAATTGATAAATACATAGAACCAGGAGTGATTCAAAATGAAGAAACGATTAATGTAATAAGAGATGTAAATCTGCCACTGCTACAAGCGAATGACCCATACCTAAAACAAATCAGGTTAGCATTGACGGACATAGATTCTACAAACAAACAAATCGCTCGTGAATCAAGAAACTATCGATTGATTGATGATGTTTTGTATTATAAAACATTTAGCAACAACGAAGCAAAAAATGTTATTGCATTGCCCACTTCTCTGAAACAAGAAATATTAAAAGCATCTCACAATGACTTTACAACAGGTGCTCACAGTTCTTATTTCCGGACCCTATCAAAAATTAAGCCAAGATTTTACTGGAAAAATATGTCTACAGATGTTTCTGACTATTGCAAAAATTGTGTGTCATGTGCAGAACACAATCCTAAAACTTACAAAAATTATGGCCTTTTGCAACCTCAAATTCCATCAGTAAAGCCACGCTTGAGAATTATTATGGACTTCATAAGACCATTAAACTCGTCATATGGATATAAATATGTATTAGTATTAACAGATGCCACAACAAGAATGGCATTCGCATATCTTTGCAGGCAAGCTGACTCAAAGACTGTAGCAAAACTCTTAATAGATTTTTGTACAACATTTGGATATTTCTCAATCATAACTCATGATCAAGGAACACATTTTATGAGTCAAGTAATGAAAGATTTTTGCCAAGCATTAGGCATAGAACAAAGAGCCGCACCAGCATATTCTCAGCATATCCAAGGTTTAACAGAAAAATTCAACGGAGTTCTAGTACGTGGCATTTCCCATTACGTCAATGAACACCCTACGGATTGGTCAAAATATGTACAGCACATTGTGTTCACCTATAACTCAACTAGGAATATGTCAACAGGATTTTCCCCATACTACCTAACATTTGGAATGGAGCCTCCTTTAGTAACAGATGTCATCTACCTTCGTCCAGACGCGGATCAAAACATCGTTGAAGCAGCCAAAATCGTCGAAGAAGTCAGAAAATCTTTACCATCAATTATATAAAAAGCGCAAAGTTCTCAGAAAAGGTATTATGACAGAAATAAACAAAACATAGAGTTAAAACCAGGTGATGAAGTTATGATACATTTTCCACGATCGCCAAATGACAAAAAAAGGGAAGTTTTATTCACCATTCAAAGGTCCATTCCCAATAATACGAAAACTAAACGAGGTTACTTATTTAGTTCAATTAATTAAATATGGAAAAATTGCTCATGAAGCGATTCACGTTTCTAGAATGAAAATATTTTATAAGAACATAAAATAAAAACATACTTCTGCAAGTAGATTCATAATTTGTACATTCCAAACTTTAACTTTGAAAGAAATCAAAATGCAAAGATTTAACTTAGTTAAACTTTTAGAATGGATATTTTCAATTTTAAGACATAACAAAACATACTAAAAACTGCTCATTCCTGCATTATATCCAATATGCATCCACAACATGGCACAACAAATAATACATTAAATATCAAACACTAGGATTTTGTAACAAACATGCTACTAATACTATAAATCTCAATTAGATACTGACACAGTGTAAGACATGTATATAGTAACCTGAATTTTTTCTTACAAGCAGTCTCTTATCTTTCAACAAAGAAACTTAATCCCAGGCAAAATGCGTGGGAGAAACACTAGCAGGCGTTCTCCAGAAGATGTGCCTTATCAAACATTACTAAAGTGCTTATCTATGCACAGGTTAGCAGTGAGTGGGTCAGGGTCACCACACTCTGTTTACACTCGCTCATGAATATGAGTATAGCAGTTCTTTATAAACTACGCTACAGTAACTTTTGTAAATAAATATGATTTATATAAGGAAATATAGTAAATATAGTTTTTTCCAAATATAGAAAATGATAAGGGTTTATGTATAAATGTGAATGTGTATAAGAAAAACAAACTGTGAAGGGCTATAAGATGAAAAGGACATTATAAATATGCCCCTAAATAGATAGATAACTTGTGAAAGAATAAATGTTAAAGGATAAACAAACAAACAAAAAAATGCTGGCCAGCAAACAAAAAAAAGTCAATGTATCTTACAAGGATAATACAACAAAATGTAAATAAAATGTATGTGTATAGATTTGTAGAAAAGCACACATTATTGTCTCTTGAATACATCAAGATATTTGTTTAATTAAATTTCTTAATGCATATTTACTTTACTTTTAGTGTAGCAAAAGTTGTTTTACTCTTTTGCTTTTCAAAATTATTTTTATATTTACTCCATTTGTGGAATTTTGCTTTCTAGGGCCCGGAAGGTATGAGTTGCGCAAATTGAAGTAAAAGTTAATATTTTGTCGAAGTATTATACCGACTTTAAGAAAAAATATCTCTAAAAGTTCAAGAGACAAAAACAGATCAGTAGATTAGTTGTGTCATAAGAAATATAGGAAATTTCTAATATACAAATAATAGTGCTGAGACAAATTGTAAAACTAAGGCTAAATAAAAAATAAATAAATAAATAAAAAAATACATCATCTTCCGCCATGACCACTTTCAGTATAACAGGGTTACAGTACATATATATATATATATATTAAAAAAAAGAAAAAGAAAATGTATTGGATGTATTAGTTTATTGTAGATTTTAGTAGCAACATATGGTAGACTAAACAAGAGCAATTTAGTAAAATAGACCTTTTATTATTGTTTACAGTGTTACATTCAAACAAAAATATTAATTCAGTGCACTATATTAATTTAAATATAAAAAAACTTATAAAAATAAATAGGTTAATTCTAACAAAAACATTTCTGCAAATCAAACAATCAAAAACTTATTATGAAAACACTCTCATCAAAGAACAACCTGACAGCAGTAATCCCACAACACAGCAGCAAGGACTCCAAGACGACCTACAAGAACTCCAAGACGACCTACAAGAACTCCAAGACGACCTACAAGAACTCCAAGACGACCTGCAAGGACTCCAAGACCACCTTCGAGAACCTCAACCCACACATCCTGATGACTGCAGACTTCCCACTCTCATGATTTTCAACTTACCTCCATTGAGAAGAACCACAATAATAGAATTCGGGACGAATTCTTTTCGGTCCCTGGGGAGTGTAAGAGACTTTAAATTTTTCTAAAATCATTTCCCTTACAATTTCTAACCAAACTAATGAATCTTTCTTTCCTCGGACATTAAACCTTTCTAAGAACAAATTCCTTTCTCAGACAATAGAGCCAGTAAACCTATCCCTTTTGACCCTGAACCCTATCACCATGAGATCCATCCACATTGCACAGTACCCGTGAGAAATGCTGATACAATACTAACTCCAACTAAAGACCTCCCCATATCATATTGAACCAATAGCCTTCTTCCTCTCCATGAAAAATTATACTTAGACAACCAATGACAAAGATCCACAGCTTTGGGGTGGAAGGGGATTGAAGGAAGATGAATAAAATTAATTTAGTCTGCCAACATCATCCTAGAACAATGTATTAGAAAGTTTCAGTGACTAGTAGTGCGGGAGTGCCTTGTGCCAAAATGGGCAATTCGAAATTTTGTGAAGTGTCGGTGTAGTGAAAAATCTGGATAAACCCCAAAACCCAAGTAACTTTTAAATTAACTCAAACACCTTATATAACAATGAACTGGTGAATTTAGTAATCACATTATGTTTTCAACCTATTAAATTGATAAATGATTTAGCTCAACGCAGAAAATATGAAACAACTCTATTATATTTGCATTTAATTTAAAATGGTTTGTTCAAGTAACATTAAAGTCACAGAAGTGTAATATAATTTAGAATTATGAGAATAATGTTTGAAATGTGAACTTTCGTTAATTTGTTTTATTTTGACAATTTATTATAAATATAAATTAAACCTTTATGTATATTATATACAATCAATGTAATAGTTAATTCATTCTTAAAGGAAATATATTTTAAAATCCGAATACCAATTTAATTATCTCTGAAAACATTCACAAGAGTTAATAATTATCAAATTGTTGTAACTGTATATTTTGATTTATATTATACTTTTTATTGATCAGAAACGTAGCATTCAATTATTTCTGATCCTAAACTCTCCAATCAAGTGATCAGTAGTAACCTCTTACTATTGCCAAGTGCTCTCAATTTTATAATTTACTTTAAGTATTAATTTTTGTACTACCTAAGCGGACTATCTTACAAACCTTAATGACGTACTATGATCCAAAACAGACTAAATGTTTCCTCCACTCGGAAATTGGCAGAATCTTTTGTTTCATTCAGTACAGTAATTTTTTGTGAAACGCGGAACAAATATGGCTCATAAACAGAAGGGCAGATAAACAAATTTTAATAACAATTTAAATATCTCCGCTGCATTCAACCTTTAACTCGTCAAAGTGGTGTAGAAAAATAACTATTTAGATAGATAAGTAAATTCTTTACCTGTAACATATGGTATTGCTAATAACTTGTACATACAATTACATAAAATTGCATTGCAATTACACAGCAATTACATTGCTAATACAATTACATACATACATAACAGCTGTAATCAAAATACAATTATTCCCCATATTAATTTTATCGGCAAAAAATTAAACTTAGAGAGCGGCCCGTGCCCTTCAGATTTATAACATCGAAAAACGAGAACCTTTATGCACAACTACGAATCAGGACGAATATTTTGGTACCCCAATCGTTAAAACCGGTTCAGAAATAACGGAGGAGCTCTCATAACAAAAATTGCCTTAGCGTATTAATATATAAGATAGCCATAGTAATAAACCATAGTAACCATAGTAATAACCATAATAATAACCATAGTAATATAAAGTTAACTACTTTAACTGGTAGTCAACAAAATTAAAATATAAACTTTTTAGTTATGAGCTTATAGGTTATTTTTGAGGGTGTAAAACGTAATTGTGGTTAATATCTCATTGCAAGGCATCTTCCATTTTTCAAATCACAATTACTGCAGATGTTCAGTAAATGTTACAAATTCAATCAATCAATCAATATATACTTTATTCTTTCATTTGCACATTGAATACAAGAATAGCGTCAGTAAACTTAATCTACATACTAGTAATAATTAAACGTTGAATAAATAAGTTATGAAATAATGTAATGAAATACCTTGATTCGTAAGTCAACACAGTTTACTGCTGAATACACAGTATGAAACCAAACCGATTGAAGTAGTACAACAAATATAATTATTTTTGGAATGGAGGTCATATTATAACAAAATAACGGTTGGCAGTTATATACTGTACTAACTGATAGTCGGACAAGGATCTTAATTGAACTGTAACTGTAAAATAAATGCAATGAATGGCGTAATCACAAATACAATAGGCTATAACATGGTTATTTTAATTCGGTCATACCAATAACTTCTTACAATACTTATTCCAGGAGTGTTAAAAAGTTTATTGATTTAATTTTGCACTAAATATAATTACAACAATAGTTTTTGACATGAATCTTTTCCCCGGAATAAGTAAATTATGTTTTTTTTCACAACACTATTGGAAAATCAGCTGCTTTTCCATTGTATATATTGCCAGGTAAAGTTCGTCATATCCCCACTAGTGAGGAAAAATTATATTCTCACTAGTTATGGTCCGTACGAATAACTTTGGTGATCCATTTATTTTGGTCTTACTTATATGTTCACCGACCATAACTATCGGTGATGCTATGACCATGATAACTTTTCGTTTTGAGATCCCCAGATTCCAAGTTCACCATTAAGTAAACTATTGATATGTATGTCCGTTAACACGACATCCTCGTACAAAATGTCCAATTTTAATGAAGTTTTGTACAAATATGATATCTAGCATTTATTTGAACGAGTTCGAAAACCAGACAAATCGAATCAATCAATGGAATGTTTTATTGAGATCTTCAAAAACATATTTTTAGAATTTTGAATAGAATATATATTTTGATCTAATTTCATCTTACACCATTGGTCTCACCTTCAAAGTTTGTATTTAAATCATTGCTCAACGTCAGTTCGTTACTCATATATTATATAATGTACTAAACATAGAACGTTGTCCTATGTTAATCTTAAGGGGGATAGGTAAAATTGGATATCTTATTTATTTATGAACATATAAAATTTGATCCATGGCTTCATATAGTTATGGTCTATTACTTTTTAAAGTAACCAACTTTATCTGGTTTCCTTTGCAGCAAACCATGGTGAAACATAAAGCTTTACAATATTTAGTTAAAATGTGAATTCCTGTAGAGGCCGACTAATTCCACAGAGAGCATCCACGATTCTGCTCCAGTAGTTGTGTTTAGATCTACCCAAGCGTTATCTAGTGACATCTGCTGGGGCCATTGCATTAAGTGATGAAACCACTTTAAAACAAAAAATTAAAACTTGAAAATTTTTACATTAAATCAATGATATATTTTATTGCTATCCCTATTACTCGTTTCTAATTATTTTCTCTACTAGGTACGAAAAAGTCCAGATTGAGGGGACAATTGATGACAGGAAATTGGTAAAGGGCGCGCAATTTAAAAACACGTTTAAGATCACTGAGTTAATAGTTTATTTTGAAACTTGGACAGACATTAATATTCATCAGTTAC
The DNA here is from genome assembly GCA_963675035.1 of Allygus modestus. Classification (NCBI taxonomy): domain Eukaryota; kingdom Metazoa; phylum Arthropoda; class Insecta; order Hemiptera; family Cicadellidae; genus Allygus; species Allygus modestus. The sequence goes on from OY776114.1 coordinate 19,346,927, forward strand.
CTAATACCCATTCTTCACCTTTATTTGATATTGGACAGTAACTGTTACAAAAGCTTTAATAAGAGTAGCGATCTTAACCAGTTTTGACTGTTAGGCTATTGTGGTTGTCCTCGTTATACCATTTTAGTTACAAATATATATTATATTGACAAATTGACAACTAATAAAAAACATGACAAATCATTTGTATTAAAACATACAACTAATGTATTTATGTTTACTTCATTTGTTTAATAACACTGTTATGGAACGAAATGGTTGTTCCACCAACTCAATATGTATTTGTTGTTAGTTCAAAACCAGGGAATTTTATTAGTCGAACGTGAACTAGAAGTCATATCTTTTTATAAACTTTAAACATGAATACGATCTTATTGGATGCTTGATTTCTTAGAAGTGATTGATTATTATACGTTTTAAGGTGATATACATTCATATATTTCAAATTGTTAATTGGACTGGCCATTACACACCAGGTCGTCACTCTCCAAATTATCGGCATTATTAAACATTGAAAAAAACCTATCAATTATTGTTCATCGGCATTTTTTACATTGTTTTAAGTCAACTTAGTCCCACAGTGTATATTTAAGTAACAAGATACGTTTTGTTACGTACTTAATAATTTAAACATTTTCTTACATTTATACTGCACAACAATTTTGCTTAAGACAAAACTTGATAAAACTACAAATAACACTAATCAACAAATGCAAACTCGTTCGGACAAACTCGTAAAGCCACTCAAAGAACCACTGTTTATTATCACTTAGCCATACGTGTTCTAAAATGCAATCTACTATGTAACTAAGATTTGTTTTAGCCGAGTTTTGTAAATGTTAAACCTCAAACTCCATTACTGAACACAAGAATGCTATTTTTCAATTAAAATGGTAATTCGTAATCTGTTAATCACTGACTGTTGCAGATTCAATCTTTACGTTATTATTTCAAGCGGGTTTATGATATAAAGTACAAATCGTGCAATTAACTGTCTAGTTATTATTACAGAGTAAATCACATCGTATTCCAATTTTTAATAACTTTATGGACATATATTCACTTGCACATTATGAATGGGAGGAAATATCCAAGCTCTCCTTATTCAACTCGAGATGTTTCTCTTCACTTCTCGAGATGAAATTCGCTAATATATTTCATAATATCTACCTTGTAGTATCTTATACAAAAATATTAATTGTAAGGTGTAATATTTTATATTTTATAGTTTTTGTTATTTCTTTATATGTGGTAAGTAATATAGTTTACAAAAATTTCCGAGATCAGATTACGATTTTCTTTTGACTCCAAAAACTACAAGGTTTATTATACGACACCAACAGATAGACATGTTTGTAAAGTTTCTAATTTAAATTATAAAAGTTTACTTAAATCTTAAAAAAAGTATTTGGAGATTCCTTTAACTGACAGAATTGTCGTTAGTAAAAACAATAAAGTTAACATAAATGTTAAAAAAATAGATTTATCCATTAGGCTAGTGAAATGTCGTAATTATTCATTGATTATGTAAAATTGTATTTGGGTTGACTTGTAACTTCTAGAGATGTATGAATAATCAAATGTCCTATTATAAACGACTTACTTAATATATACATAGCCAGCAATTTAAAATATGCTAAATTAATGTTGTCTTTCATCGTAATTAAGGGAAAACATCCCGTAATAATCCTTTCTGTAAATGGCCAGCGAGTTCTGAATCCAAAATGGATTCATAGGAAACTTAGTGAAGAAATCATCCCCTATAAGCTAAATCACCCCTTGATACAATAGTGATAACAATCATAATATCGTGGTGTATATTATTTTGATGCATTAATATTTTTGTATTACATACTAGCTGATGTCCCGTTATACGCTTTGGAAACTAACAGACGTAAAGCCATATATTTTGATAAGCTTAGATTGATCAGCTGACGACCTAAATAAAATATAACTCCATAAGATTAACATGGGAACTTTGATGGCCTGTGGGGCGTAGCCCTGAACGAGAATGTGTTCCCCATCCCCAAAAGGCACATCTAAAGGGTAAGAGCTATTTTAGCTATTTGACTGATATCTAATATGTATTTGAAATAATATTTTTAAAGGTCAAAAATCACCGAATAAAAGTGAAGACATTCTTTTAATAATAAAGACATCCTTCTAAAACTGCTATTACCAGGAATAGAGTAATAGCGGCTGGTGGAAGACAGATGTTATGTTTTGTCTGTGTAAAAAGTGTCACTAAAATGCAGTCTACAACTTCTTGTGGTAATACCTGTGAAATTCAGTTTTATATTGACTGTGTTGACATCTCTGAAAAATATTATGAGACTGATAAGTTGTGTTCTCCCTTTAAAAGGAGTAAATTGGTCCTGGTAGACTACCTCGTTGTTTCTACCTTCACCCACACAACGTACCACAGCCACAACGTATAGCTGCAGTCTGCCTATCTTAATTAATATTGGCAACTAACGTGGACTTAGTTGAGCAACTAACTAGCTCTAGTTGAGGGACTAACTAGCAATAGTTGAGGGACCTTCCAACAAATTTAAAACCATCGATAAATTTGACCGATTTCTAAAAAACTCTATTTGTTAAAAATTGTAACTCAATTTGTAGGACCAAATTGTGATGAATCAAACACTGATAATTTTATTGAAGTAGGCAACACCGACTTCCATAATTCTATTTTCGATCTTACCACTATCGGTCCATCAAGAACTCATGTTGACATTGATCCGAAAGCATCTTCGAAAACTGCCAAAGCCAGCGAGACGTCCGAATACTGCATTATTCTATTCTCAGGTATTGTCAACCTAAAAAAGGTGTACTAGTCGTGACATTGTTAGTCACGACTATCAATCTATCGATAACTAATGTTGACATTAATCCGAATACTTTATCGAAAATTGCCAAAGCCAGTGATAGGTTTAATTCTGCATTATTTTATTCTAAGGTATTGTCAACCTCAATAAAGTTTACTAATCGTGACATTGTTAGTGAAATTCTACAGTCTTGTACTTTCATTACTGGCAATTCTAAGTTTGGTTACCCAAACGCAGGTAGTGTAAGTAGGCCTTGGCCGGATGACCAGGGATCCAAATCTTTTGGGAATAAACCTAACACAAGGAAACCTATTATAGGTATACAAATTCAAACGCCAGTACAATTAAAGCCGTTGAGAAGCTTGACTGAGTTTTTATTAGTAGGCTATCTCCTGAGCTGGCTCAAACCGATCTGATGCAATTTTTGGATATCTCTGACGTTAGTGCTGAGTGTGTGGAACTAAATGTCAGATACAGTTCATACAATAAATCAAAAACAAACACCAATATAAGTTGGTTTAGCAGTTAGTTTAGTTCAGACATAACCTCTAAAGAGTTATACCCTAGTTTCTGGCCAAGTAGGACTTTGGTGCTTGAATTTGTACCTAACAGAAATTCCATGTCCTCTACATTTTTAGGGAAGAACCAAATCTAGCTAGCCTCTCCTTAGGACCTGCTGTAATTCCTTAGGACCTACAGGCTACGCTCCTTATAAGGACTTACAATTATTTTCTATTATTACTCAGAGTAATAGGAGAAAAAACTGAACTTCATATTGTGTACTCACTTGACGGTACTGATATACTGTGTGTTTGTGAGCATTCGTCCATCAATAAATCCCAGTTGGAACTTTAAAAACTGGTCCTCAAGGTATTTGTAAGGGTCTTCATGGTGAGTTCTGCGGTGTAATTTAGACCGTACATATATCGTATGACTTACACAGCTGCCTTTTATTTCAGAATTTAAAACAAAAACTAAACTTCGGTATGATTTACCTGTGTTAATTAACTTCAGATAATAAATAAATGATCTCCCGTCACAGAGCTAAATCCAGGGCGCAAAGTCATTAGAGTCCAGTCTCACTTGTTCCATGCAGGCCGGCCAACCTTCAAGGTAAAGCGCTCAGGGGACAGTCATTAACCATGTGATCCATAGTTTGACGCTCCGCTCCACAGTCACAAGACTGATCGGTGTCATTCACCATTTAAATATCCAATAATTGCACCTCCCCACCCCAGTGTGAAAGCGAGTGAGTAGGTTCCACCGACCGCTGAAGCAGGGTCGGATATCAGGCAGCTATTCCGACCGTTGAAACATTCCCAGGATGAAATCCAGTCGGCTTGCTGACAAAGGTTTGTTGTCCTCAACTGAGAGGCTGTCTGTTCGTAGGGGAAGTTTGTGGAAGGGTTTTTAGGAGTCATGAATCTGTAGCTATTGGTCGGATATTATTGTACTCCCTCTGTAGAGCAATCTTTCGCCTTATTTCAGGTGGAGCGATATTGCACAAGACTGGGAGCCAGGTGATAGGGGTTGCCATCACCCCTATCACCCCTATCAGTGGTAAGTGTATCACTGATCGCCCTCATGGCCCTATTTGGTTGGACGTCGATATCTCGAACATGGACGCTGTTCAGCCACACGGGAACGCAGTATTCAGAAGTTCAATAGACCAGGGACAAAGCTGTAGTGAGCAGAACCTGTGCGCTGGCTCTCCATGTAGACCCAGTAAGGTGATGTACAAAACTAGCCCTACCTTCTCTGCAGTATTTTTAAAATTGTTTTTTTTTTAAGTGAGATACCGATCTAGGAGTGACACCCTGGTACTTCCGTTGGTCATTGTGCTTGAGCTTTACATCGTCGAATACGATTTTAAGTTTTAGGTTGGCCAACCCGTTATTTATATGAAGGCATTAGACTTATATTTTTGATGGGTTTGGATTTAGCTTCCAGGTTCTTAAATATTCTTTGAGCGTCAAAATGTCCTTGGATGGTGCCATCTCAGTCTGCTGTGTTTCCTTGTGCTGATATTGCAAGGCAATATCATCGGCATTGATGAACTTCCTGTACCGAGTAAGCGGAATGTCAGCAGTGTACATATTGAACAGCAGAGAGACAATTACTCTCAAAGCCATCCTCAATGAGGGCAAGGACCTGGTCGCAGCAGTCATGACCAGTCATAAACCCAGCTTGTTCTACAGGGATCCTGGCGTTAAGAACAGGGATGATAGACTAGTCTATCGAGTAACTTATAAGAGTTACTCAGAAGGGCTATAGGGCGGTAAATCTCAGGCTGTTGTGGTTCTTTTCCGGGCTTCAGGACAGCTACTATTTTTGATTTCTTGAACATGCCAGGCATTTCACTAATCTAAGGTAGAGTTCAAAACTGCAAAAGCCACTGTTTAACTTGTGTTCAAAAATGTTTTATAAATTTTGGAAATATTTCATCCAAACCTGCTGCCTTTCCGATTGGTAATGCAGTAATTGTCACTCCTAGCTCATCATAAGTAAATGATCTGGAGACCTAAAATAGTGCATATTGACGTGCCTTTACCTCATTAAACTTGCGATTAATTCGACTATCACAAGGATGGTGGTCAGGCTTACATGGGCATACTAGTTGATTTGCTATTTTACAAGGGTTAGGCTGTGTGTTGGGCAGTTGGGCAATATCAGTGCTTACCAGTGGAGAGCTTTCTTAAAAGATACTTAGCCTTCCTACTTCTATGAGTGAAATCAAGGTTGTCACGTGTGTTCACCCATTTCTCTCTACTTGAATTTTCTAGAGAGCTTAACAGTATCCGCTATATCTCTGTTTTCTGTGGCAGTAAATTCACTGGAAAGGTCTTCACACTCTTTTGAAGGTATTTTCCTGAGTAATCACAGCTACTTACCACTCTCAAAGTTGAAATCTTAAATGCCTTTTCCTATTAGTCCACTTGCTGAGAATACTTCTGTATGTCATACATTTACTAGAAAATCACTCAGTTGGATATTGTTGGTAATATTGTAGTGATTGAAAAAAAGTTGGGTGACGGTCTTTGAGGGCGGCCATTTTTTTAAATGGCCACCATCTTTGATGCTTTTTGAAAAATATTAATCACAATGCATAAGCACATGAGGTGTCATTTTCATGGTTTTTTAGGGTGCTGAACACTTAAAGACTTTACAAAAGCATTTCAACGAACTTTTGAATATATAGAACTGTAACTATATCTATTATTATATGTTAAATATTATAAAAACCATTTATCGATCCACTGGCTACACCTTTGAGAACTAAACGATGATTTACCGGGCCACTCAGTAGTATACGAAGAAGACCAAGTAGTCCGGTTTATAGCCACTTCATATTACTGTGAAAAAGATCAGCTGTCCATTTACCGGGCCAGTTTGTATTTCTTTTTAATAAAAGTTACCAGGAAAATCTTTTAGTCTAAGGCCTAAAAATGGCATTTTAAAAGGCCGCTAACCTTTTTTGGCCTTTTACAAACTTTGGTTTTATTTATATTGTTGATAAAACAGCTGTTTCTGATTGTTATTTTTGATATCTGCTCTAACCTCATTCTGATTGATCTCGTATAGGGCGTGTTATTTTGAAGTTTTTAATTAATATTATGGTTTAGTTTTAATAAATTTTAATACTGTTACTAATGTAAAGGTAGAAGTGTTATTTTAGCGAGTTTCCCCTATAGGGAAGAAGCTATTACCGTAGGTCTCATGGTAAGACTTAAGCCCGAGACCATGATAACTTTTTGTTTTGAGGTCCCCAGATGTCCAAAACAATATTCATTCAAATTTATATATATGTATATATATATCTATATACATATATATATATATATATATATATATATATATATATATATATATATATATATATATGTGTCCGTGAATGCGATAACTTGAGTAAAAAACGTCCGATTTTGATGAAATTTGGCTCAAATGTGTAAACTGACATTTATGACTTTAAGTTCGAAAACCAGAAAAATCGGACCATGGGAAGGGAGGTTTATGGGGGTTTTAAATTTTCCAAAAATCAGTTTTTTGCATTTTTTACCCTAAAATGTTTAAAACACTTAATTTTGGTTTTGACCATGTTATAGAGCTTAAGAAAACAAATAATATGGTATTTTGAATTATTAAGCTAGGTTAAGTGGTTGCGGAGAAAATCCAAAAAAACCTCCTCATAAAATCTCCTATGTTAATCTTATGGGAAAAAGGTTTTTGGCTTTTCCTAAGTTAATTTTAATGTAAACTTCACATTTTCTTTTACCAATCAACTCAACTCCACAAAACAATCATTTTGGTATTTAAATTGTGATTCTAGGTCCAACCGTTGCAGAGATATTCAAAGTGCTAAACACAGTACGTTGTCCAATGTTTTCCTTATGGAGAATAAATAAAATGTGATATCTTGATTATTTATGATTGTATATTGATGAAATTTGGTATGTGTCTTCATGTTGTACTGGTATATTGATAATTGCATAAAAAATAAATGTTTTGTTGGTTGTCCCCGTAGCAGCTAACCTGCATACTCAGCCCTAATGTTATTCTTATGGAGAATAAGTAAAGTTTTATATCTCCCTTAATTATGAACATAAATTAATAAAACATGGTAAGTAGCTTCACCTGGTTCAACTATATTGATAATTGCATAAAAACTCATTTCTTATCTTCCTCGTTGCAGCAAACCTGCGTACTCAGTCCTAATGTTATTCTTACAGGGAATAAATAAAATGTATTAAATCACTTATTTATGAATGTATTTTTGTCAAACTTAGTGAGTGGCTTTATGTACTAGTGAGAAACATATCAATGCATTGGAAATTCGCTGAGTACGCAGGTTTGCTGCGACGGGGGGTATTTTTATTTATGTTTACATGGTTACCGTATTAGTAGTAGTTCATAAGTCCAATAGATGCGCTTGTAAATATCATTGCTATTCTTCATAACATTTTCTTTATTTTTAGGAAAGAAGTCACAAACGTTTGATTGTGGTGTTGCCTTTTCACATATCCCTTGGCAATCAGGAGAAAAAACAAGAAAATTCTGATACAAAAATGAATTATTTTTTCTTAGTCCTGAAAGGGTTAAGTTTGTTTTTTCAAGTGCAGAAAATTAGGATGGTTATGATAAGGAACAAGAAGGTAAACAAGAATACGACATTCAGTTGATCCTAAACTTTGTGTTACTTGTCAGAAAATTGGAAGAATTGAGCCGGGAAACGGTCTGAAACGAAGCTGGGAGTCAGGTGCTATTCGTCAAGATGGAACTTTCAACATACTCAAATTGGACAAAATAGCACCTTTAAGTACCATGAAACTAATGCATGCTATAAAAACTACACTCACAAGGTTCAGCTGGAGAGAATCATCGCTAAGTGTCGTCATTAAAAAAGCTTTTCAACGAACTTCCTGGATACTACGGACAGACAACAAATTCCGTGTTCAGTTTGGACATTCTATTACCTTCTCAATCGTAATAGTTTTCCATTTGGAAGAACTAACCTTAAACTACCCCATATTGTAGCCTTGAGAGTTTAACCGTGTTTGGCTAATTGAACGTTAAAATCAACATCCTCGACGTTTTCAAGGACAATACCAATGTTAGAAACAACAAGGTGATGAATTGAGCCAGAATCTACTACAAACGTTACAAAATTCTTACTGCTGAGACCTTCTTTATCTTCAGTTATAAAACATGCATTATTATCTGCTACATTAGACTTATGGGTTTTTTTTTAACTTATGACAATCTACTTTGCGTTGTCCTTTCTCATTACACTCATAATAACGATACTTAATTTCTGATTTTGATTTTTAACTTCCCTAACTAGAAATTTGGATATCATAAAGAACTTTAGTTTCTTTTGTCCAACAAAAATAGAGGATTCATGTTTTATAATTTTTATGTTCTAGATTTTTCTTGAATGCGTTCTTCTTCAGATAAAAAAATTATTAAAACAAAATCTAAAGTAATTGCATCGGGATTCTCGTGAAACAAAATATCCACAGTACGAGTCACAGACTGATACTTTAACGGCATCAATGACAAAAGAGTGGCACTGTAATTATTTCCTGACCGGCCATACTACCTCCAGCAGACTTAAGGTCGTTTACCAAAGTTTCAAATTTATTCAAAAATGAAAGCAAAGAAGACTCACCCTGGAACTTCAAGTTACTCAATTCGTGTTTAATTCGAAATTCCTGTTTGCTCTCCTATTCCAACATACCGTATATCTTCTTCAGAATATCCATCAATCCTTTAGCAGTCCTCTGACCCTTGACTGTCGACATGACGGTCATCTGTGATGTGCTGGATGATTAGATCCCTAGCTTTTACATCTTGGTCCATGCAAATTTATCTAGCATTCTCATCGTTCGGAATTTCGTCGTTCATTACATTAAATACTTTATTTTGCTCCAATAACAACTCCAACCTAAACAGTTAATTACTAAAATTGCGTCCATCAAAAGGTTTCAACACAATCATTGGTGTTCCCATTGCCTTTATCCTACCAAGTCGACTTTATTCTTAATTCAATAAAAGCGCCATAACCTTTTGAACCTAAATCCCGCTGTACTAATCTCACCACTCAGGAAGATACATTGATCAAGAAACCTTAGACTTTTATGGCAAATAGTATTTAATGTAATTAAACATTACAGAAACCTATAACTTAGAACAACCAAATTACTTGTAAACAAAACACCATTTGTTTTAAATAATAACTTTAAAAACAGTCTTTTCAAGCATCTGATAGAATTTATCTTTAACAGAAATATGTAAGACAAAACTCTGAAGTCGTATCCTGTTTCAGGTAGTAAACTTTTTAATGGCATACCAAACAATGTTAGAAGTCTGCTTGGATTTACTCGCACAAAGATGTTAAAACAAAGATGTTGAAGAATCCTGTGTGTAGCATGAGTGAATTTTACAGCTTGGACTTTGAATATTTGAGTCAGTGAACTTTTTAGGCTTATTTAAGGAATATACGCTTTTATTGCACAAGGCATGGAGAGTTTGTGTTTAGTGCATCCATGTTTTGCAGCAAGGTTTGGTTACCTTTAGTAAGTTTAGCACGAGTTGACTTACTGTAGTGAATGTACGGAATGGCTCAATAACATCATTTATCACATATAATTTTACAACATTTACTAAAATATCTTCAAAAATCTTTCTGTGTTCATTTGCCGGAGACAAAGAACATGATGTTGGAGCATTGCCCACTGCAACAGTCACTATTGTAGTGGCACTGAAACAAAATATGTTTAATTGAACCCATCTGGAAAAGTAAACAGATTAATTGTGAGAATATTCTGTTTTGTAGTTAAATTATAAGAATAAGAATAAGAATAAGAATGATTTATTTTCTCCAATTAAACATGTTACAGAGTATTTCTAATATGCACACATTTTCCTGTTCATTGATTTTGTCCTCAAAATATATAATTATACATATATAATAATTAAAATAATCCACACAAAACAAAATAAACAATACTCAAATTATCCTCTTAAATCTGCCTCCTTTTGATTGTCTCTATAAATAAAACAGGAATTAATAAACTAATACAGCTTCACTATTTCACAAAAAGGTATATACAAGTAATTTTAATTTAAAACAACTATATTCAATTTACATTTACTTTTATTTATAAATTATGTGCAGTTAAACAAATTTGGAGAAAATGTAGGGCCTCCAAGGCTAGCCTGTTTGGAGGTTCCTTTCCTTCAAAATAACCAAAATTATAAACAGCGATCAGATAAAATAAACAAAACGTGATAAACAAAAACGGTCTACAGAATCAAGTGTGCCTAAAGATTTAACTAAAAGAAAATAAAATACATCCGAAACTTAACTATGGTTAGAGGCTCTCAAAACCATATTATCAACAAATAGTAAATTCAGCTTTAAAAATAAATACCCACAATCGTATAGACCCCAGTAAGAAGTAACCTGATGTAATTGGTTATCATCTGGATTTAAAAATAAACTTATGTTATGAGCTTAACGCTAAGTCAGTTTGATAGACTGGTAAACGTAATTCTGGAATATGATTAAATACATCATTGCAAGGCAACCTTCATATTCCAAATCAGTAAGACTGTTCTCATTACTATTTTTATCTATAGCTGTCCATTGCCCATCGGGTTTTGAAAGCCTAATTCTTACAATTTTTATAAAAAAGCTATAAAATAATCATACCTCGCTACGCAAGTCGAAACAGTTTATTCGTAGAGACACATTAAAAAACCAACCAGATTGAAGTATTGTCAAAAATATAAATGTTTTTAGAATGACGGACATGTTATATGAAAATATACGTAAGCAGCTCTTGTTTGTACTAATTGTTAGTCGGTCAAAGATCTTTATAAACTGTAATAACAATTTATTGTAAGGCGAATTCACAAATACAATGGGCTATAAAAGAAATATCTCTATTTGGTCATACCTATAACTTTTTTCAATACTTTTATTTTTTCACGTATCAAATGGTGTATAATCAATTAATTACCGAATATAATTGTGATAACGTTTTACTGCCATAGTTTACTACATGAGTCTCTTCTATGTGAATAAATTACTTATGAATATTTTTACTGAAACTAGTTTTTGAATAACTATGTTACCATACTTTACAATCAGTTTGTTAAATTTGTTCTCCGTCATACAACTGTGCATTGATAAATTGATTTCTGGCCACGAAAAGTGTCAGAGGGACCAAAAGAGTTTGTCTAAACGTGTATGAAAACCAGACAGATCGTACCATCCGATGGGGGGTTTTGGGGAGATCTTGTTACTCAAAAACATTTTCCATAGAAGATTTGTTTTTATCTAATTTCATTTTACATGATTTGACTCAGCTTAAAAAGAAATTGTATTTAAACCATTGCTCTCCGTCAATTAGTTACTGAAATAATTAATGTGCTAAAACAAAACTAGTACTTTATCAAATGTTAATCTAAATGAAGATAGGTAAAATGTTACATATTGTTTATTTACGAACACATAAAACTTGGCACATGCCTTCATCTGGTATGGTCTATTGATATTTAATTTTACATACCTGACTCTGTCTGGTTCACGTTGCAGCAAACTTGGGTACTCAATACTAGTTTAATTTTTATGGAGAATAAATCAAGTGTTAAGAATCATTTTTTATAAATATATTATGTTTATATATATAAATTAATTAATATGAATTTATATTAATTATATTTGTGGTTATAAATTGGTTTTCCCCCACTTTACTGGTATAAAAGGCTTACTCGCAGAAGTTCTTCATTCTATCAGTGACAGTTGTAGCAACACCATCTCGAAACTAAAGCTACAGTATTTGCAATGGACATGAGCAATTTGAAAGGATGCCTCAACAACTGTAACGCTCCTCGATTCACCAGACTTAACGATCTCTAGCCTGGTACTCCGTACGAGATAACCAATTTTGCAAAAACAAATTCACGCTACGGTGAGGCTGTCTGCGCAACCGTGAAAGGAATAGGCGACGATGTACAATTGAACGTCTATCTACCCCGGCGATTCCTCATCATCCTCAAAGAAGTCGCCATTGAAAGTTACAACAAAGGAGATGCTGCCAGGATGTCTCTAGTGTACCGTGGCAACGGTAAAGGAATAGAATTTTTGTAAGAAGAATATCATTTTGTAAATATTTCTAGTACAAAATATATCAATAAACGTTTTGGTTTGCAATTTATTGCTTATTATTTTCCCTTTTTTGCATGGTTTAATATTGGACTTACACAAGGTAAAATTTAGATAAAATTAGTTTCAAAAAGCATATAATGAAACAGTATTACATAATGTGAAAAAGTTTTGGCATAGCAAATGAGTTATAGAGCTCTATAGGGGTCATATCTACTGAACAAGTAGTGACAAGTTGAAACAGGAGCGATGAACCTGATAGGGGTATAACATTATCTACTGTTATGAAAAATACCTTGTATATTTCCTCTTTAGCTGACAACTACTAAAATGTAACTCTTTATCTTAATTAACTCACTTACTTAAAATCTAATACAGAGATGTGGAAGGCTGCTGGGCCCGGGAAACCTTCGTGGATCTCTGAATATGTGTGGGTTGCTTTCAATGAGAACAATGGTTGAAGGAAATCAGTTTATTAAGTATAAGTTTGTCATATGTCCTTTGGAGGAACAAAGAGCCATAAAGGGTGATCTTGAATTATAATTACTTTAAGTTAGGTTATTCAATCGTTTGGCGGATTTTAAGGCCTTACTATTTACTTATTATTGAAGAGTTTAATTGCACTTTAGTAAATTACACAATGTGAGTCAGCAGTGAGATATGGACATAACAGGGTATAAAATAATATTTACTGGCACGTGGCACTGCCGCAAGCGAGTTCCTGGGAATTTAATATAATGTACACTATCTCCACCTAACCTCCAGTACTCTAGCCTTCAACAATTGCCACTAATCCATTTGATGTACTCACAGCATTGACTAGATCGAGGATGACATAAGAGTGTCCTACTATCTGCTTATTTGTGCATATTATTTATTTTGTAAAATCAACCAAACTCATGAATCCTTTGATATTCAGATTTGATTTAATTTACTGGCACGATTTACAGCTCTTACAATAATTCTTTACAATATACTCAATTTAAACAATTTTAATTTTAAATACTGAATTTCCTGTATGTTTCAATATGATTCCTAAGGGATGAGTTCACACCAGATTATTTCACAGTGTTTTAAAAATATAACAATAAAATTTCAAGAATTAACAGTGAATAAAGATATGAGAATTAACAATATAACAAATAAGATTTAAATACAATATCCGTCAACAATGATATACTACAATGTTATAGAAACTGTGACCAAGTACTAAAATTACAATATTAAATCTAGTTACTTACGTAAACATTTGATGTACAATAATAACACACTATAAACTAAATAACGATAAATGATTTTGCACTTTAAATAAATTACTAATCCCCTTTAATTGTTACCTTTGCCCAACTTCTGCCTGACTCGACCTGAATTTTGAAAAGAAATGTGCTCACAAGATTTGTTTAAAGTTACCGAATTGAATTTAATTCAAATCGCGCGTTTATACTTTCCCGTTAATAATTCGCGAAATAGAATTACGTTGGTGGGGTGCACCCGCAAACAAATCGACGGATTTTGAGAGAGTTTAAAGTAGCGATTTAATTTTGAAGAACGAAGTGAAGCACGCGGTCAAGTTACGAGGAATGGGGCGATTTCGCGGTTTCCAGGAGTTTTGTTGGTCGGGCTGTCACGTGACTGCGCCGGTTGCCTGGCTTATTCTCTCGGTCGAGATTACATTGTTGTTTGTTTCTTGCGTTTTCGTGTTTGGCAATGTCTTGCATGTAACAATTTTCCCCCCCTAAAAGCTTTTTAATTTTTGTCCAACCCTGATCTAAAAAAAATTTCCTACCACAAAAATTAAAAATTCCAGAAAATGAGGAGCGCTTAATACTAAAGGTACATTTGACAATTCAATTTCAATAGCAGTAGAGGTGGTGGACTCTTACGGCGATGATACCTGTAAGTTCCACTTCGGTCGAAGACTCACCCCCAAAACTTGGTGAAACCTAACTGTCCAGAGCGATGTTGTAACTAAGTCCATTGTGTTGCGTTGCACTTAACTTAAACTGTACTTCGTTCATAATTAGAAAAAATGCTTTGTGATTTAGGTGAATTCCATCTTTCCTGCCGTTGCGATAAAAATGTTCAATCAATGTTGTGATGTTGTGACCAGAAAAAATTGTTTGTAGGTTGAGGATAAAAACATTCGATTTTGAGTTTAAAGATTGAATGAAGTGGTTTAATTTCTTAATTTTCTTGTTAGATTCACTGTTGAAAAGAGTTTGTGGCACTGTCAAAATAAAAACTGTCCTCCCTGAATAAGTTAAGATGTTGCATATTGTCTTGATGTTGTGCGTGGAGACTGTGTGAGGGATGTTGCGTTTCACGTCATTCGTGCCGATGAGCAGGATACAAGTTGGTTGTAGATGTGCAGTGGATCTGCGCACCTCCGTGACTATTGTATGTGTCGTCGCCCCAGAGATAGTGATGATGGTTGAGGGTGACAGGTGCCAATGTCTCGCTGCTCTGCTCAGATGAGAGTCTCCCACACATGAGAATCTGTTATAATATGGGTTTACAAAATGAAGCTTAAATATAAGGTCAATTGATCACAACAGTTTAAGTGTTAAAAATGAAATCAATTAATTACGTTGAAGGAAAAAACTTTTTTATTTGATCAACATTTACAATCTGTTTGTGAGTTGGACCACTGTCCAAGCTTATCTCAACATTAACTGGTGAAGTAAGTCGAGTTATTGTATAAGGACCCTTCCACTTGTGATTAAGTTTCGCTGTTATCTTCTTGTCTTTGTTACTAAGGGAATGCTTATACAACACGACTTTATCGCCTATTACGAAGGTAGATGGAGTTCGATTTCTGTCGTATCGCAATTTTGTCCTATTATGTGCCCTAGTGAGATTCTGAAATACTGTGTCTAAATTCGGCTTATTTGTGTTTCCGGCTTCCAAGTTCCAAAGAAATTGTAACGGATGTGTTAGCTCTCTGCCCAAGAAAATACTTGCTGGAGTGAACTTTGTTGCTTCATGAGCAGCGGAATTAAAGGCAAGCATTAAATATGGCAAATAAATATCCCAAGATTTGTGGTTCTGGTTGTGAAAAATTCTTAAAGCTGTGACTAAGTTCCTGTTGACTCGTTCCGCGACATTAGCCTGAGGTCTATATGGGGAGGTTGTGATATGCTTAATTCCTAAACCAAAAAGAAATGAAAAAAATTTCTGTGATCTGAAAATGGAGGCGTTATCTGTAATTAATCGTTGCGGAAGGCCATGTTGAGCAAAAATGTTGTTTCGAAGAATATTTATAGCGGAGTCTGACGTTTGTTTCCTAACTGGGTATAAAAAACAATATTTTGAGAAATTATCTACCAAAACAAAAATTGATTCGTTACCTCGCTGCGTCCGTTGTAATGGTCCAACAAAGTCGCAAAACCATTGCTCGTTACAATTTGTGGGAATGTAGGAACTTAACTGACCTATTTTCTGATTTTGTGCCGGTTTTGAGAGTTGACATTGTTCACACTGCCTAACAAAATTCCTAATAAACTGTATCATGCCTTTCCAAATAAATTGCTTCTGTATGTGATTGATTGTTTTGGCTATGCCCGCATGTGCAAACATAGGGTTCTCATGAAAATATTTAACAATAAAAGTGTGCATGGACTGTGGTACTACAATTTTACTCTTTCTGCCCTGTTTACCAAAGTATAAAATATTGTTGCGCAATGAATAGTCCTTAACTGGAATTCTATTTCTCAAGTCTGAAATAATTAAACTAAGTTCTGTGTCCTGAGCCTGTTTCTCCCTAATTGAAGTGAATAATTCTGGAAATAATTGCAGAGTACAACATGCGGAATCTTCGGTGATTTTAACGTTTTTGTCCGTATCACCCTTGAAGACCCTACATAGTGCATCTGCTACAACATTTAACTTGCCCCTAATATTCTCTATTTCAAAATCAAATTCTGATAACCTTAGTTGCCACCTGGATAACTGACTACTAACTTGTTTATTAGCCTTCAAAATATACATTACTGCTGAGTTGTCGGTTTGTAATGTAAATTTGCTATTTAAATATGGCCTAAACTTCTCTACTCCATACAAACAAGCTAAAAATTCTTTTTTGTGCATCGGGTACTTGCGTTCTGTTTCGCTTAAAGTGCGTGAAGCGAAGTGAACTGGTAAAAGATTGTCCCCGTCTCGCATTTGTAAGACTGCCGAGATTGCCTCATCACAAGCATCGCACGTTATAACATATTTTCGCTCAAAATCCGGCAATGCAAGCGTTGTCGATGTTGCTAGAGAATTTTTTAGTTTGTCAAAAGCTTCCTGGTGTACTGTTGTCCATTGAAATTTTACGTTCTTCTTCCTGAGGTTATTTAATGGTAGTGCGATCTTAGAAAAATTCTTAATAAAACGGGAATAAAAATTGACGCATCCTAAAAATCTTTGAAGCTGTTTCAAATTACGTGGTCTAGGATATTGCAGGATAGGTGCTATGCGGTCGGGATCTAAGGAAAGTGTCCGGTTTGAAATAATGTGTCCCAAATATTTAATTGAAGTGTGGCCTAGCTTTATTTTCTCGGGATTTATGGTAATGTTGTACTCCTTGAATTTATTTAAAACTTGTGTTACATGCTGTTTATGAGTTTCCCAATCTTCACTATAAATTAAACAGTCATCTAAAAAATTGAAGACAAACTTGAATTTAAAATCTCCTAATATTTCATCCATGACTCTAGTAAGGGCTTGGGATCCTATTTTTAAACCTTGTGGAACTGTGTTGAATTCAAATAAACCATACGGAGTACAAAATGCTGTATACTGTCTTGATTGAGAATCTAATGGGATTTGAAAAAAGGCATTATTCATGTCCAGTGATGTGAAGTACTTGGCTTTACTTAAAAATTCAAATGCTGAATTTAAGGTAGGTAGCGGGTGAGCATCATAGGAAATAAATTCATTTATTCTCTTATAATTACAAACAAGTCGGTATTTATTTTTATCAGCTTTAGAAACGAGAAATGCTGGGGCACAGTGCATACTTGTTGATTTCCTAATAACCTTATTATTCAGTAAGTCGTCTGTGATCTGTCTCATCGCCGCTAATCTGTCCGGGGGCAAGGGGTAGGGAGGGGAACAAACTGGTTTGGTTGGCAAACAGCTGATATGATAAGGAGCAACCTTCGCTTGACCGATGCGCTTAGTTATAACAGAGGGAAAATCATTTTTTAATTTCTGTAAAAATTCTTCTGTTTGATGTGAATGTGCTTTATTTGCTTCCGATAACTCCAAAA
The DNA here is from genome assembly GCA_963675035.1 of Allygus modestus. NCBI lineage: Eukaryota > Metazoa > Arthropoda > Insecta > Hemiptera > Cicadellidae > Allygus > Allygus modestus. The sequence continues at coordinate 19,364,677 of OY776114.1, forward strand.
ATAAAGAATTACTGGGTTGTGATTGCTTGACAAAAATATCTTTCATTGGAAGATTGACATTACTATTGAAGTTAAATCTTATGGTATTACTGGAAAAATCTAAGTTCATTTGTGATTTCTGCATGAAGTTAACCCCTAAAATAATCAGGAAAGGTAGCGAATTTACTACAAAAAAATCAAATGTCCAAGAGAAATGACCTATCTTGAAGTGAAGCTTAACTATTTTCCTAACTGTAGCGCTTTGTCCATTTATTGATTTAACTGACATACTTGTTTTAATAATTTCCTTGACACCTGGTGATGACTTGATATTTTGAAAAAAATTCTGGTCTATTAAACAGTTTGTCGATCCTGAATCTATGAGTGCATCTGTCATTAAACATTGTGGAATAAAAAACTTGACTGTCGGTAGCTGCAAGGAGAAATTCAAAGGAGTAGTAGAAATAGAGGTGTTAATCCGCGGCAATTCAACTACCTCCACGCCAAATTGCCTCTCGCGTTTCCCTGTCTACAATTGCGTGCGATGTGTCCAAGTTCCCCACATGTGAAACATTTGATAGGGGGTCGCTGCGCAAACTGCTGTTGACTTCCTGAAGTGACAGCGGTCGCTTGTTGATTCTCAGGGAAGGTGTGAAAATAAAATCTGTCCGCTTGAATCGACGCATTCACTGAGTTCGCCAAAGATCTCAATTCCCAAATTGTTTGGGGCTTGTTCTGGAATGTGAAGCTACTGCGCATGCGCGGATTCATGTTTGAAAGTATTACCTCTATTAAATAACTATCCTGGAAATTACACTGTAATGCTGTAGCGGAGGAGATAATATCATTAACAAAACTCGAAAAAGATTCCTGAGGTCCCTGTAGTCGCTTTACAAACCTGTTTGTCACTCGTTCTAACTGTAAGCCAGGAAAAAAGGCTGTTAATATTGAAAAGTGCAAATTGTCCCATGTGTAATTTAATTCTAATCCCTGTGACCAAATCTCGAAAAGAAGTGCTTGAGTTTGTGGCAAAATTAACTTCATGACGTCATAGTGCCCAAAACGAACTATTTGAAAAATTGTGTTAACTTGCTTCAAAAAATGTATCAGATGGGCTTCATCCTCTCCCGAACAAGGCTGTAATTTACGAACTAATTCTATTACCACGGTGCGATCAGTTGTTGAAAGTGTGTCCAAGTGTTGGCCTGTAAAATCACGCGTGATAAGAAGATCTGATTCCGGTTCGTTCGACAGAGTTTGCCTTAGATGCGTTGAATTCCCGCGCGGTGCAAATTGGCGAGGCATTAAGTTCGCGCTGTGTAACCTGTCTTCTAAACTACCACGTGGCGCTGCGGGAGATTGTGGTATATCTACATTATTTACGGCCTGCGACTGGGGTTCAATATTAATCACAACTGGGGTGGATCCATCTACATTTGGAATTCTTAGATTACGTGATTGAATTCTCGTTGCCCGATCCCTAGCTGTTGTGATATATTGACGTCCATGAAGCATTATAAATCAAATAGTTCAACTTAAATAAATTAAATTAAATATGTTTAAGAATCACAGAAAAATAGATTAAAACTAAATAACAATAACTTGGTCACGTTTCTGTTTCTGGCAACCCACAATTCAGTTGATAGCTCGCTACCACTTGTTATTAAAAATACCTTGTATATTTCCTCTTTAGCTGACAACTACTAAAATGTAACTCTTTATCTTAATTAACTCACTTACTTAAAATCTAATACAGAGATGTGGAAGGCTGCTGGGCCCGGGAAACCTTCGTGGATCTCTGAATATGTGTGGGTTGCTTTCAATGAGAACAATGGTTGAAGGAAATCAGTTTATTAAGTATAAGTTTGTCATATGTCCTTTGGAGGAACAAAGAGCCATAAAGGGTGATCTTGAATTATAATTACTTTAAGTTAGGTTATTCAATCGTTTGGCGGATTTTAAGGCCTTACTATTTACTTATTATTGAAGAGTTTAATTGCACTTTAGTAAATTACACAATGTGAGTCAGCAGTGAGATATGGACATAACAGGGTATAAAATAATATTTACTGGCACGTGGCACTGCCGCAAGCGAGTTCCTGGGAATTTAATATAATGTACACTATCTCCACCTAACCTCCAGTACTCTAGCCTTCAACAATTGCCACTAATCCATTTGATGTACTCACAGCATTGACTAGATCGAGGATGACATAAGAGTGTCCTACTATCTGCTTATTTGTGCATATTATTTATTTTGTAAAATCAACCAAACTCATGAATCCTTTGATATTCAGATTTGATTTAATTTACTGGCACGATTTACAGCTCTTACAATAATTCTTTACAATATACTCAATTTAAACAATTTTAATTTTAAATACTGAATTTCCTGTATGTTTCAATATGATTCCTAAGGGATGAGTTCACACCAGATTATTTCACAGTGTTTTAAAAATATAACAATAAAATTTCAAGAATTAACAGTGAATAAAGATATGAGAATTAACAATATAACAAATAAGATTTAAATACAATATCCGTCAACAATGATATACTACAATGTTATAGAAACTGTGACCAAGTACTAAAATTACAATATTAAATCTAGTTACTTACGTAAACATTTGATGTACAATAATAACACACTATAAACTAAATAACGATAAATGATTTTGCACTTTAAATAAATTACTAATCCCCTTTAATTGTTACCTTTGCCCAACTTCTGCCTGACTCGACCTGAATTTTGAAAATAAATGTGCTCACAAGATTTGTTTAAAGTTACCGAATTGAATTTAATTCAAATCGCGCGTTTATACTTTCCCGTTAATAATTCGCGAAATAGAATTACGTTGGTGGGGTGCACCCGCAAACAAATCGACGGATTTTGAGAGAGTTTAAAGTAGCGATTTAATTTTGAAGAACGAAGTGAAGCACGCGGTCAAGTTACGAGGAATGGGGCGATTTCGCGGTTTCCAGGAGTTTTGTTGGTCGGGCTGTCACGTGACTGCGCCGGTTGCCTGGCTTATTCTCTCGGTCGAGATTACATTGTTGTTTGTTTCTTGCGTTTTCGTGTTTGGCAATGTCTTGCATGTAACACTACAATGTATGATTTCCACCGTAAAGAGAAATCACCATCTAAAACTGTAAACCTTATGAAAATGTATAGTTTTTATTTCAGTCTGAGCCGATACTCCTGGTTCTACTAATACCTTACTAATATATTCTAACAGACAACAAAATAAAATATATATAAACAGTGTGAGGGCGCCTAGCGTAGCAAACGAAAGTAGAGTGACGCAATACATATAACATACATATACATATAACAAACAGTACAATTTAAGGTGACGTAATCTTACAAAATACCCCCGTCGCAGCAAACCTGCGTACTCAGCGAATTTCCAATGAATGTATATGTTTCTCACTACCACATAAAGGCACTTACCAAGTTTTATAAAAACAAATTAATAAATAAGTGATCAATAGCATTTTATTTATTCTCCATAAGAATAACATAGGACTGAGTATGCAGGTTTGCTGCAACAAGGAACACAAAATATGTGTTTTTATGCAATTATCAATCTAACTCAACCAGGTGAAGCTACATACTAAGTTTTATTAATTTATGTTAATAATTAAGGGAGATATACAACTTTACTTATTCTCCATAAGAATAACATTAGGGCTGAGTATGCAGGTTAGCTGCTACAGGGACAACCAACAAAACATTTGTTTTTTGTTCAAATATCAATATACCAGTACAACATGAAGCCACATACCAAGTTTCATGAATATACATTCATAAATAATCGAGATATCAAATTTTATTTATTCTCCATAAGGATAACATTGGACAACGTACTGTGTTTACTACTTTGAATATCTCTGCAACGGTTGGACGTAGAATCACAATTTAAACACCAAAATGATTGTTTTGTGGAGCTGAAGTGATTGGTAAAAGCAAATGTGAAGTTTAAAGTAAAATTAACTGAGGAAAAGCCAAAAACATTTTTCCTATAAGATTAACATAGGAGATTTTATGAGCATGTTTTTTTGGATTTTTTCCGCAACCACTTAACCTAGGTTAATAATTCAAAATACCATATTATTTGTTTTTTTTAAGCTCTATAACATGGTCAGAATCAAAATTAAGTGTTTCAAAAATTTTAGGGTGAAAAATGCAAAAAACTGATTTTTGGAAAATTTAAAACCCCCATAAACCCCCCTTCCCATAGTCCGATTTTTCTGGTTTTCGAACTTAAAGTCATAAATGTCACTTTACACATTTGAGCCAAATTTCATCCAAATCGGACGTTTTTTACTCAAGTTATCGCATTCACGGACACATATATATATATATATATATATATATATATATATATATATATATATATATAGATAGATATATATATATAGATAGATATATATATAGATATATATATATAGATATATATATACATATATATAAATTTGAACAAATAGTGTTTTAGTCATCTTGGGACCTTAAAAAAAAAAATTGTCACGGTCTCGGGCTTAAGTCTTACCATGAGACCTACGGTAATAGCTTCTTCCCTATAGGGGAAATTCGCTAAAACGTAGGTTGGCAGCACTACACAGAAAAAGTTAAGTTGGCAACACTGCCCAAATGTAGGTTTGGTAGTGGTAGGAGGTCAATCAATCAATCAATCAATCAATCATCTTTATTCATAAAATTGTACATGGTACAAGAATAGTGTCATTTCTAATCTAATAAAGAAATTATGATCCTAATAAGAATCTAATAAGAAATTATTACCCAGGTGGCCGGGTGGGGAGTGTAGTTGGAGGGGGAGGGGAGTGGGCTCCAATCTGCGCTAAAGGTCAAAGGTGAAAAAGGGATGTGGGGGTGCCTATAGTAGTAATATTTAATTTTAAATACCCGACTCTGTCTGGTTCCCGTTGCAGCAAACTTGGGTACAAAGTACTAATTTAATTTTATGGAGAATAAATCATGTGTTACAAATAGCTTTTTATAAATAAATTTTTATGAAAGTTGTTTAGTGGCTTCATGTCGTATTTGAGTGCATATATCCTTGTTATAAATTTGCTTAGTATGTAGGTTTGCTGTATTGTGTTTTTTATTACAAAATGATAACAAAAATGAAATAATTATTACAAGAAAATGGGATTATACATAAGCCAGAACTAATCATTTAAATTAAACATCACTTTAATGATATTTAGTTAAATTGTGAATTCCTGTAGAGGCCGACTAATTCCACAGAGAGCATCCGTAATTCTGCTCCAGTAGTTTTATTTAGAACTAATCAAGCGTTCTCTAGTGACATCTGCTGGGGCCATTGCATTAAGTGATGATATTGCTTTAAAAAACATAAACAATTTTAAAAAATACATAAAATCTATAATTTGCAGTTTTTACGATTATTTAAGATGTATATTTCAATCTCTATGAAGGTAAATTAAACGTGGAAAATCCAAGTGTAATATGTTTTTACGTTTGTTAAGTATATAATGTCAGTATAAAAATATAACCATTTTGTTTAAAAATAACATATATATAATTCAGATGCGGTAGTGCATAACGTTTTTAGTTGCCTAAAGGTACAAGAAAAAACATGTATAGTGAGTTTTGAAACTTGAACAGACATTACCATTTATCAGGTAATTATCATGTTTCACATTTATTTTAAATTGGAAAATGATTGTTACGTTATTAAGAGCAGCGATCTTTACAAGTTTGGATTAATAGGCTAATGTTGTGGTTCTTGATACAAACTACTATAGTTACAAGTGTCTAATTTACTTGTAAATATTGACAAATATTAAAAGTTTATTCTATTTTATTAAAACATACATTTTGTTTATTTATGCAAACCTTTTCGTGTACGGATTTTAGTCCTGAAAGCCAATCAGACTCCATTTTTCTGGAGCTCAATACTCAAGCAGTGCTCAAGTGTATAGGAATATTCAATAAAAACGTACTTTTTCTGCGGAATGTTATTTTGTATTACTTTTTTGCATGTTTTTCGTGTTTTGTCTCGGTGTAATGTATGTGTGTTTGTTTATTTACTTGACGTGACAAATTTCTGACAATGCTGTAATTACAACTAAACATATCAGCGTTAAGATTCGTCTCCTTTATTACTTTCTCCCCTTATGCATAGTATATGGAGAAAGTATTGTTTTTGTCCAAATTTTCGAATATGAGTTGTTAGTGGAAATATTCGTTTTGGTGCTCCTTGAACTCAAAAAAGTGGTTTTTACGTGATGTCTGTCTGTTTATGTGTGTGTGTGTGTGTGTGTGTGTGTGTGTGTGTGTGTGTGTGTGTGTGTGTGTGTGTGTGTGTGTGTGTGTGTGTGTGTGTGTGTGTGTGTGTGTGTGTGTGTGTGTGTGTGTGTGTGTGTGTGTGTGTGTGTGTGTGTGTGTGTGTGTGTGTGTGTGTGTGTGTGTGTGTGTGTGTGTGTGTGTGTGTGTGTGTGTGTGTGTGGGTGTGGGTGTGTGTGTGTGGATGTGTACAGAGCTAGAGCCCTAACCAATGTACCGATTTTTATGATATTTGGTATGTAAGTACTAATCTTTGATATCTCCAGGTATTTTTCATTTTTTTGAATTTTCGATTTTTAAGGGTAATTATCCCCCAAAAATCGCCAAAAAAACATGTAAAATCCAAATTTCTCAAAAACGGCTCTAATGATTTTAATTAAACTTTAGTGGTTTGTGGAACTTTAGGTTTCCAACAAAATGACACCACCCGTATTTCTGGAAAAATTCGGTTTCAGAAATTACAGGACTCAATACATCCAAAATTCAGTTTTTTTGATTTTTCATAAAAAATCATAAATGTTAATAAAATTACTATTCACCATTAAAAAGAGCTCAAAAAACTAAATAAATTAGTACTTTGAATTACTATTCTACAATTGCTAGTTGCGGAGAAAATTGAAATTTTCATTTAGCAGTAAACGCAGTACGTTGTCCAATGTTATCCTTATGAGGAATACAAAAATAATTATTTATCTCTTATTTCCTTATCAATATCAATAAAAATTGATATGCAGGTCAAGTTAGCATTGCCCAACAGAGGATGTTCGAAATATGTTGCCATTTAACCCTGGGGGGGACAAGGAAGCATTTCCCCTCTCAAAACCACTGTGTGTAGCAACGGACTCTATAGTGCCTCCCAAAAAGGGATTTGGGTGGATATTTCTGAAAACAACTATTCTAGACATTTTTTTAAAATTTATCTGTACTTCATATTCTATATTAAGTAAATAAAAATTGTTTTTATTAAAGTTTGGCTAAAAGGGAGAGAGTTGTGTCAGTTTCCTGATACCGTTTATTGGAGTATTGTCGGAGGTAAAGTACCTGTTTACTCAATATCATAAAGTCCAGGGGCAGCTAGAATGGAGTTTAATGTTTATTTATGTTTACTATTTTTTTAGTTATCACTTTTGTGAAGTAAAAACTATTTTTGCACACAAATACACGCACCAATTAAATATATACATTTGTCGTTTGAAATAAATAAATATAAAAATAAATACATACAAGTTAAAATAAACGTATTTTGTGAGTCGTACGTGAACTACGTCTTATATTTCTATAAACCTTTAAACGGAAATGAGTTCTTATTGTTTCCTAGTTTTTTTAACAGTGTTTGAAAATTAAATTAACAGAAGTAATATCCATTTATATATTACAGATATATAATCGGGACGAAATAATATACACCTGGTTATCGCTCCCGGAACAATTGACATTAGGAGACCTTTCCTTTTTTCTCTCTTTTAAGCCAACTTAGTTAAATTTACTCACACGGTGTACATATTGGTTACAAGATCCGTGTGTTTTGTTAAGTACTTAACAAAAATAACATTTTCTTCTATTGATACTGCCTAACACTGAACTTTGCTTAAGAAAGAACTTGATGAAACTACAAATACAACTAATCAAGAAATGTAAACTCATTCGAACAAACTCGTTAAGCCACTCAAAGAACCACTGTTTATTATCACTTTAGCTATACGTGGTTTAGAATGCAATCCACTCTGTAACCAGAATTTGTTTCAGTTAAGTTTTGTAAATGTTAAACCCCAAATTGGGAATTCCATTACTGAACGCATCAACGCTATTTTTCAATTAATATGGTAATTCGTAATCTGGTAACAGCGATTGTTGGAGATTAATGCTTTACGTCACTATTTCAAGGCGTTTTACAATTTAAATCCAATTAATCTAGTTATTAATTTAGATTTAACCGTATTTTTCCAATTCTGAATAACTGCTGTCATGGCCATATATACTCACTTGTATATCTTACATCGAGGGAATGTTTAATCTCTGCTAATGTAATTAGCCCTAATTAATTATAAATATTCAAAATACATATATACATAAATTTGATATAATGGTGTTTTTATGATCTGGGGGCCTCAAAACGAAAAGTTATCATGGTCCCAGGCCTACGTCTTACCATGCCTTCCATATAGGGTAAATTCGTTGTCACAGTATGTAAACAAACTTTAAAGGTACCACGAAAGTTTAGATAATTAGGTACAAAAGAACAATAAAAGGTGTAGAAAAAGAAAAAGGAAATGGCATTTCGATTCAAACGCATGAACTAATTTACTTTAGTAAATATATTAGTCAAACAAATTAATATTCAAAAGGGATATTAAAAAAGATGTAATTGTTTGTTATTATAAACCACTGTTGCAATTGACCCACTAAAGGTCTGTAATGGAGCTTTATTCTATAATGTCCCCAAGGGACAAGCTAACTGCGAAGCTGGGGTTAATGTTTCCTCAATTATTCTCTTAGAGGGAAGCTTGAACTATTTATGTTATTTTGTGGTCATGTCACAGTATAATGTGGGATCTATTCTATTTGTATTATTTCTATGAACATATATTATATAATTGGTGGACGCTAACTCGCTGGCTAATGAGGGGTACTCTACAAATGAAACCAAAATATGTATCAAAGACTGTATTTAATATTAAACAATAATTATTCTGAATCAAAGGTTAAAGACATTTCTTATACGTGATTTCTAATCATCAAATTACAAAAAGGTTCTAAAAAAGGATTTAAATGAAAATAGTAAAGATCTAAATATGATTCTCAAACCAAAATAAAGAATAATTAAGGATAATTAAATTATTGAAAATTCGTTATAATATTTTATTAAAGGGACAAGAGAGTATAAATATAAATATTTATATGTGTTTGTAGTATCCTAATCAAGTACTATAATAAATTTATCAATGTGCTTTGGGGTAAATATCCGACTTCAAAACTCTAAGTTAGAAAATATAAAACGGCCTTACCTGGACCAGCAGGCGCTGGTGTCCTGGGGTCGAGTGGATTTAATTGGCCACCGGTGGTATTGAACTGGAATATCTGGGGTGGTGGTAAGGCCAGTGAACTGCAATTGTTTGCAATTAAACAGCTGACTGTCAGCAAGTAGCACAACAAACTGCTAACACTCAGCGTCTCACTTTGAGCAACCAATCACTGTATTAGGAATTATTGAAGCTAGTTTCCTGTTTGAGAATCATTTACAATGTTACAATTAATTTAAAATCGAATTGATTTGCTTTATTTAAAAGAATAATTAAAAATGAGAAACTGAGATAAAACATACGAAAAAAATATGATTATAATAAAATAGTTAAATGGTAAAAGTGACATATCGTCACAGTCACATTATGCTTTGATGTAGTTTATGGTTTATGCGACAATATTACATCACTTATTTATAGTATATGTTAAGATATCAAAGTCAATTTTGAGTTAAACATTTTATAACTTATTTATATTATTTTTTAAATATTTCTATAAGCCACGTATTATAGGATCTGCATCTTGTGGTATATCTTATATTTTATTAAAACCAGGTTTGCATACCTTTACCGTCCAAACGGTTAAAATAAGGGAAGATAAACAAGGGATGAAAACCTAGTATTATTATCATAACAAAAGTTCAGGAGGTATTTCCAACATGAATAAATTATATCTTATAACTGATTAATAATAGTAACATGCGATATTTAATATTTTACAATTGTTGTTAATTCGTTTTATGTGGGGTATAAGTCATCCATGTGAGTTGGTCATTATTTTGGACGATATATTCGCCTCTATACTAAAATAGATTTTATAATAAACACCCTAAAGGTTTAATACCCCGTTTACCAACAGTTTCGCTTTGGTACTACAAAACATTGGCTAAGCGAACCATAAATGTCCCGAAATAAATTAAAATAGGTTTTAACAAAGATATATAAATAGGATAATAATATTGCAATAGTTATTACTATGCTTCTGCCGTTGTAATACACGTTATCGGTTAATGGTAAAATGTATAATGTATTCATACAGAGAAAAAATTAACTATCTATGTCTATATTTTTTTTATGATAGGCAATTAAGTTAAAAGATAGTTAAACTCTTTTAGAGATCGCGGTACAATATAAACCTGTGAGGAAACCTCAATAATCCTCAGTAATCCTCACACAATCACACTTTAAGCAAATATCAAGACGCTAACCATTAGGCTAGTGAGTTGTTGTATTGCATTGATTGATTATGTTTGCTAAATTGTTTATATGGTTTGATTTTTTATTCCTCGACAACATGTATGAATAAATATATTTACAGTTATGAAAGTTTTGTCTTTCATAACTCGATTCACTCAATGTAAAAATGTATGAGAAAGGGGCTTATTTCCCTTTGTCCAGGTCAACTAAAAACCACAATTTATTTCCCTCATATGGGAGCACTGCGTGCCAGGGGTATGGTGGAGAGAGTGCGGAAGCGCTGAGGGCGGACAGTCAGAGTAAGACAATGACGAGTTTCCAAGCTGGAGATATTCGCCCAGGACCGATGAACCTGCTGATCTCGGGCGAATGGGAACAGAGGAAATTAGACTGGGTAGACGGCACTCTCCTAGACGTGTTAGTAGGATAGTTCCTAAATTGATTTGCTGCCAAGAGAGGATAGGGAGTGGGTCGACCAAAGGACTTCTGATAATAAACCCAAGGTGAGAAACCACATCTGTGTTGTTAATTTTGATCGTTTATATTTACAGCTTCCCCCAGTCCACCTTTTGCCAAGGAGGTGTGACTGTAATCAGCTACTGAACACATGCTAAATCAATACTGCCATCCAACGTAATGAGGAACGATTCACCCCGTAATAATCCTCGCTATAAATAGCCAGTGATTTGTAAGCCATTGAATGGATTATAAGAGTCAACTTCGTAAAGAAATCATCCCCTGTAAGACCTTTCACTCTGTATATTTCATTGTGGTTATCAGAGCTGCAATGAATGAAGCTAATGCCTTAGCCCCTTAAGACATTAGTGATAACAACTCAACCATAAATTGATCATTAGACTTTTAATTAAAAAAAGTCAGTTTTATTTTATAATTTCTTGAGGACTTGTGCCATTATAAAAAAGCGGGATACAATAAACGACGTCTCACAGCACTATAAAATACACTATGTCATTTATGTATATTTACCGTATTTTATACAAAAGTATAAATGCATTTATTTTATATTTATGAGAGATGTAGTTTATTGTATCACTTGTTTCAAAACATTTACTGAAGATGAAGACTTGTTTTAAATTCATCATAATTTATAGCTCAAAACTATTTTAACATATGCAAAACAAATGTTTATTAATACAGTAATAAATAAAACTTCTTGAACTACGTGCATATTGCACTACCTGGTATGATTGATATAAGTATCCAATAGGTGCATTAAAAACATTGTTTTGGCATTATTTAAGCTTATCGCCCCATGATACTCCAAGTTTTATACTCTACTTATACACCAAGGCTTTAATAATTCAACTAACAATACTCAGAAAAAATTTCGAACCTTGTAACTTTATATTAGGAAAATTAAGGTAGTGTAACCTTATTCTCATTCACTTATGAGTTCAGGTTTAAGATATGACGTTTACTTGTAGAAATAATTTGTAACCAATATAACAGTTGAGTCTTAAAATTCTTTATAAAAATTAGTCAGAATTTATATAATTATGATTTAAAAATGCACATACATTTCAAAATGTTTATCTGATAATATTTTGATAAATATTATTAAAACAAAACATAAATATCTATGATAATGAATAAAACTCCATGAAAAATATAACAATATATTTTTAAAATTTTGTCTTTTGGATTTCCCATTGGAGATTTACAAACAATGGAGGATTTCAGAGATTTTACCACTAAAATTATAAATGTAAACCGTTGTCATGTGTACTTATTTTGGCGTGCTTGGTGGGTAACTATGAAAAAGGGACGGCACTGAATTGTTCGATTAGGGGGGTTGGACTTTGGTCTATTTCAGATCCCGAAACATCCTGAAACTGGTTCCTTTCTTAAGAACTATGTTTATAAATCCCTACTGTAAATATACACACTAATTACCCAGAGCAAGGTTTCACCACAACTCGATCTGTACATAGGTTATTGAATTGGATTATTGGATTAATCATCTAAAAATATAAAGAAAACAAAATATCCGATATTTCTTAAATGACATAAATTCACCCTCACAAACAATGAATTTTAAACACACAAAAAATCATAAATATTAATACCAAAAAATAATAAAATATTTTATTGTAATAACAATTTTCCCCGCCTTGGTAATTTTCCCCACAGTCAACTTTAACTTGTATCAAAATTAACGAGGTTTGTATCAGTGCTCCTATATATATATATATATATATATATATATATATATATATTAGTTTAATCTATCATTCTCAATACATCCCCTAACTGATTTTGTCAATACAATTATTCTTTTTTACTTCATAATATAATTTAAATATTTGTCCTAAAACAAATATTTTGTTAAGGTAATTCTGTAGTATTATCCTTGTAAATATTTACCGGAAATAATGAATGATCGTTAGATTTATTAATTCAGTTTTATATACAATTTCCTTATTTCTATTTGATGATTGTATAAATTATACGATTGCTTGTAATATTTTGCTTGTAAAATTGTTAAATATACAATTTCCATTGTATGCCAATTATTACCGTAGTATACAAAGCATTTGTGATATTCAAAATAATCTTCAAAAGTAATATTATATGGGAAATAATTAATTTTCCCTCATAAATCTTTCTTGGACCAAAAATTAGGATGAGCTAAAATTGAGAATTAAATTGTGTGGAAACAACCATTTTAATTAGATTCGACAATTCAACTAAATTGATTATCTAACAAGTTTCAAGAAATTAATAGATTAAATATTCTTCTAATGCATGATTTCTAATTTCGTCTTAAAGGACAGCTCTCAACTTACCAAATTCTTCTATCAAAGAGTAAAAACTAGAAGGTAATCCAACATTATTGAATAAAAAATTTATTTTTAATATAATAAAAAACTGTATAAATATTACTTTAAATTGAAACGCAAAAACTAATATGAGAAATTTAGTGTTCAAAATAACCAAAATTACATATTTTTGTGTATCGCAAAAATCAAATTGGTTTAGGTTACAACAGCTACTTAGATTACGACAAATCTTTGATGTGTCATTAATAGATTAAAACGGAATAGCACCAACCAATAACTATGGCAATATCTATTGTGCAAAGGGCTTGATTATCTTATTAGACTTAATTTAATTACCTCCAATCATTAGACTTAGTACTACTATTAATTGTGAAAACATGTTCACTTTGGTCAGGAAACAACGATTTTAGTATTTAGATTAATATTACGTAATTTAATTGACCAAAGCGGTTACATTAAATATTTAATATACAGTCAACCTTAGTATTTTTTTAAAGTATTTCATTGGAATCCTGTTGCCTAAGTTTGTAAGAATACATAACTATTAAATAGCTAAGTCTCCTTAAGTGCTGTGTTCAACAAGTTTTCAATTTTAAATATCTTGGGTATTGTTGTTCCCGTAGCATAATAAAAGTTTATTTAGAACGCTGTTATCAAATTTGTTATTTCTTTACTATTAAGTTATATTTAATGTTTAGTTATACTGTCGTTTTATACTGTTACACACTACTGTATTACTCTGATTATAACATTTCCGGGACTTTTAAAAAGAATATTTGCTATTTTAGTACAAACCCCGTGCGCAAGACATAAATGTTCTGTTATAACAAATTCAGGATGGAATTATATTCGACTTAATTTAGCACTAACATAACATACTCTGGGTATGTTATATGCCAATTTTCAGTGGCATGGTAGGCGTTTTTAAAACAAACGGAGGAATATAAATATATACCTTATAATTATCAAATTTATTTAGAAGTGTTATAAAAGTCCTTAATATTTTATTACTTTTAAAATTAGTTATTTTGCCTTGAGTTTATTTTAAATATTTATTTTATCTTTATCTTTTGTATATTTAATAATTTTTTATGAACATATAGGAATTGTTATAAAGAGATCTTTTAGAAATAGTGCTGTCAATGAAAACCTTAACTCTAGTGTCATTGCTATGAGTGGGCCTAATATAGACATTTTAATCTCAAGGTTTTTTTTATTCATTGATGTTTACACTTTATGTAATCGCACCCAAAGAATTACGAAAATATATCGTGTCATTCACAATGAGAGACTAACATATACAAAATTTTAAAAAGTGGAGGAAAAGCTATTGGAATAAACAATACAATAAACTATTGGAAGTCATTATATACAGATAAAATATATGTAAACTATTTTAGTTAGTATCCAAACGTTTAAGTTATTTTAAAAAGGTACTAGAATTGCTTAAACTAATGTCGTAATCCTTAAGTAAACTTCGATTTAGGACTATCCTAAACAAACTTGTTCAAGAGGTAAAATAAAAAGGAAAATGTAAATAAAAGGTTTTTCTGAGAATGAAAAGTGTTTGGATACCGGATAAAAATCACCGATCCTACAGTGAAAGGGCAGCCAGGTCTAAAAACGATCCCGAGGTCGTAATTTACCCCTGATGTTGATAGCCTGTAGCCCCACTCGCTTCGACCCACCTGGTAAAATATTCCAGACCCTTTCCTTTGCATACCATCCTCAGATTTACTTAGGTTTTTTATCTCTTTACAAATTTTAAGTTTTCCACCGAAACAGTATGACACTCATACATATTTTAGATGTTTTTACCACCAACGGTAGATGTTAAACTGTAACAATGAAACCATAATCTACATAAATATTGATTATCAAATTAGTTAATTTGGTTTTTGTTTACAAGGTGTTTTTCAATGAACCGTTTTAAATTAAATACTCTAATGATCATTTACCTTTAAACACTTTAACAATATGCGTTAACAGTTTGACACTTAAAACACTTGGAAAAAACTAAGCATTAAAGATCCAGTGGTGATGTTATGTTAAATAAGATGAGCTTATTGTACAGTGTCACTGTTTTGAGGTATTCCAAATATAATTTCAGTCACAACAGTGTTTTTCCAATTTATTTCCAAGCGACGCGACGAACTAAACTAGCAATCATGGGAGTATGAGTAGTTACCAACTATTATATAAATAAGCTATGTTCCTCATAATACTCAAAGAGCCTTAAAAATATTAAACTATTTCGCACGCAGCACTCTGACGTGAGGGAAGTGAATTTCCACATTATACAAATACATTATACTATACAAAGTCTAAATCAGTTAAAAAAATACATTTATTCCAATATTTATTCAAATCTGAAAATATTGATTTTTTGGCTGTTGTGATGCTCCTGGGACCTGCAATGCTGGGAATACAATTTTGCGCATTTTAAGGTTAGGAGAAGGTCCAGTCAGGCTTTAAAGTAGGCGTGAGGTTGTTGGGGGATGATAAAAGTACACCAACAAATGAATAATAGGCTTTTCTAATGTAAAACCCCCATAAGACAACGTACTGTTTGGTCGATACACATTTTCTTTAATAACTCGGTAAACAATTATGCTAGAATTACGAGAGAGGGCTTAAAAGTTTCACCACACTAATTTCCATCTTTTTAAATGCATTAATTTCACATCCGGGGCTATTTTGACCCTTTTTTGGTCCAAAAACTCGAAATTTGAAAGATTAATCCCCATAAAAGGGGTTTAGAGTTTTTCGATTGTTTTGCCTAACGAACTTGTCCAACAGATTATAGAAAGGAACGTCCCTACCAAATTTGAAGTAAATTGGACAAAAAATGCGACCACTAGAGTGCACACACACACACACACACACACACACACATATATATATTAGAGAATCAAATTCACAGTAAAGGGCTACTATAATATAAGTATAAAAACATTAAAATAACCATGAGTACCATGTTGAATACATATTTTAATTATACTTGCACTAACATGTTTCGACTTAAAGTCATGATCACAGTGCTAATTCATAATGGGCTAACCTAACTCTTGGTGTTATCAACAAAAATGTAAATATAAGCTTATGATAATAGACAGCTGTTTTACTTTTCCTTATTGGTGCAATCGTTTTGAGCCTGTTCTTATATTTATGATTTTATTAAAAATTGGGTTGTTTGATTGAATTTGCATGGTATTTAATATATTATCTCTGTCTTTCTTTTGGCTTTGGTATATATGAAATTCTTCTTTTATGTCCACTTTATGTCCCTTGTTAATAATGTCAAGAATTGACATGTTCTCATTGCAGTTCTTATAAGTATGGTCTGTTTTTAAGACATGGTCAGCGAAGGCAGATTTTTGGGTTGTCCTATTATTTGATTTGATTGCCTGTATGTGTTCACTGAACCGTCGTTTAAAGCTTCTTCCAGTTTGGCCAATATAGTATTTTGGGCAGTCACTGCAGGTGATTTTGTATATGCCACATTTTTCATATTTATTTGATATACTTTTATTAATATTGTTAGAGAGCTTATTTATAAGATTGAATGAATTGTTTCTGGTTCTGAAAGCCAATTTGTAGTTTGATTTTTCAAAGGTTTTTCTAACAGCCTTGTTCATATTAGCACTGTAAGGTAAGCATAAGTATTCTTTGGATTTTCCTACTTTTATATTTTGTTTGTTTCTCTTTATTTGCTTCCTTACCATGTTATCTATTAACTTTGTATTATATCCGTTTAGTTAGGCTATTGTTTTAATTCTTTCTTTTTCTTCGTTGTAATCTTGTTTATTCATAGGGATCTTCAACATTCTATTAATCAGCGAATGGAATGTGGCCATTTTGTGTTGCCACGGGTGATTCGAACTTGCTGGAATAATGAGGTTATTTTGGGTGGGTTTTCTGAAAATTTTAAAAGTATGGTTATTATTTTCTTTCCTAATTGAAATATCTAGAAAGTTTATTTCAGATTTCTGAATTTCCATTGTGAATTTAATATATGTAGAAATAGTGTTCAAATATGTTAACAGTTCATCAGGTGTATATTCATCATTCTTGAACAAGCAAATAATGTCATCCACATATCGGTGCCAGTAAATTATTTTACTTTGGAATGGATTAGAGTTATTCATTATTTTTGTTGTTTCTAGATGCTGCATATACAAATTAGCTAAGAAACCTGATAAGGGTGAGCCCATAGCAAAAATAAGTAGCGGTAGAGCAAAATTACTTTGAATATGAATCAAAATTTTTTAAACAAACGGAAGGATTAGCTATGGGCTCACCCTTATCAGGTTTCTTAGCTAATTTGTATATGCAGCATCTAGAAACAACAAAAATAATGAATAACTCTAATCCATTCAAAAGTAAAATAATTTACTGGCACCGATATGTGCACCGAGGCAACTTAGTAAGTACTAGGCCTACATTAGAACCACACCACTGCAAAACACACGAACATTATATTTGCAATTTTAACTCAAATTGCAAATACCTTTTTCTGCATATTTTCGTATTGCCAACTATTATTATGTATTGCATATGTAAGACCAATGTTGATTCTGCAAGTATACAAGGTGGTATTATCATTTTTCCTAAAGCGATATTTGCAGGACGATGTCAAACTGAACGAAATGTGATTGTGCAGAATAATGGGTATTATACCTCGTGACACTCTGTGTAATGAAAATACACAATTGCGATTTCCTTTCGCACGTTTAATTAACTCTCTGATTGAACTGGGATGGTTATTTAAATGAGTTAAAGTGTTAAAGCTCATTAGGGAAACAATTAGTATTTATTTTTAGCTCTAATTGATTATAATTATGTGTTATTGACCCCTGAACTCTTTAATTACGTGTAATACCATGATTATTAAGTAATACAAAATAAAATATAATTATCGAGCTCAGAGATTATCGAGTCGAGTTGTATTTTAAAATAATCAAAAGGTTTTATGTTTGTATTTTAAACTTAAACACTAGCCGTGTCCCGTTCTCCGCACGGAAATCTTGCAGGCATGGAGGATCAGATGTTTTTAAATTTGTACATCATAATCAGTTGTTTGACTAAATGAGATATAAGTTTAACTATATTTCTACAAGTGTTTTTTTATATAAAATTAAAATTGGGACTTTAAAAATCGAAGGGGCCGAGCCCTAATAGTGGATGTTTTTCAAAACCTTAAAAGGTTCAACTTGAAGGTAAGGGCTTTCAATGTATACCAAAAATTAATAGTAAGAGGCCTAAAATCACCAAAAAAATCGGTACAACCTTTTAATATTGTTGATTTAATTTTTTTTTAAGTGTTTAAAGATTTAAGATTGTTATGCCAAAAACCAACACTTAAACATGTTTTTGTCGATTTCATAACAAAATAGATCAAAATAATTAGTCTCAAATTGCCCTATTAAATACTAAATATTGTTTGAAGCATAAAATTAGAAATAAATGGTATATTGAAAATATTAAATTATTCGTTTGCCATTGGCCAGAGTAAATTAGTAATATGGAGAGGGGGATCTAGATCTGAGTTTTGATGTCACAATTTGTCAGTGTTGCACTTCCTGATGACTCTCAAGAAAATAGGTCCAAAGGTAGTTGTGTGGTTCCCCAAAGTGGTGGGGGGAGGGGAGTTTTAATTTCCAAACCTCATTATAGCGAAGCAATTGTTATTTTTATTAGATTTTTTCGGGCTTTACCTATCGCTTCTAGTGTTTAAAATACTACCTTTGAAAAAAACTGAAAGCAATAATATGTTGGTAATCTTTTTTTTATTGCTGATAATGTACCACCTCGTTGTTATTTATTACTTATTAAATAATAGGTACTTATGCACTCTGGTAACATCACAAAAGTTATTAAGAAAAATCATTATGTTATGTACCATCTTAGACAGTGCGCTGTGGTGGTTAGGTAAGGTTATGATTGTTTATGAGGATTAAAAAATCTAGAATTACCTCACCACCGCGGCACGCTAATGCAGGTGTGCGGTCGTTGAAGTGACGACAGTTATTGTTTATTATTTGTAATTTTCACTTTTTTCTTCACCCACGTTGGGTTAGGCCTCGTCTGGAGACCACGTGATTACTCGGGAAGTAGTCGATGGGCAATGCCTGAGTGAGTTTAATGAAAGGTGAGGACAACTGGGAATGTGTCTCCATTCCTCACTAATAAGACCCTGAATGAAAACTAAGTCGTTGATTTTTTTATATTTAGTAATATAAACGGAACCTAAATAAAATTGTGGAGAAGGTTTAGTGGTTACACTACTCGTGTGAGGCTAATAAGGATCTCACTCCACGGCTAAAAATTGTATGCTTAGCTGCATTTTCCTCCCCTTCCCTTAAGTAAATGAACGAATGATATGTTGTATGAATTAAATTACATAGTTGATACAAATGTTAAAATATACTAGTTGTTTACTAACAATATTATACAACTGTTCGTATTGATTTAGCTTTGCAGATGTTTACAAAACTGCTAAACAAGTTTATATATTATTATAGCTCTTATACTATAACATGTATATATTAAAATAGTGTGTTTGAATATAATCGGCATAAGACGTTAAAATTAGATAGATATCAATTCAAGTAATTGTACACTTGTTTGTGTAATACAATTGTTGGTTTGTTTCTATTTATTTTGTTTAGTAATGAAGAATAATTTATAACGGTTGTTGTGTAGTGTGTTAAGTTTACACCTCGGATGAAGTATAACTGGATAGCGCTCTCTATGTACGAAAACCGTGCCGGTCCCCGAGGCCGCTGGGTTCGTTCGTTTCGTGGTTCCAGTGAGCGGGAAAGTCCCTGGCCCACTGTGGCTGTTTTAGGGCGCTTGGGCCCTCTTCAGCCGTCGGATAGGGTTGGTTGGGGAGGGGGAGATTGACACACTGTAACAGGATTTTTTTGCCTGCTACAGTGGCCAGGAGATTGGTTTGGGGTTGGAAAGATGAACACACTGCAACAGGACCTTTTTTGCCTAAAAAGGCCCGAGCCGGCCGCCGTCCATGTAAAACTAACACAATTTTTGCCTCACTGTAACTCTATACAAACACTCTAGTAAAAGCTATATAAATGGAAATATTACATTCTACAGAATCTAATGGTATATATATTATTGCTTATATTAAATAAAAATATTGATTTTTCTTTAAATTAATTTAGGATGTCACGCGCCGTGACATTACTTTAATTAAGTCTCATTGTGAGCGACTATCGGTACTTAGTAGGTTGGAACTTAGACGAATGGGAATATCAAGGCCTAAAAATTCTAACAATTTAAATATGATTACTGAAATAAAATCAAACCATTTTTTATCTTTGTAAGAAGTTGGAGTTTGTGCGTCGCAATCGAGACCGCAACGTGACTTCTGTTACTAGTAGCTGGGACCAACTGATAACATTATGATTGATTAAACCTTATATAAAAGGACAGTACAAATAAAATTTTCCTATCGGTCTTTATTTAAAAATGTGAAAATATTTAAAAACATCGTTTTGTCGTAAAAAATAGTGACGTTAAAAACATAAAAGTAAACACTAGTAATTATTTACGTGTATTATTGAAATTGGTTTAATTTTTATTGATATTCACTTTCATTGTGTCTAACCACTTGCTCACCTGCTAACTGATAAAACAGTTGAATTAAACTAAAACAATATAATGTGTGAAACAAGTACGATATTACCTTTCCGATAGTTAAACAGTTTTGACAATTGCCGCTCATGTAAATTGTTTGTAATAAATCAAATACCTCATTTGTTTGATTACAAATTAAGTAGCCTATTTGTATTAGTGGAGGGGAACAATACAATCTATAAATAAATAACACTACACTAATTTAATTTCATAGTACAGATCGTTCATTCATTCCAAGTATTTCCACTCCTCGAATTTAGTTTGGACTTTCTCATAGAGCGGATTTCGTGGAAGTGCGCAATTCCATGAATTCCGCTCTTCAAAATAATTTGTACCGATAAAGATTAAAAACAATTTTTTAACAAAAAATAATCTTTGGAACGTTATCTACAACCTTCCCACTGACAGTTTTTTCCTGACCAGCAAATAAAATGTTTCCTCGCTTACATATTTTTTCAACTCATTCTTGATAAGGACTAAACATATTTCGTGTTTAACTAATTATTAAAATTATTTATATTACTTGTTAAAAACTGTAGTGCATGCTGTTTGATTCTCCTTTTAAAGCTGTGAAATTCCATATAAAGTTAAAATTATTATCTCAGTTTGTTGTGGGTTAAATGTCAGTTGGAGTGAAGCACTGTTCTGTCGTTTGACATCGGGGTCTCGTAGACTCTTTTGCCACCCGGCGGGCTTTATGACGGCACGGTTTTCGGCTCTTCTTAGCATTGCAAGGCGCTATCCATTTATTCTTAATCCTAGGTTTATACACAACCAAGAGACACTTGTAACATCTAAAACATGCAAATGGGATAAGGAAACAAACAAGAATCAAAAGCACAAGAAAATAGTATATTAAATAGGTAATTATAAACTCTGATAAATGTTAATTAGTGTTTATGATAAAGCTGAATCATCAATAAACAACAAAGTTAAATAGATAAATAAAATAAGTTAGTTCTCCACCAATCTCGTCTGAAATATAAGCAAATGTTAAAGGTTTATTTACTGAAGTTTTATGCGTATTGAATAATTGACGCCTATCCAATAACAATTATCTAATTAAAGTGGTTAAATATTTCAGACCAGATCAGACAGTGGACTCACTTATCTCCACTACTGAATAGCACATATACGAGTACAATGTTTGGTAGACAATATATTCCAAAATATGGTTAGATATGTGATCTATGGCACAGATGAATATTAAAAATAGTTCTTCACAAAGTTTGACCACCAGGAGATCACGAAGTGACGCTCCAATCTAGCAGGATAAACAACATCGCCATCCCCATAGAAGTCGTCTTAGAACACGCGGCTCCGCTGCTGTCGTCCGCTGCACAGAAGAGAAGGAAGTTTAGAAAACATGAATACATAAATAAAAATTAGATATCGTTATGTGCATTTATTTTTATTATCATTGTTTTTTTAAGGCAGATAAATTAATGTATCTTAATTTTTTATTTTTTATATTTTAAGCTCAGCTCAGTTCAAAAGCAGCTGTCTCTGTTTTTAGCTACTGAGCTAATTTGGCTTGATTTTATATGTTTTTTTTCGTCAGGTAACATTTATATTTACTGAACGACATAACTTGTCAACAGGGTTGAACTAGATTAATGTTAATATATGTCAATAATGTTAATATTTGACATATATTAATGGCATATGACACAATAAATAGTAATGTTAATATTATGCATTATATTATTAATAATAATGTTAATAATAATATTAATAATAATAATGTCAAGTTGATAGACATTGCATGCTTACCTATCCAAGCCAGTGCTCTCCCTGTAACGAAAAAAATAAGTTAATTATACTTGTGTAAATATTCTTTTCATCACACTGTACTAACACAATTAACAGCTGTTTTCAACATCAGCTGCGAGTGCAGAAAATAAAGTTTTCCCGTTCTAGAGTGGGAAAATCAGCTGTTTATTTTCCACACTATTATTTAGTTATAATTCCTGACATAAGTAGTGCTAGTAGCGCTAAGAGTATATTTATCATAAATCAGCTGTTGTCAATAACTTAATCAGCTGTGTAGTGGTAGTATCACTGTTTCCATTGTACTGCGGAAATCAATTGAGCACCTACAAATTATTTCTTAAACTTAAATTATTTAATTCATTATTATTATTAATTAACTTCAGTGTGATGAAAAATCTCGTTCATAACTCGAGTAGAAAGTGTTATTCCTTGCCTTGATCGGAATTCCTCGCTCGGCTAAAGCCTCGCGCGTAAAATCGATCTCGGCCCGGAAACAGCCATTTTCCAGTCTTGTTATGAAATATACTATTTCCGGTCAGTCTAGTTAATCTAGACAGTAAGCGATCCTATACCACAACCATTACACTACATGCCAAGTTTTAACGATAATGATTAAAAACGACTGTGTTACTATGGGAATGACGTAGATTATGTGGCTAATATTAATCAATTTCGTTTGATCCGATATATTTATATAAAGGTGGTTTTAAATAATTATTGTCCAACAAATAGTAACATAGGACCAATAGTTAGTTCTATTTGTGAGTAATAAACTGAATTTAACAAAGAAAACAACAATAAATTGTTCAACATTTGTTTTTTTTCTTGTAATTAATTTCCAAATTGTTATTTGATCTTCATAAGCCCAAACTAGTTTATTTTAAGCACAGCAATGTGGTAGCAACATTATAGACTGTCATAAACAAATATTATCTTTTTAAACTACCTAGCTAACACTATAATGGTGTATTAATAATTACAATTTTCTTTTACAGATCATTTGGAAATTTATTTTTACATTTCGTTACCAAAGTAGAGCGGAGACGAGTACTCCATTAAATACTCATTAATGTAAAGGTTTCAGTGGTGATAAAGTGTTATGAGTTATGAAGCTCATAGCTCCTCATAAATTTGATTATGAATTATGTATCTTATGTAAATCAGGACTTCGGTGTTGAAACCGTCATAGGATCAAACTGAATTGCCATGCTAAGTGCCACTGCAGTTGAATGAATGGGTGTGAGAACAGAAAGAAACTAAAGGGCCAAATAAAGAAACTAACTTGATTTTATACACGCATAAACTAGATTTAGCTAATTATAAATGAGAAGATGATAAAAAAGATAAAATGATAAAATAATAATTATTGATGTATAATCTTCCCATTCGTTGCTTCAAGGTAGGATGAAATACAACTAAATAGTCTCTCAACACAATAAAATATACTCACACAAACATAAACTCTAATATGTATGTGTGTAAAGTTAACAATTAGTTTAACACGTTGGCTATTGCGGACTTCGATCAGGGTTTTTCCTCAACATAGAAACTTATGCAAATATAATGTTTAAACATGTTTGCAGCAGCGAAAGTATTAAGTATGTCCTCAAAGTCTCAAAGAGTTTTAGACCACAACAAACCAAGGCTTTTATTAGAAACTCACCGTTTTTTATAATAACAGCATGTTTAATATTCTGCTGAGTTTAAGCGTTGCCAACGAAAACACAAAACGTAATTATTTTCTCCCCATAAGCATAATACCAAGATATTGATCCTAACAAATATGTTAGTTTAATAAGGTTTCAATTAGTTATTCAAAGCGAAGCTACATAATTAGAGAACGACCATGTGAACACCCAGAATTTTATCACCTGCCTTTCTTATAACAAAATGTAAAATGTTATTCAAAAGATATTTAATGTTAACAAAATTGTTAAGCTATGCAACTTATGGCAATCACAAGTCCAGGTTCTGATTAATTTAGATCTTTAAGTTTGATAACATTCGGTAATTACTCCATTCGAGGACAACTGTTTTGAAAGTACATTCTTAAAAACTTTCATTTTGTAGCCATGCTAAAACAATGTTCCCAATTTAATCCCATACTTCCATGTTTCATAATATTAATAAAATTATCTAGATCAGAAACCTTTACTCGTAACCTCTTGCAGCTTAGACCTATCTTAAGGTTATGAGGTATCTTAAGGTTTAAAAGACTTGAAAACAAGATCGTACGCAGCACGCTGACGTGAGGGAAGTGAATTTCCGTATTAAATTCTTTAGAAAAATCTAATAAAGGGTTTAAAACAACACTGGTATAATTTGTTTATATTGAAAACATTTTATTTTTTGGCTGTTCTGATGCTCCGGGTTGTATTTAAATTCAATATTATGATGAATACCTAATAGAATACAATATACAATATAAGTTTAGGAGGAGGTATAGTCAGGATAACATGTTGATATAGGGGCAATGGGGGTTTCAAGATATGAAAAAAAGCCTTTTTCGGTGTAAAATCCCCATAAGACAACGTACTGTCTTAAGACAATTTACATTTTCCTTAAAAACTCGATAAATACTTGTGCTAGAATGATGAGAGATGGCTTAAAAGTTGTGCCTCATTAGTCTCCATCTTTTCAAATTCATTAGTTTTACATACGGGGATTCTCTGATCGTTTTTGGGCCCAAAAACTCAAAATTATAAAACTTAAAGTCCCCAAATAGTGGGTTAGAGTTTTCCGATTGTTTTACCCAACGAACTTGTCCAACTAATTACAAAACGGAATGCCTCTACCAATTTTTAAGTAAATCGGACAAAAATTGCGATCGCTATAGTGGGGACACACACTTATAAAGTTTTTAGCGATCCCTCAAAACGTTTGCAGGGGGTCACATTAGGAACTTCTAGGGTGGTCCCGGGCTTAAGCCTCTCCGTGAGGGTCATGCTAATAGTTCACTATTCCAAAGGAAATTCACTAATAACTTTTCTGTTTCAAACATAACAGTACACTAAAACACATCAGACCTGGGTAGTAGTGCATAAGTTTCCTGCGGACGTACGACGTCTCGGGAATGCTGAGTTCACAGTCGATGATAACAGGCGAGTTAAGCTCCTCGTCGTGGAGGAACCCTGTGATAGTGACGTCATACGCACCGTCACGTGACACCGACTCTAGGCTGGCCGCCGTCATCAGCGTCCTGGAACAAAAGGTTTGTGAAGTAATGGAATGTTTAAATATTGTGTATACAATTACCCGTTAGTGTAAATAACGTTAATATTTGTCAAAATGTAGATAAATAAATTACAATTAAAAACCTTCATAAAATAAGGTTAAGTTGTGTTTTCAATCTATTTGTTTACGTGGGATAACCTGAAGATAATATTGTCACACATTCTTAAAAAAAGACTTGAAATAAAATATTTGCAGAACTATTGTCCACTTATTTGTTAAATATGTTATTTGCTCTAGTGTCTCATACACAGATTAATTGGAAATAAAAAATGTAAATAATCAGAAATCTAGAAATAAATACTGTTCAAAAATCTAAAACTGAAAAAGTTAAGTTGCTGTTAGGGTTCCCTAAAGATATTTCTTTACTTGAAAAACAATCGGTGAAACAAATATTGTAAATTAACTATAAAGTTCTTACCTATTTAAAATTTTAATTAACTCTATTGTCGAAATAACAATTGATGGAACAAGTATTATGGTAATAAATCAATTATTTCTTTAATCAGTTTGAGTTTTTGGAAACGTTGGTAATTAAGTGGTATTTTATAGTACACCATTAAATGTTACTTTCTTCAGTGGCATCTATTTAATTAACCTTACAGTTTGATAAAGTTAGTTACAGTTGTGGTGGTAATATGAAATGTTACTCTTATAGGGTGTGCTGTTAATCAAATTGCCATTGGTTATTAGATTTAAGTGCTGTAAAATATTTATGTTTTATACATACAATTGTTTTACTTATGTATACATAAACATTAATGGGAGATAGGGGGATTTTTCCTCATCCATTTTTATTAAGGAGTTAACATGACGTGTTCCACCATGGAACTACGAAATATCGAATTTTATTGCTATTTTAGGATTACATTGTTTTTAATATTTCAATTTTGTTAAACAAATTTTGTGAGTACTGAGAATTGTACATGCACATCTATAATCGTATTATAAACTCATCACATACTAATGTTTCTTTCGTTTCGGACGTAAAACCAACATTTACTATAGCGATGTAATATAAAATGATAAATAGTTTTAACAAAATACCTAGTTAAACAATGACTCAAGATAATTATTTGCTTTATATTTTTTATTGTAATGCGTTACTAAATAACATAAATACTACTTATAGAAGTTATTAAAATAGATTTTAATTTAAATAATCTTTATTCATTTCAATTATCTCAGTGAGATAACCTTCTGGAAAAACATTGTTAAAGAAAACAATGAACAACCTTCCCGTGTTGTCAACAGTAACAGTTTTTCTTTCAATTAAATTATCTGGAACACCCGAAGCAACACACAATGCTTATTTTGTCCGGTAGTAATCAAAAACTGAATATCTACAAAAACTGTTATGCCAACATTATATATTAGCATTGAAATTCTTTGTATTATAAATATAAATTATCAAACAATACAAAGGTTTCAAACACCATCCCAATATATGATGAACTCACCTTAAAACATATTCACTAGAAATTTTACCCGAAGAGTTTCAGATATTAAATCTGTCACCCAATGAACTGCTATTATTACCCATTCCACTCAACCAGTATGTGAACATTTTAAAATATGATTAAAATTCCTATAAATATTCAAAAGCTATAACTATCAAGAAATAAAAGGCCTGATAATAAAATATCGTGGTCGTTAGTGCATTGTTGATGGAGCCTTGTAATATTCAGGTTACGAATCACAGCGGTTATAGATTCAACAACTGTTAGCTGCAGCTTGTTCGTGTTTAATTGATTGTTTTTTGACATATTTGTGCAATATTGAATTACTTTATTATTAAGTTGACGTTAAATCCTTCGGTCTTTAGTTTACTATTGTTTAGTCTTCATTTCATCTTGGTATTAAGGTTTGTTCAATCATCGTATTTTATATAAAATATTACATAAGCAAAATCTTTTTTGAATCATAGTAAAATTCTATTCTAAGCACCCCCCTTTAAATATGTTTTTTTACTAGGAGGTTATTTATATTATCGGTAGCAGAGTTACAGCCAATAATCAGGCTCCACGCTCTCACTGTTGCCATTTTCCCATAGAGAAATACCACTTGGGTCCTTTGTCATCCAGCTGATGATCAGTTAGGCGTCTACTATTGACTGGTCTTGGTTGATAGCCCTGTAAACCACGCCCTTGACCGTATTCACTCCTGCTCGCGGGAATAGTTTCAGTTTACTACACTAGCATACAAACTATTTATAATTTGTTTATTGAGAATAAGAACGTGATCCTTTAAATTAACTTTTAATTTAATTTTGGTTTAGGTACTATAGTAACTCAACACTACAGAAGACCTAGGACGGGCAAATATCTACAAACGAAACACCAATTACATTAATGGGGACATTTTTAAAGATAACTTTTGAGTGATACCGTCTTTAAAACTGTCACACCAAACTGGTGAATAGGACTTTATAAAAAACTCTTACATTTTCTTGATGTCGTTTCCCTTGTAAAGGACCATCTTGGGCTCAGGGAAGACCCCGAGGGCTCTACAGGAGACGTTCACTCCTTGAAGCTCGGTCTTGGTCTGGAACACTTCAATCTTCCTCTCTGGCGCTGGTACAAGAAAATAACTATTGGTAGACGTTACTAATTATGTTACTAGAACTTCCCATACTAAGCTTGCGCACTAAAATACCTTGTTATGAGTTAATTGAACTTGCCCCTGTAAGATGGTGCCACGAGTACGTTGACATATAAACAAATGGTAATTTCATTTTGATGGTTTTCACATTAATTTTTCGCATTAGAAGTGAACATAATTGTCTAACTGATGTATAAGTACTAAGGGAGGTATGACCTACCAACAAAAAACGCCTTTGAAAAATAATAATGATAGTTTAAACAAATGGTTTAGTAAAATATTGTATTTTTCATAGTTTTATGACCTAAAATATGATTCTATTACATTAATTTTTAATTGATTTTGATTATAAATTTAAAAACAAAGAGACTTTTATCTTAGGGTTTTTTTTTGTTTGTAACATATTTAATTTTCGAGTTTAATTTGATGGGTAATACTCAGTGAAACAAAACCATTGGTAAAATATAGGATGTCTGATATATGAACTAGTGATGTATTGATTTACTATCGTAGAGTACTAAAGTAACTACGAATAATAATGACTCTTTTTTCTCAAATCTGGTTTTGCTGGATGATTCAAAAACGTTTCGGAGCTTTCCTCTCTGCCTCAGGAATACTAATATTACGTCATTATGTCAACTGAATGCAAACAGTACCAAAAATAAGACCCCCCTCCATCTTTCTTACCGTTAATAAAATGTTCTTGATGCATATTTATATAATTTCAAACATTTATCAAGTCAGATTCATTTGCATTACTTACATTTATACAAATACGTGTGTACTACTAATGTTTATTAATATAATTATTCTAACTGAACTTTTCTTATTTTTAAAATGAAAGCATAAATTTCCGAAAGAACCTTATATGAAAAGTTTTTTCTAAGTTACTAAACCACTAAAACGACATTAAAAAATACATATTGAGAAAATACCCGACCCTCTTCCCCGTACAAAAATATTTGTTTTCAACGGCTTATACTTATATAAAAAACTATCAATCTATACTTATTTAACAGGCGAGCAGGTTTTTTGTGAGAATCACTCCTCCTAAACTACTGAACCGATTTTCATATTTTTGGTCATTGGAAAGAACCTAACGTGAAGTTTTGCAGGACACTTTTTTATAGAGAAACTGTGAGTGAGGCCCTGGGGCCCCTTAAAGTTGAGTTTTTTCCCATTAGCTAACATTGGGAAATAACTATAAGTTTTAAGCATTCAGCTGGATAAAGTAAACACAGTAAATCAGCAGGCCATGTTGGCTTTGGAACGGTAACACAATACTTATACGGAAATGTCAGTATAATATTACGTTGTGGTCGCGAGCGAAGCCGCGAGAGGCTACTAGTTTGTATTAAAACGTTATGAAATAACTCTTAAAAATATATGCTGAAATCGTCGTGCGTTTTCCGCAAGGTCCGAGACATAATCCGAAACTATACATAATCCGAGCAGCCTGGGTACGAAATTACTCCGAGGTCTGTTAGGTTCTTAAATTGATCGTACAGAAGAATTATTTTTATGAACAATAAATATAAGCACGAATAATACCTGGGTTGCTTAAATTATTATTGGCCGACAAGTTGCATTATAAAGAAATAAGTTTTTACTAGTGGGTTGAAGGGGCAATAGACCCTAACCTTTTTACAATGCTCTGCCTCAACTGAGTTTGTTTACTCTGTACATGCTGAAGGCAATAAACAATATAAGTAGGAACACATGTCGGTTCGTAAGCAAAGTAGACACTTGATCACATGTGTTAATATTAACACAGCATGCGTTGGTTGTTAAATCCCGATGGGTTTCTTATGGGGGATATTTTCGTTATTTCTCGTTTGCTGGTAACTTTTTAGACCTTAAATTGAGCCCTCTTCCATCATCCTGCAATATACCAAACCCCCACAATTTAGACTTAACAATTTCGCTTACAGAATTGATATGAGATTATTAGAGCTTTATTTTTTTATTTGGGTCAAATATATTAAGAAATCTAAGGTCTTTTAAAACTTTTTTCATGACTTGAAGGAGGTTCATTAGTTGTTGACAAGCTAAACTAAGATACTCATGAGAGAGTGCAAACGAGTTCTTGACCTTCTATTATTTAGGAGTAGATGGATGCAAACCATGACAGTTAGTTACCATATACTAGCATGCGCTTGATCATGAAGTCCTCCTCGTGGAAGGTGGACACGGCACACTTGTACTCGCCCGAGAGGTCGGTGGTTGGCTGCAGGATGTAGAGGGCCCGGTGGGCGGTGCCGTTGTGCTGTGAGGCGCGGTGCTCCAGATTGAGGCGCCCCTTGAGCACGCCGAGGTCCTGGAACAGGATATTCACATACATTTTGTTTTATAATAAACTAAATTTACGCCAGTATTCTTGACGAGTGTAATAGTAGTTTTCATTACTAGTCTCGAAAGTGACTTATTGCGGGGAGAGATTGCATTTACGCGCGAGGCGAAGCCGAGCGTGGAAAAAGCTATCGATTCCCGCAATGGCACTTTTGAGACGAGTATTGAACATTATTTTTCATTACGATATCAAAAAACTTGTAAACAACATGAAAATTTTTGTTTATTTAACTTAGTATCAAGAAAAAAAACCGAACTCATAACGCTGAGTTTCCGTGCTTATTTCGAAAGCAACACCAAATAATGCAACAGCTGATCGGCCTAATGCAACAGCTGATCGGTCTGCACCGCAAAGTCCCATAACGGTTACTTTCCGTGCACCACAAATGCACAGAAAGTTAACGTTATGTAATTTTGCCGTGCAGTAGCGGGAATAACCTATTTTCTTAGCCCATTTTACGTTTAGAAAATGTACTTTCGTGTGTAGAGTAATGAAAATATATTAGTTGTGCCTTGTGCACTTTTACATGTATAAATGCAGTAAACCTATCAGTTTCCGCTGGCCAATCACCAGTTTCCCCCGTCTGCTAACTTAGCGTTGTTTTCGCCCCATTCCGTTCCCAGCCTGAAGTCGACATAACCACACATTATTTTATAACCAGCTAAATTTATAATGTAAGGTGTACATTATAAATTTAGCTGGTAGACCCTTGAGGGGGATTTTATGCCCCAAGTTATTAAGTAGTTCCCCAATTTCTAAAAAAAGCCAAAATACTCGTATGTCTGAGCTTAGGGCTCAGACTAGTTATGTTCATTACTGATTGAATGTAAGGTAAATCAATTCTTAGTTTCTCAATTAAGTTTCTAAGGTCTCCTGTTTAGTAATTTAAAGTCTAGTTTATTTCCTGTTATGTAGGTTCAAATTCTAGTTTATTGTCTAGCAGTTTAGCCAATATTTATATCATTCAACCACATGACGTATAAAGAGAACAATCTGAACGTCCTCTGAGATTAAACTTGTCTTATTCAGGAAAATGTTTGATTAAATCATTGTTTAGAGGTGGCATAAATTTTCATATAACAGCTCATTAAAGCTACCTTGATATGTAATGCAGCTCTGGGTTGAGTACGATCCAAACTTTGGGTTATTCCAGTACCTTACAATAAATGTTTTTGGTAGCGGTAAATTATCTTATATTACATACTCTAGTTGGTTGGTTAAGCATCCATACCCATGTTAGTAATCAATCAGTACCATAAACCCCTATCACGTAAAATAAATCTTAGAGCTACACAGTAAAAAGTACAGGTCACGTTATTTCACTTTTCATCATAGACTTCCAGCACTCTATGAATAATTAGCAGTTTAGTTTGAACGCACTATGGCTTCAGATTTACTTTAAAGCTTCTCCAATCTAAATTAGTCAAGCAGCGAGATAACTGAAGTCATGCAGCTCAACTGGTAAGAAAATATCTGCGCTTTACGGGTTTTCACCCTGAAAATGATGACAGTAGTAACTCTACAAATGACTAACCTAAGATTTCTCCCACTTTACGGAAGCTATCAGTTTGGCTGAGGGATCTAAAAGAAGCTATCCGACCAAGGGTTTGATCCTGTTTCAGCCAGTGGTTTTGTGTGCAACTCATAGATAATTTAAAATTGTTTATCTATAAACTAACTGAAAGAGTTACTAAAAATGTAATGTGAACGGTAGATTGTTCGAGCGGTTGCAGACCTGTCCAGCTGTTTTACAACTACGGTTTACCAGCTCTCTCATCACGCACCTGAGGCTTGTTGCCGGGGATCCACTGGTACACGGGGGCAGGACTATTGTTGTAGAACCACTTAACCACCAGTCCCGACGTAGGCTGCAGCTCCTCGGGTCGTAGGGAGTATTCGCAGTCGAGCAACGCATGGTCGCTGCCATTCTGCACCTCGGGTGGCACGAACAGTCCTGTGATCTGGACACCTTCGATCTCTTCACATAGAAACCCCACATTTAATTTAAGGTTGAACCGGAATGTGTAAAGCATTGCATATCATAATATTGACCTTTGAGACCTGTGTGCTTACATTACTGTTACTGATCCTTAATTACACCTCAGTACAAGTCAGGTGTCTGCTGTCCAAGTATTCCAAAAACACAATAAAAATTCTTCTGCATAGAACACCTTTGAGTGTTTTATTTTAACGCTTAGTGCTTAAGCACTTAGGAAACTAGCTTAAAATTAATTTAATATTATTTGTTTACTTAACATAAGCGTTAATTATTTTCTTACTCCAGACTAAGAAGGTTTTCTACATCAAACATCCGGATAACCTTAAAATCAATTACTAAAATAAATTGTTTATATTAAATAATCCCTCAAAATAGCATAGACTGTTATTATATGCCATGAAAAGGATAAAACTATGCCTGCCTAATGATATAAGTATTTATACACATATTAATATTAAATTTCATATCAGTCTGTCCAGGAGGTTATTTAATCTTTCTTATACTTTTATGCCGCATATATAATGTAGAAAACTAATGTAGTTAACGATAAAATAATAACTATTCCAGCTCTTCGATAAATATTACTTCGAAGCGATGCAAATTATAAAGCTTAGATAGGCAAGCCTGACCGCCCTAAGGCAATATCATACAATCTTATCAAGTTTCAAAAGCATGTGCCCTTAATCTTATCTCAAGCAGAGTCAACCGGAGGGTTTCAAACTTTAAGATTTGTCTACACTAGGTAGAAAAAACAGTAGGAGCCTTAATAAAATGTATTACTGATAACATGTAAAACAATCCTGGATACTTTAAATGTGTAAGTTAAAACTACATTTCAGCATAGAATATAATTAAGTTAAATGACTTTATAACGTTAAAACTAATTTGAAACATACATTATTGAACCTATAAATGACACAATTCGAGATATCGTGATGGATAAATGTAACATTTTAGTTATATTTAATATTAGAGGAATATCACACTTACAATAAGGTTTTTAAATATAGACCTAACCTGCTATGCCACCTATCTAGCGATGTAATGTTTTAAGAAACCATTCCGATATTTGCCTTAGTGAGGTAAGAATACCGTATAAACTCACGTTAGAAAGGCCGATCCGAGTTTTTAACCTAGGTCCACCCGAATGAGAGACAATCTTTTAATGCATATTTTAGCAAGAATTTAACGGAATAAATATATAAATATACTTGATCTAAAGTAAAACGACTCTTTAAAGCCTTGTCCTATCTCAAATTTTAACATTTAGTCAAACAAGATTTATGTGGATATATGCATTACAAGCAATAAGTTCATCAAATATTTAAACAGATTAGAAAATGTTTTGATTTATATTTAAGCTGAATTACTTTTTATGATGATAAATTTTACAGTTGTTACTTTTGATCACTCAACCATTAAAAATGTCAGGTCTAATGTTACAACGTCAGACACGTTTTTACGCTTGGAGTGTAGTACACATGACCTGCACTCAAAGAAAATATAGCTTTAGCGTACTTTTATGCATTTACTGCTGTCTCTCTCACGCGCTAATCTCGTTTAACTGCAGAACTATATCGAACTGGTGAAGCTTTTGGGTGAATATTGCCTGTAATACCTGATCGTAGTATTTTTGTACTCAGTTTTAATAAGAAAATCACGTTTTTACCGGGAGCTACACCTACCAGAGGAAATACAAAGTGAGAGGACAGTCGATAGGTGCAGTAGCAGGGTTGCACTCATTGTCTCGGGGCATCACTGGCCATGGAGGGGGTGACGTGGTTGTGACGTAGGCGGCTGCATTATCACGAGGTAGAGACTGGCACCAGTGACGTCACACGAAGTGGTTATGAGCCCCACCTCTCATGCGGGACCATGTCTAGGCGGTGATGGATGTTTCATGGAACTGTGAGTATATCTCATTGCTGTAGGATCTAGAACAGAGATATACAAATATTAAGAGTTATTTGTGTTGGTGTATGTAGTAAACATGAAGTTTGTTACAAAATAAATGTCATCACTTTTTTCCATTGGTTTGTAAATACCTAACATTGTTATGATAACTAATGAAATTAGCGTCTTACATCCAACATAAACTAGTGAAACTGAATTAATATATAGCTTTATTCATTAAATGTGCCTAACAAGGAGGTAAACACTTAATATTATAAGAACAGACAATTTATAATGTTATTCAACCAGTAAAAGTAGGTATAATACAATATAACATGGTTACTTTCTTGTTCTGGTGTCTACCAGTGTGATTTAAGTATATATTGAGTATTTGTTTGTTACAACTACCATAAAATTCCAGGAACAAGTGATAAACAATAACGAAGCTTATTATGGATATTTATCTAAATACTTCATAATTCAGTACTTTATTTCCCTGTATGATTGTATAAAAATGGTGGAAGTTGAAAATTTAAAGGGATCTTAATAAAAACACATTTTCTATAAACATTCTGTTAAAAATGTATAACACCTAAATTTTAGATCAATGAAATAAATATTTAACGATTTATCAATTCTAATGGTTGAATATATAATGGGTAATAGAGAAAGCGGTGATATTTTGCCGGTAAAGATGACCCTATCTCTTCTTGTGATCACTTAATTTGAATATTATCCGTTGTCCCATTTAAACAAAATATACACACTCGGATTTGTGTTTCAATGGTCTCATATATTTGTTATATATCTATCTAGGGAAATATATATATATATATATATATATATATATATATATATATGTATATATATTTGTTTGCAATTATTTTACATTGGATCTTTAACATTGGAAATATTTAACTGTTTCCATTTAAAATATTAATGTTTCGGAGGATGACAAAGTCCAATGAATATAACTTATAAACTATTGTTATTACTATTCTTAGCTAGTTTAAAATTGTAACATCATTTTTCTGAGATATTAAGATTTTTGTAAACAAAAACAAAATAAACACATTCCGACCCACAGATTAAAAATAAAACAAGGAAGCTATGACATATGTTTAACTGTGTTAACTTTTTGATTATCATGTTACGTGTTATTATAATTACGTGATGTAATAAAATACGTCTTACAACTCTTAAACACACA
The DNA here is from genome assembly GCA_963675035.1 of Allygus modestus. Taxonomy (NCBI): domain Eukaryota; kingdom Metazoa; phylum Arthropoda; class Insecta; order Hemiptera; family Cicadellidae; genus Allygus; species Allygus modestus. The sequence goes on from OY776114.1 coordinate 19,400,721, forward strand.
GGAAAGTTAACTGTTCACACTTTTGTATAACCCTTCATATTTACACTGCAACTGAATGTCAATACGTAAACGTAAGCAAATTTATGATGAGTTAAAGACGTTTTTAAATGTGTATGAAGAATTTTATTACATCCCATTGTAAATTTGTACTATTTTACGTGTTGAATATCATGATAAAGTTTGTTCAAATAGTTGCAAAACACCCTGTATAAAACAATTAATCACTATATTTTGCACTGAATAATTTGATTTATATCTGCGTAGTAAATATAACTACACAAACAGGTATCACAAAGCATAAAAAACAAGTTTATTCAATACTTAAGAAGTTTTATAAAAATATTGTACTCGTAAAACGTGTCACAACTCTCTAATTAAAAAGGGTTACTGGTGTGCTATTATACATAATAATTTGTTTAACAAACACAAACATAAATGTATGTTTATACAACAGTTAATCACTTATGAGATCAATATGTTATAATACAAATGAACGTCGATGATTTAGTAATCTATTTCTCTAATACCAGCATAATCTGCAATTCCGACGATCCCGTGGCGTTTGCTGTTTTTGCGATGTTTCATTTCCGTTATAATTGGAAAATAACATTTACGCCTCGACTGAATGCTCTGGATTGCTGCTTTCGCAAATACGGATTAAATACTTCACTATCCTCAGTTTACGTTCGGTTTTTGGTAAAAATGGATCTCCAGCTATTAAAACTGTACAATGTTTTAAACAAATCATATTTTCACAAAAACAGCTGACTTTAGAACGGCGCGACAAATTGTATTCTTAAAATCAGGTAGTTAAAATACCCCCATTGCAGCAAACCTGCGTTCTCCGAGAGTTTCCAATGCGTAAGATATGTCTTAATACCACGTTGAGCAGCATACCAAGTTCCATACAAATAAACTCACAAAAAAGCGAGATATACCATTTTAATTATACTATAAAAGAATAGCATTGGGAATGAGTACGTAGGTTTGCTGAACAAGGTACACAAAAATTGGTTTATATGCAAATATATATAGAATTCAACTAGATGAAGCCACATACCAAGTTTCATCAATATTCATTAGTAAATAAGCAACATATAATATTTTAATTATTCTCCCTAAGAATTACATGGGGGCTGAGTAAGCAGGTTTGCTGCAACAAAGAACACAAAATGTGTGTTTTTATGCAAATATCAATATAACTCAACTAGGTGAAGCCACATACCAAGTTTCATCAATATACATTCATAAATAGACCATATAATATAACGTATACCCTTTTGATTACTCTCCATAAAAATAACATGTGGGATGAGTGTACAGGTTTGCTGCAACAAGGAACAGAAAAAATTACTTTTTATGCAAATATCAATATAAATCAAGAAGTTGAAGCCACATAGCAAGTTTTATTAATTTATGTTCATAATTAAGGGAGATATTACATTTTACTTACTCTCCGTAAGAATAACATAGGGGCTGAGTAGGTAGGTTTGCTGCTACGGGAATTATCGGTAATTTTTTTTGTGCAAATAACAATAGGCCACAACCAGATGACCCCAACTAAGTTTCGTTAGTATACGTTCATAAATAAGGGAGATATACATTTTTCTTATTCTTCATAACAATAACATTGGACAACGTATTGTGTTTAGCACTTTCAATATCTCTGTAACCAATTGACGTAGAAAAATTATATACCAAGTTTTGTGTTTTTTGAGGTGAATTCAGTGGTGGGAACTAAAATTTGACTTTTTAAAATATTACGTGTAAAAACTTCAAAAAACCCATTTTTGGGGTACAAAACCCCCTCAAAATACCTTTTTGGCTGGAGCGACTTGTCGGGTTTTCGAACTTGAGTCATAAATGTTGCTTCACACGTTTTTACCAAATTTCATCAAAATCGGACCATTTTTACGAGAGTTATCACACCCACGGACATATATATACAGTTTCGAACGAATGGTGTTTTTGGGGTCTGGGGACCTCAAAACAAAAAGTTATCATGGTCCGGGCCTAGGTCTTACAATGCCGACTACGGTAATAGCTTCTTCCCTATAGGGGAAATTCACTAATAGGCTATTAGGTTTTGTAAAATTTAGCAAACACATCACACAAATATTTTTTTAAGGGAACAATATATTTAGCAATATAGTGTAATGTAGTTTATATTATAATGTGTTCATATATTTATGGAGTGTTGAGCCAATATTATATATTTCAAAATCATTGATTAGATAGTGTACTAGTTATTTTTTTACATTCAAACCTTCTGTATTCTCCTATTATTACTTTTCATAAGATTAATTTTAATAAGTTGCAAGTAAACTGTACCTCAACCTCTTAAGCTCAGAGATAACGTTTTTACAAAACCATTTTACAAAAATAATTAGGAATGTAAGGGTAAATGCGAATATTTTTATTTTACTATTTAGTTGACAAATGTCATCATTCAAATTCTCTTCGATAAACAAATTTGATTGCAAAACCGTTCATTTTCTTTAAACTTTGTTTCTTTAACTACAAGCTGCTAGTAGATATAAAAAAAGATTCCTACAAGTTACATAATAAATAATGTGGTTTTTATTTTGTCGACTTCCTTTATATTGTGACTTAAAGTTCATACAGTAATATAACAACCTAATAGAATGGTTACCGTAGGTCTTATGGTAAGACTTAAGCCCGAGACCATGATAACTTTTTTTTTAAGGTCCCCAGATGTCAAAAACACTATTCATTCGTATTGGGATGTATATATATATATATGTATGTGTGTGTGTGTGTGTGTGTGTGTGTGTGTGTGTGCGATTTCGATGAAATTTGGCTAAAATGTGTAAAGTGACATTCATGACTTTAAGTTCGAAACCAGAGAAATCAAACCATGGGAAAAGGGGTTTATGGGGTTTCAAAATTTTACAAAAATCACTTTTTTGCACTTTTCACCCTGACATTTTTTGATTTTGACCATTTTATAGAGTTTAAAAACCAAATAATTTAGTATTTTGAATCCTTAACCTAGGTTAAGTGGTTGCGGAGGAAATCTAAAAACTTGTTCATAAAATCTCCCATGAAAAACTTATAGGAAAATGGTTTTTAGCTTTTCCTCAATTAATTTTACTGTAAACTTCACATTTGCTTTTACCAGTCAGTTTAGCTATAAAAAAACAATCAATTTGGTGTTTAATTTGAGATTATACGTCCAACTGTTGCCGAGATGTTCAAAGTGCTAAACACGTTGAAATACAGTAATATAGTACGTTGTCCAATTTTACCCTTGGAGAATATTTAAAATTTCATATATTGATTATTTATGAACTTATATTGATGAAACTTGGTATGTGGCTTCACCTAGTGGTGATATATTGATATTTGCACACAAAAAAAATTTTTGCCGATTTTCCACGCAGCAGCAAACCTGCATACTCAGCCTCATGTTATTCTTATGGAGAAAAAGTAATATGTAATGTATCCTTTAATTATGAACATAAATTAATAAATCTTGGTATGCAGCTTCGACTGGTTACGTTATATTGATAATTGCATAGAAACACATATTTTGTGCTACTTGTTGCAGCATACCTGCGTACTCAGCTTTCAATGTTATTCTTACGGAGAATAAATAAAATACTATATATTACTTATTTATTCGTGTATTTTTATGAATCTTGGTGAGTGGCTTCTTGTGGTAGTGATATATACATATAACCATGCATTGCCTGAGTAGGACAGGTTTACTGCTACGGGGGTATAGGGAAGAAACTTTACCGTAGGTGGCATGGTAAGAATTAAGCCCGAGACCATGATAACTATTTGTTTTGAGGTCCCCAGATGCCAAAAACACTTCGTTCAAATTTATATATATATATATGTGTGTGTGTGTGTGTGTGTGTGTGTGTGTGTGTGTGTGTGTGTGTGTGTGTGTGTGTGTGTGTGTGTGTGTGTGTGTGTGTGTATCCGTTACCACGATAACTTTTGAAAGAAGCACCCGATTTTGTTGAAATTTGGTACAAAAGTGAAGAGTAACATGTATTGACTTTAGGTTCGAAAACCAGATTGATCGGTCAATGGGAAGGGGGTTTTATGGGGGTTTAAAATGTTCAAAAATTCAGTTTTTTGAACTTTTTCCCCTAAAACTTTAAAAACACTAGATTTTTGTTACAACCATTTTATAGAGCTTAAAAAACAAACAATTTAGTACTTTGAATCATTAAGCTAGGATTAGTGGTTGTGGAGAAGAGTAAAAAAATCCGTCCATAAAATTTCCAAAGTAGGGGGCAAAGACCGATTCAGAACCAGCAAAGGCGCGGTGTGGACGCGTGGACGCGAGGACGCCCCCCCCCCCCCCGGTGCCCCCCCCCCCCGTGCCCCCCCCCCGGTGCCCCCCCCCGGTGCCCCCCCCCCGGTGCCCCCCCCCCCCGGTGCCCCCCCCCCCTGTGCCCCCCCCCTGTGGCCCCCCCCTCCCCCCCCCCCCCCCCGGCCGCCAGCAGCACTTTTCGTGATGACCTTGAACATGAGGAAAAAACTTTCGAAAATTAATAATTAGCCTATTTATCCACCGATTCCCACGGGACTTTTTCCAGAGTGTAGGCCTATCCCCAGGGAAGCGAATGACGTAAGAACCCCATAGATCCACCATTAAACAAGGCCGCTATTAATTTAAAACCGCGTTTTCCTTATGGGATCTCAGCTGTTTACCGACCGATTTTGACGAAACCTCACCACATGTCGGGCCGTGACCTAAGAAAACCATCGCTTAAAGAAAATTGAAAATCCACTGTTAAACGGGCCCGCTATTAATTTTCAAACGCGTTTTCCTCATGGGATCTCGGCTGCTTGCCGACCGAATTTGATGTGACTTCGTTACACGTTGTATGCCGGCTTGGCTAAACCAACCTGCGAGTGGCTCCGCGATGTCACGTGTCGAGGCGCGTGCTAGGGCCTACGTGACTGTCCCAGCCTGTTTACTCATTAGCGGCCTTCAAGACCCCTCCGTTCTAGAAGGTTCCGGCAAGTGAGTCGCATGAGGCCTCCTCCTGACTGGAGTGCTATGTATGAGCATGTCACGTGTCGAGGCGCGTGCCAGGGCCTACGTGACTGTCCCAGCCTGTTTACTCATTAGCGGCCTTCAAGACCCCTCCGTTCTAGAAGGTTCCGGCAAGTGCGTCGCATGAGGCCTCCTCCTGACTGGAGTGCTATGTATGAGCATGTCATGTGTCGAAGCGCGTTCCAGGGCCTACGTGACTGTCCCAGCCTGTTTACTCATTAGCGACCTTCAAGACCCCTCCGTTCTAGAAGGTTCCTGCAAGTGCGTCGCATGAGGCCTCCTGACTGGAGTGCTCCCCGTTAGCGAAAGTCCACCTCTCACGTTTCTGGAAGCTTCTAGAAGGTTCGCTGAAGCGTGCAACCTGAGTATAAAACCGAGGCAGAGCCGCGCGACCTCAGTGTTGTTCGAGACGTCACCATGAACGGAAACGGAGTCAGCGCAACCGAAGTGGACCAAACGATCCGCTCCTTCCTAGAGGAGCTGAACGCAATGAACGATGAGAACCCCAACGCACCGCCAGTTCAGCAGGGATGTGCGTCAAAGAAGAAAAAGCTCGATGGGTGGACTGTAAAGAGGAAGGAAGTGCCTATCGATTCCCCGGCACTGTGCTGGTCCGCTGGCGGATATCAGTACACTGTGAAGAACCCTACTAACAGCGGTAACGTACTGTTGAAGATGAATGTGTTCAAAGGAGGTCGCCCTACGTTCAGCTGCGGCTTGTACTTGGACGAGGAGCGAAACGATGAAATCTGCATATGTCTAGAGGACCTGCTATCCAGATTGCAAAACCTATGGCTGGCAAATAGCGAGACGGGAGAGTCAAGATACGACGGGATCACTAGGACCGCTACTCCTCTACCCACTTGGCGAAAGACCGATTGCATCATCTCAGGGAAAACCAAGAGGAGCGCGCACTCCAAGCGCGCTACTCAGTAAACGAGAGAGCGTGGAAAATTCCACTAAGCAGTTAATAACCGAGACGCTTCTAGAACAATCCACTTGTTTATGCAGTAAAGCTTTCCATTACGTCAGCCTTCCTGGAATTGAGCGTGGAAACTTCCACTAAGCAGTTGATAACCGAGACGCTTCTAGAACAATCCACTTGTTTACGCAGTAAAGCTTTCCATTACATCACCCTTCCTGGAATTGAGCGATTAACTATGCCATCATGTTGTTGATACGCGTGAGTCGGCACGTAGACACCGCCAATAAAAGGCGACTCGGTGGCGAGAGCCGGTCATTCTGCATCCAGCCGCTGCGCCATGCTCAACACGGACCAGAAGATGGACCTCAGGACAGCCCTCAATAGCTGCAAGGCCGCGGGTTACACTCGCATCGCGGATCTGCGGGACAACGCGGTGTACCCGATTCGCTCATTCGAGCGGGTAGATACACCGTACGGCGAGGCGGTGATGGCCACCTTGGAGGGTCTCGTCGGCGACGACCCGATCCGGATCTACATGCCTCGACGGTTCCTCACGGTCCTGGACGACAACGCCATCTCCCAGTACAACGTTGGCGTGGGGCCGAGGACGAGCCTTGTAAAGAGGAGCGGCCCTCCTGGCAGCAAATCTCCTTTCTTGGAATTTGTATAAAATAAACGGTATTTCCTATTCCCTTATTTCCTTCCAAAATTGAAAAAATAAAATCAAATAAAAAAGAGCAAGAAAAGAACCTTTAGTTACAAGAGCCGAGGTGGCGGTGCACGGCGGTCAGTAGACGCCATGGACTTGAGGTGGAAACACCCGTTCACCGCCATCGTGGCCGGGCCTTCGGGCAGCGGCAAGTCGCACTTCGTGGCTCGCTTCATAGAGCACGCCGACCGCATGTGCGATACGCGGTTCGCCCGCATCACTTGGCACTATGGCAGCGGTGGCGGCAAGAGCCGTGCGGACTCTGCCGTGCGCTACGTAGCCGGCTTGCCGGACCTGGACGACTATGACGGTAGCGAGCCCACCCTGGTCATCGTCGATGACATGATGCGCGAGGCCGGCCCCGGCGTGGCGGACCTGTTCACCAAGGGCTCGCACCACCGCAACATGAGCGTGTTCTTCATCACGCAAAACCTGTTTCACCAGGGCAGGGGCCAGCGCGACATATCGCTGAACGCCCACTACATAGTGTGTTTCAAGAATCCCAGGGACCGCGCTCAGATCAAACACCTCGCCCGTCAAGTATACCCGGAGAACCCCAAATTTGTGGAGGAGGCTTACGCGGACGCCACGCGTGATCCGCACGCCTATCTACTCATAGACTTGAAACAGTCCACGCCTGAAGAGATGCGCGTACGTTCAACCATTTTCCCAGACGATCCGGTGAACTACGTGTACCTGCCCAAGAAGAAGTGATAAATAGGCCGAGCGCGCGCCAGCGTCAGTCATCATGTCACACCGCGTGAAGAAGGACGCGGCGCTGCTGAGGGCCCTAATACACGCTACGCCCAAAGAACGCAAGGCCCTGTTAAAAGCGTGCGACAAGAGTCGCATCAAGTCGTTGTGCGAGTGCGCGTATAACGTGCTACGCGGAAACGTACCGCTTTCTCCCTGCCTCAAACGCAAATTGAGCAAACACAAACAGGCGCTCAGACGGCTGGTGAAACGCGGCGAGGGTTGGACCAAGAAGCGACACTACCTCGTCCAACGGGGCGGAGGGATCCTCCTACCTCTGCTGTTGAACGCTGTTCTGCCCGTTCTAGCGCAGAAGCTAATCGGACATGGAGTACGCTAGGAAAATGGTGGTTGTACCGCAGGAGCTCATCGAGAGATTGCGAGAAGGACCGGGACCAGGGCCGGAGCCAAGAGGAGGAGCAGGTAGCGCCAATAAGCCAGCCAGCCTGGACGCTGAGATGCATCGCATATTGAGCGACAAGCGGCTGGACGATACGGAGAAATGGAAACAATATCAGCAGGTGTTACAGCGGTTCCTGCACTTTTCCGCGGCTAAACGTCAACCCATAGGTCTGTCAATCATCGAGGGTGAGGAGAGGGAGGAGGAAGCGGCGGGAGGTCCGAGTCAGATGAAGCGCGAGTCTAGCGCCTCGGCGGAGGAGGACATTGTGGAATCGTTCTCAAAAATCTACAGGTCGGTGGCGCGCAACTTGTTGCGATTCATGACCCGTCAAGGCAGCCCCATCTCCTGGGACGCCAGTGGGGCGGTGTACGTGGACAAGGTGAAGATCCCCGATTCCAATATAGTGGACATCGCGCACAGCATAGTGAGAGCGCGAAGGGCGGACCGATTGCCTACCGGCTGGCATCAAGTGATGGCCGCCTTGAAGGACATGAACGTGCCCAAAGAATACGTGAGCAATCCCACGGCGTTGCGTTACTTAGGCGTGGGACTGGACTCGGCATCGAGCCCCTGGGGAGACACGACGGCTTCCTCAACACCCCTCTCACCGAGGTTGACGCCAATGCTAGACCGCTTGAGACCGCGGCCCCCAGCGGCCAGGAGAAGGATAATAACCGAGGAACCCGACCAGGAATCGTCATTGGACAACTGGGAGCTGTTCACACTGTAATGGAGAAGCTGTACTACGACCCGAGCCAGCCCGGTTCCCTCGGCGGGGTGGCCGCCCTGGCCAGAGCCGCGCGCCTACCGAAACGTCGGGTAGCCGACTGGCTGCGCGCCCAGGACACCTACACGCTGCACAAGCCTGCGCGCAAGCGGTTTCCCCGCAACCGCTACGCCGTGTTCGGGCCCCGGGAGCTGTGGCAGGCGGACCTGAACGACATGCGCGGCCTGAGCCGGTACAACGACGGAGTCAACTACCTGCTGACTGTGATAGACGTATTCAGTAAGCGGCTGTTCGCGGTACCGCTGAAGAGGAAAAGCGGGCCTGAGGTGGCTGCTGCGTTCGAGAGGATATTCGCTGAGGCGACTCCCCGCTGCCTACAGACCGACAAGGGGACGGAGTTCACCGGGGCCGCGACCAAGCGAGTGTTCAAGAGTCACGGTGTCAACTACTTCACCACGCAGAACCCCGAAGTGAAGGCGGCGGTGGTGGAGCGAGTCAACCGCACGCTCAAGACCCGCATGTGGCGCTACCTGACCTACAAGAACACGTATCGCTACGTGGACGTGTTGGACAGGCTTGTGGACGCCTACAACCGCAGTCCGCACAAGAGCCTGGGTGGCCTACGACCCGTGGACGCGGACAGCGGCGATGGAAAAACGGTGTACAAGGTTTGGCGTCACATGTATGGAAAGGCGATCCGACGACACAAGCCCAGGTTCGAGCCGGGCGACACGGTGCGCATAGCCAAGGAGAAGGGCACGTTCGCTAAAGGTTACGAGACCAACTGGAGTAAGGAGCTGTTCGTGGTGGACCACGTATACGGGTCGCATCCTCTACCATTGTACGTGCTGCGAGACCTGAACGGGACGCCGCTGGAAGGGCGCTTCTACGAGCACGAGATGCAAAAGGTGACGATCGCCCCGGATCGCCTGTATCAAATAGATAAAATACTGGACACTAAAGGGCGAGGCTCCAGTAAGCGCTACCTAGTCAAGTGGGCCGGTTACGGAGAGGACTTCAATTCGTGGGTACCCGCAGCGGACGTGCAACAGCTGCGATGACGAGGCACGACCAGTTTTACCTGACGTTGCCCAGTAACAGTTCAATGAATTACTATCCCAACAACATGGTGACAAACTACACGACCCATCTACCCTCGACCGTTGATCTGTCAGACGGCGAGTGGGAGGTCGCTCTGGCGGAGGCGCACTACCCCTTCTCTTTTCTGACCGTCGGTGAGGGAACCTACATCAAACTAGTGCTGGGAATGAGGGACTCGAAAGGCGGGTTGGCCGTGGTGGACAAGTTGTTAATCAAAGTGGAGCCGGGCAATTACAGTAGTACCGAGGAACTCGTAGACGCAATCAACAACCACCCTCAAATGAAGAGTAACCTGTGCGCCTTCTCGTATGACGAGAGGTCCTCCAGGGTGGAATTGATGTCGACGTCTTCAGCCGTTCAGAGCCTCAAACTGAGCCCCGGTTTGGCGCTACAGTTTGGCTACGAGGTGGATACGGATATCGTCAAGCGTCACAGGTCCGTGAGGCCGGCTAACCTCTTCGCCGGTCTGCCATCACACATGTACGTGTATTGCGACCTGGTGGAACCCCAACTGGTGGGCGACGCTGTGGCGCCACTACTGAAGATCCTCAACATCGACATCAGGAATTACACGTACGGTGCCAACACGACAGTGTATATAATAGACCCGCACTACGTGCCGGTGATTAAAACCTCATTCGAGAGCGTGGAAATCGATTTAAGGGACAACCAAGGGCGACACTTGCCATTCCACTTCGGGACTACGTGCATGAAGCTTCATTTCAGGAAAGAGAGGCAGCGGCAATGAATCCGAACGATCCCTATCTGGCGTATTACCGCCACCAGCAGGCGGGCCATGGCGTATCCTCCGTATTCAGAGGAGCCGCTTTCCAACGCGGACACGGCATCGGCAGTTTCCTAGGCGGGCTGATGCGGACAGTGGTCCCGTTGATCAGATCCGGCGCATCGGCGCTGGGCAAGGAGGCGCTGAGGTCCGGTGTGGGCTTCTTGGGCGACGTGGCGGCGGGCACAGCCGACCCCCGAGTCGCGGCCAACGCCCGGCTCAGACAGTTTACCGGGTCGCTGAAACGCAGGGCTGATGAAAAACTGGATCGCGTGCTGAGCGGTGGTGGCGCCTATAAGAGGAGGCGTGTACAGCAGGTTACTCCTCAGTCTCTGGCGAAACTCCTCGGAGCGAGGAAGAAGAGCGCTGCGCCCAAGAGGAAGCCCGCAAAACGTGTCGCTAAGAAGAGGAGAAGCAAGAAGAGCGAGAGTACCGTGAAGGACATTTTTGGATAATGGCGTTTCTACATCAGAAGTCGTGCGAGTGTGTCAAGACCGAGTTGGACCTGTTCTCGCTACCGCCCACGCAGACCAGTATAGAGAGCGGTAAATGGGTGCAGTACAAGCCCATCTCCTCCCTGACAGACGACTCGCCCGTGGAGTTCATAGTTCCGGGCCACGGGGACGAGTACACGGATCTGTCACAGACGCTACTGCATGTGAAGGCTACCATTAGAACGGCTAGCGGAGGCGCTGTAACGGGTGATCAAGCGATAAAAGAGGTGGGTCCGATTAACAACTGGCTGCACTCGCTGTTCAGTCAAGTGGACCTGTACCTGAACAACAAACTGGTGTCTCCTCAGAACAACACGTACGCCTATCGCGCCTACCTGGAGAACCTGTTGTCCTATGGCGGTGATGCCAAGACATCGCACCTCACCGCGGAGTTGTTCTACGAGGACTATGCCGGGTACATGGACAATACTGAGGAGGATAATTATACCGGGCTCAAGAAAAGGAGAGAGTTTATCAAGGGAAGCCGGTACGTGGACATGGTCGGACATCTGCACATCGACCTGTGCAACCAGGAGAAGTTCATGTTAAACGGCGTGGAGATGCGCTTTCGTCTGATCAGGTCAAAGAACTCATTCTCCATCATGTCCAAAACCGTGACAGACTACAAAGTGGACATCGCCGAAGTCAACCTGTTTATGCGCCGCTGTAAGATCAACCCGAGCGTGCTGTTGGCTCACAGCAGGACGCTGGAGTCGGGCACAGCCAAATATCCCATTACGCGCGTGGAAGTCAAATCCTTCACGCTACCCTCCGGTATCAGCAGCAAGACTCTGGACAGTGTGTTTCTGGGTCAACTGCCAAAACGCATTATAGTTGGCCTGGTCAGCAATCAGGCGTTCAACGGGGACTACACGAAGAACCCGTTCAACTTCACCCACAGCCACGTGAACTTCTTCGCGCTGTACATAGACGGTGAGCAAGTACCATGTAAGCCGCTTCAACCGGATTACACGTTCGGTAAGGAGTTGTGCGTGCTCGCCTACCACACGCTGTACACTGGCACCGGCATCAATTTCTCAGACTGTGGTAACGAAGTCAGTCGCAACGAGTACCCCTACGGATACTGCCTGATGGCGTTTGATCTGACGCCCGATATGGCGGCCTCTCAATCCAGCCACTGGAACCTGGTGCGTAACGGTAACCTGCGCATAGAGATTGGGTTCTCCGAAGCCTTGGCGGAGGCGTTCAACTGCATAGTGTACGCCGAGTTGGACAACGTCGTGGAGGTGGACCGTCATCGCAACGTCACAGTCGACTTTGGAGGGTAAACGAGTTGCCGCGCGCGCTCAAGGTCACCGGTGACCGTGATGGCGGCGCGCGCACCCAAGGTTATCCCGCTAGGCGCGCTCCCGCCAGCGCTCAGTCGAGTTCAGTCAGCCGTACGGGATGGACGTGCCGCCACCGATCTACATCGAGCCGCCGCCAGCGCGCTGTCATCACGGAAGCGTGGTGATGGATATGCAGTGTTTTAAAGACAGTGATAATGACTTTCTACTGAAAGAGGTTTGCGTGGTGGACGTGACTACCGGCACGCTGCTCCTACATCACATCGCCCGCCCGCCCTTCAGTAAGGACCTCCTGACTTCCGAGAAACAGCGCGAGAGCGTCTGGGTCACTCGCCACTGCCACGGCTTGGAGTGGGACCAGGGGGACATCGCGTACGTCGCCCTGCTGGACAAGCTGCGCTCCTGCCTCATCCACCGTCCCCTGGTATACGTCAAAGGATCGCAGAAGAGGGACTTTGTACAACGCCACCTCATAACCGAGCCCGCCGCCACCACCGCTCAGGACATGGAGGATCTGGGCTGCGGGTCGCTCAACGGTGCGCCCACCTACCGGACCCTGCGCTGTCGCCACCATAAGAGCTCCCACAACCGTTGCGCCCTTCATAACTGCATAGTATTGCGGGACTGGCTCGTGGCTAACGACAGTCCAGACCCATCCACCTCGAGCTGCCTGTGCTGCTTCCGCCCACGATGAATACCGTCCAGATCAGAGAATGCCTGGCGAAGATCCCCGGACTGAGGAACGTTGCGGTCTACGCCTCTGACCAACTACCGGACGTGCCGGTCAAGCCTCTCACCGCCATCGTGTCCAACACGGTAGCACACACCGAGGGAGGCGAACACTGGGTGGCGTTTTACTGCTCGGAAGAGGACAGACTCGAGTACCTGGACAGCTACGGAAGGCCGCCATATCAGGCCGACTTTCAAATGTTCCTGAGGCGCAATCCTCATCACCGCCACTACGTCTACAACAGGTATCGGCTCCAGGGCTACGATACTTCTGTTTGCGGCTACTACTGCCTCACTTACCTGTACTGCCGGGCTGTTCTCCGCACGTCACTCAGCGACTACGTCCAGCTCTTCGACCCTGCCGCTCCCGCCGCCAACGACGCTCTCGTTCGCAGACTCTTCCACTCCATATTCGCTTAAAACTAATTTGTAAGGTTTTTGTAGTATGTGTATGTAACCTTATTACTGTACAATACATGCCTCATAATGATAAAGCTTGTGTTTTCATTTCTCCTTTCTCCTTACTAAATTTATAAAAATTAGCAAAACTGAGGCAGCGGGGCTGGACCTCAGGTTTATATACCAGCGGCGCGTGTCACTGGCTGAGCCCCCGCCAAGCGGCAGTGAAGGTCGCCAAAGAGGGCGCGTCACGAGACCCCTCGGACATCAGCAAACCGCTGAGCAATTCGAGGGTGCAACCTCGAGCGTCAGCAAACCACTTAGCAACTCCTTCCTGGGCAACTCCTTCAGGGCCGTCCCCCGACACGCGCCGCCAATCGCTCCCGGTTGGCGGGGGCTTTTTAAGCTGCACGGCTCGGACCAAACGGCCCATAACGCCTTTCACTTTAGTTTTTCTGAGCCTACCGGCTTTTGAGTGAGCAAAGGGGAGGAAATAAACAACTCAGGTTCGTGCTGTACATAAAGCTATTATATTTTCTTACAAATACTATTTACAAATTTTTCTTAAAATTAATATTAAAACTAAACTGGGAATTCCTCTTCCTCGTCTTCATCCTGGGGCTGCCCCTCCTCCTCCTCACCATCCACCTCCATCCGTCGATCTCCTCTCCTGGCTGGTAGCGGCGGGACGTCTTTGTGTCCCCACGGCAGAGTGTGGACGCCGTCGGAGAGGACGCACCGCTTGTCATCAGTCGGGCTGAGGCTCAGCTTGTCCACTTCCACGGTGTAGACCCGGTGTAAGTGGGACTGGAAGCGGACGTTGGTGGTGCGCTTTTGAACCCCCTCAAACAGGCACTCTCTGTAGTCGTCGGGGGTGAGGACGTTCTTGACAACGCCCTTCGCCACCCCCTTGGCCCGCTTGAGAGCCTTGCTGCCGCCTGTCGCCGCGTCCTCGATGTCCATAAAGTATAATTTGGACCGCAGGCCGAGGTACTCGAATAAGGACAGACCGTTGCACTCGTCCTTAAACTTTCCGATGACCTTGGCGTTGACGGGGCTGTAGCAGGGGTGGGACCTCGGATATCCGCTGGTGTCGAAATCGTCCAGGTGTTCCTTCATCTCTGCGTAGACGTCCTGGGACACGATGTCAAAGACGAAGCTGTCCGTGTCCATGTAGTCCACGGTGAGGCGGTCACCGTAGCGCTCCTTCATCTTGTGCAGGAACTCGTACATGAGCCACTTGCTCAGCTCCAGGACTGTCATGCCTACGTAGACGGGCTTGTCCAACACGATGTTGACCTTGGACAGATGCACCAGGGCCACGTCCTCCGTGTAGTACGTCCGGTCCAGGAAGTTGGATCTGGCGACGTACTTGGAAAACTTCTCCGGGGTGCACACCAGCTTCACGTTGAGGCGCTTCCGTACATTCTCGATGGTCTTGCCGAAGACCGCGTTGTTCATGAGCTTGAAGAAGTCCTGTTCGAACTTCGTCCTGGCCCTCTTCCGCAGCTCCGTGTTCATCAGGATGTACGGTTCCAACCACCGCGACTGGCGAAACGAGATCGCCCGATGCACCGCGACCAGCTCCAATCCGTTTTGCAGCGCCTGCTGCAAGACCCTGTAGTGACAGATGTAGTGCGTCTTGTCGTCCAGGGTCGTCAACAGTTTGGGGAACTTCCCTGTCGGCGAGCGCTTCGTCTCGCAGCAGTAGGGAAGGTCCTTGTGCAGGTCGTGTAGGCGCGCGGGGTAGTGGAGGTCCACCTCCAAGATGTAGCCTCGATCGGCCTCCGCGTCCAGCGCCGCGACGTCCAACGCCTGGATTTCCTCTCGGCTGAGCCACTCGAAGTCTCCGGTCGGCAGGCGCTGGTACATGGCCCAGCCGTAGAGGTTGTTGGCGTCCAGGTACAGGAGGAAGCGCGTGGGCTCGTCCGGGCGGTAGTCCGGGCACCTGTCGTGGTTGGCCTTGGCGTAGCGGGTGATGGCCTGTGAGATGCCTCCTCGGATCCCCTGCTCCACGAACAGGTACATGTCAAAGTCCTGCAGCGTGTCCAGCTCCACACCGCAGGTCTTGAGCATCACGTCCCACGCGTAGGACGGCAGGGTGTAATAGTGGGCGGGGTCCAGCCCGTACTCTGCCAACGAGGTGTCGCGGAACTGCTCAAAGACATCGGTGAGCAGGGCGATGTCGCACCGCAGGTACTTGTCGGCATAGTCCTTGAGGTTGTGACACTCGAAGGCTCGCCACACGTTGAGGGCGTGCTCGTACTCCTCGTCCTTGATGTCCTCCAGGGTCATGGAGTTCCTGAACGCCTCCTTGGGCGGCAACTCCCTGGTCCTGTACAGCGTGTCGTAGGACGTCACGAAGTCGTAGGGGAACACGCCCTTCCTGCGCACCAGGTCGAACAGCCGGTCGTCGGGGAAGCGCTTCCTCGTCTCGCGCATCCTGTCCGTGGGGAGTCCCGCCGCCAGGTTGGCCAGGCTCATGGACAGGAACCTGTAGGTGTCCAGGAAGCGCACCGCGAAACTGCTCTGACGTTGGTTGTCCCCAGGCTGGCCAAAGTGGAATCGCTTGGTAAAAGCGATGTACCGCTCCTCCGTGTGGGCCAACACGTCCACGTCGCCGGGGTCGATGGCCAGCTCGCGCACTACGAAGTGGGCGTCGTAGTTGGACAGGTTGTGGAAGTAGCAGTTGATGTGTCGCTGCTCCCGGTACCTGAGGTTGCACGAGCGGTGGGCGGCTCCTCGGAACTCGTAGGGCGGGGCGTGATTGTGGTCCCGCACCTTGACGTCCTGGTCCGTGAACTCCTTCCCGCAGAGGTAGCAGTGAGTCGCTGCCAGGTACTCGTCCATCTCCTGCCGGGTCAGAGAAGGGTGCAGAGCTCTCATGCTGAATAGGAACTCCCACAGCGCCAACACGTCCATCTTGAGCCTCTCCATGAAGACCTTGGACGTGTCAGCCCCGAAGTAGACGCGGGGCTCGAACTCCTCCAGGCCGAGCGAGTCCACGATCTGGTAAGCGAAGGCGTACGGGACGTGCAGTTGCAGGGGCCTCGTGCCGGGCGGCGCTTCCGCAGGGTCAGCGGCGACGGGCTGCAGAGCACACTCAAAGTCGGCGTAGACGCAAAAGCGCTCGCGCCGAGTGTACTCGGGGTGGGCGAAGCGGATCTGCTGCTTCTTCGGTAAGTCCAAGCGGAGGGGAGCCTTGGCGGTGCAGTATCGCATGTGCTCCTCCAGACGCTCGGCACCGGACAGCTGCAGCTTGTTGGGCCGGTTGTCGAAGTAGGCGAAGCATCGCTTACACACGTGGATGGCGTGGCCGTAAGACGTCAGCTGGTGTCGCACTAGCCTACTCATGTTTGTGATGTAGGCGTAGTGACTGTCCCCGCCGGTGGTCACGTACAGCAAGTCCCGGTGATCCTCCAACTCCCGCTTGCAGATCTTCAGCGGGAACACGCGGTCCTGGAACTTTGGCGATCCGTCGGGGCGTCTCCCCACCATGGCGCGCTCGATCCCGTACACGTTGACGCTGATGGCGTTCCTCCTCTCGAAGACCTTGATGTCCTTCACGGCCACGGGGAAGCGTAGGCCGACCCAGTCGTAGCGTGCCATGACGTCCGGTGTGTACGATGCGGGCCTCTCCGGGTGTTGCGCGACGAACTTGGCCAGGACGGCATACGCGAAACACATGTCATCGACGTTTTGCACGTTGATAACGGCGTGCGTGTCGCAGATGGTCCTGGGAAGCTGGACGAACCGAGCTCCGCGTTCTCCCAACGGGGTGTAGAGGTTGACGCGGATCTCCAGGTCGCGTATCCGGAGATAGCTCCACCCGCTGCCCACTAGCAGGCACTGCTCCTTCTCTTCCTCCAACTTGTGGAAGGACGCTGACAGGAAGTCCTCCAAGTTGGACGCGGCGGTGAGAGGCACGTTCTTCGTCTTGAAGGCCCGCAGACAGGTGGCTCCGTGAACGTTGGCGAATTCACATTCCAGGAACATGTTGACCTTGATGTTAGGGTGTCGAGTCCTGACGTCGGCCAACAGTTCCAGGACGCTGTCGAACAGCAGCACCAGCGCGTCCTCCACGGTCAAGAAGTCCTCCATGGGCCGGGACAGGCCGAAGGTCAGGAGGCGTCCGCGGAACCCTCGTTGAATGGTGCGGAACGTGGGTAGTCCGCCACCACCCACCATCCCGTCAGGTGCCGTACTTGGTCCGGGCTGGGGCTCGCGGCTGGGTCCGGGCTGGGGCTCGCGGCTGGGTCCGGGCTGGGGCTCGCGGCTGGGCCGGGGCTCGGGTAGGAAAACACATTTAAAAATTAATAGCGGGCCCGTTTAACAGTGGATTTTCAATTTTCTTTAAGCGATGGTTTTCTTAGGTCACGGCCTGACATGTGGTGAGGTTTCGTCAAAATCAGTCGGTAAACAGCTGAGATCCCATAAGGAAAACGCGGTTATAAATTAATAGCGGCCTTGTTTAATGGTGGATCTATGGGGTTCTTACGTCATTCGCTTCCCTGGGGATAGGCCTACACTCTGGAAAAAGTCCCGTGGGAATCGGTGGATAAATAGGCTAATTATTAATTTTCGAAAGTTTTTTCCTCATGTTCAAGGTCATCACGAAAAGTGCTGCTGGCGGCCGGGGGGGGGGGGGGGGGGGCACGGGGGGGGGGGCACCGGGGGGGGGCACGGGGGGGGAGGGGGGGGGCACCGGGGGGGGGGCACCGGGGGGGGGGGGCACCGGGGGGGGGGGGGGACGTCCTCGCGTCCACGCGTCCACACCGCGCCTTTGCTGGTTCTGAATCGGTCTTTGCCCCCTACTTTCCAATGTTAATCTTATATGAATACGGTTTTTAGATTTTCCTCAGATAATTTCACTAAAAACTCCACATTTATTTCTACCAATCAGTTTAGCTCTTCAAAATAATCATTTTGTCGTTTTAATTGTTGTTTTACGTCCAACCGTTGCAGTGATATTCAAAGTGCTAAACACAGTACGTTGTCCAATGTTATCCTTAAGGAGAATAAATCAAATGTTATATTTCGATTATTTACGTATGTATGTTGATGAAACTTGGTATGTGGCTTCAACTATTTGCGGTATATTGAGATTAGTAGAACAAAAATGTTTTTTGTTGATTTTTTCCAGTAGCAGCAAACCTGCATACTCGGCCCCCATGTTATTCATATGGAGAATAAGTAAAGTTTTATATCTCCCTTAGTTATGAACCTAAATTAATAAAACTTGGTATAGTAAACTTCACCTTGTTGAGTAATATTGATAATTAAAAAAAACACTTCTCTTATCTTCCTTGTTGCAGCAAACCTGCGTACTCAATTATATAATAATTATAATGTTATTCTTATGGAGGATAAATAAAATGCTATACATCACTTATTAATTAATGTATTTTTGTGAAACTTGGTGGCTCTAGGTAGTAGATACCCATATATATGCATTGGAAATGCGCTGAGTATGCAGGTTTGCTTCGACGGGGTTATTATAGTATTGTAACCTCTTAATTATGTTATAACTGCTGAATGTGAAGCAGGTACAATTGCTAACCTCCTACCAGTAAACTCTTAGTAACACTAGAGTTCCTTTGATACATCGCATTGGGATATAACCAAAAAACATTTTATATGAGTTGACATTTAAAAATTCCCTTTCAAGTAATGTCTATTATGTTGTTGTTGTTGTTGTTGTTGTTGTTGTTATTAGTGGATTAGGAAACCCCAGCTTTGCTGCTAGTCACCTATTCCACAAGCGGGAATATTGCGAAGGTTACCGGAAAGATAGGATATAGCAAGAAAGGAAAGGGTGGGAGGGGACGGCAGCCAAATCGACCCCTCAGAGGGCCAATTCCCGTGCCCCTGTGACAGCTGGGATGAGGCCCAGAGAGGGTCTCTCAACAGGGGACCCTCATTTTGCCCTCCAACAGGTCAACTCAACTGACAGGGTATCCATGTACAACAGCCAGGGACCATTCATTCTTAGGTTGGCAGGAGGGGCCAAACCCGGAGACTCTGTCCCTAGCCGCTGCAAATGGAGGGACCAAAGGTAAAAGGGAAGTTAGTCAAAATGGACAGCCAAAATACTTACCATATGTAATGACAACTTCATTTTCTGTACCCAATGTCAGCCTCAAAAATGTCTATTATGAATTTTATCAAGTTGATAGAAGTAATCATTTATAATGCACCTGAAATTCATACTTTTGAAACATAGAAAGGAAGTGTAAAATAGTAAACTAAAACAAAAACATATCTCCTCTTGGATAAGTTAACTTCCTTTTACAAAGTCGCTTCCTCTGGAGACACTGGTAAGTGGCCATTTGTCTCTCTCGAGATTGCAGTTTGTTTAATTAATAATTGGTTATTATCTCGACTTCCTCGGCTGTTTACAAAAACATTTCCTTCCTTCCTTCTAAAAGGAAATGCTGGAAAAATATTCCGGTGGGTGTTTAACATTATTTTAATTAGTGTATTTTCGAAACGTTTTTACTAAATTTAAGATAGTATGATGAATTCATAAATGCTTTTTCTTTACTTTTCAAAGATTGATTATGTTACTTTTATAGGTGTGCGTTACAGGAGCGGTGAAATATTTACGTATTTTGTTCATTTATTTAATTATGGGTAGCCTACGTCCTTTTATCGGTGAAGGGATGAGCTAAAAACTATTTATTTCATCTAATAACTTATTTGACTAAAAATGTGTATGTAAAATATAAAACAATCCGTGCTGGTATTAATGTTATTCAAACTTAAACTGTTTATTTGTTTTCACGTGTCCGCATTCATACACAAATGTCTATCAAACAATGAATCATTCTCCTTTAATGCATAGATTCACTTATTTATTTTTCTCAATAGTTATATTACCATGTAACAGTAAGGAAAAGGGTACGGTTATTGTTACCTTAAAACAAATTTTCTTTTTTGAATTCCAACTCTTTCCAACTCATCCCTTGTTTTGGTGATTTGAGTCATTGTAAAACTTATTTTGAGCTTTAAAGTCAAGTATTAATACGTTGTTAATTATATTATTAATTATATATTGTATATTACCTTTTCGTATCTTAAAGCATACAAGATTTCTAATGATCGGCTATTAATTTAATGTAGGGTTAGGTCATATCATATATAATTTTAAAGATTTTATTTAGCCTTACACAAGACCAATAAACGGTATCAGGAAACTGGCAAATACTTTCTCCCTTTTAGCCCAACTTTAATTAATAAATTACTTTTTATTTCCTAATTACAGAATACAAAGCACGGTCGAATGTTCAGAAAATCTTGTAAACAAGTTGTTTTAAAAAATATCTACCCAAATCCCTATGTGATCACATTATGTAGTACACATCCATACAGACATACAGACAGACAGACACTCAGTCTTCACGTAAAAATCACTTTTTTGGGTTCATGGAGCACCAAAACTAATATATCCCTTAACAACTCAAATTCGAAAATATTGACGAAAACAATGCTTTCTCTATATACTACATTTAAGCGGGAGAAAGTAAAACCGTGTTAATAAAGGTCTTTTGATACGGATATACTGGTAATCGTGTTTTTAAGTTTTTCAAACGGAACAAAAAGAGGTTTGACCCGCTTTGACTAAATTCTTCTATCCGAAATAACTATAGAACAAATAAAAACACCACAAAAGATACCTTGAACCTTGAACCTTGTGTCATTGAATCTGAACGGTTTATCATATTTGTTTATGATTGGATTTTGTTTATGATTTGAAATATATTTAAAGCAAAATAAAAACGGAATACAGGAGATGATGTGGAAAATATGATGACTGTTGCAAATAATAAAACTCACTCGCGGCGAGAGTGATTTTACCTTATTACAAAATGTATAAGGACAAATTTTAGAAATGGGTAGAGGAACAGTCGTCAAAATAAATGGTCATACATAACTATAGAACTTTTACTGTCTTATCATCTGGATAAAACTTGAAGTAATTGCATAACTAAACTGTCAAACACTGTTATTCAATGTTAATTTTCAGGCTTTAGATTTTATTACTTTTCGAATAAAGTTCAACACATTTATTTTTATTTAAAAAGCATTATAGAACGTGGCAGATTGTGTATCAGCCTTTGAAAGGATGTTTATAGTTAATTACAGATGTTTGTTGAGAATTAACGCCCGCGTCAACAAATGGTGCTCGTCTCCCACACGGCGCAAAAAGGCTGTTTTCATCTGTACAGTTTACCCCGCGTTCACCCAAAGTAAAATTATGATGGCCTTACAAATTGTAGTGTTTATAGTACAGTCACAGTCTACTATACAGTATAGTAGTCTGTGTATAGTAGACTGTGGTACAGTAATGAACGTTCATTGACAGTCAAACAACTGTTTGGTTGAGAGCGGTTGTTTAGCAGATCGTTATCCTAGATAATCTTAAACGTGTCGAAGTGGCCCCTTTTCTGGATATGAATATACGCTCAATTTATTTTCACATTTAAAAAATTAAAAATAAATAAATATATAAATAAATAATAACCTATGACTACATTTATCAAAAACATTTAAATATAATTATCAATATAGAAGGTTAATCTCAAATAAATTATAAAAACATTATGCATAAGTAAGTTAACCCATTAAGCACTAAATGGGTTTTCAAGGGACTTATCTAAAGTACATTTACGAAGGGCTTATCGGCCTAACGGTCCAGACCTTGGACGTCGGTTCAAGGGTCACACATTTAATTTCCGGGGTGTCTACAAACAAATGGGTCATGAAAGTTTCTTATAAATGTTAATTACTTTATGTAAAAATATGTTATAATTTACATATTTATAAATATTTCATTATAAAGTAACACTGTTAAGCTAAAACATGTGCTTAAAATACACTCTACTTTCTATAATCTCCAAGCCCAATAGTAGGCACATTTCATGCTGACATTGCTATAAGTCATGTTGATTTATTACTTACTCTTTCACGGACATAATAATATATATTACAAATATCCTTGTCAATACGGATATACACAAACTTGCAAAACCATAACAAGCATTTTTACTCTGACCTGGATTTATTTATAAACTGGTTTTGAATTTAATTCAAAATATTCATCTTTGTGGCCTGAGATTATATTTTTGGTGCGCTGATTATATCAGTAATATAGGCTAGAATTTTACGTCGTGATTTTGAAACAACGAATAATTAGTATGGGCAGTCAATCGATATGTGTTAAATATATTTTTTAATTACATTTGCAATGTACAGCATTTTGCATTAATAGGTTTAAATAATACAGAGCTACAAACTGTGTTAAATCATTTTAAAATATAACATTATTTTTAAACCGATTATTCAAGACTGTAGAACAGAGTATGTGAACCAATTAATAAATTAAGAGTTGTGAATTAAAAACACAAACAGTAACAGGGAACTATTGACAATTTATTAAAAGATCAGTAAGCTCAAAAACAGATAAACCATGATTTATCCACGTATTGTGTTCAGTTATTGAATTATGGCTACGCTCTTTTATCGGTAAAGGGATGAGCTTAAAAGCCTATTTGTTTAATCTAGTAACTTATTGAACTGAAAAACATTTATGTAAAAATAAAACAACCCGTGCTGTTGTTTTCAAGCTATTGCAACACAACATTCACACGTATACATGAATACACAAATTCCTGCCAGGCAATGAATCAAATTGTATGCTAATGCATAGATTCCCTTATTTATTATTCTCATTTGTTTGATTTATATGGATGATAAAACTAAGGGGTAAATGGTACAGTTGTTGTCACTCCCGGGCTATCTGTTGGAATTCCTAATCCTTAACATCGTATTCCGTATTTTGGTAATCAGGTTATTTGAAATTTTATTTCAATAATTTAAACTCAAAACATTTTTATTGTATTGGTTTTTATTTGTATTTTTTCTTTTTCTAAGAATATAGTTATAGGCACATATTCATTAGTCATTGCCCCCTAAAAGGCACAGTAGTTAGCACTGAATGCCTTTTATTGACTGAGTTTGTTTCGTGTATTATATAGTGTCATATAACTAACTTGTTTTAGGTAAACGTTTATGAAACTACTTAAGTAAAATAATCTCGCATGCATACCAATGATTAAAATATCCATACTATAGAATGTGTCTTGAGTTTTTTTTTTTTACAGTTATTATTACACTAACGTAAACCATACTGAAATGATATACCAAACCATATCTTAATACCCTCACTGCAAGCAAATCTGCATACTCAGATATTTCCAACATCGTACCGCACTATGTCACAAAGCCACTTGCAAAGTTGTATGAAAGCATATTCATAAATAAGCGATATATGGCATTTTATTTAATCTAATTAAGATAAACATTGGGACTGATTATTTAAGTTTTGTTCATCAATTACCATAAAAATCGGGGTTTTAGGCAAATATCAATGGATCACCACCAGATGAAGCAACATAAGATGTTTACCAATATATGTTCATAAACATGTGACACTACCAATAAGCTGTCTTTGAAATTTGTGTTATTCTTCGTAAGAATAACATTATAGCTGGTGAGTACGCAGGTTTGCTTCCATTGGGACCACAACAAACGGATTTTCTTTGTAAATATCAGTAAACCCCAACCATTTGAAGCCCCAAACCAAGTTTTATTAATATTCATTAATAAGTGAGGTATAACATTGTACTTATTCTGTATAAGATTAACATTGAACGTTGTACTGTGTTTAGCACTTTCAATATCTCAGTAACCAATTGACGTAGAGCATTTATTCTACATACTAAATTGTTTGTTTTCTTTTGTTGAGTTCAATGGTGTAAACTAAAATTTAGGTTTTCATTATATGTACGTATATCAAATTTTTAATCAATTGTGTTTTTGGTATCTGAGGGCGTCAACCGAGAAGTTATCATGGTCGTAAGTCTCATAGGATTAAGTCTTACTATGCCGCCTACGGCAATAGCTTCTTCCCTATAGCGGAAATTCACTAAAACTGGTCTTTAAAGTTTGTTTTGCTAGTGATAATTTAAGAATGAAATTCTAGCTTAATAACTATTAAATAATATTAAAAAATGTTTACATTATTGGTAGTTGGTATGCATTAACAACAACTGCAAGTTATTATCATTATACTGCTGTGGTTGGTACTGTATAGAAACTATCAAAACTGTGAAATATTTAAAATCTAATTTATGGTTATAATGATAATAACCTGAACTTGTATGCCGACTACAGAAACTGTGCAACTTGTGACCGCTATTGTCACGCCCTAAAATAGAATGTACTATAGTCGCAAACGTAACCTAAATGTAATATTTAAACAACACACAACCATAATGTTAGTATATTATAATCGTAGATCTTAAAAACCTCTACATATAACAAACAGTATACCAAAATGATGGCTCCTAGTTCCCTAGGGATTCATCGGCCCTATCATAGGTTTGCATCCCATCCCAATCCTGACTGTAAGTTGTATCACTACTGTCAGATAGCACTGTAGCAGCTCGCCCTTTGCGTTGCTTGATCCGTTTAACGCACAGCCCGAGGCTCATACGGACGCAAAGTTTAGAAAAAAGTGGCCAACCTCTTTTTTGAATCAATAAAAACATAACTAATTGGCCATCGCAAGGTTGAGTTACTATAACAATATCAAGCAGTAAACTAAAAGTAATAAAAAATCCAACAAACAAACACAAGCTAATAGGAATAAATTTGTAACTAAATGCTGCACTCTGAAATGAAACCTATCATTTCCAGCTAGGAAAGAACATTATCAATATTTTAATTCAATAGTTTATCTTTGAATAGCAAAAACAAAAACATTAAACATATTTTATAATCAATGTTATATACTTACTTTAGTTTTAGTCAAGGGAAATAAATAACTTTTTGTAGTTTTTGTATTGCAAAGTACATATGTGTTTATCATTCTGCACGAAATCCACCTGTTAGCGAATTTCCCCTATAGGGAAGAAGCTATTACCGTAGGTCTCATGGTAAGACTTAAGCCCGAGACCATGATAACTTTACATTTTGAGGTCCCCAGATGCCAAAAACACCATTCGTTCAAATTTTTTATATATGTATATATATATATATATATATATATATATATATATATATATATATATATATATATATATATATATATATATATATATATATATATATATATATGGGTCCGTAAGCACGATAACTCTCGTAAAAAAGGTCCGATCTTAATGAAATTTGGTACAAATGTGTAAAGTACCATTTATTTGAACGAGTTCGAAAACCAGATGAATCGCACCATCCGAAGGGGGTTTTTTGGGGGGTTTTGTACCCCAAAAATGTGTTTTTTGGGGTTTTCACATGTAATTTTAATTTAAATCAAATTTTATTTTACACCATTAAATTCAACTTAAAAAAACAAACAATTTGGTATTTTGATCATTGCTCTACGTCAATTGGTTACCGAGATATTGAAAGTGCTAAACACAGTACGTTGTCTAATGTTATTCTTATGGAGAAAAAGGAAAATTGTATATCTCGTTTATTTATGAACGTAAACTGGCAAAATTTGGTATATGGCTTTATTTGGTTGTGGTTTGTTGTTGTTTGCACAAAAAATCAATTTTTCGCCTATTGTTCCTGTAGCAGCAAACCTAGGTACTTGGTCCCCATGTTATTCTTATGGAAAATACTTAAAATGTTATATATCAGTTATTTATGAATGTATATGGATGAAACTTGGTATGTGACTTTAGTTAGATGAGTTCTAATGATATTTGCATAAAAACCCATTATTTTGTTTTCCTTGTTGCAGCAAACCTGCGTGCTCATCCCCAATGTTATTCTTATGGAGAATAATTAATGTTTTAAATATCGCTTGTTTTTGAATATATTTCTTATGAATCTTGTTAAGTGGCTTAATTTGTTATGTTAATTCATTTGAAATTCGATAAGTACGCAGGTTTGCTGCTACGGGGGTATTTTTTGTTCTCTAAATAGTACTAAAAACGTCACTCTTTTGTTCTAGGACCTAAAAAATCAGCTGTGATCTAAGTCCTAGGACGTAGAATGTCAGCTGTTTGCTAAATATTATTATTGTTTCATTAATTTTGATTTGCAGAACAGTGAAATAGCATACACGTTATAAAAAGTATTGTTTTTAAATAACGGAAATATAAACACTGTATATTACTTACTTTGTAAACATAACCTCAAAAATACAACTGTATAGTTAATATTGTCAACTTTTAATAGTCTAATTCTACATTATGATAAAAAACGTTGTTCATCACTCGGAGCAAAAGCGTCTTTTGGTCCTAGTGATGACAACTACTATTAGTAGGGAAAGTGTGGTGTATTTTTACTTAAAATAAAATAAAATATTATGTCATTTATCTCTTCTAACTATATTATTTCCAATGCTACCCTATTTTTAAATATATACCTTTAATTGATTACCAATATTTTTTTATTTATGTTTTTTTTTAGTATAACAACGTGGCATAGAGTTTTCTTTTTCGTAAAATGTTATTCAATTTTGTGCAGCCATTTTTCTGCGACAGCTGGTCGACGATAGTTTTATCCCATTAGTCACTCACTTTCATCACTCATCAAAATATGTTTTATGAAGTTTTTCAGTTATCTTAAATAATAAAGTATATGGGTTTTAAACATCATCTATAGGGAATGTTAGGTAATCAAATAGGGTAAAGCTGACAAAAATAAATATCTAAATCGCTGTAACACCAAAACACTGTTTCACCTTCATTTTAGCAAAGACAATCTGTGATTATGTTATATAATTTTATATAAAAAGCCAAAATTATTGAGTTTACTATATTAAGTAATGACAATTTAGCTATAAATTCAAGCGAAAACCTATCCTACTTTTTATATGACTTGCAAAACTGGTCCATTTTATGCAGCTAATTAATATGTTTCGTCTTTGGAGAGTTACAATACATTTGATAACAGCTATTTAAACTAGAATTATAAACTTGTTACATTTATCTAAAATTGGAAACAATCCTTGAAAAAAAAAACATTTCCCAATCATATAATTATTTAGCCTTTCACTTATATAAGGCTACTAAATATTCAAGACCCCACTCGGAAAAACACGCTATTCTTTATAAACAAATTAAACGTTTTAGTAAAAATCTTCGTTAGTTTTATTTGCAGACAATGAATTTTAAACAGAGAAATTAATCTGGTGGGGTTTTCTGAATTACTACGTTTTCATTGTATATCAGATTTTAGACTGTTTTTGTACATTTTTATTAAAACTGAAGACAGGGAATATTCAGTTAAAAACTGAGTACAAAAAAATTAAGACTAAAAATTAAAAAAATTTTGAATAGAAGCAAACAGGAATAAGAGAAGGGTTAACGTGCGGTCAGTGATCTGGAACCGCTTATCAGAGGGAGCCGATGCCAGCAATGCTGTACGATATCAACAGCGGGGGTGAATTACTGCCTTAGAACCGTGTGTGAATGTCCCTGCTGTTCCACAACGAATCCATTATCCATTTCCTGCAGAAGCATTATGTTTATTGATCATTCTATTAGGATATTTCTTTAGACAAATCTTAAGGGCAACAGTACTCTAACTTACTACTAATGATATTCTATAATACTAAAAAACTTATATAATATTTGTTTATTCATTAATCTATTTAATATCTAAAGATCTCCCAGTGGTAACAATTTTACCAAAAATAACGATATCAATAATGGCCGTTTGTGAGAATCTTTTGCCATATTATGAATGATCAGTGACATTTTAACTAATGCAATGATGTTGAACTTATCGCACAATTAAATTTAATAGTTTCATCATCTGCCTCGCTCTCATATTCAAAAGTATGTATTATAATATTATCATACATTTTCATTTCTCCCTTGGATAATAACATACCGGTATTAACGTAGAACAGTTCTTAACGGTTATAGAAAATAATAAAAACTGCATATTTCCCGTTATGTATCGATGATCATAAACTTCCTCCTGGGTGCGAGTTCCTAATCTTTGAAGATTAAACCTTCGAAGAACACTTCATATTATTTGGGAGATCGATATCATAAAACTTGTGAAACGGCATATAGCTTCCCAAGTTTTATGATATTGAACTCACAAATGAAATAAAGTATGATAAAGGAACAGAACTTGGCGATTGAAAAAAAACACCATATTAAAAAAATAAAGGTACCGTCGATCATTTTTGAAAAATGTCTGTTGTAAAAACTACCTTTGCTCGCATATTCTACAAAATTATTTGCCAGTACGTTGTTCCTTAACAATTTCTATACACACATTTTTATGTTTAAATTGATTGGAGTCTATAAAAACCTGTTCCTCTTGAGGACGTAACGAGTAACTAAGAGGTCATATAATATTGTGAACAAGTTGTATGTTTGTTGACGCACAAGTTCACTTGCTAATTAAGAGTGACAAATATAATCTAAAACGCGAGTAAAACTGATTTACTCCATTATAATAATCGTAAAGGTGGGGTCTAGGCTAGCTCGTTCTCTTGTCTTATCATGATAACAGTCTTATCATGATAACATCTGATCATGTTTAACGACTATCATTCGATTAACGTCCATCGAAGTGTTTTGAGGCATCCTATTCCTCATAAGCATGTCAGAAGCTTTTTGGACTTTTTTTTAAGGTTATACAAGATAAGTACTGAGGTTGTCCTGATTAAACAAGAGAAGTACCCCTAGAGTATATATATATGTTATCTGATAGCATTAATATAACAGCTACAGCAAACACCTATTTACAGGATTAAAGCGAATAGATAGTTTAGGTAAATATTTACAACCATGTTGGATTTCTTATCAATTCAACATACTTAATTATACTATGGATAATTATAAGGGTTGTAAAGTTTCACCAAAAAACACTACTAATCAAAATCTACAATAGTATAATAATAAACATGTTTTAAATAACAGCTGTTAGGAATTGTAACAGTCTAAACATATTAAAATATTTTACTAACTACAAAGTATGAGTGTGTGAATATACGCAATTTCTAATTGTTTGGTTGTTTACTTAAATATTCCACTACACTACAAATTAAAAAAAATTCTCCATAGTCGAGCGAGTAATGTTTCTCTTTAATCACTAACTGGCGAATCACACAGTATTGACCAAAAGCGACGGGACGGTCGGACCGCATAACGTGGCCTGTGAATGGCCAACGGACCAAGTAATTCCGGCCGTTAATGAAGATTTAAGCTCATAATATCGACAACAAACGCTGACTAGGCCAGTCTTTCTTAACAGAATGGCATCCGGCCCTAAAAGACGGTCAAACCATGTTTTGTTTGTCGGAAACATTAACCATTTTGATTCTACTGTCAAAATCGAGTGACGAGTATCGTGTAATCGAGTAATCGACTAATCGAGTCCATAATCGCTTTTAGTTTATAATTAAACTGTCAAATGTAAATCAGAGTCGTTGCCAAATCCCATTAGACCATTAGAAACCACCTAGTTACTAGTGGAAAATACCCGCTCGAAAATACTCGAAACTCAAAAATAATCTTAAAAAATCGACTCAGTCGATATTTTTTACTCACATGGACCTAATATGAAATAATATTAAACCCCAAAAACTACCTCATAACTATTGGTTCGTTTATATATTGTAACCTAATTTACATTGTTATTGTGTTTTCAAATTGGTAAACAACACAGTCGACGCTATGTGATGGTTCTTGAATACTTTAATTGTTTAAAATTTAGGCCAGTCTTACAGCGTTATTTTATTTTGAATGCATTTGCTGAAAACACATTAGTCAGAGCAATACGTGTAATTATTATGATTTTAAATTGTTTATGCTACTCAGGAATTGTTAATACATTTTTTGTTTAGTGGACATAACCCACAATTTTTATTGATTGCTTTTGGCCCTTTGTAAAACAATTATTTCTACTTAACAGTTATAAGTTGTTGCTTTTTAAACTAGGTACTCAAAAACATCACCTCATGAGTTAAAATAGCCAACTATTTTCAGCAACTTTGGAAAAAAACTATATTTGTACTTAAAATAAAATAAATTTAAAAAATCAAACTAAACAGAATTGTAACAATGCAATTCAGCTGTTACGAAATGAGTTAAAGTAAGCTGGGTCAACTACTGAACTTGTATTGATCTTAAACGGAACGTTTTGGCTATTGTAAGTTGGGCTATTTTCTAAAACAAAGTATTCATGATAAAAGTATGAATTTACTAAACCTTCCTACCAATAAACAGTTTCATCAACTTTAGATTCATGGCTGAATCTAAGTAAAAAAGAACACGGGTAACTTATTTTGTGTTAACGGGAATGACAATTACGTTTTGAAGCTACTTTGATAATTACTCTTAATCAAAATCCTTAACGATTTATATACAGATTACGTAAAATAAGGATTTTGGAAATAGTGTTTTCGCTTTTTTTCTAAGAATAAACACTTAGGGTAGTACAAATCTTATATCGTTTTTTTTAGATATGAAAAACAGACTTAATTAAATTTATAATATGGACATCGATCATTTATGCAAATATTTGAAAATGGATAATTTATTCCACAGAAGAACTTTAATGGGTAAAGGGGATAAAGGGTTTCTCTGTTTGAAAAGGCAAAAAAAGAAAAATCAACACCAGAAGACGCCAGTGGTTATAATCATGCAGATTTTTGCTAACAATGTCGTTGGTGGGGTGGGTGGATGGGGAGGGGCAAACTTCAATTTCCATAACAGCACTAGAATACCACCATCTGTGCGAGATAAGAGCAAGGGATGCTAGAATTGTTCCTTTTGACTGCTCCTTTATAGGAATCCCTGATCTAATATAAACCGTTTTATTAGTGAATTTCCTATGGAAATTGAACTATTAGCATGACCAACACGGTGAAACTTAAGCCCGGGACCACCATAGAAGTTCCTAACGTGACCCCCTGAACACGTTTTGGGGGGGTCGTTAAAAATGATATATATATATATATACAAAACCATGTATGTGTGTTTTATTGTGTGTGTGTGTGTGTGTGTGTGTGTGTGTATGCACTCTAGCGGTCGCATTTTTTGTCCGATTTACTTGAAATTTGGTAGAGACGTTCCTTTCTATAATCAGTTGGACAAGTTCATTGGGCAAACCAATCAGGAAACTCTAAACACCTTTTTCGGGGATTAATATTTCAAATTTCGAGTTTTTGGGCCCAAAAAGGGTCTGAAAAGCCCCGGATGTAACATCAATGCATGTAAAAAAGATGGGGATTAATGAGGCGAATGTTTTAAGCCCTCTCTCGTCATTGTAGCATAAACCGCATTTACCGAGTTATTAAAGAAAATGTATATTGACTAAACACAGTACGTTGTCTTATGTGTGTTTTACATTAGAAAAGCCTGTTATTCATTCGTTGGTGTACTTTTATCATCCCCAGCAACCTCGCGCCTACTTTGAAGCCTGACTGGACCTTCTCCTAACCTTATAATGCGCAAAATTGTATTACCAGCATTGCAGGTAAATAAAACAAGGAGCATCAGAACTGCAACAAAAATCAATGTTTTCATATGTGAATAAAAATTGGAATAAATGTCTGTTTTTACACTGATTTTGAGTTTAAAAAGTTTTTTAATGTGGAATTTCACTTCCCTCACGTCAGCGTGCTGCGTGCGAACTCGTTTTAAATGGTAATATTGTTTTGTTTATAACCTTTTTTACAAGTTATATATTTTAACGAGTCTATGATTTGAGTGTTACTTATCTCAATCCAACACTATTAAATAAGAATAGATTTAATAACTAAACAAATTATTAGAGTCATATTTGTAATTTCGAATCTTAAGAGTTGTGCATAAGGCTCGCAACCAAAATTATATCAATAAATAGAATTTATGTTTATTATGTAGTTTATGCTTGACAAACATGCTATCGTAACCATACACAATTATTGTTATTTTAATAACAATGTTAACTATTTATACAATTTACATTTTGTTCAGTTGAGTTCAATATGTTACACAATTCATAGTTCGCTATATATTACAAATATTCTTGTCAATACGGATATACACAAACTTGCAAAACGATAACAAGCATTTTTACTATGACCTGGATTTATTTATAAACAGGTTTTAATTTAATGCAAAATATTAATCTTTGTGGCCTGTGATTATATTTTTGATGCACTGATTATATCAGTAATATAGGCTAGAATTTTCCGTCGTAGTTTTTAAACAACGAATAATTAGTATGGGCAGTCAATCGATATGTGTTACATCTAATTTAACTAAGAAAAGTCTTTTGCATTAAATATCTTTTGCATGGCATACACTTTTTGTTGCCTTACCGGCCTAAAACACTTTACTACTTCCATTCCATATGTAACTTATATTTTCAGATGAAGAATAACCTTTCTCCTATAAAATGCTATGAAAAATAAGCAAGAGTTATCAAGTTTATAACTGATGAAAATTATTATAAATTATTCCTACCATATTGTACTGTATTCGTCTACTCACATTTCAACTATCGGTATCCCAACACGATGAACGCACGTCCGTTGTTCCCGCCTGTCGTCCACTGACTGCCATCCGCCCGACGCCGACTGAGGGTGTAGCGTTCCCCCACCACCGCACCACCCCACCACCCGACGGCAGAGACATGCGCGCACTCTACAGGTGGTTGTTGGAAATTGATTGTAACTGTATTATCGTGCCACCTGGACAACGCTGCCTCTCTCAAAGTTTGATTACACTCAATGTTTGCTATTCATCCGTCGTTATCACGTGACCTCAATACAGAACTGACCCAACAAACGACACGCTCCTGTTGGCTGTTTGTGTTGGACTGTTTGACCGTGTTCGAGTTTCATTAAGTCTCGGCCTGCTTGTCTATCCGTTTACAGATATAGACTTCAGTAAACCAATAGATAGACAGTGGCACGTCGTCTTCATGTAATCATGAGGTATAATGAAGGGATAGGTTCAATGGTATATAACTTACGTTGAGTTAGTTATCGCATAGCAGTAGAGTTTAGTCATTTACCTTATGTAACGCTTTTATAATAGCATAATGAACTTTAGTTCAAATAGCAGTCATGAAATTACAAATTACAATATATTTTGGACTGAATAGTTCCAAAACATGTTTTTATTTAATGATTTAAAAACACTCTCCTCAAAATAAAAAAATGTATGCCAGGTAGATTTGGCTTTGCTCATCCAAAGGATGAAAGTTTCAGAGACTATAACCGTGCCAGTAACTTGTTGTTGATAATCATTCATTTACAAAGTGGAGAAGAACTGATAAATATTTTGCATATTCATAATTTTGTTCACACATCATGTTCTCTGATTTGAAAAATATTACGATTTAGTCATAGTATTGTTTTTCTGGTGAAATTTGTAATTATGATACATAAGTCCACTTTACTAAAGGTTTTGTAAATGCTGCCCAAAAATTTTCTAAAAAATGTATATATTTTTAAGTTATAATAAGATTTTTTGTAATGACCCCTTTGGTGCAATCACTTAAATTTTAACATAAACTGATTAAATTTTTCTGGGTTAAAGCTTGTTATAAGGCACACAGATGCATTATATTGTGTTACTTATGGGAGGATGAAGTATGACAATTAGGGCGCGTCAAAAACTACACGCACGCCTCCTATGTAGATTCATTGTGAAACACGATTTCATTATCTTAGGGTAAATGTTGACTGTGATTATAATTTTGTCTCACTTAATTTATTTCACTATAACCTTGATCATAATGTTAAATAAACTTTGTTTTACATTGCACTCATCGATACTTTGTATATTTTAATACTCTAAAAGACGGGTGTACTCAAATTTGAGTTATAGTATATTACACTTAAGCTCTGCAATCAAAATATATTTTGTTGCCGGTTTTCCTTAACTCCATCACCTAATGACGCTGTAGTCTTTTCTGTAAATGTATAATTTATTAACAGTGTAATACTAAAGAAGTTTTGATGAAATGGGAGGATTGGCAGACCAGTTTACTTGTATTAGTGTAAGCTCAGAAGATGTTGAAGAAATGAGAACAATACACACGATGTTCAGAGTTCTTGGTAATCCAGAGCTGAGATTGCCTCTAGCGTCGGGTAGCCTCCGCAGCAGGGAGGGTATACAATGTGAGAAATTCAGTTTTATCTTGTATTTGGCTTGTTGTGCGAAGCTATTCCTGGATTTACTTTAAATTTCCTCCAGACTTCTTACATTGCATTTTTCTTCCTAAAACAACAACAAAAAAGGCACTAGACTTTCACGTTTGTTTCGCGTTAACGTTTTACCTCGAGGATGACGTGGACTCATTATTTTTCTTTGATCATCAAGGGATAATAGTTCTATAAACTATCAATTATTTTCTTTGATTTAAATATTTTGTAATTTAGTAACTATTACTGAATATCGTGAAAACCAATTGTTTATTTATTTGATTTACTTGTATTATAAAATGTGACATTATTCAAATATGCTATTGCTTTAGTTATTATGAGGTAACAAAGCAAAAATTGCATGAAAATCACATTTATAAATTGCACAATTAAAAATTTAAATAAAATTTATTTATTCCCCACACAACTTGTATAACTTGTTTTGTGGGTCATAAAATGGGTTGAGTTTGCTAATTGTCAATTTATTTACAATACGCTAGCCTTTTAGCATAATGAGACTATAGCACAAAGTATGTAACTAAATATTTTTGGAAACCGATATAATAGTGAGACGATGAATAGATAAGTTTAATTGCAAGACGCGGTTTATTTATATTCAATGAATAATAAAAGCTCAACCAACTCAAAATGGAAGTTATAATTACAAGTTAGTTTTTCTTTCTTAGATGAATAGCTTTGTTTAAGTTAAACACCGTTACAACTGGTGGAGTCCCCTTCCTACATTAAAATATTATATATGACACTGTATATTATAAAACTACAAATGCGTTATCGTACGTAATTCTTTATTGGGACATATTTATGTTTTTAGTAGTCAGGAAACATTAACGTAACATTTATTAATTGTAGTTCTAGGATCATTTAAGTTTTAATACGAAAGAATTTATATAGAAAATGTAAAATGCGTTTTATTAAATCCACCCTTTTGTTAAAATACCGTTTGACGACTACGGTGAAATAGACTATTTATGCTACGTCGGAATTACGATGAAACTGGTAGTACCCAGTATCAACAGCTTAACCAATTTAGACTAGCCCATAAATAATTTAGGTCTTGTGGTTATGTATCGTTATAAAAATAAATAAGAAGACACCAAACAATAATTTTAAATTTTTAAAAAAATCATTCTGTTTTATCCAAAAGGGATATTTAAAATGTATGGGCATCAACTGGAGTTGTTTAACACATTTAATCAATTACGAAAACATACGAAAAAACAACCCTAGAACTCTTTTGAAATTTTTTCTTCTGAATCATTTTCAAGAAATTAAATCGTATTTTTATATTTACTTTCGAATAGTAATTTAACGTACATGTTTCAAACCAATCAACTCAATCTGACTTGCATTCAATTAAGGTAAAAACTTTTTTGTAAATTTAATTATGAATATTATATAAAGTATTCCTATGTTATGCCACTACCATGTATTCACTGCAGCAAATTAATCCATTCAAAATTAAATCAATGCAATTTTTATATGATTACAAAGAGTTGCCTACTCTTGTTGTCCACGAATTTTGGGGTTGTGTTTCTCCTTGTATTATATACGATACTAAGTTAAAATAATAAATTTTATAATTTATTCCTAACTCAAAATCCGGAATTTTAAATCTTGAAATTATAAATAACTGACACGTAACTAAATAACATTTCACTTCCGACAGTTTGTTACAGTGGGTTATAACAAACGTGAACACAATGTACGGTTCTAGATATTGGTTTCAAGATTATGTTTATTTAATGTAACTTGGTTATCCTTAATCTCTGAATTTGCATAGCCTTACACGGCGAAGCAATTGTCAGGCCGGTCAGGGTGGAAGTGAATAATAAAAGGTTACAGTCAAAGATGAAAATAGAAGCTTGTGTTTCAGGAAACAGGTATTTAAATGGAGGTTCCCAGTTGTTCTAACATAAATGTTCCCAATTTACTCACAAACATTATTCGTTTAAAATATTGTTTAGTTTATATGAAAACAGTTTTTTTTTCCAAAAGTAAATATTTTTGATTTCTCTACTTCAGTTTTTTTTTACCAAAACAAACTAAGCTAATAGGATTTGAAGCTATTAGCTGATATATAGTTTCTAAATTGTTCCAATTAATATAACATTTTGTGATAGCAGCTTGGAAGTTTTAGTATTTTAATTTTTAATTTGCAAAGCTTATATGAATTAAAACTAGCAAAAAACGTAATAATCTGGATAAAGGTACGAAATAATGGTATTATTAACCTTTAAATTATTCAAGGTGGTCGATGTGTTTTTACTTGCATTATCTGTTCTTATATCATTATAGTTTCTAGTCTAATAAACTTACATTTCACATAAAAGGTTTTTTGGAATGGAGGAGGGGAAATCCTTGGTTTGGTTGGCATGAAAGAGCCAAAATGAAAACAATATTTTTGACTTTCCTCTGGCAGGTCAAGACAATCTCATTCCACAGAAGATTTTCTTCTCCTCAGATCATATACAGGTCCATTCTTTATTGTAGTACTTTAAGTTAATATAGTTTTCTGGAACAGTTGCTTGGTTAAATTTAAACAAAGTAAGATGAAGACTACAAACAGTATACGTGTACCTTGATAACAATATTGACTGGCTATAAGTGACTATACACTATTATATTTCTCGATTATAATATAATCAACTACTATATTATATATATTCTATTTACTATAGATTTTTTATATACTTATAATAATATTATGTTTATTCAATTATATTCAAATAATATATTCATAAGTGAATACAAACTATGATTAAACATCTAAACAATAACGTATCTATAAGGTTATGTTATACAATGTTTATGTTATTTATTCCTAGAACCGTCTTGGTTGTTAGTGTTGCCTGTTGAGTTTGTAAAGTTACTGAAACTGGAATATAAAGTTGGAAGATTAAATATGTGTCTGATAGTTTTTCATAAATTTAATGAGTAATCGATTACTTTTAAATATTACTATATACAATTAAAGTGAGAATAGGTGAAACCAGTGATACATAAATAAATTATAATGTCAAATTTAACAAAAAATAGTGTTAATTTTAGAAATAAGTTCAAACCCACCATCAAAAATACGTAAAAACAAATGCAGTAAACTTTACTCTGTGTGAGAAATGTTAATTTAATCAAAACCGTTTAGGCATGTAGAACACTCAAGTTGTTTTTATGATTAATCTAGTAATGTTTTGACTTAGTAAAGTGTAGTAATTTACCAAGTATCTTACATCCGTTCCGATAGGTTAACAAATGTTTCATATCCAATTTGGCAATGTTTTCCAGTTGAATTACTACAGCGCAAAGCAATTTTCTCCCCATTGAATAATAAAAACCCCAATCGGATGAAGCAGAAATGTTGTAATCACTGAGTTCTCTTAACCATGTTGTACTTGTAAAATACAAAAATATTAATAGGCCTAATTGAAACTTCACCAACTTGCTGTATAGTATAACTTAATCATATACAACTAAAAACAGTAATTTTCACTTTTGGTGTTGCGTAAACGGGTGGGGGATCTTGATTAATTGGTTCATTTTTTTCTGAGTTTTGATATTTTTTAGAAATTATAGTAATATGTAGCGGTAATATTTTATATTGAAATGAACTCGTGAAATCAGAATTTTTCAACGTTGTTAGCGTGCAGGCTGATTTTTCATTTTTTAAATGGACGATTAGTGATACCTGAATCAAAGTGGTGTAAGGCCTACATGAAAAATGCATTATAAATGATTCATTAAAAGAGAGTTTAATCAGCCAAACAATCAACAAACAAATATAAATAAATCTTTATATTAATAGAAAAGCAAACAAACTTGTGTTAGCTTTACTCAGCATTTGTATGTCGTGAGAGATATACAAGTTTCTATAAAGTATGAAAATTTTAGGAAGTATTATCAAAGTATAAGAAAAGGGTTGTTAACTTATTTTATCAAACCATTTTTTTGTACCGTGTCCAAATAGTTTTAAGGTATTTCGAACTCGGGAATAGTTATTTTTACTGACATGTAAATGGCGTTATGATGACTGGTAAACATATATTCGCTAAAATAAAACTAGTTTTAAACCCATTTTAAACACAATTCAATAAGTTCACAACAGATAAATAATTTCTAAAGGTCCTGCATCAGTAAGGCCTGCATTATTTTACTATTCACAACATAAAGAGCCCATGATATTATAAATTATTTAAAGTTGTTTTTCAGATAATGTTTCATGTATTTTGGAAATATATGTCGTGCAGCCTATTTTTAACATTACATTTTTTTTAGCTCTAGCCATGATTGTAACCAAAGCTGCGTGTTCTAAAAATCCGCAGGGAAGAGTATAAAAACAGTTTTCTGAGAAATCTAAAACCACATGAAAACCGATTATTATGATCAGAAAACTTCTTTTGATCATAGAAAATAACGTTTGTAAGTCCATATTTAGCATGTTTTTAAAAAGAAAAATCACCTAGAATGTGTATATATAGGAGACGAGTGGATACTACTTTAACTATATCCCTTTAGGAATACTAAGACAAAACTGTCAGGGAAAAATAATCTTGAAATGAAACTCTACATGAAATAAAAATACCTAATAAGACAAATAGCATTACTGACTTCACATCCGTTTTACAAAAAGGGTTTCAGTAAAAATACCTCAGGTAAACCTTTTGTTTTCACATTATTCTCCCGGACCAAAAATTATTGATTCTACTCCTCTGAAAAATGCGGCTTGGTGGTATGGCACACAAAATTGAGGTAAATTACCAATGGCTACTTGAATCGAGTATACACTAAAAAGTATATTCAATGCCACTAGTTATGTGATAATGCCGCGGCCATTGGTCCCGAGCTCACCTTGAGCAGGTGAGGTCAACCTGCCTAGAAAAATGGATCCATCTGGCTTTTTCATACCTATAAAACTAATATTGAATAGGTCACTGAGGCACCTCTGTAGTAAATATTTCCCTCAGCTTTAATACATACGACAAATAAAACTCCTCTCTCTTTTCCCAAGAAAGGTTTAACAACTTAAAGTTTCAATAGCACGAATCGACTTGAAATTTCCTCCTAAAGGAAAAGGCTTGTTCCAAATGAATAATGAAATACTGATTAAGTTTAGGTAGAGACGAAGTAAAGATTGTAACTTTACTCTTTGGTCAGACAACGTATCTTGTGAAACTTTAAAGCTGACCGACCACGAGCCCTGAATAAATCATTCCTCAATCAGAGGAGATGTTTGGATTGATTGCAAGGAGAGTGAAAGAATTGGAATTTTATGTGACTGAATTCAATAAATAATTTTCCTGTATACAAATTTTGATTACGAGTTATTGGCCCAAGTACACAACAAACATTTTAGTTTACTTTGGATACACTTAATTAACGATGATCTTCAACTTCGCCAAACTTATAAAGGTTTTCACCAAATTTAGTTGGTGTATATTATTCTTGGTAGTTTTATAACTAATTTAAGGTTTAACTAATAATAGTCAAACGCTTTAATAATCTCTTTAAAAATAATTTAGTGCAAACAAACCAATTTGACTGGTTCATACTAGTTTTCAAGTGTTGGTATTCATCAACGTTGCATCTATTTCTGGTTCGTGAATGAATATGGTAGGGAGATATTAAATTTAATACTTGATTTGACAGCATTATAAATATCTTAGGTGACGTTCTGCATGAATAAATTTAAAAGAAAATATTAAATAAAACAATATTTAGAAAAAATGGTGTTTCAAATTATATAGAGTGTTTAACAACACTTAATATGTTTTAATCAACTTTAGTTATTAATTGATAGTAACTTGTTTGTGAAATAAATATATTTAGTATCATTACCATTAAATTTAAAAAGAATATTGTAGAGGAGAAAGAACAGGCTTTTGTTATAGGGCTTCAAAATACCTATTTCACGTTTGAGAACAATTTTCAAAGTTTCTGCTCCTTGGGTAGTCGAACAATATTCATTAAACTTTGTTTATAAAACAATGTTTTCATTGAAGTCTTCCGTCTAACTATTTGAAAAATCTTAGGTAAACAAAAATACAGGACTGATATATACAAACTTCCATAACATGTTTGTTGTTAATTTACAGTTTTAGTGCAAGGAGTCAAATAAATACAACAGTTGTATTGTTAAGGTCGAGTTGTAAAAATCAACAGAAAGAAAGAATAAACTTCAATTTACCAATATGTTTGGATTTATCAAGAGTGTTTGTTTTACAATCATCATTTTTATAATCACACCTGTCATTATAAATTCGATATAAGGTCTAACATTGAAGTTGTACCTTTTGGATATTCATTTGTCATCGGTAGAATGACGTCATAAGCTTAAATAAAGTTCTAAAAATTGTGTTTGCATTACCCTCACGATACACAACATCAGGGACCTCGAGTTGCCATTGTTATTATAATATGTGTAAGCCGTCAATAGGACTTCTGAAACGCCATGTTGATGACTGAACCCGTGTTATAATAAACTAGACGTCCTGGAATCCTAGAGGGGTTATCACACCAACTAGTAGTCACTTAGTCGCAGAAGCGAAAACAAAGACTGGGGTAATTTTGTCAACCGTTTTTTCCATAGTTTGGCATAAACTATACTCGTTAAAACATAACTATAAACAAGGGGAATTTAAATGTATATAATTAATTAAAGAAATTATAGAATCAAATTTAAAATATAATTACTCCTTTACTCTAAAATAATAATTATGAAAGCAGAGACAGATCGAATCAAATCATTACGCTCCCACGGGAAGTCACGACTCCTCGGCGAACAACAGGACGTATAGAATTACGATCCCCGATAATGATCAAGCTGAAATCAAAACCCTTGAGAACAACGTTAAGAAAACCAAACAAACCCATGATCCAAGCATGCTAAGAGAATAAAATAACTTACGGTCAGCAACACGCCCATTTCCTCGAACTAGTAGGCCGATTGGAAGGGGATAACCAATAATGTGTAGGTATCGGATACATCGATCACCGATTGGTTAGGAGGCGTAACGATGACGGATTGGGGGACAAGATGGCGATAGAGGGAGGAAAAGAGGAGGACAGTCTTCGGAGAGTTTTGGAAGAGTAAGGTAGACACTGGGGAGATTCTTCTGGGCTGTTCCGGATTGAGTAGGAACAGAAAGTCTTCAGGAAAGTGAAATGCACCTGAGGGCACCCGGGAGTACGTTAACTTCTACCAGTACCTTACGACACTCTACCACTTCACTCGACGAGATTCCATCGCACCTGAGTCCATCTTCTGGGTCCATCTTCTGAGGACATCAGTGAGGACACCGACCGACGTCCACCAACCCACCGTCAACCCCAGGGGGCGCGGGACTCCGAGGAACCGATCTACGACGCGGCCCGGACCAGGAGGACAGGACGACTGGACGCACGGGGACGCGAGGTGTTCCAGAGAACTCCAAAATATCTGGGTATGTTCCCACTTCATTAAAAAGGTGCACAGTTAGGATATATTAAATAAAATATTGAAAGACGAACTTAAATAAAAGAAGCCAAGAAATAATAGCTAGCAGGAGTTAAAAATAAACTACTATAATAATAAGATTAAATGCAGGAGAACTATAAGATATCTCGAAGGGATAAAATAATCTAACTAATATAAACTAAAAGGGGTGATGTCAGAACGCAAGTTAAGAACCCGCCTGCTATGTGGGTTGAATGTATAAAGTATTAGGTTAATAATATGTCGGATACATAAAAGGGGTTTTGGATAATTCTGTTTAGTGTATACTGATTCTTTATTCAGTATAACACATGAATTTTGAATGTATAAATATTAGGTTAATAATATGTCAGATATACAAAAGGGTTTATTAGATGATTTTATTTAGTGTGTTTTGATCCTTTGTTCAGAGTATCACAGGAATTATATGTGAATATTAACAATAATTAAACAAGGGAGAGATAGGAAGTTTTTATTTGATGGGGTTATTTTATGTATGTATTTTATGAATGATAAATATCCATGGGGAAATCCCATCAATGGATTTGGTAATTCTAGGGAGCCTTTATGTCATGTTTTAATTATATTAAAAATGTGTTAGTCATTGTTGTTCAGACGTTTGTTTTGAAGGACCATTATTATACTGTAAGAGTAGAGGATAGTAGAATTAAAGTGCGAAGTGAAAATTTTAAATGTATTAAACGGACATGGAGTGAGTAAGTGGAGCAAGATATATGTGTTTATCAGGGATAAAGGACTCTCTATATACATAAATTTGTTCAGGAGGCATAAGTGCACCTTTTAAAATATTCTGTTTATCATTTATTATAGTTGGGTTATATTTATCATGTATATTAAAGTGTTTTCATTTCCTTAATCTGTGTTCATTCCAATCCACGGTCCTATGAGTTACCTCTGACTAGCTAAGTGAGTACAATATCAAATTTATTCAATCCCAAAAATTTAGCCCCTTAAAAAGGTTTACATACCTTTTCAAACTTGACATTGATAAGCTTTGATAAACTGCAATCTACGAAGCAGGTGGAAACATAATGACAGGTATAAAAATCACCCTTGTTGAGAGATATTCTTGCATTGAATTTTATGTTTAAAACAGTGTACATGAAGAGTGCTCTCCAATTTTGCAAGCTTTTACAAATCTTCTAAACAGCATTGAAGTTGGATAGTTTACTGATTTTCCACAATTTAGATTGTTATAACTGTTAAAAGTAGCCGAAGCTTAATGGGCTGTTTTATGGTAATATGGTGCCAATGCTTTTTATCTTCCTAACGATATTTCTATAAGTAAATAATGGTCGTTTCAGACACTTTAGTTCCATGATCAAACTTCATCTTATCTTTTAAGTTTCACTAACGTCCTCTTTCAAATGTTCGTATTTAATCAAAATATACAGTTTATTAGTGTAACATTATCTTATAAATATAAGACATTAAGTCAGCTCAAACGATTTGATGGGATTTTTTAAGAATCTACAAAACTAGCAAACCACAACACTAAATATAATTTTGGCCTAATTAAAACATTAAAACAGCTTTATTAAAACTTAGGACCTTAAATTTTGTAACAGTATTTTTTCTGAATCGTACAATACATCATGTCATAACAACTAGGTGAATAATTTGTTAAAGTTTAATCAGGATTTTAACAGCCTATAAACATTTGCTGCAGTAGCATAGAAATAGAATGCAAAAGATAGAAATAGAATAGAAATTTATATATAAATGTTATATATAATTAATGTGCATAGTCTGGTCGTACATTCCCACACCTGATCGATAGAACCATTTGCGGTAACTTATCTCTCTAAACGAACTCCAGGGCTGTAGGTACGGTAGGGGTTACGTTCAAACCCAATTTATCACCTGTTTCATTACCATGTAGATTGTAACGTTACAACCAAATATTGTTCAAACATTAGTAATAGTAATGTTTGATAAAATTCGTTTCCTTTATTATTTTATTAATGTTTAATGTTTTACAGATCGAAAGGCGTTGTAAACTACGACTACAAAATTGCCATCTGTTACGATTAAGGGGTAGGTTGGGTATGGTTTTATCAGGAAAACAGAAATTGATTGTAGTTATTTTCTAGCTATCTTTCGGCATTGTCAGAATATCTAAGCTATTTCAAACCATTGTCAATTAGAACTCTGTGCCTTCGTCGGTCAGTTCCAATGGTGTTCATGAGTGCAACAGTTTTTATGTTAACTATGGTATTAACAACAGTAAATATTACAAAAACCCCCCTCATAGGCAGCAGCCTGTGCACGGGGCCGACTCAGTGTTTAACTCTCTTCATCACAACGTTGCGCTCAATAATTCACATAAGATACAAACAAATAAAGACTAACTTATGAAAGAAACCCCGAAGATATATTTATGCTAAAGGTAGCTTAGTTAAAACTAAGCTATAACTAGTTATAATAATAAACTGTGATATTGGTATAATATACAAAAGGAACATTATATTTTTATATTTTCTAAATATCAATGTATGTAAACATTTATATGCAAGTTTGAAAGGTTCAGAACACACGCATAGGCGCAAACGAATTAAAGTACAGAGTTGCAAGCTATTATTTAATTAAACTTTAACTA
This sequence comes from Allygus modestus, assembly GCA_963675035.1. Lineage (NCBI taxonomy): Eukaryota > Metazoa > Arthropoda > Insecta > Hemiptera > Cicadellidae > Allygus > Allygus modestus. The sequence goes on from OY776114.1 coordinate 19,445,377, forward strand.
CTTCTATATGAGTATTTTCTATTACTTTGTTGGGGCGAAAAGATTCGAGATTAAATTTGTCATAGCCATTATCTATCATCTATTGATAACGTATATGCAATAAGGTTTACAATAATTTGATGTTATTGAAGTGTTCATAAAAAAATCACATACTTTCAATTTTAACACAATTAGTTATACTTAAAATACCGATTTTCCGATTATTGTGAATTTTATCCAGCCTCATAATTAATGTTATAGATCAAATTACCGGACGCGGTAGCTCACAGGTAAAGAGCCTGACTAGCAAGTCAGACGGCTGGTTCGATCCCGGTCCCGGCCGACTCCTGTAAGATCATAAACGGTTATCTCTGGCTTGCCCATGTGACTAATGCCGTTACGGTACCTCGCTGTCTTTAGTTCACCGCACAGGTGAATAGCCTATGGTAACGGGCAGTTGAGATTTATTTATAAAATGAGCTTTTGTCCAGTTGGTAAATTGTGAAATTTTTTATACTTCACTCAATTAAACAACTTATTCAGAACTTATAATTTCGAATTTCGATACGATAAACAAATTCAACCAACGTTTGCCTTCGGCTGAAATTAAATCACTCCCAACAACCAAGACGACCTACCACATAAAAACAGCAACAGCCTCCTCCGATATTAAAGTGGCAGTTAAGATTATATCTGCGTTACGACTGTGACTGCGCTTGCTAAGCCAAATTCAGTATTCCTTTTACTACCCTTATTTGTACTTAAATTAAACAGCTTTAGTTAGTGTTTCTTGAAAGCATTCTTTTATGTTTTTGTAAGAATTTATATGTTCTAAATTCGCAGAATATAATAAATGAGAAACGGTTAGTCTGAGTTACGTAAAGTTCCATTGATAGGATAATAATTTCTAACAATAAAAAAGTTCTTAAAATACAGCTTAGGTTTATAAGTTAATTATACCCTGCTGACAAACTCTTTTTTAATTGGCTCATCAATATAACGTGAAATTTAGTGGTTCAGGTTTTGATGTACTAGTATATAATCATAAAACCGATAGCAAGTTTACCACTAAAATACTTTTTATTTCAAATTACCATCTAGGTTTTGGACACTAGTTTTTAAACTTGTAAGCGTTAGTAAATACTTATATAATATATAATGTTAATATATAATATATACACATATCATATGAAATATTTAAAATTTGTTTTGTGAACACAATTCAAAGATGATACTTCATTTTTACAAAACCATATATCACAATACACAACACACAAACACAAATTACAACATAAACAAACATATTGTTCGTTATATTAATAGTTATTCATCATTTATATATTGCTATAATTACAATAATATTAATATTTTAATAGGCTACAGGTTTTTCAAGTACAAGTGCTGACCACATGTTTCTCACTCTAAGAAATCTGTCCAAATGTGAATGGTCATGCAGTTCAGTAATTACCCAATAAGCTGTAAAAATTTTATCATCGAAGACGGAAATGACTACTGAAAACATCGAGTCTACTAGTGGAGTGCAAGCACTTAGAACAATGAATATTTCATCCAACAAAACTTGAGTAACGTTGTAAAACAACATTTTTATGTATGTGATACAACACAATTTTCAGAGACACCATCAGCATTTAATTTAAATTTATTTAAACATGGAAAATATTATTTCAAAAGTTCATGACTGATAAGTTTACAATCGTAAATGCTGTGGCAAATTCCCCCTAACGGTTTATTTTGGAGAATATTCAAATTCATCCCACTAGTACAGAATATACACAAACGATTTTACTGACGGTAAAATATGAACTCTCCTTGAGGACTCTTTACTGATTTCTACATCCTGAGGTCTTGGTCAGATAAGCACAAGTTAAAATTTCCAAATTTGGTCTAAGATTACTAAACTATTATTAAGTCTCATTAATAATATGACTAAATAATGAGTAAATTAGGCTAATATTTATGGTTTATTACTAATAAATTGTTTAAGGACAGGCTAGTTTCCCCTGTGACAGATATGTTAGTTTCTTTATATGTAAATTATGAATGTTGATGAAAATAAAAACGGCACCTGTTTATAAAACTAAATGCCCTCCACACAATTTTTATTCCCAAGTCAAAGTCAAGGAGCTCTAGTTTTGAGTGTGGTTCAAAGTAAGTAACAATGAACTTTGAGAACATTTAATAATTCGGAAATAAAGGTTTTATTTTTAACTTATTCTTACTTTAAACGAGAACCAACCAAAGTTTATTTAAGTGTAATCAAATTGCGAATCATTTAAAATTCTACAAAAACATTATTTTATGATAATAAGAATCCAGTAATCTTGGTTGGTTATGATTATCTTGAATCAATAATCAATCATCTTTCATGGCATCGTATTAACATATTCGCTGTGGTTGTCCCGGAATCTGAACATTGCTCAACATTGAAACATATGAGATTTTAATTATAAAACATGTCAAACGTAGCAAAAGTGTTAAAATGAACTGTAATTAGTTAATAACGGAATTAATCTGTAAGTAATGTATTACGTTTAAAAAATATATAATTTTAATGCAGTTCAGTAAATGATAGTATAATTTTTTTATTTGGCATACTTGAACGACAAAGAAAGTGTGTGAATTTTTTTTCTTTAACTTTGGTCTTTTCAATATGAAAAACATATTGGGGACTGTTAAAAAAACTCGAAGCCGATTTCTATAACAATTACACTATTATTACAGAGTCTTTGATTGGAAAGGCTGATAAGTAGTTTTTAATTGTTTCATTTATTCAGATATCAAAGGGTTTGTTTTTTAAAGAAAAGAATAATTAATTATAAATACTTTATTTGCTCATAATCGATTTTGTACATTACAAATAGTAATATCATACAGGTATACTTTCAACATTAAAATTCTATATTTAATCTAATATATACTAAATTAGATTAAATATAGTATTAATGTTTAAATACTTAGGTTTTGTTTTAGTGAGAAATAAATGTTATACATTTGCTCCCTACTAAGATACATATTTTTGGCAAGGTTTCTATATTGAATCACAGTGAATCATAAAACATTTGTAATAACATCAAACAGACCAACTGACACAAATCTAGCAGTTTAAGACAGACGATTATACGCTGTTTTATTTTTTACTTGACCCAAGGTACACATTTTCTAAAGGGGTCTCCAGAATTCGGATACACGCTATATATTATTGTTGATGGTAAATCTATTGATTTTAAACATTATGGTAAATGTATTCCATTTACAAAACTTGAGCAGTTCAGAGATGGTTAGCCTCCTGCTGTGTGAGTCGGGCAACTTGAACTCACCAAGTCACTTGTTCCACATATCTGCTCTGATTGAGGGCATGTTTTATTCAGAGTCCGTGGCCGGCTGGTTTAAAAAGTTTCACAATACTCCCTTGTCCACTTGGTATTTCAAGTTGGGCTATTTTGGAAGCGCCTTCGAACATTTAATTAAAACAAATCAAAATAAAAGTACGAAACAGAATGTTACATGATATAAAAAGGATAAGAATGGTGTGTATTAGAATTAGCTGTATCTGTCATCAGTATGACAAGGCTATTTTTATGGTTTTCTTTAACTATACAACTTGGAGAGTAGCTTGACATAAACAAATATATTATTTACTCCACACTATGTTATATGGGTGTACTTGTGAACTATTGTTAATGTATAATAGATTATTTCCATTTAATAGTATAAGCAACTTTTGGTCCTAGGGTTGAACTATATTTGTTGTCATTCTGCAAACAATATTAAGATAACAATTTTACAAAAAATAATTTCTTTACTTGTCTAGGACTACCTTCAAAGGTTTTCTTCCATCATGATCTGGCTACTCTAAACAAACAGCTGTTACACAATTTTTCATTATTTACAAGTAATTTATCCATATTAAAAAAAAATGTCATCAAATGATGTTTTTTTTTGTCCTAAGACTGAAAAGATGTAGAAAACAAACTTTTTACCCAAGGAATAAAAAAGGTTAGCATCTTAATGCATGTAATGAACAAAACTGTTTTAGCGAATTTCCCCTATAGGGAAGAAGCTATTACCGTAGGTCTCATGGTAAGATTTAAGCCCGAGACCATGACAATTTTTTTTGTTTAGGTCCCCAGATGACTAAAACACTATTCGTTCAAATTTATATATATGTATATATGTATATATATATATATATATATATATATATATATATATATATATATATATATATATATGTGTGTGTCCGTGAATGCAATAACTTGAAAAAAAACGTCCGATTTCGATGAAATTTGGCTCGAATGTGTAAAGTGACATTTATGACTTTAAGTTCGAAAATCAGAAAAATCAGGGCATGGGAAGGGGGGTTTATGGGGGTTTTAAATTTTCCAAAAATCAGTTTTTTGCATTTTTTACCCTAAAATTTTTAAAACACTTAATTCTGGTTTAGACCATGTTATAGAGCTCAAAAAAACAAATAATATGGTATTTTTAATTATTAAGCTAAGTTAAGTGGTTGCGGAGAAAATCCAAAAAAACCTGCTCATAAAATCTCCTATGTTAATCTTATGGGAAAAAGGTTTTTGGCTTTTCCTCAGTTTATTTTAATGTAAACTTCACATTTGGTTTTACCAATCAACTCAGCTCCACAAAAAAATCATTTTGGTGTTTAAATTGTGATTCTACGTCCAACCGTTGCAGAGATATTCAAAGTGCTAAACACAGTACGTTGTCCAATGTTATCCTTATGGAGATTAAATAAAATTTGATATCTCCATTATTAATGAATGTATATTGATGAAACTTGGCACGTGTGGTCACGTAGTACTGGTATATAGATATTTGCAAAAAAAATGATTTTTTGTTGATTATCCCCGTAGCAGCGAACCTGCGTACTCAGCCCCCATGTTATTCGTATGGAGAATAAGTAAAATGTAATGACTCCCTTAATTATGAACATAAATTAATAAAACTTGGTATGTGGCTTCACCTTGTTGAGTTATATTGATATTTGCATAAAACCCCATTATTTTAGTTACTTGTTGCAGCAAACCTGTTTACTCATCTCCCATGTTATTCTTATGGAGAATAATTAAAATGTTATATAGTGCTTACTTATGATTGAATATTGATTAAACTTGGTTTGTGGCTTCACCTAGTTAAATTATATTGATATTTGCATAAAAACCAATTGTTTGTGTTCCTTGTTTCAGCAAACCTATGTACTCATCACCAATGCTATTCTTATGGAGAAAATTAAAATTGTATATATCGCTTATATATGAATATATTTTTATGAAACTTGGTATGCGGCTTTATATGGTATTAAGGCATATATTATGCATTGGAAATTCGCTGAGTACGCAGGTTTGCTGCAACGGGGGTATTATAAAGTTACGTTTTCACTGTATAAGTAAAAGCTCAGCTGTTATTGATTTTAATTATTAACTTTTGTTTTTGTTGTCTTGAGAGAATGAAATAAAATGTTGTTTGATATATCTGAATTAAAGTCATTTGAAGCAGTACTGTATGACGAAAGAGTTATTTACGTATTAGGAGCGTAAAGTAGGTCTTTGTAGCTTAAGAGTAAACTGCGTAACTTTCCGGTAGGACTAAGTCACTTTACACTCAAATTTCATATACAAATCTCCCTACAACTGCATTTTTGGAAACATAACAAAAATTAATTTCATTCATTTTAGCTGAATTCACGAGACTTGGGTCGTAAAACCGAATACCGAAAAAATACCTTTTTGCTAGCTAAACAGATAACTATTTTACGATTTGTTTTTGATCGTAAAGAAGCACTTTAGCTGAGTTATAGGAAAATAATTGTTGTTTCTTAAGTTCGAAAATCCTGTTGTCAATAAAATTAGGTTAAATAATATTTTGTTAAGCTAACAATTTTGAATATTTTGATCAGTAGTGACCGAAATCATGTATGTAATAATAACATGTTTTTAAATGTTAATATTTTTCAGTTTACAACCTGTTTTAGTTAAGGGTTTTGATAGTTTCACAAGTCAGTCGGATCATTAGTAAATGAGAGTTTGGTACATGCATGTACATTAAATATGCAAACAATATTTAGGAGGTTGATTATAAATATCTTATATCACATTTAATGAGATTGATCAAAACCGATTTTAATAGTCAATTTACCATTGATATTGTTCAGTTAAATAGAACAGCAGAAAGCAATTTACTATTCAATGAGTTATAAAGACCGCGATCGAATGAGAGCAAATATGATCTGTATCATCAACTTTCCTTAGTCATTTTCTCGTATTTTACTCACAAATAATATTTAAGTACCTACTTTAGGTATTTAACTATAACTACAAATAAATGTTAAGTATTTTAGGTTTCCCATTGAGCTATAATTGCAAATCTTTTTTTTTTAGATCGTTAGTTTCTAATTAGTATTTACTTACAAATATAATTTTAAAACATTTCACTTTTCACTTTTTGTTATATTTATTTAAAAAGTGTAATCGTCATTTAATTTTACGCAAAAACGGAATATGTGTTCCTCAGAATAAATATTGCGTTTTGCTATATTTTCAATTTTTTCAGTCATAATGCTGCAGAAAATTTCAAAATGATCATTAATTTCTACGCATCCTCTCTATAGGGGAAAGGCTATACTACTACTTGTTTGTTATTAATGTAACACTGATTGATGTAAACTAGTTCAAGTATTTTGGCATCTCAAAATGTGCATCCATCATCAACCACTACAAAACACTAAACCATCTTTAAGTTAATTCACATGAACATCCTTGTGATATTTTACCGTGCAAAAAACTAGGAAATTAAAAATAACTTGTTTAGCTTGTTAACTTTACCAGCCATTATGGTCAATTTATTGGCTATAAAGAGCGTTCCTTGTACATTTCTGTATTGCAGATGTAGTCTTACGATTTTTTTCTGTTGCACCTGATACTGGTATAGTAAATATTGCACGATCCTAGAAAAGCCATTGGGTTTCTTTAAAATAAACTCACAGCCTACAACAATTTTCAACTATTCATCTTTTTAATAATTCACAAATTTTTAATTTTTAATTCCAGTCAAAGCATCGCAGGAGCTCCATTACTCTGTGACCCAAATCCACAAAACTCTCGATTGCGTTTTCACATCACGTACTTGCTTTGCATTATCTCAACGTTGCATCTGATGGAAAACACACTCATTAATAAATTGTGGTATAGTAGATAGTTTAAAATTGCTTTTAAAATGGTTCTGCATTTATTTGGCTTTAACTTTATTCAGGAAAATTAATAAATTAGGAGTTACATTTTATTTGACGTGTGTATTGTCAAATCCCTGAGAAAATGAAAATTTAAAATGTTATTGAATTTTCAAATTTACAATTTTTTCTGAAATGAATGACAAATAACTATAGTTTCATCGATGGAATTTTAGTTTTTTTTTTTAGGTTACAATGAAAACCATCTTGTGTTAATAAACTATACTGTCATCAAACCATATACTGTTTTAATAGTTTTGATTTTGTATAGTAACTGCATAAGAATATTTAGAATATAGAATATTTTTATTCTATCTAAGAATATTTTTAGGATTTGTTCAACATTGAATCATATTCAGTGTTATTTTGAAAATATCTTTAATATAATGCTTAGTTTATCTTTAATATAATTTTTAATGTAGTGCTGGGTTTTATGTTACAAACAGCATTAAATCATTTGTGTACGACAATCTTGTTTAGAGGTCTAATTGTAAGGGAACCAACGTTTATTTAGTTGTGACGGAATTTCACACCCGGTGAAAACCTCTTTGATGTCTAATTAACGTAAATTTCCGCTTGGCACCTCTTTTAGAAAACATTCTGTTTATTCATAATCAATGGTTTTACATATTGTTTCTGCCAAATACAGTAGTTGCCCGTATTTTTTAATCTATGCCAAATAAATTTATTAGATCAGTAATGCATCAACTGGCTTATTTTGCAACTACCGACGTTCCTATTGCTGCTTACTACGTGATCATATAACCGTAAATCTCCTATGGTGACCCCATTTGGGGATCGGAAAGTGCAAGAAAAATTATAATGAATTTGAATTTGAATTATTCTTTTTAAAATTTAATCCGTTCTCTAAACAAACTTTTCAATTTAAATATTGTATTGTATATTTCTATAAATTGTTAACCGTTTTCGAAACAAAGCATTGAAGTTTAAATAAATATTATATTTTTCTTTATTATATTAATATATTTTCATTTAATATATTTGGACAGCTCGAGCCGAAGAAAATTTATAAGACATTGCCCTTAATATTCGTAAAAGGATATACATACTATTGATATTTCATTTTCCGATAAAAACGTGCTGTATAAAATATATCTACAAACTACAGACTTGTCACATCAGAACTAAAACATTTTAAGTGCAAATATTTCAAATGGATTTCCATAAAAAAAAAGATCGTGTGTTTGGTAATACAGAAAACCCCCGTCACAGCAAACCTGCATACTCAGCGAATTTCCAATGAATAAATAACACAACACATTAAAACACTTAACAAGATTCGTAAGAAATATATTGACAAACTATAGCAATATTTAAAATATTAATTATTCTCCATAAGAATAACATTGGGGATGGGTACGCAGGTTTGCTGCAACAAGAAACAGAAAATTAGGTTTTATACAAATATCGATATAACTCAACTAGGTGAAGCCACCCACTAAGATGCATCCATATACATTCATAAATAAGCGATATTTAACATTTTAATTAATTATTTTCCATAAGAATAACATGGGGACAAAGTACCTAGGTTTGCTGCAACGGGAACCATAGGCGAAATTTGTTAATGCAAACAACAATAAACCACAACCACATGAAGCCTTATACCAAATTTCGCCAGTTGTTTTCATAAATAAGCGAATACACAGTTTTTCTTTTTCTCCATAAGAATAACATTACACAACGTACTGTGTTTAGCACTTTCAATATCTCAGTAACCAATTGACGTAGAGCAATCATCGAATTACCAATTTTTTGTATGCTGAATTCAATGGTAAAAATCAAAATTTGATTACATAAAAATTACATGTGGAAACCCCAAAAAACCCATTTTTGGGATAAACCCACCCCCAAAAACATAAAATCACCCCTTCGGATGGAGCGATTCGTTTGGTTTTCGAACTCTTTCAAATAAATGGTACTTTACACATTTTGACCAAATTTCATTATGATCGACCTTTTTTACGAGAGTTATCGTGCTTACGGACACACACTCACACACACACACACACACACACACACACATATATATATATATATATATATATATATATATACATGTATAAAATTTGGAACGAATAGTGTTTTTGGCATCTGGGAACCTTAAAATGAAAAGGTATCATGGTTCCGTGCTTAAGTCTTACCATGAGACCTACGGTAATAGCTTCTTCCCTATAGGGGATATTCGCTGAAACAAAATTTTCTTGAATCTACTGAATATCCGGATATAACCACCTATTAGAACGTGATATTTATCGACATTGGTACCTGACAGCAAGTCTTCCTTCAAGATTTATGGACAAAGGCTGGATGAAGCTTCTTCTCTCTTCATCCACGTCAATGACACGGAGTAATGGTTTATGCGTTACACAGGTCTACACCTTACTCTATTCATCCCCACTCTATACATAATGTGGATAGGCTATTGTGGAAGTGGCGTGTGATTTAATACGACTCATGATCTATATGGGAAGTCGGATTTGGTTAACTAACTATTAATTCGATGGATAAATAATAGCCGTAATAGGATTACATTGTTCTTAAACTCTTCATTTGTGTATGAGGTATTTTTTTTCTTTTTCTTTTTTAATTACTCTATTATCCTAAAGGACTTAAATGAGTTTAAATTTATGTAGAAGACCTTCGAACATCACACACAAAAACATGATACAGTTAGTTGCTTGTGTGCTATCTGAACTTCTGAGGGAATGAATGAGTCATCCTTTAAAAACCCACGATAAGTAGTAATATTGGACGGGGATAAAATAAGAAGATGTAATGATTGCCTGCGAATCACGTATACAGTACTTAGCATTAATCCCCAAGTTATTTGTGAATCTACTGATTACTATAGGGTTGAATATAAGAAATAATGTGTTTGTTTTCTGATATGTTTTAATAAAAGGTTATCATATTTGTAATAATAAATTAGTTTCAAGTCAAAAATTGGTAACAAACAGACAGTGTTATCGTAAAGGTTTGGCTTCTACGAGATACAACATGCTAAACCATTTAAATAATAATCAAAGGAAGTTAAGACTAATTTGTGCTGGTTAACTGATGTTGAATAACAGTATTACGGGTATACAACCCTCCAGTTTCTCCAGGATATTTTCATACCGAAGTTATTGTGTAAGCTAAAGTGTAATTTTCCAAGACAACTTAACGAAATAATGTAATATAGTAGGGAAATTCATTTGTCAGAGTAAACTATTTACAAGGAAAAAAAATTAACAGTTTTAGTAATATATTTTTGGAAACTAACATGCGAATTATAATATTGGGATATCAAATGTAGTAATATATTTAATCAGTTTCAAAACGTCTTTAATTACATCCCTTTCTACTTTTAAAACAAAATGGCTTCCTCAGAATTTCAGCTTGGTCCTAATTGTATTATTATCTCATGGAGGACTCATACAGAAATTTAATGGTACTACATGCCAGAGTTTCATTATTTAAATTATTTATCCAGATTTATCACTGACATTATAAGACCTATTTCAAAATTAGCATTTTTATATACATTGATGTGTATAACAGAAAATTATCTAAAAGACTCTTCATATTAAATACGTTTGATTTTTAAAAAGTTTTTTATGGCATCACTTATTGTTGTTAACTATTATCATCCCATTGTGTACGAACGGCTCATATAGTTGTAACAGTAAAACTTATTGTTCGTTTCTCTGAAAAATCTCTGAATATGTTAATACTTTTTCTAGAAGTAAACGATATGTTTATATTTAATTTGGAATGATATAAATTATTGGATGTTTGTCAGTTTAATATGATTAGAACTGCAACGCTGAATTCATCATACATACCAGTGAATATCATCTAGTTTAAAATTGTATAAGAAATCTGTGACAGTGCTTTAGTGGCAATACGACGGTTTGGTCCCAGTAGCAATCACCACTCGGTCTATGGGGAGTGACCAAGCCACGGTGACAAGTCTACTTTTTATTTCTGATGATCAAGTTAAAGATAACTATAAACTAATTTCTAACATGTCTTAGTAAGTATCGTGATAATTTATGTACACAATCCACACATTTGATGTTAATACCAACAAATATACTACTACTTCTACAATAACACGTTGTTACTCTAAGAAGAGATGCAATCAATTACGTCTTACAACACGTGAAAATTTGTTTACACTCATACTGTACTCACGTTCAACTGTGGGACTAATGCGTATTATTTCCTTCATAGTTTATTCATTTCACTTCTCATGATTAAATTTTTTTTTTAAACTTTAATAACACATTTACAAAATGTAATAAAACTATGGAAGCATGACGATATTACAATTTGCCAATTAAATATTTGGTTAAAACGTATGCATATTACAAAAGTATATTGCCATAGGGCCTTAAACGTTAGGTATCAGAATAAAATGGGTTACAAATAAAATTGGATTATTATAAAATATTATGGATTTTACGTTCCATCAATCTTCGTTAGAGTAACCCCTTAATCTAATAACTAGACGAATTCAAAATAATTCAGATTGAATAATACCTGATTCGTCTAAATATAAGTGTGTCCGTTTAGGAGCAGATTAGCACAAATCCTAGAATGACTGTAATGCCAAACATTTTTCAGTTAATCTGTATATAAAATGATAGCAACCATGTTGTTTGTAAGCCGTACAAAATTACGGGTTGATGTATTTGCTGTCGCTGGTGTTCTAACAATGTTTGGACTGGATTTTTCGGCCTTTGACCGATGTTTAGGCTTGTGATTGAAGTAGAAAAATACAACCAGTCTGCTTTCAAACAGTTTTCTCGTATTTGTATAAATCAGGTTAGAATAAATTGCATCTCACAACATACTGTGGCACAATACATTGATACTTAGACTGTACGCACATAAAATGTAGTACAAGGCAATCTATTTTGACTAGACTTGCCGGTCTTCATCACGAGCTGCCAGAGAGTGAAATCATTCTTATTCCGGTATTTTTAAATTTCTATAAAAATTGTTGTTGCAAATCTTATTTTAATTATTTATTTATTATTTTTCATTAAAATCTAGGTGATTAATTTTCATTTTAACTGGCAGAACTAGTTGTTATTATTTATTCTGAGTTATTCTTGCTGCTGTAAGATCGATTCAGAGATATTAGCTGTTATTCCTACCTTTGTTCTTCTTAGAGAATAAAGTCTTTTAGTGTTATGTTTTTCTGATATTTCTTTGTTTTTTCATTATGGTAATTACTATTTATTAAGTGCAATTTTAGAATGTTACTATTCTCGCAGAACCAATTTTATTTGTTGTTGAATATAATGATTTTCTGCATTATTATTAAAATTATTTTATTTTGGAAGTCACCATTGAAAATTAAATAATCACGTATCATGCTACTCAAGTAATTGTTTAGGAATAACAAATTTGTTGCATTTTTTACCTTAAAATTTGTAAAACACTCAATTTTCGTTTTGACCATTGTATAGAGCTAAACAAAACAATGAATAATATGGTATTTTGAATTATTAACCTAGGTTAAGTGGTTGCCGAGAAAATCCAAAAAACCTGCTCATAAAATCTCCCATGTTAATCTTTTGGGAAAAAGGTTTTAGCGAATTTCCCCTGTAGGGAAGAAGCTGTTACCGTATATCTCATGGTAAGACTTAAGCCCGAGACCATGATAACTTTTTGTTTTGAGGCCCCCAGATGACAAGGTTATGGGGAAAAGGTTTTTGGCTTTTCCTCAGTTAATTTTAATGGAAACTTCACATTTGCTTTGAGCAATCAACTCAGCTCCAAAAAACAATCATTTTGGTGTTTAAAATGTGATGCTACGTCCAACCGTTGTAGAGATATTAAAAGTGCTAAACATAGTACGTTGTCCAATGTTTATCCTTATGGAGAATAAATAAAATTTGTTATCTCTATTATTTATGAATGTATATCGATGAAACTTGGTATGTGGCTTCACGTTGTATTGGTATATTGATATTTGCATCAAAAAAAGATTTTTTGTTGATTATCCCTGTAGCAGCAAACCTGCATACTCAGCCCTAATGTTATTCTTATGGAAAATAAGTCTATCTCCTTTGATTATGAACATAAATTAATTAAACTTAGTATGTAACTTTACCTGGTTGAGTAATATTGATAACTGCCCAAAAACGTATTTCTTCTTTTTTTTTGCAGCAAACCTGCGTCCCAGCCCTAATGTTATTCTTATGGAGAATAAATAAAATGCCATAGATTACTTATTTACTTATGTATTTTTGTGAAACTTGGTAAGTGGCTTTATGGTCGTGAGAAACATATGCATGCATTGGAAATTCGCTGGTACGCAGGTTTGCTGGGATGGGGGTATTTGGCTTTTCCTCAGTTCATTTTAATGTAAACTTCACACTTGCTTTTACCAATCAGTTCAGCTCTACAAAAGAATCATTTTGGTTTTTAGATTGTGATTATACGTCTAACCGTTGCAGAGATATTCAAAGTGCTAAACACAGTACGTTGCCCTATGTTATCCTTATGGAGGATAAATCAAATTTAATATCTCGATTATTTATGAATATTGATATGAATATGTATATTTATACAACTTGGTATGTGGTTTCACGTAGTACTGGTATACTGATATTTGCACAACAAATTGATTTTTTTTACTATCCTCGTAGCAGCAAACCTGCATATTCAGCCCTAATGTTATTCTTATGGAGAATAAGTAAAGTTTTATATCTCCCTTAATTATGATGATAAAATAAAACTTAGTATGCAGCTTCAACTGGTTAAGTTATTTTGACAATTGCATAAAAACACAAATTTTGTGTTCCTTGTAGCAGCAAACCTGCTTACTCAGCCCTAATGTTATTGTTATGGAGAATGAATAAAATCCTATGGATCACTTATTTATTCATGGATTTTTATGAAACTTGGTAAACGGCTTTATGTGGTAGTGAGAAACATATGCATTGTACATGCATTGGAAATTCTCTGAGTACGCAGGTTTACTGCGAAGGGGGTATTTGAATTATTTATAAACGTATCTTAGTAAAGCATAAAAGAAACAAAATGAGATTTAATAAAAATTTACATGATGTATCAAATAAATATAATAAAATCATGCAGTTGTCTATAAAGGACATCAACAATAATTTCCAAATCTTATAATACACTTTAGAGGAAGTTGCACTTTGTAGCAATAATTCAGAAAGCTACATCATATTTTGATATTACAGTAGGGTCTTATCTGTATATAGTATTGCCCATTAGCGTGCATTTTAATAAAAATGGCATACTAAAAAAGTAGAAATATTGTGTTATTGTTTTATATTTTAAACCAGTTTTTTATACTGAGTGAACAATTTTAAAATATTTTATTGTGAAGTAGAAATATATGTTTATATTTAAATTAAATCAATATATTCATAATATAAATTGAAGTCTCTGTTTGCGTCTAAATGTTTATCTGTTACCTCCTCCTAAACCACTCATCCGATTTCGATGAAACATTGCATGGTCATACAGGTTAACCCTGGGAAGCCACTAATAAAAATCCTAGAACTAAAGGACTTCGCCCCACTGGATTTCAATGTTACCATGATAATCACATGAAAGAACATTTTGTTTTATGTGTTATGTTTTTTACAGGTAACTAATATAAAATGTTGTAAAAATCTGTCTATTTATTTAGGTAGCAAGCTGTAATGTAAATAGTATACATTTTTTTAGTGTCAAAACAAATCAAGACGGAAAACATAATCTCTCTCTAAATTACTTTTGGTTTCTTTTTACTTTACGCGCTCCTTAACCATACATCGAATTGCGATGAAAAATTGCACAGTGATCCTGGTAACCCTAGGAAGGTTTATAGCCATTTACTTAAAACCTAGTGCTTTGCCCCACTGGACTCGCTTGGAAATCCTATGGTCATTAGGGATCCTCTTGAGCGGTAGCAATGTACCTAATATATCAGAGTCAAACATAAGTCTAATCATGTTCTGCAAATGTTTTAGTGCTCTGCCTTCTGGAAATTTAAAATACCTATTCCAACCAGCTTACTACTGCTGCTACTACTGGACTGAGGGGTAAAATTCAGTAGAAAGAAAGCTGAGAGGTTAACGTCAGACATAAACCTACCCCTGATAATAAATACTTTGCCCCACTGGAATATGATACCTGGTTTAATGATTTCCCCATAAATTTAATATTTTGTTTTGTAAATTCCAATACATTGTTAAACATTGCCATTGAATAAAAAATAAATAAATAAATAAATATACCCATGTCAAACATTATACACCAATGACCACCGAACTGATGGAGCTGAAATTTGTTAGAAAAATAGATAATACACCAGAATCAAAATACACATTCCCTCAATCCAAAGATCCTTTGGGGTCCCGCCCCACTGGTATTTCACGCTATGTTTACCATCTTGCACCTACTACTGGACTGATGAAGCCGAAGGTCAGTAGGATGATGGCTAAAGCACTCAAAGCAGAATGGACAGACATACTCCAAATGATTTTTTTTATAGTCCCACCCAACAGGCATTTATTATTCCCATATTCTAATTATCGCTCACCCAATTAACGGGGGGGGGGGGGTGTTACGGGCTGCGTGACAGTAGAAACTGTTAAAGCATGCAAAATCGTCAGTTACAGTGACAAAATACCGTACGCCACAATCCAATACTTAAAAATTAATAAGTGTGACGTGACATGGGTGAGGGGGGGAAATGACCAGCGTGACAGGGTGATAAAGGGCGGGAGGGGGTCAAAAAGGGCTGAATATAGCGTGACATAATTTATCAATGGCCCTTATATGAACATTAAAGATTGGACATATATTATTTCAAATTTTAGTTAAGCCATATTAATAGTTGATTGTTTTTGTAGTTAAGCCATATTTCCCTTAATAAATCATCGGAACGAATAACTGAGCTATCATGTTGAAGATACTTTTACCATTAAATGTGTAAAATAAATAATTCAAAACCATAAAAATGATAACATAAATGGGCGATTCTCACTTATTTTGAATGTATTGGTGAAAGACACGTTCCATCTTAGAAAGACAAGTTCAAATAACTTAAAAAAGGTGTCTCATTGGAAGTTGTAATACAACTAAATTGATAACAAATATATTTACAAACACGTCTTGCCAATAGGCCTATGCAAATAAAATAAAGTACAAAAGACACACTCTTAACCACCCTACATAGGACTGAGCCCTGGGTCGGATAACTGAAAGGTCGGTTAAAACAAATAACGTTTGGATAATTTGTCATATTAAGCACTAAAATTATAAAAGTCAAACGTCAGTTAAAAAAGGGTATAAAAACAGGTACCAAGATGCATCTTTGGAATAATTGCTAACTATGGAAACATATGATCGACTTCTGATCTGATATTTTTTCCGGTGCAGTATCAGGAATACAGCTGCGGCGGCAGATGTGAGTTAACTTATTTCCTGGAAATGAAAAGGCGGTTAATACGATGGAAGGTTAAAGTGAGGATGGTTAAGAGGGTGTCTACTGTAATCAGATGAGCTCACAAAGTGAGGAAGATCTCATACCTGACTTCAATGCTTCTATTGCTAACGAAGTGATTCAAACTGGAGTGTCTTATGCACGATAACTACCGTGTCCATATCATAAAAAGTTTAAAAAAAATTAATATGACCGTATTTTGCATCTTTTAAGCATCCGGAACTTACTGAATCACTTTCGTGTAACATTTTGCCAAATTAATTTTTACAAAGGTATCTTCAGAAAAATATTAGTTGCACTCTGCTAAAAAGAATTAATGTTCGCACACACATTTAATAATAAATAGTATCAAGTTCAGTAGTAATACACTTCACACTCTAGCCAAATGTATTAGGTGAGCGACTCGCATTGAAATTAAACATTGTAAATAATCAATTGGAATAATATGAGCGGAGGCAGACTAAGTTACACATCCACTGACTCACGTTCATCTTTGCTCGCCTAGACTCGGCCAAAGTGTGAAGATGGCATACAATTTTGAATCAATTTTGAATACCCATTAACTAAACATAGTTATATCCTTATTTATTAGTGAATTTCCTAAGGAAAAGTGAACTATTAGCATGACCCGCACGGTGAGACTTAAGCCCGGGACTGCCGTAGAAGTTCCTAACGTGACCCCCTTAACACGTTTTGGGGGGTCGTTCAAAATTATATATATATATATATATGTGTGTGTGTGTGTGTGTGTGTGTGTGTGTGTGTGTGTGTGTGTGTGTGTGTGTGTGTGTGTGTGTGTGTGTGTGTGTGTGTGTGTATGCACTCTAGCGGTCGCATTTTTTTTGTCCAATTTACTTCAAATTTGGTAGGGATGTTCCTTTCTATAATCAGTCGGACAAGTTCGTTGGGCAAAACAATCGGAAAACTCTAACCCCCTTTTAAAGGGATTATTCTTTCAAATTTCAAGTTTTTGGGCCCAAAAAGGGTCAGAAAAGCTCCGGACGTAAAATTAATGCTTATATTAGTAGGGGGAATTAGATGGTTCAAAACCAGCAAAGGCGCGGTGTGGACGCGTGGACGCGAGGACGCCCCCCCCCCCCGTGAGGATGCGTGGATGCAAGGCCCCCCCCCGTGAGGATGCGTGGATGCAAGGCCCCCCCCCCCGACCTTCCCCATAGCCAAGCTCCGACCCCCCCCCCCCCCCCGTGAGGATGCGTGGATGCAAGGCCCCCCCCCCGACCTTCCCCATAGCCAAGCTCCGACCCCCCCCCCCGTGAGGATGCGAGGATGCAAGGCCCCCCCCCCCCGGTCGCCAGCGGCACTTTTCGTGATGACCTTGAACATGAGGAAAAAACTTTCGGAAATTAATAATTAGCCTATTTATCCACCGATTCCCACGGGACTTTTTCCAGAGTGTAGGCCTATCCCCAGGGAAGCGAATGACGTAAGAACCCCATAGATCCACCATTAAACAAGGCCGCTATTAATTTATAACCGCGTTTTCCTTATGGGATCTCAGCTGTTTACCGACTGATTTTGACGAAACCTCACCACATGTCAGGCCGTGACCTAAGAAAACCATCGCTTAAAGAAAATTGAAAATCCACTGTTAAACGGACCCGCTATTAATTTTTAAATGTGTTTTCCTTATAGGATCTCGGCTGTTTACCGACCGATGTTGATGAAACTTCACCACATGTTGGGCAGCGGCTTAAGTAAACCATCGCTTAAAGAATATTGAAAATCCACTGTTAAACGGGCCCGCTATTAATTTTCAAACGTGTTTTCCTTATGGGATCTCATCTGCTTGCCGACCGAATTCGATGCTACGCGCCGGCTTGACTAAACCAAACTGCGAGCAGCGTGTCGAGGCGCGCGCTAGGGTCTACGTGACCGCCCGGGGCTGTTTACTCATCAGCGACCTCCTAGAAGCTTTCAGAGTGTTGTGGACGTTATCTATCATTTTTTCTTTTTTATTCTTTAATATATTTATTTTATTCTTAAAAGTTATGCTTAACCTACCCTCCATTTACTACAACCCTCGCATATATCGGGGGATTAGCTTCTCGAAGGAGCCAAACTATGACGTTGCGACATGAGACGTGTGTCGCTATTGAACTCACGTCTCCCAGGTCAGCCCTAAGCTGTCGACATTTGTGTGGGGCTAACGGTCTATCCAACCAGAAGTCAATATATAATCTACCGAAGAAGCATCTCGTGTAATAATACACCGTTTGTAGAAACACCTCAGCGTCTATTGAATCTACTTCTGTTATTGTGGAATTGATGTGAAATGGCTTTGTTACGAGGTAGGGCCCGACTGGCTCTGTAACTATTGCAAACAAGTGGAACATGGTGTACCGTTTGTCAGTAATGCTAGAAGGAGACTGGTGAGTAGGACCGAAGCTGTAAACAACTCGGTAGAAACCTCCATGACGTCATCCCTATGCCTACGTAATCAAGCGCCAGCCATGGTTTTTATGTTAAACAAGAAACCGTCAGTACTAATGACCTGTTTTCGAGAGAGAGAGTAAACGGCTTTAGCCGAGTAAACAGATTCAAGTAGTAAACAAGGGGCTGCCAGCCTCTGTACGGTTCCTCACCCTTGTATTACTGGGCTCAAACTGACGATCAGATGAGGAAGAGGTCGCCAGGCCTCTGTACAATTCCTCACTCCTATATTACCGGGCTCAAACTGGTGATTGAGATGAGGAAGAGGTCGCCAGCCCTATGTGCAATTCCTCACCCTTGTATTACCGAGCTCAAACTGACGATCGAGATGAGGAATAGGTCGCCAGCCTTCTGTGCAATTCCTCACCCTTGTATTTACTGAGCTCTGGTAAACTGACGATCAGATGAGGAAGAGGTCGCCAGGCCTCTGTACAATTCCTCACTCCTATATTACCGGGCTCAAACTGGTGATTGAGATGAGGAAGAGGTCGCCAGGCCTCTGTACAATTCCTCACTCCTATATTACCGGGCTCAAACTGGTGATTGAGATGAGGAAGAGGTCGCCAGCCCTCTATGCAATTCCTCACCCTTGTATTACCGAGCTCAAACTGACGATCGAGATGAGGAAGAGGTCGCCAGCCCTCTGTGCAATTCCTCACCCTTGTATTTACTGGGCTCTGGTAAACTGGCGATTAAGATGAGGAAGAGGTCGCCAGGCCTCTGTACAATTCCTCACTCCTATATTACCGGGCTCAAACCGGTGATCGAGATGAGGAAGAGGTCGCCAGTTCCTCACCCTTGTGTTTATCGAGGTAACTAATAGGACTTGTTTTACTGTTCACAGGCGGTGCATCCTCCCCGACAGCATCCACACTCTACCGTGAGGCATAAGGACAGGGTCAGCGACATGCTGACTCGACCATGTTGGAATTTCCGTACAAGAATATGTAACTATCTAGTTTCAAGGAACCACTGTGCCTTTGATGGTTTTGAATCGACTACTGTTCCGGGAACTGTTTACCGCTTACATTACACTACCAAGCTCCTCTGGAGGGCGATGCGGTGGAAAGTTCCACGGCCGAGGCCTCCTCCCGACCGGAGTGCTATTTATGAGCGCGTCCTCAAGGGTTTAGTCAGTTTGTCTTTGGAGCTCTTACTGTGCGGGCGAAGTATTGCCGTCTCTGTGATACACCTTGAGTTCCGAAGCGACAACAGCTACGAAGAGATCATGGACAACATCGAGTGGGATTGTGCCATCACAGACGTCGAGTTGGAAGATGTATGTGTTGCAGCGGAAACGTCAATGAATAGCAATGATAAGAAGAGGCCATTTGACGATGAAGATGATTACTTTGAAGGTGATGAATTCTACAACCAAAAGGACGACGATGATTGCACCTTGAAGCATTTCCATAAAAAGAGGCTATGGCGCAATGACAAAAAGTTCAAGCACGTTCATGAACCAAAGGTGTATTCAACCATCCAAGATCTTGACGACGCTCTGTACTCCAAACAACGGGGAATCAACAGCATGTGGAACCATTGTCCGCTGGACGACTTGGAATGGGAATATTGGCAGCGGGACATGGACTACAAGATGAATTTCTACCCTATTGAAGAGGAGCACATCTACGCCATTGAACATGAGCAGAAGTACATGATGCTTGTTGAAATGTGGTGGAATCAACGAACGGATGAACTCCACCCAGATGAAATAACAAAGTTTTTCAACATTAAAAAATAAATATTTCCCAACACCTTAGCCTCCACCTGATTCCACCATCATAATCGGCCTTTTTCAAGGCCACAAAAGCTTTTCATGTTAGGGATTAGAAGAAAATCTTTCTAATAAGAGGAGATTTCCCTTCTCTCCCTTCCCTCGATCCCTGTACCTTAAAGAAATAAAAATAGAAAATTAAATCAACCGAACACCAGTTGTCAAACACCCACGGGCTCATTCTTGTTCGGGAGTTTGAAGTGTGTGTTTGTGTAATAGTGTTGCTGTGTGACGTTCTGTCAGAGTGTTCACCCGACGTTTTGATCTAACCTATAAAATGAACCAGTTAACCGCCTATGTGTTTAATGATCAGCCTTTGTCTGTACTGTTTGACAGCAGCGATAATCCATGGTTCAAAGCTAAGGATGTAGCTACAATATTGGGCTACGCTAACCCTAAAGAAGCAATCAGAGTACATGTTAGAGAAAAATATCGCAAAACAATTCCTGAAGTATGGGGGAGCGAAAATCTCCTCCTAACCTATAATGAGAAACATTCAATCTTTCTTAAAGAGCCGGGATTATATTCGTTACTTATGAAATCTAAAATGCACATTGCTGAGAAGTTTCAAGATTGGATCTTTGAAGAAGTTTTGCCATCCATTAGAAAAAAAAAAAAAATGGTCAGTACAGACTTATAAACGAGAACCAAAGGCTGCTACAATCACTTACGAAGTCGCTAACAAATAACCGAAAGCTAGATCAAACAAACTCCGAGTTTAAAACTACAAATGATATATTGTGTATGGAAAACCAATCCATGAATCAAACGCTGATCGAACAGACACCTAAAGTGGCAGTGTTGCCTGAAGATGTAAATCTGAAGCATATATTTTGTGTAATGATTAGGGAAACCCTTCTAGAGCAGTACGGAGTTTGTGAATACAAGTGCATTCGAACACAGAGGAGGAATTTCAAACAAGCCTTGAAAAAAGCAAAGGAAGAAGGATTTACAATGTGCTACTGTAGAGAAAATGTCCCCAACGGCATAAACATAGTGAATAAGGCTAAAGAAGTGATGAATAGTTACGGCATGCACATTGACTGCAGATACAACAACATCATAACCTCGCACAATTTCATGAATATAGTTGAACATATCATTGACAATGTATAGGTCTGCGCTTGTGGACACGTTCCAGAACCTTCAACGCTTGTCAGGTAGTAACAGTCGATACGTGCTCCAAAGATGACCAGTGCGGATGATGCAAGAAAAGTAATCACCATATCAATGAACAAAATACGTTATAAACGTAACAACATCCGAGAAAGGTTCGCAATCAAGTTAGTTTTGGATAGAGCGAGAGATGTGTTTGAGAGAAAATATCATACGAAACAGCATACTTATGAAGAAAACAAAAATATTGAATATCATGTAAAAGAATATAACTATGAAGAAAACAAAAATATTGAATATGATGTAAAAGAATATAACTATGAAGAAAACAAAACAGACTGTTAAATTTAACGAGGAGCTAAATACACAGTACACTTACGAGCCCTGTGAGGATGTACAACAATTATCGTGGACTCAAATCGCAATAGATGAAATAAGATTCCGCAGACCGTTGGAACTGATGTTGGGTGAAAAAATCAAACATCTAACCTATTGCAACAAGATGTGTCACAGCGAGTGCATACAGTTTACTTCAAGGGTGAGCAGACGCACCACCAGTCCGTAGTACGGTTGAAGTCACACGGTAAGGACGTGAACATGGACGCTTACGCTTCTGCGGACGACTATATCAAATCGTTTATTCAGGAGATTGAGGTTATGAACAATAATGCTAGTGATCAGACATTGGCATCACCTCAGACGTCATCTGTAAAACCGATCACTGCCTGCAAGAGAGAAAGGAGGCTGAGGACGAAGACAACGGATCCAAGGCGATCAAGCGAGCCAAGGGAGTCGCCAAGGGGGTTGTTAAAAACGTCCTAACCCCTGACGACTACAGGGAATGTCTGTTTGACGGGGTGTTGAAAACCACCGTCAACACCCGTTTCCAGTCGTACCTGCACCGTGTCTTCACCGTACAAGTATAAAAGCTATCCTTGAGCCCGGCCGATGATAAACGCTACATCTTGGCTGATGGTATCCACACCTTACCTTGGGGGCATAAGGTCATCCCACCACTGCCCGCAGCAAGAAGTCGAGACAATCTCGAGGAGCAGCAAGGCGGACCTATGGAGGTGGATGAGGAGGAGGACATGGACGAAGAGTTCCCGGTGTAAACAGAACTAGGCTAATTTTTTTAAATATAATTAAGTATATTTTGTAAATAGTATTCGTAAGCAAATATAGTCAAACAGTTTAGTTTACAGCATACATCTGTGTTGTTACTACCCCTTGCATTTCCCTGACATTTACTTTCAAAAGACTCTTCTAATGCAAACTGAATTTTGTAAAACTATCATGTTTTCAAAACAAAACTTTCAAAATTGTTAAAAATTCGATATTCTTTCTTAAATACTAAAGAGAAAGACAAGTGAAAACAACAGTTAACGAGAAACAACAACATTTATTGAAACACAATAAGAATATACACACAAACATATTACAATCAAGAACTCAAAAGGTATTTACACAAAAATAGACTTAAGCGAAGATGGAGTAGAAGAGCCTACGGACCAGTGCTTCGTTATGGTGGGAGCGACCGGGTCGAAGAGCTGCACGTAGTCGCTGAGTGGTATATCGAGGACCGTCCGACAGTACAGGTAGGTGAGGCAGTAGTGGTCATAAACAGAAGTACCGTAGCCCTGGAGTCGATACCTGTTGTAGAGACTACCACCAGGCGCTTCTCAATCTGGGTGGTGTTCATCGCGGGCGGAAGCAGTCTCCGCCGATTGTGTGATACCCTCATTACTACCAGTTGCACGCTTTATCACCACCGGCTTCACTGTATATGTCAAACCAGTGACTCTGGGGACTCCTGAATAACGGTCCACCCAAAGGTTTTCCAATCGCGTTATAATGTTCATAATCATAATATAGATTTCATAGTCTTTATTTTCATCCAAATATAAGTTGCAACCATGTGTATACTGACCTCTATGATGTAACTGGATGTTCAAGAACACATTACCCTGATTGGCGGGATTTTGTACTGTATGTTGATAACCGGAATCTACCCAACTGACAGTCGGTGGTGAATCGTTCGAATCTTTTTCCACAAGCTCCAAGTCTCCAGGTAGTTCCGGGTGATTGACACTTCTACTGTTGTCGTTTATGCAACTGCTATCGGCACATATGCTGACGTTCTGGGAACCTCCCCCTTCGGTTATTTGGTTGGATGATGGTGATGCAAAGTCTTCAGATATCTCCGGAGCATTGCCACTT
Source organism: Allygus modestus (assembly GCA_963675035.1). NCBI lineage: Eukaryota > Metazoa > Arthropoda > Insecta > Hemiptera > Cicadellidae > Allygus > Allygus modestus. The sequence continues at coordinate 19,469,671 of OY776114.1, forward strand.
TCAATGTCGTTTATACAACTGCTATCAATACATGTGTTGACTTTCTGCGGACCTCTTCCTGCTGAGGTTTGTATGAACGATCTCGGTTGTGAGGAACGATTGTTTCTTCGCTTCCTTCTAACACAGAGGTGGTGCTGACGATGATGAAGACGAAGTCCATCTCGCGACGTGAACGACTCCTCACAGTATGGACATTTCCAGGTCGCCAGCTTCGATGGTGTGGCGACTGACCGTTTCAGTGATGGTGCTGGCGGTGGTTGTTCAGGACTTCGTGGAGAAAAGTACATGGTGCTGTAGCCTTCCATCGCTTCCAACTCCTTCAACAACGTCTGGACTGATTCATCCACTTCAATTGCACTAGCCATGTTTGTGTTTACTTTGCAACATCACTAGACAAACTGAATGAAGGAAGCGATGACAATCACTTAAGTAACATAGCTACGTACCGTACAGTAGAAGGCGGTGGACAATTCTCGAAATCGCGACAATTATCGCTAATGAGTAAACAGCCTGGGGCAGTCACGTAGGCACGGGGTGATGACGTAACCGCGGTCCACGACTTCACTACTTAAGGTAGGCCAATGCGTGCGTTAGGTTTACAGACGCAGGTTTAGGTTAGGTTTACAGACGCAGGTTTAAGTTAGGTTTGAGGATGCATGAACGTCGCGACGCAGGTTTAAGTTAGGTTTGAGGATGCATGAACGTCGCGCGCGCGGGGTAGGCCTATCCCCAAGGAAGCGAATGACGTAAGAACCCCATAGATCCACCTTTAAACAAGGCCGCTATTAATTTAAAACCGCGTTTTCTTTATGGGATCTCAGCTGTTTACCAACCGATTTTGACGAAACCTCACCACATGTCGGGCCGTGACCTAAGAAAACCATCGCTTAAAGAAAGTTATTTTATTATTTTTGTATGAATTATAATTTTATTTTCTTCATCTTTATTATAAATTAAAAACTTAAAATTACTTTTGTGAAGAAGTCTCAGCCCTCTCTTTCGCTTGAAACTCCTCCATTGCAATCTCAAGAGCACGAAGACTCTCCCAGTCTGCATTATATTGTTCCCATTCTTCATCACATGTAGGTTGGGAGCACCAACACGTAGTTATCCGTTCCCACATTGTTTCATATTCCCTTCGCAGTTGGAGAGCATATTCCTCTTCTATCACCTCAACGGTAGCGAGGAGTTCTTTATCAGGGATATTACCTTCCCATACGCTATTAGCATACTTTTCTTCGATTCCCTCAACGATCTTGATGAGGTCCTCATCAGGAATACTGCTCTCCCATACATTATCAGTGTTCATATTGATGGCAATAGTTTGACTCTCTGACTTAAACTGAAACTTAGAGAAACTCAATCTGTTTACTCATTAGTGGACTTGTTGTTCATGGAGGAAAAATCCTTCATTAAATAATTTGTTTACTCATTAGTGGACTTGATGTTCACGGAGGAAAATCCCTCATTATATAACTTGTTTACTTACTTGACTCCTCAAGCTAAGTGCTTGACCCTTACTAAATTTAAAAAAATTAGCAAAACTGAGGCAGCGGGGCTGGACCTCAGGTTTATATACCAGCGGCGCGTGTCACTGGCTGAGCCCTCGCCAAGCGGCAGTGAAGGCCGCCAAAGAGGGCGCGCCACAAGACCCCTCGGGCATCAGCAAACCACTTAGCAACTCAAGGGTGCAACCTCGAGCGTCAGCAAGCCGCTGATCAATTCAAGGGTGCAACCTCGAGCGTCAGCAGACCGCTGAGTAATTCCTTCCTGGGCAACTCCTTCAGGGCCGTCCCCCCGACACGCGCCGCCAACCGCTCCCGGTTGGCGGGGGCTTTTTAAGCTGCACGGCTCGGGCCAAACGGCCCATAACGCCTTTCTCACACACTTTAAGCCTAACGGCTTTTGAGTGAGCAAAGGGGAGGAAATAAACAACTCGGGTTCGTGCTGTACATAAAGCTATTATATTTTCTTACAAATACTATTTACAAATTTTTCTTAAAATTAATATTTAAAACTAAACAGGGAATTCCTCTTCCTCGTCTTCGTCCTGGCGCTCCTCCTCCTCCTCACCATCCACCTCCATCCGCTGAGGTCGATCTCCTCCTCTCCTGGCTGGTAGCGGCGGGACGTCCTTGTGTCCCCACGGCAGAGTGTGGATGCCGTCGGGGAGGACGCACCGCTTGTCGTCAGTCGGGCTGAGGCTCAGCTTGTCCACTTCCACGGTGTAGACCCGGTGCAAGTGAGACTGGAAGCGGACGTTGGTGGTGCGCTTTTGGACCCCCTCAAACAGGCACTCTCTGTAGTCGTCGGGGGTGAGGACATTCTTGACAACGCCCTTCGCCACCCCCTTGGCCCGCTTGAGAGCCTTGCTGCCGCCTGTCGCCGCGTCCTCGATGTCCATAAAGTACAGCTTGGACCGCAGACCGAGGTACTCGTATAAGGACAGGCCGTTGCACTCGTCCTTAAACTTTCCGATGACCTTGGCGTTGACGGGGCTGTAGCAGGGGTGGGACCTCGGATATCCGCTGGTGTCGAAATCGTCCAGGTGTTCCTTCATCTCTGCGTAGACGTCCTGGGACACGATGTCAAAGACGAAGCTGTCCGTGTCCATGTAGTCCACGGTGAGGCGGTCACCGTAGCGCTCCTTCATCTTGCGCAGGAACTCGTACATGAGCCACTTGCTCAGCTCCAGGACTGTCATGCCTACGTAGACGGGCTTGTCCAACACGATGTTGACCTTGGACAGATGCACCAGGGCCACGTCCTCCGTGTAGTACGTCCGGTCCAGGAAGTTGGATCTGGCGACGTACTTGGAAAACTTCTCCGGGGTGCACACCAGCTTCACGTTGAGGCGCTTCCGTACATTCTCGATGGTCTTGCCGAAGACCGCGTTGTTCATGAGCTTGAAGAAGTCCTGTTCGAACTTCGTCCTGGCCCTCTTCCGCAGCTCCGTGTTCATCAGGATGTACGGTTCCAACCACCGCGACTGGCGAAAGGAGATCGCCCGATGCACCGCGACCAGCTCCAATCCGTTTTGCAGCGCCTGCTGCAAGACCCTGTAGTGACAGATGTAGTGCGTCTTGTCGTCCAGGGTCGTCAACAGTTTGGGGAACTTCCCTGTCGGCGGGCGCTTCGTCTCGCAGCAGTAGGGAAGGTCCTTGTGCAGGTCGTGTAGGCGCGCGGGGTAGTGGAGGTCCACCTCCAAGATGTAGCCTCGATCGGCCTCCGCGTCCAGCGCCGCGACGTCCAACGCCTGGATTTCCTCTCGGCTGAGCCACTCGAAGTCTCCGGTCGGCAGGCGCTGGGACATGGCCCAGCCGTAGAGGTTGTTCGCGTCCAGGTACAGGAGGAAGCGCGTGGGCTCGTCCGGGCGGTAGTCCGGGCACCTGTCGTGGTTGGCCTTGGCGTAGCGGGTGATGGCCTGAGAGATGCCTCCCCGGATCCCCTGCTCCACGAACAGGTACATGTCAAAGTCCTGCAGCGTGTCCAGCTCCACACCGCAGGTCTTGAGCATCACGTCCCAGGCGTAGGACGGCAAGGTGTAATAGTGGGCGGGGTCCAGCCCGTACTCTGCCAACGAGGTGTCGCGGAACTGCTCAAAGACATCGGTGAGCAGGACGATGTCGCATCGCAGATACTTGTCCGCATAGTCCTTGAGGTGCTGACACTCAAAGGCTCGCCACACGTTGAGGGCGTGCTCGTACTCCTCGTCCTTGATGTCCTCCAGGGTCATGGAGTTCCTGAACGCCTCCTTGGGCGGCAACTCCCTGGTCCTGTACAGCGTGTCGTAGGACGTCACGAAGTCGTAGGGGAACACGCCCTTCCTGCGCACCAGGTCGAACAGCCGGTCGTCGGGGAAGCGCTTCCTCGTCTCACGCATCCTGTCCGTGGAGAGTCCCGCCGCCAGGTTGGCCAGGCTCATGGACAGGAACCTGTAGGTGTCTAGGAAGCGCACCGCGAAACTGCTCTGACGTTGGTTGTCCCCGGGCTGACCAAAGTGGAATCGCTTGGTAAAAGCGATGTACCGCTCCTCCGTGTGGGCCAACACGTCCACGTCGCCGGGGTCGATGGCCAGCTCGCGCACTACGAAGTGGGCGTCGTAGTTGGACAGGTTGTGGAAGTAGCAGTTGATGTGTCGCTGCTCCCGGTACCTGAGGTTGCACGAGCGGTGTGCGGCTCCTCGGAACTCGTAGGGTGGGGCGTGATTGTGGTCCCGCACCTTAACGTCCTGGTCCGTGAACTCCTTCCCGCAGAGGTAGCAGTGAGTCGCCGCCAGGTACTCGTCCATCTCCTGCCGGGTCAGAGAAGGGTGCAGAGCTCTCATGCTGAATAGGAACTCCCACAGCGCCAGCACGTCCATCTTCAACCTTTCCATGAAGACCTTGGACGCGTCAGCCCCGAAGTAGACGCGGGGCTCAAACTCCTCCAAGCCGAGCGAGTCCACGATCTGGTAGGCAAAGGCGTACGGGACGTGCAGTTGCAGGGGCCTCGTGCCGGGCGGCGCTTCCGCAGGGTCAGCGGCGACGGGCTGTAGAGCACACTCAAAGTCGGCGTAGACGCAAAAGCGCTCGCGCCGAGTGTACTCGGGGTGGGCGAAGCGGATTTGCTGCTTCTTCGGCAAGTCCAAGCGGAGGGGGGCCTTGGCGGTGCAGTATCGCATATGCTCCTCCAGACGCTCGGCACCGGACAGCTGCAGCTTGTTGGGCTGGTTGTCAAAGTGAGCGAAGCATCGCTTACACACGTGGATGGCGTTGACGTGGGACGTCAGCTGGTGTCGCACAAGCCTACTCATGTTTGTGATGTAGGCGTAGTGACTGTCCCCGCCGGTGGTCACGTACAGCAAGTCCCGGTGATCCTCCAACTCCCGCTTGCAGATCTTCAGCGGGAACACGCGGTCCTGGAACTTTGGTGATCCGTCGGGGCGTCTCCCCACCATGGCGCGCTCGATCCCGTACACATTTACGCTGATGGCGTTCCTCCTCTCGAAGACCTTAATGTCCTTCACAGCCACGGGGAAGCGTAGGCCGACCCAGTCGTAGCGTGCCATGACGTCCGGTGTGTACGATGTGGGCCTCTCCGGGTGTTGCGCGACGAACTTGGCCAGGACGGCGTACGCGAAGCACATGTCATCGACGTTTTGCACGTTGATAACGGCACGCGTCTCGCAGATGGTCCTGGGAAGCTGGACGAACCGAGCTCCGCGTTCTCCCAACGGGGTGTAGAGGTTGACGCGGATCTCCAGGTCGCGTATCCGGAGATAGCTCCACCCGCTGCACACTAGCAGGCACTGCTCCTTCTCTTCCTCCAGCTTGTGGAAGGACGCCGACAGGAAGTCCTCCAAGTTGGACGCGGCGGTGAGAGGCACGTTCTTCGTCTTGAAGGCCCGCAGACAGGTGGCTCCGTGAACGTTGGAGAATTCGCACTCCAGGAACATGTTGACCTTGATGTTTGGGTGTCGGGTCCTGACGTCGGTCAGCAGTTCCAGGACGCTGTCGAACAGCAGCACCAGCGCGTCCTCCACGGTCAAGAAGTCCTCCATGGGCCGGGACAGACCGAAGGTCAGGAGGCGTCCGCGGAACCCTCGTTGGATGGTGCGGAACGTGGGTAGTCCGCCACCACCCACCATCCCGTCAGGTGCCGTACTTGGTCCGGGCTGGGGCTCGCGGCTGGGTCCGGGCTGGGGCTCGCGGCTGGGTCCGGGCTGGGGCTCGCGGCTGGGTCCGGGCTGGGGCTCGCGGTTGGGTCCAGGCTGGGGCTCGTGGCTGGGTCGAGGCTGGGGCTCGTGGCTGGGTCGAGGCTCGCGGCCGGGCCGGGGCTCGGGTGACAGGACGGGTAGACGCGGCATCTCGTCCACAACGAGGTTCCTCACGATGGGACAGTTGTGGGCCTCGTGCTGGTCCCGGTTGTAGCGCCGGGTGAAGCCTCGGTCGCAGTAGGCGCACGCGAACCTCATGCCGCGGTGGGCGCTCGCCATGTGCCGCTGGAGGTACGCGGCCCTGCGGAAAAGGGCGCCGCACTCGGGACAGCGGACCCCGTTGGCGTGCACCAGCTGCACGTGGCGCCGGAGCAGGTCCTCGCGGTCGAATCGCCGCCCGCACGCGTCGCACTCGGGCCGTGGGTCTCTGACAGGTGGCGTTGCGGAGGAGGTCGAAGCTGACGGGATCGCACCGTGGACCGCTTCCATGTGGTGGTGAAGATCCTCGGGGCTCGCCAGGGCGACGGAGCACAACGGGCATGGATGGTCTGTGAACAGGAAAACAAGTCCTATTAGTGACCCCGATAAACACGAAGGTGAGGAACTGACAACCTCTTCCTCATCTCAATCGCCAGTTTGAGCCTGGTAAAAACAAGGGTGAGGAATTGTATAGAGGCTTGACGACCTCTTCCTCATCTCAATCCCCAGTTTGAGCCCAGTAATACAAGGTGAGGAACTGAACAAAGGCTGACAGCCCCTTGTTTACTACTTAAATCTGTTTACTCGGCTAAAGCCGTTTACTCTCTCGAAAACAAGTCATTAGTACTGGTTTCTTGTTTAATGTAAAAACCGTGCCTAAGGCTTGATCGTGAGGAACTGCATAGAGGACTGGCGACCTCTTCCTCATCTCAATCGCCAGTTTGAGCCCAGTAATACAAGGGTGAGGAATTGCATAGAGGCCTGACGACCTCTTCCTCATCTCGAACGCCAGTTTGAGCCCAGTAATACAAGGGTGAGGAACTGAACAGAGGCTGGCAGCCCCTTGTTTACTACTTGAATCTGTTTACTCAGCTAAAGCCGTTTACTCTCTCTCGAAAACAAGTCATTAGTACTGACGGTTTCTTGTTTAATGTAAAAACCGTACCTGGCGCTTGGTCGTGAGGAGTGGGAGGATGAACTGCTGTGAGGTGGCGTCGCAGGCTGTCGCTTCGCCCGAAGCGTCTCCCGCAGACGTTGCAGTCGAAATGGCGGTCCCTGTGAGCAGCTGCCATGTGACGAGCCAGGTTTCCAGCGAAGACGAGACCGCAGACCTCACACATACGAGGAACAGCCATCTGCAACATCGGGTATCTATACTCTCCACCCACCACAAAGGCTTGGAAAGCAAAAACCTAATTTTATTTCCCTCAAAAAATTTTAGAAGAGTGGAAATGAATCTATTTTTAAATTTTTAAAGTTTGACTCATTAATTTTAATCGTTATAAAACATAACTGTTCTAAGGTCATTACAAATCCACTCGTCTCCATCTGAAAAGAAACAACGACAAGGCTCAGTGTACTGGGATATGTAAAAGTTTAAATATTAATGTTAGATAATTATTTCGCTCAAACATTTAACGAATCGTTTTCCCTAAAACATAATGCGAATTATTCAACTTCTATTAATAGGCCAGACCTCTCTTTACACATTATGACTTCAAAATTGCTGAACGATCATACCTTAAATGAGAATCTTATTATAAAGGGAAATGTAATAGTCTTCCACACTACAACTTATAAGAGCTACATATACTTACGTTTAAAAAATCTCGGAATATGGTTCAGTAAAGACTAGCACAACACTGAAGTAGAACATCTACATACACTGAGCTCCAAACACAAACTGAATGAAGGAAGCAATGACAATCACTGAAGTAACATAGCTACGTACCGTACAGTAAGCGGTGAAAGTAGTAAACAATTCTCGGAACCGCTAATGAGTATCAGGCTGGGAGAGTCACGTAGGCCCTGGCACGCGCTTCGACACGTGACATGCTCATACATAGCACTCCAGTCAGGAGGAGGCCTCATGCGACGCACTTGCCGGAACCTTCTAGAACGGAGGGGTCCTGAAGGCCGCTAATGAGTAAACAGGCTGGGACAGTCACGTAGGCCCTAGCGCGCGCCTCGACACGTGACATCGCGGAGCCACTTGCAGGTTGGTTTAGTCAAGCCGGCATACAACGTGTAACGAAGTCACATCAAATTCGGTCGGCAAGCAGATGAGATCCCATAAGGAAAACACGTTTGAAAATTAATAGCGGGCCCGTTTAACAGTGGATTTTCAATATTCTTTAAGCGATGGTTTACTTAAGCCGCTGCCCAACATGTGGTGAAGTTACATCAACATCGGTCGGCAAACAGCCGAGATCCTATAAGGAAAACACATTTAAAAATTAATAGCGGGTCCGTTTAACAGTGGATTTTCAATTTTCTTTAAGCGATGGTTTTCTTAGGTCACGGCCTGACATGTGGTGAGGTTTCGTCAAAATCAGTCGGTAAACAGCTGAGATCCCATAAGGAAAACGCGGTTATAAATTAATAGCGGCCTTGTTTAATGGTGGATCTATGGGGTTCTTACGTCATTCGCTTCCCTGGGGATAGGCCTACACTCTGGAAAAAGTCCCGTGGGAATCGGTGGATAAATAGGCTAATTATTAATTTTCGAAAGTTTTTTCCTCATGTTCAAGGTCATCACGAAAAGTGCTGCTGGCGGCTGGGGGGGGGGGCCTTGCATCCTCGCATCCTCACCGGGGGGGGGGCCTTGCATCCTCGCATCCTCACCGGGGGGGGGGTCGGAGCTTGGCTATGGGGAAGGTCGGGGGGGGGCCTTGCATCCACGCATCCTCACGGGGGGGGGGGCGTCCTCGCGTCCACGCGTCCACACCGCGCCTTTGCTGGTTTTGAACCATCTAATTCCCCCTACTTATATTAAGATGGGAATTAGTAAAGCGAAAGTTTTAACCCCTCTCTTGTCATCCTAGCATAAATATTTACCGAGTTATTAAAGAAAATGTTTATCAGCTATGTAACACCGCCCACGAGGTACTCCTCAAACAATCAAAACTAACACTTTTCAGCAAATTTACTTTATTCAACACACATGATTTTAGGTTTACAATATCGCAGTTTGCAATTGAAGTTAAATTACTAAAGTTTAACAGTTAAAATTTAGAAAACTCCAATTAATAAAATGAAACAGGGAGAGAGAGACACGACACGTCTTAATTAATCATCAACAACTCAGCGACTGGGGTGAGGTCCCGGCTTTGTTCCTCGTTGATGGAGGGCCTTCGACCAATCATAGCCGTCCTCAACGCGTGACGTCACGGGGCTCACAACGCAGTGCGCTTGTCTAGTGCTGCGACCAAACGATTCATGTTGTCATTACACAAACTAAGTGGTCATAGAAGCGAGCCAGAGACGGCCGTGGAGATGTGACAACTGCTGACGCTATCACATTCCACGCCTCGACGGCTCCGCTCCGAGCCGTGGTCGGATTGAAGTTAGCTCAAGACAAAATATTCTGTCTTCTAAAAGTTGATCCCATATACTTCTTTTGTACCAGCCAACTCTTCAAAATGAAATAATGAAATTAATGTTAAGAGCACCGTTCCTCCTTTTAATTATGGATTTTAGTGACGGTAGAAATTTATTTATTAGGAGCGGCAAATTGTATTATTTAATTACAGTGTCGTATTAATGGCTTTTAACAGTCTAGGGATTTTGGGCCGCCACACCCCCCTCACCCTTAGACCATGCTGCCCCCAGCATGAGGTTACAGCAGATTGCCAAGTCTATCCCCTCACAACTCCTTAGGGGTACGCATTTGTCTACGGTTGGCTGGTCGTTGTTCAACAGAATTTTGCTCCCGGACAGCCAACCCCAATCCTTCCTGCTTAATTCACTGCGTTGTGTTTTTTTTTTTTTTTTTTTTTTTTTTTTTTTTTTTTTTCAAATAAAATCATATTGTCACTGGTCCGCGTGTGTCTCTCCCTTTACAAGATATATCTCAAAAATATCTCAATCAGAACATCTCGAAAGTTAAAGTTAAACAAACAAGACTACGCACAACAAAAAAACTAAAACATCTCATTTAACAAAGGCAAAAGTTACCTAAAACAACAAACACAAGTCCCTTCCTCTTAATTAAATACATCCCAAGGGTTACTGAAGGTAATCACCTTGGGTACACATATCCTCATGGACTATCAACAAAGCAACACGGAAAATGTTTGGAGACATGAACTGCTGCCAATACGGACTATTGGACCTGAACTCAATTACTCAAAATGGCTCTTCAACTCATCCGAGCAAAACATAGACATAGCTAACAGTAGGACAAAAGATTGCTGAACCGTTCCACCACCTACAAGTATAACCTTTACCTAGGCTATAGATCACTTAGGAATAACAGAAGTATTCCTCCCAGAAAAAAGACGAACCGGCAAGAAAACAGAAAGAGGGGGCAAAGCTCCCAGCCCAGCAGGTTACTGTAGGACACCCTAGGGTGTTCTCCAGTGTCACCACCTTGGGATTAACGTAACAAAAAAAAGAGGAAGAAAGAAACTGGCAGCGCGCACTACTGCGACTGCGGGGAAGGGGCTGGGGCCAAATCCAGGTGTTCCCCTTCCCGAGTCGGGGGGGCTGGTGTCAAAATCCAGTCGTTCCCCCCCTTCCACTCGCTCCACCACCGCGAGGACAAGCGTGATGGCCTTCTCCAAACAATACGAGTTTCCACCCCCGCGTTCTAGACCCCTTTAGTGTGTCGAGGAGCTGGTGTTCAGCTCCGATACCCCTTTTGGAAGAATCAAAACAAAATCCCCATGAACATAATTTACATGGTAGTGCGACTGCCAGTAATCTCGGTGACGGTTCAGCAAACTTATACAGACTAGTAGACCCGCCGTTGAGTGTATGAGGTTGAGTTTGGATTGGTTTCGAATATTATTCTTTACACACCGACTTTGAATGGGGCCGGAAAAGTGCAAGACAATGATTTACGGTGTAAAGATATTAATTTGGAGCGCTACTCGCTTGCTATGGTGAAGCCGCACAAGCTTTCACTCGGGGCCGGTCATCACTCTGTCACCCCTACGGCTCGGCTGGTCTACCTGTCTTCCACACTACTTTTATATTTCACAATAATTATTATCATTCTTATAATCTTACGTTCCCAACTAAACCCTACTACTACTTCAATGAAACTCATATTAACTAAACGGAGAAAACAGTACATGACAATTCGTAACATTATTCTACGTTGAGACTGAGGTGCAGCTTACAACCTAGAATATACACTAGTATATCCACAAACACATGTATGATACATACTCATAAAAAAAAATAAAAAAAGTTGCTCCGTGCTAGTAATTAAACATCCATAAATTTGGGGGTTGGATAGCCCGCCCACTACTAGAAGCTCAGACATCGTGAGACCCGTGCCCTAGCAATGCTTGGGAGCCGTTATACTGTAAACGCGGTGGCCTCTTCGTCGCATCACTATCCACAAACCGTCCTGAGACTTGCTCAACAGGCACGGGGGATTTCTTTTACATTGTTATACAAGGTTATTCTCTTCACCACTGCGGGTGTTTGTCACTCGGACTCAGAACCTTAAATCTACTCACAACCTTCGACTAAAACTAATGCTACGGCCACCGCTTGGTTTTAATGGAGCGTGCGTTAAATTCGCCTCGTCTACCTCTGGTTGCGAGGCAGACCCACCGTTCAATCAATAAAAAAAAATAAAAAAAACAGAATTGGCACCTCAGCCCAACCATCCTACGATAAACCCTCGTTCAGTAGGTCTGGTAAGGAAACATCTCTGTCTTGCTGATGGGGTCCGGAAAATCCCTCAGCAAGGCATTTTGCAGTACTCTTGACTGATTATACACTAACTATACGTAAATTTTTCTAAATTTGAAAACTCATTCTGGCTGGATCCCAGGTGCCTACAGTCCAGTCAGGGAGTTGAAGGGAAGGGGGTATTAAGGGGGTGGGGAGTGCTAGCATTACCTTCCTGTGGACACCGAGTTGGGCCAGTGAATCCTTTACCCTTCTTGGGATATACTACTACCGTTAGTTGGATCGCTTCGAATAATAATAAAAAAAAAAAAGTTGCCATTACCAGCCCACAAATATTACACCATTATTAGAAACACACAACAAAACATACCGGTATGCAAGATCATTAGCGCTACACATACATATACAACTACATAATACACAAATAGGCGATCGCACAACAATCAGAGGGGGATCCCCAGTCCTTTCGCCATCGCGTCCTCGCGGAGTCAAGTCCAGAGGTACTCGCTTCTTCACAGCGTAGTACGCGACTTCTTGATCGCGGTCGAAAGTCTATGTTCCTTAATTATACATCACTTACTCAAAGCGTCCCGGGCCCGTAACTCACTCCTCATCACAGTTTACCGCGCAGTCAGCTCGACACTAGCTGTGCTCGTGGAATTGTGTCCTGTGTCCCGCGTAGACTCTGTTACTGGCTCAGCACGAGGTGCTATCTCCCCATGACTCTGGAGCGGAGACCCTGTCTGCGCAGCCTGCGGGCGCTGATCGCGGCTTCCCAGGGCGGCACGGAGCAGGTCAGCAACTCGAACTCTCCACCTTAACATGAGAACGACAACAATTATCGTCACGACCAAGGACGTACCTCCAATTACTGTATTCTTAATCAGTGTGCGCCGATGATAGTGGGACCTAAGCAAGTGGATTGATTCCTCCAAGGAATATTCCTTGACACTTAGGGTGCCCAGCTGATCATCTAGTCCCTGCAGGACCTTCAGGGTTTCGTTCATGTCTTGGGCCAACAAGTTTTGTTCGTCACGACTGTATATCCCGTCTACCTCGGGGAAAACTATCTTTCCAAAGTTTCGGGAGTACAAGGAGCTGCCGATAAATCGGGCAGGCACCCTATACCCATCAGCGATCACGTCACATCGATCCCGGTTGGGAATCTCGCCCACTCCTCTCAAAGTGAGTGTGCTAATGTTCAGACCGGATTTAGGCCCGAAGCAATTAAGCACCACTTTAGCCTCTTCGGAAGTAGTGTAAAGCCAGCGGGTTGGGGTTCTGATCAGCACTGGGGATTTTAGACCTGTTATTAATTTTCGAGTGCACAAAATTATTTCTTCCTTCAACAAAAGCTCAACTGCGCAGTTAGGCCGCTTGTGCACGTTCCAGAGCACGTCGGACAACGGGCACACTGCTAGTTGGCCAAATTTACATTCTCTAATGTAGTGTTCGGGTTCGTATGCTGAGTAAGTCTGTCTGTCTTGGCTAACCATTAATTTCTGTTCCTCTACTTCCCATTTTACCCATTTTTTTAGAGAGATGTCAAAAACGGGATAAGCTACTACATTGTAAATTTCATACACTTGATTATCACTTTTCAGGGGTAGCTTGATCAGCACCCTCAACTGTGTTGTTGTAGCATAGGATTTAACTATTGCAAATTCATAAAAGCTATGAAGGTTTTCTAATTTTACATCGAGAAACAATTTTGCGGGAGGGGGCACTACTCTTTCCACAGATTTCAGAATTTCTAAGTATTGGTGGGGAGGTAAAAGGTTACTAGTCATTCTTTTGGCAGCAAGATCTTCTACTGCCTGGTGGAGCCTGGTCATTCTTTGCACGGCCAAATTAATTGCATCCTTAACTTCTGATAGAGCTGAGTTTAATTTCAAGTATTGAAAAAGAGTTTTAAGCTGGTTAGTGTAAATTAATTCTCTTATGTAGTTTCGGGCCATATTTTCGTGCATCACTTGATGGTATTCTTTCAAGGTGGAAATGATTTTATTTATTGTCTTTGAATGATTGGCAATTTCGGTTTGCATGTTCCCTAAAACAGTTAACTGTTCTTGGGTATCATGGAAAGTATCCTCTGTCATACTGGTTACCGTATCTATTTTTTCATTAATTATCTCTAGATCACTGCTAGTTAAGGTCCCAAAGAGAAACTTTAGAACGTGACCACCGGCGTCCACCAGACCACGCTTTTGCCGGGTACGAGGCAACAGAGTGATTAAGTCACTCGTCTTACCCACATAGTCGGCCACCATCTGCTGCAACCCAGTGTACTCGTACCGAAAACCCACTTCCAGTCCGTGAACCGGAGAGTGCACGCTGGTGTTCTGCGTCAAGAGATCCTGGAAAAACTCGTTATACTGACCTCTCACCTTCTCTAACAGTATACTTAGGTTCCGATTTTCCTCTTCCACTTCGGTCAGGTTGTACTGGAGCGCCACGGTCCAGTAGCTGTCTGTGAGTAGCACTTCTCCCTCCTTCTCAAAGATGACGCCTTGGCGGAAGCTTAGGGCACCACCCAGGATCAATAAAATGCCTAAAGGGCCTATAACAGATAAATCCACGCATAAATTAACAGAACAGAATTTATTAACTCACCATCCCCAGGCTACATAGCGTCTAACCGCTAACCGCTCTCTACAACGAAGCTCTTCAAAAATCTAACGAAATCCCCAAACCTCGCGGGTTCTCGCCTATTCCGTTTCGGTCGTTCGCAAGCTGAGGGTCCGGCTGCCACCTCTGCAGTATTCGGAGCTCCTTCCGGCTTATCCTCTACAATTTCCCCCGGTACACTTTCCACTACTTCTTTGTCACAGGGGCGCTGTTCTCCCTTTTTCTTTGTCGGCTCGGCCGGAAGTCGCGGACGTTCCCTACATGGTTTGATCCGATTCACGTGCACTACGACTTCGCGTTTCCGAATTCTCAGCATCACGTTTTGGGGAGAGATTACCTTCACGATCTGATATGGTCCCTTCCACAACTTAGACAATTTCTTCACGCGGTGACGACCTATACTCGGTACGTGCAGCAGAACATACTGCCCTTCGCGGAATTCTGTAACCTTGGCCTTCTCGTTGTATCGACGTTCATTTCGGCCTCTGGCCGTGGCTTTTCTCTGTGCGGTTACTTCGTAAGCTTCCGTGAGCTTTTCCCGGAGGGCTTCGATGTGGTTGTCAAAAATGTCCGTCTCCTCCGTGATGGCCAGATCCGCTTCCATAGGAACCTCCATCTTCCGCCCGAAGACCAGTTCATAGGGGGAGTAGCCCGTACTCTCGTGACTCTGTGAGTTGTAAGCCATCGTAACATAGGGCAAGTATTCGTCCCAATTGGTTTGATTCCGGTTGACGAAATGGCTCAGCATTCTCACCACGGTAGCATGGACCCTTTCCAGCCTGCCATTGCTCTGAGGGTGAAACCCGGTAGTTTGGATTTTCCTAACGTGCAGGAATTTGCACAAGTGCTTAATTAAGTCAGATGTAAAGTTGGCCCCTTGATCGGTTACCAACGACTTAGGCACGCCAAACTTAGTTATCACTCTCTGGACCAACGCTCGAGCAACGCTCTCTGCGGTCTGGTCCGGCAATGGAATGAACTCACAGTATCTCGAAAAATGGTCCATAACGCTCAAGATGTAGACGTTGCGGGATTCGCTAAGGGGCAGAGGTCCTACTATATCCGCTGCGATTACCTCAAAGGGCTCTCGGGGTTCATTAAAGATTTCCCCTAGAGGCGCTTTGACCCTCCCGTGATTGGTTCGCTGACTACAACTGCGACACGTCCTAACATAGTCCATCACGTCCTTTTCCATGCCTTTCCACCAAAATTTCTTTTTTACCCGATCTAACGTCTTTGCTACCCCGGCGTGTCCGGTGGTAGGCAAATCGTGATTCAGCCTAATTATCTCTGGCACGAGGGAAGTCGGTACTACAATTTTCTTTTCGCCTGAACTTAATCGGTACAAAATCTTTTCGGGGCTCATCCGGAAGCTCTTTGCCTGCTTCAAGCCTTGAACAACAGGGTCTTCGCGTTGACGCGTCCTGAGCACTTCAAGATCGACGACAGGGAGCACGTCCTTCTTAACTGCCTGCACGGCTCGACTCAGCCCATCTGCGTTGGTGTGTCTCTTTCCGGCTTTGTGTTCCACCGTGAAATCAAACTCAGCTAATCGCAGTGACCACCTCATCAGCCTGCTGCTAGGATCTTTAAGAGAAAGCATCCATTTCAGAGCAGCGTGATCGGTGATGACTTTAAAAGGGCGTCCCAGCAAGTAGCATCTAAAGTACTTAGTGCTCCAGACCAAACTAAGCAGTTCACGCTCAGTTGTCGAGTAATTTTTCTCGGCTGGAAAAAGGGTTCTGGAACAGTACGCTACAGGGTGTTCTTGACCATCTATCTCTTGCGAAAGGACCGCACCAAGGGCAAAGGTGCTCGCGTCAGTGTCCAGGATAAATGGCTTACTGAAGTCAGGATATACTAACACAGGTGCCGAGATTAATTTCTGTTTCAGTTGGTCGAAAGCTTCTTGACACTCCGGCGTCCATGCAAACTCGCGTCCCTGTTTCGTTGCCTCGAAAAGTGGCTGACCAATCGTGGCGTAACCATCGATGAAACGTCGATAGTAGCCAGATAGTCCCAGGAACGACCTGACGTCCGTCACGGTCTGCGGCACCGGAAAATCTCGCACTGCTTTGATCTTTCCCGGGTCAGGTTCCACTCCCTTTTTGTTGATCACGTGGCCGAGATAGTTTACTTCGTCGACCACAAAGTTACACTTACTAAGCTGTACCGTCAAATTTACGCCCTTGAGCTTGGTGAATACCTCCCGGATGGCCTCAATGTGAGAGGGTAGATCTTTAGAAAACAGTATTATGTCGTCGAGATAAACGAGGCACTTCTCTCCCTTAAGGCCCATCAGGACTGAGTCCATCAGTCGCTGAAACGTGGCGGGAGCAGTGCTCAGGCCAAAAGGCATGCGCTGGTATTCGTAGTGCCCACCAGGCACGTTAAAAGCAGTTTTTGACCGACTTCCTTCGTCCACTTGGATCTGATGATATCCCGATCGGAGGTCTAGGGTTGTGAACATCTGGCAGCCTCCCAGCGAATCTAGGGTTTCCGTGATATTGGGGAGGGGGTACACGTCAGGGGTGGTTACGGCGTTCAACCCTCTATAATCTACACAAAACCTTAATTTAGGGGTACCATCAGGGGATTTTTTTGGCACCAGCACCACAGGAGAGGCCCACTCACTCTGACTTGGGACAATGATGCCCTTGTCCAGCTGATCTTGGATCAGACCGTCAAGTACTGCCTTCTGGTGGTACGGCACACGGTAAGCTTTCTTATAAATGGGCGCGGCGTCTCCAGTACGAATAACATGCTTGACTGCTGAAGTGCAGCCTAAGGGTTGATCTTCACTATGAGCGAGCACACTACTGAATTCCATGAGAGTGGCCTTCACGAGGTCTCGCTCTTGACTTGGAAGATGCTGGAGCTTCTCGCTTAAGCACGCCTCAAGAATAGCTTTATCAGCTCGGCCTACCATCCCTACCCTTGCTTGTGGCTTCCGGTAATTCTGAAGTGCGATTTTGCGTATGATGGAGGCTAATTTTAATTTTCCTTGTTCGTTAAGGTGCAGCCCGTGTCTCGTGTACAATTTCCGGTTCAGTTCCCCCTTTAGATCTAGAAATTGGATTTCCCCCTCTTTTTGCTTGGTCACCTTTTCGACGATGGCTTTGAGTAAACCATTCGCGTCGCTCAGTTCGGACTTAAGGTCCTGATCAAAACGATCAAAAATTGACAAAACTGATATCCTTGCCTTCCATTCCCGCGGTAGGGCGACAAAAGCCTGCTGCAAGGTTAATGGGTAGGGCGCGGATTTATCAACGTCATTTGTCCCTCCTATAATAATCACGGAATCGTCCTCGTTCAGGCGGTTGACTACACTCCCCAGTTTCGATGTTACTTGTTTTAACCTTCCATTAGGCATGAAAAAGACTTCTACTTCGATGTTTCCGGGCAACCTTTCCGATAGTATTTCTTGCAAACCACGACCGTGGCTATCAGCCAAAATCAACAACTTTTGACGCTCGGGACCCATCTCCTTGAATGAGGCAAGGTCGCTGTCGAGCGTCCCTAACTTCAGGTTCTTAGGCAAAGTTAGCTCTTCGGCACTTACGTTTACAGTCTTAACCCAACAACGATTTTTTTCTACCCTTGTCAGCGTCCGAGCAAGATAGACGCCGTGCATGATGAATTCGCATGGTTCGATCACTACTTCGAGGCCCTCTAATTCGTCAGATCCGGTGGTCAAGTGACTAGTTTTGACTTGAATAATCTTTTCGCAGCGTGGCGGAATTTTGACTCCATTGCAGCAATAGACATAGCGTTGTGTCGTGGTCTGTACAGCGCTAGTAGAAGGGCGGTTTGGGTCCGGCACGGTTTCCCCTTTCCTAATGCGGTTTAACCAAATTTCTTTTCCGAATAACCGGAGCACACCCCGTTCTACGCTTATCTCCCCATTACCTTGTCCGAAAATATCACAACCTAACACGGCTAGATAACCCTTAGGAAGATTCCCCACTACGAAATTTCCTGGTACCTCAATCCCTGGTTTTAGATTCAGAGAAACCCGCTGTCGACCGTATGTTTTGAGTGTTTTTCCTGAAATGCCCTTTAGCACCACGTCTGATTTTACAAGGGGAGAGGAGGATGCTCCGCGTTTCAATAGGGAAACCTGCGCTCCTGTATCAATTAGGACTTTTCCCTCGGCATTCTCGATCTGGCCTATTGCTACTAATTCGTCGACAAGTTCCCGGACTACTGGTACCGTTCGTATTTCTCGCTGTGCAGTGATGTTCTCTTTTGCGTTGTTCGTTCTGATCGTCGCCTGTCTAGGTCGCTGTGGAGCAGCTCCCTCTACTGTCGGGGTGTCGTGGCGGCGGCCCCACTTACCCCGGCCTCGTTTCCCGAACGAGGGCCGCTTGGGTTTAGCCTAACCCGACAGTCGCGCTGTATGTGTCCTGCTTTTCCGCATCGCCAGCATGATATCCGGTTAGAGGGTGCTTCTCGCTTACTCCTGCAATCCCGAGACACGTGTCCTTTCGCGTGGCAATTGAAACAAGTGATATCAGGGGTATCGGCTGTCTGGAATACCCTACGTTCCGGTGGTGCTCTGGTGTTCCCCTGGTTTGTTGTGCGGCGCGGAGCGGTGTAGGCTAAGTCAGGTTCAAGTACTGCCACGTTGCTTGTGGCACCGCGCGTAGCAGCGGACCGAAGGCGTCCCGCTTCCGCCTTTCTGCCCATTGCTCGCAGGTGTTCAATGGATTGTACGTCAAACATAGCTAACCGATCTTGCAACTGAGGGTGGATGTTGTGAAGCATTTGTTTCAATTTTACTTCTTCGGATACAACCGATGAGAGACGACCGTACAGTCCCTCCATGGCGGCGATGAACAGGTCGATGGGTTCTGTTTCGGCTTGGACTCGGTTAAAAATCTCTTGCTGCAAGTATATGTCATGGTCGGGATGTTGGAAGACCAGTTCCATATCCTTGCACAGCTGTTCCCAGTTACTGAGACGGCCTATCGTGGATCGATACCACGTCAGGGCAGGCCCAGTGAACAAATCCACTGCCGAATCGTAGAGTTCCGCAGTAGTGACTCCTCGGGCCCTACGTAACTCTTCTACTCTCTGCAAAAACGCTCCTACACTCTGCGATTGACCGTCGAACTGAAGTCCCCACTTATAGACCGGTACGCTCCTACTGTGCGATGGTGATGCTTGCGACGAATGCGACATTGGTACGGCGTTGACGTTCAAATTCGGCGCGGGCGGAGCAAGCCGAAACGCGGGTGGCGCTACTACACTGGCTTGGCTGGCTGCTACAACAGGGGGACTACTAGGTGGCGGCGCCTGTGCTTCTTCCAGGTTCACATTGGGCCGGTTAGTCTCCGGAGTTGGAGGGTTACTACTTGGATTACTACTTACTGCGGCCAACGCTAAATCTTTTTTTTCTTTGGCCGTTTCACACAAAGCCTTAGCCCTATCCAATAGTGCGTCGTGACGTCGTGCGACCGAGGCGTCGCCTGTCGCCCCTACTGGGATTCTTTGCACCCGCAGATAGTTGTGCCAGAATCGCGTTTGAAGGCGCTGGCCTTCGGTATCTGTATAGTCCCCGTCGTATTCATTCGCGGCTGTAGCGAACGCGTCTAGTTTTTCTTCACAGGCCTGCAGTTCCGTCTCGATATCAAGGGAAGCTAGCACAGTCTGATCGATCGGTGTGTTTGATTTGAAACATTTTGTTAACCGTTTCCTCAAGTCATCTGCACTACCGGCTGTCGATTGTCCGCGGATTTTCAATTCATATTGGTTCTCTTCCTTATTTAAGAAGTAGGCACTCATGTTGTAGGCCGAAACTAGATTCCAAAGAGCAAACGAGCAGTGCATCCACTAAAGTATTTTCTTAATTTCGTCAATCACTGGTATAAAATTCGCAAAGTCCCACTTATTATGCTCAACAGTTTACCGAAGTGATTACTGCCCATTAATTCTCTCAAATTTAAAATTACTGGATCCACCGGTGTAGAACCCTCAATAACCCCCTACTGATGAGAGCTTCTGAAATAAATAAAATTCGCCCAGTCCCATTTATAATTTCCAATACTTTACTGAAGCAGTCATCAGAGGCTCACACGCCTAAGTCCACACGTTGTTTTGTTTCAAGAAAAAAATTTTGAAAAACAAATTCAAAGTCCCAACTTGAAGTTCAATAAAGTACACTTAAGTCCCAGAGTACGATTACTCTAAGTCCCAACACGGTGAATTATTCCATTAAAATCACCAATTTAATTTAAAAAATATCACAAGTCGTTTGTAGTATTCAGTGAAATTTTGAAAAATTCGGCTAAGTCCTTAGCTCAAAATACACAATAAATTTCGAAAATTACTGTCGAACGCCCATTTCCTCACTACTATGATGGTTCACGTCGATTATTTCTAAGTCCCGATTTATTTCAATGAAATGTCACAGAACTCCTATTTCACCCCTACTAATGCTTTGTTTCGTCGAAAATCCAAAAATTGTTTTATCCTTTATTATTACCTTTAAACCATTATTCTATAGTGAAACTATGCGATCCTTCCTTGATTTGAACTCGTAACTACGGCACAGAGGAAATATCCATCAGTGGATAGTGAAACGAAAAAAAATATAATCTAAGTTGAAGTTTAATAAATTTTATATAAATATTTTTCAAAAGTGATTACTATTTCTAAGTTATTTACTTTATTACTATATTTTAATTTCCTCTTACAGCCACGCAGTTACGGCCCCTCAAGTTACCGGTACCTTTAGGATCGCATGTAAGGTTCACAAGTGTTAATTTCATGCAAATAAACTTAGGTTAATTTAGAAAGCATTTATTCTAAGGTTAGTATAATTAATAAATCCTACAAACACCCGTTCTTGAACAAACAATGTCAAATCACTAAATAAAAATATAACTTGCTTCAGGAATGACTATCTCATGTATAAACAACAACAAGTGTGGGACTCTGTTTAGATTAATCTATACAGACATCTGTTTACAAACACAGGCAAACACCACTGCCTTGTGCATCACGGCGTCACTGCCTCGTTACGATAATCGTCGCCCAAGTCGCACTTCGGACAATTCGGATTAATTTACAATATAATATTTCTTCAATTTAATTCCCAGATAATTTATAGTTTCACTTTAATATCGTCCTCCTCCCTGTTTCAGGATGAGTTGCAATTACTAACTCATTTATGCTTCAGTTAAGCAGAAGCCAAGATGGCGGATTAGTCTACACAAAGAGACGCTTTGTTAATTGCAAATGGCGGCTCTGAGCTCTTTGTAACAATTAATATTCTGAAAATGAAGTTTTTATAAAATGAAAATTACTTTACTGTGAGATTTAACAAGATTGTTGGATTGAAAATTACGAAAAAAATGCTTATTATTTTTTTAAACTGAATTAGATTGCTGTAATTATTCTATGCATTGAACAAATTCCACTTACCTTGAAAATGCATTTCGGCTGGTCGATCGATGTTGGCCCGTGGAGAATTTGGAAGCGTGGGAAATTTAAACTCAACAAGCTTTCGGTATTTTCGAAACCGACCCGCACCTAGACACCAATTTGTAACACCGCCCACGAGGTACTCCTCAAACAATCAAAACTAACACTTTTCAGCAAATTTACTTTATTCAACACACATGATTTTAGGTTTACAATATCGCAGTTTGCAATTGAAGTTAAATTACTAAAGTTTAACAGTTAAAATTTAGAAAACGCCAATTAATAAAATGAAACAGGGAGAGAGAGACACGACACGTCTTAATTAATCATCAACAACTCAGCGACTGGGGTGAGGTCCCGGCTTTGTTCCTCGTTGATGGAGGGCCTTCGACCAATCATAGCCGTCCTCAACGCGTGACGTCACGGGGCTCACAACGCAGTGCGCTTGTCTAGTGCTGCGACCAAACGATTCATGTTGTCATTACACAAACTAAGTGGTCATAGAAGCGAGCCAGAGACGGCCGTGGAGATGTGACAACTGCTGACGCTATCACATTCCACGCCTCGACGGCTCCGCTCCGAGCCGTGGTCGGATTGAAGTTAGCTCAAGACAAAATATTCTGTCTTCTAAAAGTTGATCCCATATACTTCTTTTGTACCAGCCAACTCTTCAAAATGAAATAATGAAATTAATGTTAAGAGCACCGTTCCTCCTTTTAATTATGGATTTTAGTGACGGTAGAAATTTATTTATTAGGAGCGGCAAATTGTATTATTTAATTACAGTGTCGTATTAATGGCTTTTAACAGTCTAGGGATTTTGGGCCGTCACAGCTAAACACAGTATGTTTAGTCTTATGGGGTTTTTACATTAGAAAAGCATGTTATTATTTGTTGGTGTATTTGTATCATCCCCAGCAACCTTGCGCATACTTTCAAGCCTGACTGGACCTTCTCCTAAACTTATAATGCGCAAAATTGTATTCCTAGCATTGCAGGTAAATGAAACCAGGAGCATCAGAACACATCCAAAAAATCAATGTTTTCAGATATCAATAACATTGTAATAAATTTATGTTTTTACACTGGCTTTGAGTTTTAAAAGTTTTGGATGAGGAAATTTACTTCCCTCACGTCAGCGTGCTGCGTGCGAAGTCGTTTTCAAGTTTATATTTTCAACAAAATACACAACTATTAATAAAATAGGTTATGCTTCAAAGAAATATCCTTAATACTTTTATTGGATTTAATATGCCGGTTCGTAAGCGATTGGTTTATTCTTTTAATATAGTTATCATATTGCAAGACGTGTGTCATTCATACTGTATCATCTTTGACATATTGTATAATTTAAAGTTTACTGATTTCCTGGGGTACAGTTCCGCAAACGTACCAACGATATATTATCAAATGAAAATATTTATCGATTGTAAATATCGTTTGGAATTTGGTATTTATTATCGATCGAATTAATGGTTATTATCGCTTTTTACAACAATATTTATAATGTATTAAATCATCTGTTTTGAAATATAATTTGTTTACTTTATTTGTTTATGTTATTTAATTTCCTTGGTAAGTGAACTAAAATGTTCTCTACAAGTGATAATTTTCGTAGTTTAAGTATAAATGTACTTCAAAATAATTAATCAGCGTTTTCTTTGTTAATATATTTTTGGAGGAGATTGAAAAGGTCTCTAAAAAGTGGTATAGAATCTGACGATTTGGCAAATAACTTATGCGAGTACCTTTATCGTAGGGAAGTCTTATTTTCTAATGAAGATCCATTTGAACACATCTTAAAAGCATTACAAAAATTGTACCCTGGTTTGTAAAGAAGTTTAATCTGTTAAACCCGAATTCCGATCAATATTTATAATCGATCGATAGTTTCATTTGATATTATATCGATATTTGTAATCAATATATATTTCCATTCGATAATATATCGTAGGAACGTCTGCGGAACTGTACCCAAAAAACGTGCTACAGTACTGTAGGCAACAGTTCATTGTGCCAAATGCGTTCCCCAGAGCAGACTTACATTGTGTTGGGAAATTAGGCTTACTTTTTCGCCCTTGTGGCAACAGGGTTTCTAGAATGGAAACTATAGCTAGTCTAACGTTGCTGCTCCAAATTTGGGGACTTTTAATTTGTTCATAAGAGGAAATCATTGAAACTCAAATGACACAATATGAAAACGACGATACAATACAAGAAATACCCTTCTAATGATACACGTCTCAACAGTGACGCGATACCACTTCAGTCATATCACGAAATGTGACCATATATTGCACATCACCACTCCTTATTCCTCTCAAGGAATGGTGTATTGGTATCCATGTTAAAAATGTTATCAGTCATCAGCATATAGGCCTTTAGATACTATACACCTCTAATCAGTCCAGTTAAGTCAGTAAACAGAGTGTATACTGTATTTTCAATTCATTTAGATTACAAGTGTATTACAGTACTAACAACTATCAAATGAATATTTGGATCTTTTCCGTTAATTTACCAGCACAAGCTTTTTGGCTTTCTGTTTATTTGCTACCATTCAAAATATTTTTTACTACTAAAGAAAATATTCCGCGCACCTGTTAACGTACATTCTTTTTTTCTCTGTTTCTCTGAAATTCCTGGGGTCTTATCTTAACAACGCTTATCGATATCTGCTCTACACGCTCAGCGGCCAGTAGTATTCGGACATCAAAGCTCCACCATCAATGTTGCCAATTCAGAAGTTGCATTAATTGCTTCTTGAGATGTAACTTTTAGCGTTCACGGTATGTCGTGGTAGCTCAGGTATGATCCCAGAGTCAAATCGGATTGTGTTACTTTATTTTAATTATGTTTTACAATAATTGTTAAACGTTACTTTGGTTTGTATGTACACCAAACGATTTGTAATATAGCCTGTGTTGATTTAGTTATTTTGGAGTTTTCAAAACAATTTACAGGCATGGTTGGTTGGTGGGAAGTGTGTATGAGTGCACAACCCTGAATTTTGTGTATGAGTGCTTAGACCTATGTTAAATACCTTACCGAACTTAACGTTACTTCACGTAATAAGCACACATGTCAAACCCACCAACCACACACCAGAATTTATTTCCATTTGCTTTTTACCCCTAATTAGGTTAGGTTTGAATGTGCTATCAGAACTAAATAGGTCTAAGAGTATTCCAGTCGGGCATTTTTTACTTAATCTTTTAAAAACCCCAACATTTTAGTTTATGTTAATTAAGTTTGGTTACGTTTTATGTTTAGATATTGAATAGGGCCTGTGTACTACAAAATAAACATAGGGTACATTAATTTTTTTCGTCTGTGGTATCTAGTGCATTTAACAAAATTAAAAACCCAAAAAGTCATGGTATTAACCCTTTCAATGCTGTGGACCGATATATCAGCTTTTGAATCCATTATCAATAAACACTGTTACTGCTTCATGAGCGATTGTACCGTTAAGCGCTCAGTCTGCAGTCTGAGTCTGACATGTGGTGAAACCTGGTAGACACGAATTGAACTACCTCGTCCAGCGCCTAGTCTCTATAATACCAACTGATCCACTGCAGCTGCTAGCCTGACCAGTGGCTGTGCGGTCTAAGGCGTTACCTTCCCGGCCGGGGGTAACACTTGGATCGAGGGTTCGAATCCCGTCACAGCCGGTGGTTTTTATGTGCAACTCGTGGAGAGTTCACCTGTCTGTGACAGAGTTGAGGGGGAGGGCAGATCTTAAGCAAACGGTGGACGGCTCAGGCCCAAGCTGACGGGATGGGTGGATTATTTGTGAGTTGCACATCTGATTAGTTGTTTTACAACTTTTTACCTATCCTTTACTGTGTGTGTGTGTGTGTTCATCGGAAGCACGTTTTTATTAATTTTAACTGTTCAGGCGTTCAAGACATTTAAAAAATTAACAAAACATCACAGATTCAACTACTCCTTTTAGAAGCTTAGCACTGAAAGGGTTAAAGGAAAGGATCCGAATATTTTCTTTCATTAGATCGTTAAGAATAAGTATAGCCTATTAACGTTTGTTAAATAGCCAAAATTACCCGTCACGAATAAACACACCAGATTGGAGAAAGGATTCTATTGACTAATGCAGGGTGGTGTGAACTTTAAAATTCCATGAGAACGGAAGGGTACACTTTCATAAACGGAACAATACACAAAGCCGAATAAATTTATCGATATATTGATTAGATCGACTGTAAAATATTTTACCATCTGTATGTTAGTTATTACGTAATATTTTTTTTTTAGTTTCTTTTTCAAATAAACTTAAAATAAAATGAAATAAACCTTACCTGCATAAACAAAATAATTGATTCACAAAACATAAAACTAAAAAACAAACAAATTTAAAAGGTTTCTAGGAAATAACTTTCTGGTATTACAGCAGCATGTAAAAAGAACATACGATTTCCATAGATCCGTTAAAAGGTTCCTCCCGAGAATACATATTTAAGTATTATTGGAATCAACGTTTCTTACCTAGAAAAATTTCCAGACAATATCTTTCACATCTTTGAGACCGAACATAACCGAATAACCTAAATAATAGCTATACCGTATCGAACAATTTCATTTTGTTTTAGCGAATTTCCCCTATAGGGAAGAAGCTATTACCGTAGTCGGCATGGTAAGATCTAGGCCCGGGACCATGATAACTTTTTGTTTTGAGGTCCCCAGACCCCAAAAACACCATTCGTTCGTAATATATATATATGTGTCCGTGAGCACGATAACTCTCGTAAAAATTATCCGATTTTGATAAAATTTGGTATAATCGTGTAAAACAGCATTTATGACTTAAATTTTGAAAACCAGACAGATCGACCTATCCGAAAGGGTATTTTGGGGGGGTTTTGTACCCCAAAAATGGTGTGTTTGCGTTTTTTACATATCATTTTGGAAAACGTCAAATTTTAGTTTTTTTTATTAGAATCAGCTTAAAAAGACGCACAATTTGGTGTTTTGATCATTTCTCTATGTCAAATGGTTACAGAGAGATTGAAAGTGCTAAACACAGTACGTTGTCCAATGTTATCCTTATGGAGAATAAGAAAAATTGTATATCTCGCTTATTTATCAACTTATCCTGATGAAACTTGGTATATTGCTTCATATCGCTGTGGTCTATTGATATTTGCACAAAAAAACATTTTTTGGCTGATAGTTCCCGTAGCAGTAAACCTGCGTACTCAGCCCCATGTTATTCTTATAGAGAATAAGTAACGTGTTATCTCCCTTAATTATGAAAATAAATTAATAAAATTTGGTATGTGGCTTTACCTTCTCGATTTATATTGATATTTGTATAAAAGCCCGTTTTTTGTGTTCCTTGCTTCAGCAACCCTGCAGCCGTCATTATTCTTATGTAGAATAATTAAAATGTCATAAATTGTTTATTTATGAATGTATATTGATGAAACTTGGTATGTGGATTTATGTGGTATTAAGATACATATATATGCATCAGAAATTCGCTGAGTACGCAGGTTTGCTGCTAGGGGGTATTTTATATTATCGCTAAATCATTTTTGAATGTGTACCTGAATGGAAAGTTTCTGATAAACACTAACCTTATTTGTGAATTCTACAGTAAAAATCTTTCAGAAAAATAATATAGGCTATGAATAAGTTATTGGTCCAATACTTTCTATTTCAACCGGTTATGAATATGGAACTGTTAAAACTGTTAACACACTGTGGTGGTCAGGATAAGATTAACGCGGTTTAAATAATTATAGAGCTTTGTCACTTTTGTTAAAAAAGTGATACCTCACTGGAAAACATCTAGCCAAAGAGTAATAAAGACTAACATAAGTTGTGAAGAGGGGATTTGATTGGTTAACATATTTGTTGCCATGAAGATCGGAGGTTATAGAGCGTCAAAATGGCGGTCAGCATGTAAGCACAGTTTTTTACCCCAGACGAGACCTCTATAGATATATACCTCGTTGGATACGATAGGATTTGTTATTTAAAAATAACATAAGATAACCTAACCTAACACACTGTACAAGATGGGTGGTAAAAAAAAATACCATTTCAACTTCGGAGGTCACTCTTATCACTGACTTTGGCAAAAAATCAATTCCTAAGTTCTAAAATATAGAAAAAATAGCTAGGATAAACTGAAAAATACCTGAAACTCATTCCGTTAATATCAAAATAAAATTATGGCCCCTATATAGTCCTGACACAGACTTGCTTGCTACATTGAGAAATACACCCGCTATTGGCTAAATACACGGCTAATTCATGTACTTCAGAACTTGACGTTAAATTAAAACATATTGTCAATATTAGCAAAATATGTACATACCACTAACTGTTCGTACGTTGTCTTCAGTTCCTCAATTGATAATCATCAAAAGTCCACATTTCTGATCCCAGTCATGGCCATGACGCCTCTAGCTTCCATGAAAAAAAACCCTAAGTGTGAGGCCTTTGTAGGCACGAGGCCTTCGTAGGCGCGAGGCTCTTGTGCGGCTGCATCTGTCGCGCCGCCCTAAGGATGGCACTGGGTCCTTATCACGTTAAGTAGATACCTTGGGTTAGGTAAGGTGTATGAGGTGGTGTGGTCTGTCAGATTCATTTTACTATGTTTGGCCATTCCAAGTAGGTCTACAGCTTACCTCAGCAAAATTCTCACAAAAAGCGAGTGGACATATGTGAGATTGTGTAAATCCCAAATATAGGCTAAGCTAGTCCTCTTATAAAATCCTCCCTAATAGACAACCAAGGCCTATATATGGATACTTACAGCAAGGCTAAAATTAGAATGTGATGGTTGACAAACAACAGCATTGGCCTACCGTATCTACATTATAAGAAAGTTAAATAGGTAACTTAGTCTTAAAGAATACCATTTAATCTTCATATATTATTAAAACGTTGTAGACAGTATTTCATGTATATTGACAGCATCAGAATTTTGTTTTTAGTCACATCTTTCTTATATAGGCTACATGTTACTTATGAATAAAACTGTAGGCTATAGGCCTATACCAAAACCTCAGGTCTAAAGTTATTCCCACAGATTATTTAACCAGTAATGGAATAATGTTGTCATTCTCGCCGATGTCACTTTTATCGTGTTAAATCCAACTAAACAAACCACAGTCTTATTTACAGATATGTATGAAACTACCAAGGAAACGTATCCATAACTCAGAAGGTTTACATTTGATTACCGGTATTCTTACAATGTAAATTAAATTATTATTATTGAGCTTGAAGAACGTCACGTTTATAGTTTATGATTTTCGAACAAGATGTTAGAGCAAATTATCAAAAAATAAACTTCTAGTTCATAATCGTAACCTCAAAAAAGTAACGCCGAACATCAAGATGACAGCAACTAAAGAATTTTGACTGTTCTAAAGAGCCTGTGTACGGTGTGCCACTAAGGTCAAAAGTGGTAGGGTAACTTACTGAAGAATGTTAAAATAATTATTAAAATGTAATAATAATTCGTCAATTTCCGGTATAGTTTATCAGAATCATTAAATCGTCAAAACGTTAACCTTAAAAATTTCATGACAATCCAACCACCGGTGAAAATGGAGAGCGTATCAGGAATTAGATTTTTAGACTGAGGTATAAGGATTTTCGCTTCGCTTCAATCCAATAAGATAACTTTATATATGAAATTATAAGGTTTCCACCAAGCTACATAACTTAGGTAGGTACCGGTAAACATAATTCTCTCCCCTTTCTACTTGTGGATATTACGTGACAGGTAATATTAACAGCTTGACCAACCTTAATATTTTCACATTAGGGCCTAACTAAGTAAGCAAATAATCAGTTGATAGCGATATTGTAATATGGCGATACAAAATGTATTGACACCAAAGGTTCTACTGCCGTTGTTTATTGTGAGGTCTGTATTTGAGTTTAAGGTTTTTTTTTAAATCATGTACATTTTAGACAATCACTTAACTTATCTGTTAGTTTATTTATTTGAAATCAGCAAGTATGTTTACCTACAGACATGATTGATTGGTGAGATTTACATGGTTGCTTATTAGTATGTTAACTCTTGGGTTGGGTAATGTTTATAAGACAATGTGTTGTGGTAGGTCGATTTTAGTATGTTTAGCCATTCCAAGTACAATTTGCCTCGGCAAACTTAAGTTTATCACAAAAAGCAAGTGGACATTGGTGACATTTAGTAACTCACAAATGTAAATATAATCTAGACCTATCATAACATTCCCCTGTATAGACTACCAAGACCTACTTATGGTTAGAATAAATTTACAGCAAAGCTAAAATTAAAATATATTTATGAATATTGACCAACTTGACGCTTGGGAAACAACAATAGCATTGGCCTAAATTAACCTATATGAAAGGTAAATACTTAGTCAAAGTATACTGTCTGTTATGACAATTCAAACGTTGTAAGTTTATTAATAACATAAAAAGTTAGTTTTTAGTCACACCTTGTATTATAATCATCCATGTTATGGCTAAAACTATTGGCTAATATACAAAACATGAGTATTATTCAAACACAAACTATCTGCAAAAGAACACAGATACAAAACCACCAAAGATGTATGGTTGTGTTTAGTAGTGCTGAATAATATTGGCATTCTCCACGATGAAACATTTTATCGTATGAAATCCAACTTGAAACACAGTGCTTCACATAAGTTATGTGTATCGAAGTCACAAGGTATAACATCCCTAACTTACAGAATGTTTACATTTGATTATTGCTAAACCTTAGTGAAATTGTTATTATTATTGAACTCAAAAGAACATAACGTTTTGAATTTAGAACAAATTAAATAACTGTTTGTAACGTAACTTATAACCTAAACACAAACAACAAACAGCGATTGCGAACAAAACTAAATGACAGCAGCTGAGCTGATGCATTTTGACAGTTCTCCAACAACACGGTACCATCAAGCTCAAAATATGTACTGAAATAATGTTAAATGAAAAAACAAACAATTATTAAAATGTAATAATAATTCGTCAATTATAGTTTATTTAAAGCATTAATTCATCAAAACGTTACCCTAAAAATTGCATGACAATCCATCAAACCGTTAAAATGTAGATAGCGTCACACTACTTCGAATTCCAAACTGAGTATAAGGATTCTCTAACGTTCATCCAATTATTTGGTATATAATCAATTGGAGTACTTGTAACGCCATACTTATTAAAACAAAGGGATTATAGTTTCGCAATATTGACTAAAATGGTATCTAAAATAATTGTTTTATAACCACAATACATCAACCATATAGTACATAAAAGTATATTATTTCTTCATTTCTTAGCAAACGCATCTCATAGCATTAAGAAAATATTGTCGTCACGCACATCGTACGTAAACATGGTCTTAGTTTGTATACGGTGATATAGTTCCTGTAATTTTTTCACAACACATACTATTCTACTCAAACTCTATTATTATTTCGATCTTAACCAAACCAATATCTGCATCATTTTAAATAATCATAGTTATATTCACGTAATAAAACATAAAATAAATTACACTCACAAAATAAAACGATATGCCGGGAGTGAAAATTATTAAATTACGATTACAGTAGCTACTAGTGTAGTAGCAAATATACAATTTTCTAGTTGCTTTGTGAACAATTTATTGATTTCAAATGTATTTTTTTAATTATAAACAATTTAAACAGTAAGTCACAGTTGGTAACTGAAATATAAGCGTGATATGTTGGGTCTTGCAGTGCCAAGGACAAAATCACCAGCCAGGAGCCCGACAACGATGGTCCAACAAAGCCTCACTCTCCGCGGTTAAGTCTCGCCAAATCCCCAGACTGATATGTGTCTTCCTCTTTCTTGGCTCTTTCCTACTTCCGCTTTTTACACTCTCTTGAACTACTGATATAGTATCATTTATGAGTAAGATTCATCTGTTTTAATTCTTGCCTGCTAAAAATTTCTCAAAACTGCAACAATCAATTAATGCAAGAATAAAATGATGTATTTGATAAAGTTTCATTCCAAAATAAAATTTATTTTTAAAAATAGATAAATAAAAACTATGCATGTTGAGTTACAAATTAAAACAAAAAATCTCAAGAGCTGTTCGAAACAGTGTTAATAATAAGTTTTACATAAAATATGTTCAAGAATACGTAATTGCCTATATAATTAGCTATAGAAATAATAAAAAAAATTATTATTAAAGTTCGTTTGAAATAAACTTTTTAACGGTTTTAATGGCAAATAAATTTGATTTTCCATCGACAGCAATTAACCTGATTTAAATTGTTACATATGTAAAGCACATGAAGTGTCATTTTCAAATACCTTGTACTAGATTCTTTACCGCAAATTTGGCATCGTCAGTATTCTGAACAATTTAGAACAAACACACATTAAAAAATAACAAATTGCATTAACAGAGTCAACCTGTCATTGTGATATTACTTTTCTGTTATATAACAACACGTAATATGAAAATGTAAATATTTATATAGCACTGGAAATTTATATAACACAAGTATAAAAAGGGTAATAAAACATCTAGTTTTAAGACGTGTACTTTGATTATTGTATATAATTTACATTTTATATTACTCCCTATTTATATCTATCCTAACAACCGTCTTCCTACTAAGGCATATATATTGTTTCATATGGGCTACCAAGTCTTACAACTCAAGGATATATTGCGGAGATTCATAGAACACACGTTATCCGAGGTGTAGAGAGTATACAAAGAGAACATATGCAGTCGCATGTTCAGACGGGTGATCGATAGCGGCATTAGTGGCCACTTATCACCTCAAACGTGAACACGGCTTGGTGATAACTGGGAATACGATTCAAACACATTGGGCAAACGCTTTTAGTTCAGTCAATTATGTTTTTAAACGTAATTTATTATACAGTTTACTCCTTTAGTTGTGGACAGTGGTAAGAAGTTGTGGATATTTTACGTCATTTTTCATATTATATGAATTAAGGAACTATGCCATTAGAAAACTTCATTTGAGGCTAGAGGCTAGAGGATTTATTTGAGCTAAGATGTTAACTGTTAGGTATTGGGTTGTAATGAATATTATTGTATTAAAGTATATATTGATAAACAATAATTAAATAATTAATAAAATAATAATTAAATAATTAGAATTAGGTGTAAGATTTAAGTTGGTAAATAACCAAATAAAATAATTTACTTTAGTTTAAAAAGGTAACTTCAGCCAATTAAAATAGCACATACCAATATAAGTAGTATATTAAATTATGATATTACTTTGTGCACCATGCATTGCGTTGTCTGATATTGTTCTTATATATAGATTAAATTATAATTTATCCCTCTTTTATTACTCTCTATCAACGTTAGGGTAAATTAGCTATAATTGATAGATTGTGAATATTCGAAGTATTCTTGCACCTAAACTTGGAGAAAGGCGGTGAACTCTCCACAAGAAGCAACTTTATGCAGCAAATACCAGCTTAATTCATCTATTAGATTGACTTATTTAAATATAAAATTATAAATCTTAGATAAGATTTGGTTGGGTAAAAACATTTTGGATAAGTTAGACTTCGTAGGTAAACTTTGTAAGATAATATAAAAATAATATACTCATACAATATAATTCCTTCATAAGAACAAATTTATTGTTCTAACTATTGTTTAGTACAAATGCATTTCATCATGAATCTATTATATTGGTTTAACAAATCGATGCAACGCTTTCTTCATGAAATACACGATAACACATTCCATAGTCGAGTCACGTGATACAGTCGTGTCTCCTTCGCTGCCGCACAAGATATAGATTATGATCCTTGCATGACAAACAGTGTAGGCATTTTTGTATGGTCCCATGTTGGCTACATGTTACTGCCAAACACATACACAATCATAACAAGACATTAGGCTCTTGTACTTACATTATATATTTGATAAAAATCGTTGATGGCGCTGCCTGACCTATGGGGTAGTTTGTAAAGCTATGAATGCTCACAGATTTACATTTGTTGTAATATTAAATACAACGAGCATTAAGCCTTTTCTAAATAAGTAAAAAATTAATGGGTACCCAAATATGCTAATTAAGTAATATTTTACTTTACCAGCATTCTATATCAAGTTATATATATTTTTTCACCAATACTAAAGAAACAGCTAGTAATAAAATCCGTAGTGGTTGAAAATACAACGGTCTTTAGAAAAAAATGAAACTTTCATATTGTTCGCTTTTACAATCCAAACAACCAAAAGGTTTTATTAAAATTTGCAATGTAACTGATTTTTTTAAAATTTTACTTGTATTGTGTTGTTTTTCCGCGTATTAGCTCGTGCTGCCAACAACTAGCAAGCCACTTGCCTAATAACGGGAAGGAAGCAGCTGAAGGTTTGATAGAGTGAGGATACCAATCCCATAAGGTCCTGATTATTCTCAAAACTAGTATACTAGTACAAATAATAAATATAATATAACTTTTAAAGAAAACGATGTACTTCAAATTAAATAACTTATCATTTAAATCCAACGACAATCCCAGCAGAATAAAATGTAAGATTGTTTAATTTTATTCGATTAATCCTTCTTTGGATAAACACACTCACTAAGAATATGTCCATAAGGGCTCGGCTGATTGGCTTCAAAATTGTCAATTTTATTTTTATGGACATACAATTAGAATGGTTCAGTTCATTCCATAACCACATAAAACAAAAACGCTTGGCAAAAGCCGCTACTATAGGTAAGACAAGCCACTCCGCATGCAGCTCTGAAGTAGAATCAGTAGTTATTACACTGTTAAAATACAGGATATCCCAAATCTACAAAAACCGATCGGGCTAAGCAGAAATACTGATTGAAACTAAAAAATCTTTCAAATCTTAATATTTTATCACTATTTTAAATTTTTAGGGACATTCCAAATTAAGCATGGACAGTGATTTCACAAGCACAAACTCTTCAGTGAAATGTGAACAGCTCTGAGTATTAGCAATGCACACAACAGAGGAAATCAGATTACTTTCCAAACGGGAAGTAGCAAATCACAAACGAGAAAAATCTTTCTTTTAAACCAGACTTTCTACACATGAAATAAAGAGTTGTATCAATGTTTACGTGATTTGCAGTATTAGCTTTGGTCCTTGTAAGGGTTACGATATCAAGGACTTTGGCTTCTAGCCAAACCCCAGCTGCCGTGAATCTGGGCCACCTACACACACAGACTGCACTACAATAACAAGTCTGGGCCACCTACACACACGGACTGCACAACAATAACAAGTCTGGGCCACTTACACACACAGACTGCACAACAATAACAAGTCTGGGCCACCTACACACACAGACAGCACAAGAATAACAAGTCTGGGCCACCTACACACACAGACTGCACAACAAAAACAAGTCTGGGCCACCTACACACACAGACTGCACAACAATAACACGTCTGGGCCACCTACACACACAGACTGTACAACAATAACACGTCTGGGCCACCTACACACACAGACTGCACAACAATAACAAGTCTGGGCTACCTACACACACAGACTGCACAACAATAACAAGTCTGGGCCACCTAGACACACAGACTGCACAACAATAACAAGTCTGGGCCACCTACACACACAGACTGCACAACAATAACAAGTCTGGGCCACCTACACACACAGACTGCACAACAATAACACGTCTGGGCCACCTACACGACACAGACTGCACAACAATAACAAGTCCGGGCCACCTACACACACAGACTGCACAACAATAACACGTCTGGGCCACCTACACGACACAGACTGCACAACAATAACACGTCTGGGCCACCTACACACACAGACTGCACAACAATAACACGTCTGGGCCACCTACACGACACAGACTGCACAACAATAACACGTCTGGGCCACCTACACACACAGACTGCACAACAATAACACGTCTGGGCCACCTACACACACAGACTACACAACAATAACACGTCTGGGCCACCGACACGACACAGACTGCACAACAATAACAAACATTTTTTTTTTAATTTCCTTCTTTAACAAGTAAAAGTGTAAGATAATTTTTAGGCAAAAAGTAATAGGGACTAATTTAAATAAATAATAAACAGTAACAACACATGATTCTGCTAAGTTATAAATGATATGAAGTTCCTAAACTTTTTAACTAGTTTTATATTGTATTAAATATAATATTAGTATAAGTCCGATAAAAAACGAGTTTAAATTATTTCAAAAGTAATACCTGTAAAAAAAACCTTTCATGTTAATGCGGAAATTCACTTCCCTCACGTCAGTGCAAAGCGTGCGAATTCGTTTTACCTTAAGATACCCTCAATTAACGAACAAATAAATAAAACCTATGAAATGTAATACTAAAATAATATAGTTTCATCGTCTGGTATAAGCAAATATGAACACTATGATACTTAACTAAACATATTATTAACTTACAATTACATAAAACAGTAAGCCTACTAATATTATAAATGTGAAAGTTTGGATGATGGACA
Organism: Allygus modestus; assembly: GCA_963675035.1. Lineage (NCBI taxonomy): Eukaryota > Metazoa > Arthropoda > Insecta > Hemiptera > Cicadellidae > Allygus > Allygus modestus. The sequence continues at coordinate 19,505,801 of OY776114.1, forward strand.
TTATTAGTTCCATCACGCAAAAATTACAAGACCGATTAAGATAAAATTTTACATGAACATATCTTACATGCCATTAACACATATACCTGATAATGTCCACATCCAAACTCAGGGCTCCACCCCACTTGTCCTGTAAGTTCCTTTGAAAATATTTTGAAAGGATATAATTTAAAAAATTACCAGCTTTAGTTGTTTGTCTGTTAGGGTAGTCATATGGTAAAACTTAAAACAGATTTTATAGTACTGGATAGGTCAATAATTGTAACGCGTTTTATTTTGTCGCAAGCGAAGCCGTGGGTAACAGCTTCTATATTTTAAAATTATAACTTATAGTTTATTATGGCACCTCACTATCCTAACGGTCAGTGTCTTGTACTTTAGTTCAAATGGTTGTGGGTTCGATATCCACAAAAGTTTGAGATGTTTATACTGCTTTCCCTTTTAATCGTTTATGCAGGCTCTTACAAAAATACCGCAAGCGTTGGGAGCAAGTCAAAAACAAAACAGAGTGAATGGAATTTAAAAAATTAATAAATAAAACTAACTTGGGAAACAATATTTGTCAATGTTGAAAGAACTCATTTTTCATTAATGGTTATTTTTATTTCTATTAACTTAAATTATCCCCATCGTTAAAGAAATCAGAATAAGGAATCGAATAAACCGTTCGTTTTTGTTGATAACTGTTAATAGCATTGCAGTTTGAAATATGAATGTCTTATATAAGAAGTAAAGGATTCGTGCTCAAGGCATTTCTCGCATCAATCTCTCACCTGTCGCGTCACATCCTGTTGTCACTCCTGCTTCTTCCACACATAATGCAATGTCGATAAAAGTTATCGTCGGTCTCTCAACCGTCGCCTTACTAACTGCTGTCTCATCTTAATATATCTTAATACATCTGCATCTATCACGCACAAGTCAATGTTATTACCATCTATTCTAACCGGTTGTCAGTTCAGTATCTCACTTTATATCCGGGTGGGAAAGGGTAAAGAGACATTATGCAAATTAAAAGAGATTATATAAAAAATAAATAAAAACGTGTGTGAATATTTACGGTGTATTTAAGGTATATTTTGATGGCAAATATTGGGAAACACCAATAATTAGTGTACATTTAAGGTAGGTTTAGCTGCGAGGTAAACTTACTTAAATAAAGCCGGCTAGACGAGATGTTCAATTTATTACGACTTTTAAAATTTAGTTCCTTACTTTAATGACTTTAGACCACAACTTTAAGCTGCTTTTGGCTTAAGAAAGGAGTAGAATCGTTGATGGAACATGTTATTTTTCTACGATCATTGTTGTATTTTGAGCTCTCAAAGACTTAACAGTAAGTTTGTGTTTCAATTTGTATATGTAACTGCAATTATTACTTAACGGTTAGTGTCTTGTACTTTAGTTCAAATGGTTGTGGGTTCGATATCCACAAAAGTTTGAGATGTTAATACTGCTTTCCCTTTTAATCGTTTATGCAGGCTCTTACAAAAATACCGCAAGCGTTGGGAGCAAGTCAAAAACAAAACAGAGTGAATGGAATTTAAAAAAATTAATAAATAAAAGGAATTATAGACATTTCAAAATACACAATTGCAAATTTTGTTGGATGTCGTGGAAATAAACTTATTCTAACTCTAACGAACAATTATTAATTAACTATTTGATTTTAGCACGAAATATTGACTATTATGAATGAATTTAGAACAAACACACAAAAAATAATACTAATTTAGTGCTCAAAGCAGTTAGCTTATCTTTACCTTACATTGGTATATGAAGTTGCAGCGACATGTAACTGCTTTACTGCCAGTTAGTTCGTACAAAGTACTGTATTTCCAATACAATTGTTAAAGATCTATTTGAAATATATCGTAGAGATATATATTAGAACTGAATGGAACTTCTTAAGGAGTATATTGGGTTATCCCATGTTCAACCTAATTAATTTCCTAAAACTGGTCACATCGAGTTCTCAATCAACTTTAGTTCTAGTTTTTTTACGTGGAATGTTTTGATTGAAAAAAATCAAGTGGCCTCTGGGTAAACATCGTATTTATCTTTCACAATATATATTGTTTTTGTTATTGAAATTACTCCGAGTTTTAACCATTATTGTTACAAACGAAAGAATAACAGCCAATTCAATTAACTGGGAAAAATAGAGTTCATCATTTCATTGATCTGTTCACAACTAATATTTTTTTACGCTGGTTTTGTATTCTTTTGCTTAATTTGTATTCCTGTTTTTAAATTGCGCTGCAGATCTAAAATACTATAAAATACTAAATGTTTATTAAAATATTATAGCCGTTTTCGATAAATTTGGAATTTTTAAGTTCTCTATCAGAGTTTTAGGGGATAATTGTCCTTAAAAATCAACATTTTCTGGTTTCTTCTAAAAGAAAATCCAGCTGCATGTCGCCATAGGCCTGCGCGGTGATCTAAATTCAGGGACGTATTGTTAAAGAAATATTCACATGGGCAAGCCAATTGTGACCTTCGTAAAAAGTATCACAACCGTCGAATCTACGCTTGACCACGTCCGACTTGCAAGGTGCTGACTCAACTTCTAATTTACCACATCTAGAATGGAAAAAAAAACTGCGCAGATACCTTGGTAGTGGTAATAGTAGGTAAATATCAAATGTTATAAAAACCTGACCATTGTGGGCTCTAGGTATCACTTTAAAAACCTAAACAAATATTAACACTGATAACTCAATATCGAAAATGTTTACTACATCAACAATTTCTACATATACTTCGTGTTGGTGGGAGAAAGTAAGATAAACTCTCATACTAGTAAAATAAATAAGTTTTATTGGTTTTAATAACAAGTTATCTAAAAAATCAAGCAATAATTTTTCTGTCGAGACATTATCTTTAGACGACTGGTTTTAGTGTTGTATAAACGTGTAAATTGACTAACAGTAACCGTAGAGAAATAGTTAAACAAGTATTATATACAAAGTCAATAGAGGTTGTAAAAGGCTGTTATATCCCGAGGAAACAAGAAAAATGTCTTCAGAGTAAATAAGTCAAGCTCTGGTGGTGTCACTATCCATGGAGATGGGACACATGTTGAGAATGGCCGGCACGCACCGCTAGAGTTCTCTCCTAAGCTATTTTGACTTAAGACAACTGAAAACTTTGTAGGGTTATTACACTGACTTAATATTCAAGTAAACCTTTGAGTGACAAGATAAGGTTACGACAAGCATGTAACGGACATGCATTTTACAGATGTTGAATTCGCCTTTTTGAAAAGTTGTTATATTACCTTCTGCAAAATTCTTAGATTTAAAAAAAAACTATACTTTCTTCACACAAAGTTATTTAAAGCCCCTTGTAAGCACAACTCCTAATTCCAATAACTGTAGCTAAATAATACGGAGTCCTAGTTTCCCAATGCACTTATGCACTTATGCTGAACATGGCCGTCTCTGCTCTTAAAGGATTTTTTAAGAAGTTTGGTGGAAGGTAATTGCTTCCTAGATATAAAGTGCGTTGTAACAACATATGTAATATTGTAATGATTTCGACTTGCATGTGATTTTATTTACTTATTAGTAACCTCCTATATCTACTTGATTTGTTATATACAAACTATTAGATCTTATAAATTAGTTAAAACAGACTAAGATATTTGGACTTGTAGATAATCAAAAAATTTGTGTTTGATGTTTTGATTTACTTATCTAATTGAGCGAATAGTCTCATTACAAATCGTCAAAGGTGAATAAATGTTTGTAATATTGGTTTAATATTCAAACATAACATTGGTTTAAAAAATCCAGTGTTATTCTTATGTTATTCTTTTACCTGATACCGCGTTTTGGTATGGGCTTCAGTTGTTGATTTGATATTGGATTCAAGGGGCATCTAGGTGGTACAGAAGTGCGTGACACTGACCACTCGACCCCCACTAATCACTAGAGGATATTGGCAGTGAGATGATAGCACGCCCTGGTGGCTCAGCCCCAACTTATGCCGTAGATCATCCTTATGAAGTACAGAAAGGACCGGTCCCTGAAACGAGAAGAACAATCTGTGTATTAAAGATATTCTTCTACCGTTAGCCATGCAAAAAAGAGAAATACCTATTGAATAAACTTATTGACTATTTTTTTTGTGATTGAGGTACACAAATTGTTTAGTGAGATATAAGACAGTCAAGGTTTATCTAAGATTGAGGGAAAAGCTTAGGTGGGAAAACTCTATTTCGTCTCCGACCGGGCGAAACATAAACAATGACCATAACTGGAAGAATGGCCAATCATTTCTAACAGATAAAGTCCTAAAGAGGCAATAACTTCGGCTTTGCTCGACTTATGATCCTCTACGAGTCTTATCTCCTAACAGCGACTTTGTTAAAACTGATAAACTTGTTAGACATATTTATCCAAAGGTCACATTGTTTGAATAAAAATAGTAATGTAATTCCTCCTAACTTGTATCAACAAATTGTTAACTTAATATCGGTTGTTTAAATATACATGCAGTTTTTATAATATTGATAAATATTTATTTATGGTTTTAGACCCGTAACGTTAAGTCGTCCCTTTCAATAAAACTTCTTAAGCAACTAAAACGTAAATGTAATGCAATTAAACTGTCTCTGATCTAAACACTTCACTCTTTTAGCATTTTCTCCGATAATCAAGTATCCTACAGTAAAACCAGACTTACTTTGATTAGCCTGACTGCTGATCAACATTGATCAACACATTTTAATCAAAGTTTGCCTATTTTCGACTTTACCTCCTCTGTTTACTAACTTTTGTACAATAACAATTGCGTAACAGCAAGTTATTATAGCACAATGGTTTTTTTACCGTTTATTTTGACTTTTAATAAAGTATTATCTAATAACTTTTAGTTATTAACTATTTCAGTTATTACTTTTAACTCCAACTTAAATCCAAATAACTATGAAGCATAAGCTATAAATACGTGATCGAGACACTGTAAATTAATTGCATTGAATCTGTTTGTCGAGACACTACCATATAAAAATTACAATTTACCGATGTAAATCAAAGACGATGAAGATTGAACGTCAAAGATTCATATTCTTAAGCTGAAATGCCATGTAAAACGTAAAAATGTTCCCTAAAAGTTTTTTAGGGATAGTTTTACTTTCTAGGTCAATCTTTATGAATGATACCCAATTATTGGTAATATTATGTATTGTTCTTATTTAAAATCCTAATTCTTATTCCTCTAATTTTGTCCATATGTGACGAGTTATGTTAATAACAATGCTACAAACTGAGAGTCTGGAATTCTTATCTGTCAGATAAGAATTAATATTTGTTGTAGTTTGCATCCATGACAACATCTGATGCTGTTTTCACATCGAAACTCTACAATTATAAATACATTAGGAGTTTACCATCTCGATTCCTGGAAAATGCTAAACCCATCTGTAATTAAAACACGTTAACCAACAACAGCCAAGCACAACAGCCATAATCACATGTGGGCAGGTATCGATATTCTTGGAAATATATGCTTTTGCAACCTACTTTAAAAGTATATATATATATAATTGTTTTTAATAAAACAAAAGTTAAAAACCGTTAAAGATGTATGGTGTCGCACTGCCAGCTCAGAGCCAGTGACCCTGTAGTGGCAGGAGTGTGAATGCTGTCCCCTGCATTATTAATGCGCGACTGTCTCCACACAAGATGTGACACTAGATATATTGATAGCAACTGCAGTGGTGATACTGAACCCTGGCATATAGACTTTTAGTGACAGGTAATAGTTTTAAGTTATTTTTATAAACTAATCAAATACGAGAGTTTTTTTACAAATTACTTTGCTGACGTGAACCGAAACATTTCATTTTACATCTACAAGATTTATTGTCTAGTTTATTTATGTTTCGACTCTTACCTTGTTTAATCAAATTTGAGATTGAATATTTTACTATGATATTAAATGTATCGATACAGGTTGTCTTTTTTCTTCTAAAACAAGTAAACAAACTATAAATTGAGCAGATTTTAGAACGCATTTTTGTAAATGTCTTGAACGAATAAATATAAAGTTTGTGCATTAAATGTAGTTTTAGCAAATAATTGCATTACCAGTTATGGGATTTTTAATAATTTAGTTTGTTTCTGGAAACATTTATAAAAACAACCATGTTAATATTTTCAATAATTTGCCAAATATGTTACATAAGCGCATTAGTTATAATTAAAGTAAATATTATGATAATTAAAGTAGTCAATTCCGGCCAGTAATATAAACTATTCACTAACTTGTAATTACCAATGAAATAAATGTGAAAATTTACAGTTGGCAGTAGCTAAAATAAAACTAAATGTTACATTTTGTATTTACATGTATTAATACCCCCGTCACAGCAAACCTGCATACTCAGCAAATTTCCAATGCATATATATGTGACACACTACTACATAGAGCTATTTACCAAGTTTCACAAAAATACATCCATAAATAAGTGATATATAGCATTTTATTTATTCTCCATAAGAATAACATTAGGGTTGAGGAAGCAGGTTTGCTGCAACGAGGAAGATAAGTAATTTTTTTTTAATTATCAATACAACTGAACCAGATGAAGCTACATACCAAGTTCTCTTAATGTATGTTCATAATTAAGGGATACATACAACTTTACTTATTCTCCATATGAATAACATGGGGGCCGATTATGCAGGTTTGCTGCTACGGAGACTATCAACAAAAAACTTGTTTTTTGTGGTAATATCAATATACCACAACTAGTTGAAGCCACATACCAAGTTTCATCAATATACATTCATAAATAATCGAGATATAGAATTTTAATTATCCTCCATAAGGATAACATTGGACAACGTACTGTGGTTAGCACTTTGAATATCTCTGCAACGGTTGGACGTAGAACAACGATTAAAACACCAAAATGTTTGTTTTGTTGAGCTAAACACATTAATAAACAGAAATGTGAAGTTTTTAGTAAAACTATCTGAGAAAGATCTAAAAACCTTTTCCCCATAAGATTAACATGGAACACGTTTTTTGGATTTTCTCCGCAACCACTTAACCTAGGTTAATGATTCAAAATACTAATTTATTTGTTTCTTTAAGCTCTATAAAATGGCTATAACCAAAATTGAGTGTTTTTAATATTTTCTGGTGAAATTTGCAAAAAACCGATTTTTGGAAAATTGTAAACCCCCATAAAGCACCCTTCCCATAGTGCGATCGATCTGGTTTTCGAACTTAAAGTCATAAATGCTACTCTCCACATTTGTGCCAAATTTCATCAAAATCAGGTGTTTCTTTCAAAATTTATCGCGGTAACGGCATACACACACACACACACACACACACACACACACACACACACATATATATATATATATATATATATAAATTTGAACGAATAGTGTTTTTGGAATCTAAGGACCTCAAAACGAAAAGTTATCATGGTCTTGGGCTTAAGTCTTACCATGCCACCTACGGTAATAGCCTCTTCCCTATAGGGGAAATTCGCTAACAGTGTTGGTAGTACCTTAAAATTAAACCATCGCCAATGCTTCTAATCCAAATAAGTGATCATGTTTTTTTTTTAAATAGTTGTTTTATTGTAATGTCAAACATATATTTTCTAGAGTATACAAAACTACATCCTACTTGACGTTTCTATTATCCCCTATCACTGTTATTGCTCAGAAAATAACTCTGTTGTTGTTTAAACTAATAGTTATTATTTTATTTGAACCTAAATTAATTTCACCACACCAAAAATTCTCATATATGCATTATCTCTAGAATAAATTTTGTAAATTCCATGATGAATCGACGTTTTTTGGATAAGTTACATAATTATTTTGAAGTTTTTAAAGATATATAAATATAAATCAAAGTCTCCAAGCTTTTAACGTGTTTTTAAGGCTCTAAGTGAGATAATAAAACTAACCACTAACCACTAAGTAATCTAACTCAATATAAATGACGAAAAACAAAATTAAAATGGCAGCAGTTTGAAAAGGTAATGCAATACAAATATATATTATTATCATAATTTGTATTATTCATAAATATTATTTTGTGATGGAGTCTGTGATCCAATTGTACACCAACGTACACAACAGCTGTTTCTCGCAGAGCGCCTGCAGTTTACCGTCCGTTAGTGTTGTTGCAATGGTATGTATCTCACTGTATTCCTGCTAGGCGCCACTGTTGTAAAATCTAAGTTCATCATAACCACAGAAAATGTCGTCTTAATTATAATATAATATAATAACCTCCTGGTTTTAACACCTCCCGCACAATTAATAATAGATCGTAAAGACATTTTTCTTTAAGAATTTTCTTGGATCCAAGCACAAGGAATTAAAAGCTCACCAATTAAAGGCAATGAGCTATTGTTCACTATATGCTACCCAACTTGTTGTTTGTATTATAAGTTGCATACCAGTTTACATACCAACGTACATGTTACATAACTGTTTGTTCACCTTACAATTGTACTATTTGTCACTCTATCGCTCTCGTGTCTAAATTACTATAAATTCTATTAATTATTATTTTATTAATATTGATATATTATTGACTATTGTTATGAACTATTTAAACAAAAAGGAATTATGTATAAAATTGAATTAATATTTTCAAATTAGTTTCCCACAACTTTCCAAACGTCAATGAGTTGTTTCTTCCTGCTTGTCTACGCCGCCGGCATTTTGCAGTAGCGTTAAAAGAGGACAATTATTTAATCCTTTTTAGGACGTACGGGAGTAAAAGGTCAATGTGTAAAATTAAATTACGTAAAAAAATAAATAAATAAAAATAAATATATCAACGGGTAGATAAAATACCATTAAGATCAGGTTTAAGCAAATTTAAATTTTTCATCCTGTATATGTTGCTAAAACTCTGTCCTAAAATCGATTTCTATAATTCACACTCCTACATATTTCGCTATTCACTTCACCCGTCCCCCTATCAGCTACTCCGCAATTGTTATATGTGTTAATGTGTTCCATTCTGTTGTTAACGTGTTTAACTATCAATAACCAGTTGTAATTTAACGTTAAAACTTTGAAGAGCAGTGGAGTAAAGCTCCATGTTCAGATTGCAACATCATTTTAGTTCTTACACATACTAAAAGCCGAATAATATCAAAATTTTAATAACACATTTTAAATGATTATCATCTCGTGGGTTGAAAAATATGTGTCAAAATTAGATGGAATCTTTTCTTTTAGTTACATTTTCCAACAAAACTTATTTAATGTACAAGGCATATAAATAGGGAATAGGATTATCATTGTGTATTCCTATTTCATTATGATAAGAAAGTTAAAGAAGCCGTTTGAAACGTTTAATTTTCATAAAATGAAGACACCAAAAAGTGTATTTGAAAAATTGTTCAAATAGTCCACCAGTTTTTTTATTTATTTATGTTTTTTTTATTTTATCTTGTTAACATATTCCAATGTCAATTAATGCAAATAATAATAACTAATGAAAACTCAAACTCAAGATTGGATAAACACACAACTGATCTGAACTGAACAGGTTGTGTTTAAGCACGTTTTCGAATAGTTTACTAATCGATAAAACGTTAACAGCCTAGATAGATAACATTTTGTTTACTAAGTGATCATTTAACAGCCATTTTTTATTCCATATAGTGTTCCTTGTTCTGAAAAGTATACACTAAAGTGTCATCGTATGAGTGATTGATGCAAGGTCTTTCTAAAGCCGGGAGCCCTGTATCCATAAGTTTTCTTGCGAATAACAGCTGTGTTGAAGATGGAAGTTGATGCATTTGGTCCTATTGAGGAAATGTTTTATAGTTGATATATGTATTTGTGCTTTCAACAATAATTAAGTATTTTTGTGGTCAGCCGCGTAATATTGGGGTATAAAAGAAAACAATACATGGATGAGATGATAGTAAAATTCAAGTGGAAGGTTATGTAACTAAGCAGAGTAGATAAATAATAAAAAAGTTTGTGCACAGGTAAGTCGCGTGTCATGGCATAAAGTTTTTTTTAAGATTTCATGATAACAATTATACTGGAAATTGGATCTGATTGGAAAACTTATGACGTTACTCAACGATAATGTAAATAAGAAGCAAATTGTATTCACAAAGGTATATTTCGAATTGACTTCTGAACTTATCTTCATCCTGGGTGAACGTACTTGTAAAGGTAAACGAGTTCGCACGAATCACGCTCAGGGAATTGAATTTCCGCATTAAAACCTTTAAAAAATCGAATACAGTTTTTAAACAAACACTGGTGACTTTTTTATGAAAAAACAAAGTTATTGGCTGTTCTGTTACTCCTGGTTTGATTTAAATTCACTATCAGGATGACAATTGAGCATTATAAAGTTAGGAGAAGGTTTCCTAATGATAAAAAGTTTGTATGGGGGTATTGGGGGGGGGATAAAACTAAATCAAGATATGAAAAACAGCCTTTTCTAATTCAAAATACCCATAAGGCAAAGTACTGTGTTTAGTCATTTACCATTTTCTTTATTAACTTAGTAAATATTTGTGCTCGCATGATGAGAGAGAGCTTAACATTTCCGTCTTTGTACATATAATTGTATAATATGCAATAATTTTTCATTCGGGCCTTTTCTGACCCATTTTGGGCCCATATCATATTTTGAGATATGACAAATTAAATTCCCAAAAAAGGGGGTCAGAGTTGTCCGATTCTTTTGCCCAACAAACTTGTCCTACTGTTTAAGGAAGGGAAGGTTCCTATCATAGTTCAAGTAAATGCCCACATATAGATAGATATTTACAACTTCAATTTGATAAATAAAAATTGCAGGTTATAATTCTGTAAAAATATATATATAATACATATATATATATATATATATATATATATAAAGTTGTTAACGGTTTATAAGTTATTGATTTAATATTTTTTATTAATTTAATTTTAGACCATGGTACGAGAACTACATATTGATAAATGAATACGAAGTTTATTGACTTATCTACGTTCTCTATTCCAGTTATAAACATTTACTGTTAAAACTATTATTCTTTATGCTTGATGATTAATTTTGAACGTATATACAAGATTCATTAAAATATCGAAAAGCAGTAACTTTATTAAAAATGAACCAAATTCTAACGTTAAACTAAACTATGATAGTCTCCTTTAGTGAGAAGAACATTTTTTTAAATTTCTTCTCCTGTTCAGCGAATTCCAATAACCAACTCTCATTTAAGATCATTAAAAGACCTAAATAGATTAGATTTTCCCTTTAGTCAAGTGTTTAGAAAATGAGTCTATATTTACATTTAAGGTAAAATTAAACTCCTTGGTAACCAATCCCCTTATGGAAAAACCATACTATAACTTATTTATAATTAATTATTTATTTAGGATAAATTGCCTAATAGTGTACGACACATAACAAACAGACTTAAATGGATAGAGTTTGTAAAGAAAACTGATATTAATTCCTGGGTACATGTAAATAAAGATCATTGCATCGAAGCTACTTTAAAGTCTTTTACAAGTGCACAATTAGTTGCACATGATGAAAGAGAACATACTACAACAACTACAGTCTAACACTTATACTTCATTAGAGATAATTAGTTATATATGGCAGGATCTAAGATTAATTATCAGTAAAGTTATAATTATGATTAATTGTTACTCTTCTGGATAAATTTACGACGAGTAAACAGTAAAATAACAACTTACTAATATATTTATAAGTGTATGACTGTAGTTATCCCTTTCATTATCCTGTTAATGATTGGAACAAAATCAAACATAGTTTTACTGTGCATTAAAAGTACAAATTTAAGCTGTAGGTCAGTATTAAGTGCATAGCTATCGAGCTCGAGAAGAATTTTTCCGCTTTGGAGAACTTCCTTTATGAAATGCCAATTTCATATTAGTCCTATTACAAATATATATTATTGCAGTAATACCCAAATTAGTTGGGTTAAATATGGTAGTAGTAAGATATCGGTGTACTGATGTGGTTAATTATATTTAAAAGTTGAATACAGTGTTTACTCCAGTTTTCATTTAGCTAAGTACTTGTAAAGTAATGGTCTCGGTGTCAAGGCTAGAGACTTCCCTGTTCATTAATCACCACCATTCTCAGCTGCGCAGCTGTCAGCTGTGACAGATCCAGACTGACGGTCAGCTGTGACGGACCCAGACTGACGGTCAGCTGTGACAGACCCAGACTGACGGTCAGCTGTTAATTAAAGTCGCAACGGAGACTAATTGGATTTTTCACCCACTCAGTTGGCAAGTTACAGTACAATTAATTTTGTACTTTTTTATACAGAAAATGTTTCATTGATCTTCTTTCAAAGTGAGCTATGTTGTTAGTAAGTAAAAAGAAGGGTTTGTAATTGTTAATATTTGTTATACGAGTTGAGTTGTAATTGATTCAGCATTTAATTTTAATTTATTTAGGAGCATCGTACACAAATGTATGCTTAGAAAGCTTAAGACTGTCCGAAGCCAACCTTAACACTGGTCTATCCAGTTTTGAGGCTGACATGGGGTACATCAATTGAAGTTGTAATGACGTATGGCTTGTTGTTGCAATGGCATATGGCTCGTCTTTTGGCTGTCCTCTATGACAAACTTCCCTTTCCCCATTGTTCCCTCCATTTGCAGCGGCTGAGGACGGAAACTCCTGGTTTGGTCCCTAATCTGAGAATGTATGGTCCCTGGCTGTTGCCCATGTATATCCTGTATGTTGAGTTAACCATTTGGAGGGCAGAGCAAGCTCACCTGTTTGAGCCTCATCACAGCTGTCACAGGAGCACGGGAGTTGGCCTTCTGAAAGGTCAATTTGGCTGCCGTTCCATCCCACCCTTTCCTTTCCTACTATATCCTATCCTTCCAGTAACCTGTGCAAAATGTCCGCTTGTGGAAGATGTGCCTAGTAGCTATGCTGGGGTTTCCTAATCCAGCAACAATGAATGAATGAACTAAGCATAGCACACATTTTGAAATATTACAATTATTGGACATCTAAGTTTTAATATGTGTTTGCATTTTAGTTTAAATACAATATTCAGTGTGTTTACGGATATTTTAATTGTCCCCTATTATAGTTAAAACCTACTCTTGAAACAGCGGTCAAATTTGTTTATAACATCATCAACCCATCGTAGGAGCATTATCCTGCAGGGAGCTAACTGTTGTACGATTTCAAGGTCAGAGGGACATATCAAAGAGCGACGATAACCAGAGTGTGAATATTGTGCTACTATCAGAGTTATATGAGAACATCAATATTAATATCACTGCAGTCGGGACTTAGTCGTGTATGAAACCGGTCATAATATAATTCTGAGTAAGATACATCTCTTCGACGTGACATGAATATGACACACGTCCTGTTTCTGCATTTATACATTTTGTCGTTGTCCTGAATCTGCACAATGCAGTGAAAAAATGGCCACTCAAATAAAACTCTATGAAAATAATAAACTCTTTTTCCGTCAAAAAATATAAATGAAATGCAAATTTACCCGATTAGTTAAAATAAACTCCCACAATCAAGTCCTTAGACGTTATTAAAATATCTAAGTGTTAATAAGACTCAAGTGATCTCTTAAGTTTCAAGATGTTTAAAGTAGCATTAAAATAGAATATTTAGTCTCATCCACATTCTCTTCAAAATTAAAAATGTATGCCAGGCGGATTTGGCTTTGCTCATTCAAAGGTATGACATTTTAAGAGACTATAACCGTGCATGTAACTTCTTGTTGATGATCATTCATTTAAAATGTGGAAAAAAACTGCTACATATTTTGCATATTCATAATTTTTTTTGTAGAACATGTTCTCTGATTTTGAGAAATATTACGATTTATTTATCTTCATATTACTTGCATTAAATTATGCACAGAATTCACCAACGTACCGAGATATTCCTTAATGTAAATTGATTTTTGTTTCTAACTGTATTGTAGGTTGTAAAGTCATAGTATTGTTTTTTCTCATACAAGTTTTAACTGTAATAATAAGTCTAATTTACTACGGGTTTTGTAAATGCTGCCCAGAATCTTCCTAGAAAATGTATATATTTTAAAATTATAAGTAGATGTTTTTAAATGACCCCTTAGGTGCAATCACTCAAAATGCAACATAAACATAAACATAAACATTTACCTGGGTTTAAGCTTGTTACAAGGCACACAGATGCTTTATATTGTTTTACTTATGAAGTATGTCAATTAGGGCGCGTCAAATATTAGACGCACTCGTCCTATGTAGATTCATTGTGAAGCACGATTTCATTATCTTGAACTAAATTTTAACTGTGATTATAATTTTTTCTCTCTTAATTTATTTCACTATAACGTTGATCATAATGTTAAATAAACTTAGTTTTTCATCGAACTCTTCGATATTTTTATATATTTTTAATACACTACAAGGCGGGTTTAATCAAATTTGAATTATAGTCAATTACTCTTAAACTCTGCAATCAACTACATGTGGTTGCTGGTTTTCCTTAACCCCGTCACCTAAAGGCTCTGTAGTCTTTTCTGTAAATGTATAAATTATTAACAGTGTAATCCTAAATAAGTTTTGTTGAAATAGGAGGATCGGCAGACCAGTTTACTTGTATTAGTGTAAGCTCAGAAGGTGTTGAAGAAATGAGAACAATATACACGATGTTCAGAGTTCTTGGTAATCCAGAGCTGAGATTGCCTCTAGCGTCGGGTAGCCTCCGCAGCAGGGAGGGTATACAATGTGAGAAATTCAGTTTTATCTTGTATTTGGCTTGTTGTGTGAAGCTATTCCTGGATTTACTTGAAATTGCCTCCAGACTTCTTACATTGCAACTTGCTTCCTAAAGCAACAACAAAAAAGGTACTAAACTTTCACGTTTGTTTCGCGTTAACGTTTTACCACCATGAAAACGTGGACTATTATTTTACTTATTTATTTTCCAGGGATAATTTGTTCTATAAACTATAATTTATTTTCTTTGATTCAAATATTTTGTGATTTAGCAACTATTACTAATATCGTGAAAACTAATTGTTTAATTATTAGATTTACATGTATTATAAAATACGACATTATTCAAATATGCTATTGATTTAGTTACTATGAGGTAATAAAACAAAAATCGCATGAAAAACTAAATTATAATTTGCACAATTAACAATCTTAAAAGCAATTTATTTCGTCTCCACACAACTTATATAACTTTCTTTGTGGGTCATAAAATGGGTTGAGCTTGTTAATTGTTAATTTATTTATAATAAGCAAGCCTTTTAGCTTAATGAGACTAAAGCACAAAGTGTGTTACAAAATATTTTTTGGAAACCGATATAATAGTGAGAGGATGTGGAGATAAGTTTAATTGCAAGAGGCGGTTTATATTCAAAGAATAATAAACGCTCAACCAACTCAAAATGGAAGTTATAATTACAAGTTAGTTTTCCTTTCTGAGATGAATAGCTTTGTTTAAGTTAAAAATTGTTACAACTGGTGGAGTTCCCTTCCTACAGTAAAATATTCTATATGTCACTGTATATTATAAAACTACAAATGCGTTATCATAAGTAATTATTTATCGGGAAATATTTATGTTTTTAGTAGTCAGGAAACATTAACATTTAATTGTAGTTCTAGGATCATTTATGTATTAAAACGAAAGAATTTGCTTAGATAATGTAAAATGCGTTTTATTAAAGCCACCCTTTTATTAAAATACCGTTTGACGACTACGGTGAAATAGACTATTTATGCTACGTCGGAATTACGATGAAACTGGTAGTACACAGTATAAACCGCTTAGCCAATTTAGACTAGTCCAAAACTAATTTAGGTCTTGTGGTTATGTCTCGTTATAAAAATAAATAAGAAGACACCAAACAATAATTTTAAATTTTTAAAACAATCATTATGTTTTATCCAAAAGGGATATTTAAATGTATGGGCATCAAATGGAGTTGTTTAACAAATTAATCAATTACGAAAACATACGAAAAAACAACCCTAGAACACTTTTGAAATTGTTTCTTCTGAATCATTTTCAAGAAGTTAAATCGTATTTTTATATTTACTTTCGAATAGTAATTTACCGTACACGTTTCAAACCAATCAACTCAATCTGACTTGCATTCAGTTAAGGTAAAAACTTTGGTTTGTAAATGTAATTATGAGTATTATATAAAGTATTTATGTACAGTAAAGTATTATTTAGTATGTATTATGTAAAGTATTTAAAGTATCTATGTTATGCCACTACCATGTATTCACTGCAGCAAATTAATCCATTCAAAATTAAATCAATGCAATTTTTGTATGATTACAAAGAGTTGCCTACTATTGTTGTCCACGATTTTTGGTGTTGTGTTTCTCCTTGTATTGTATAAGATACAAAGTTAAATATTAAATTTTATAATTTATTCTTATCTCTAACACCAGAATTTTAAATCTTGAAATTATAAATAATTGACACTAACTAAATAAGATTTCACTTCCGACAGTTTGTTACAGTGGGTTATAACAAACGTGAACGCAATGTACGGTTCTAGATATTGGTTTCAAGATGATAGTTATTGAATCTAACTTGTTTAAACCTTAATATCTGAATTTGCATAGCCTAATACGGCGAAACAATTGTTAGGCGAGTCAGGGTGGAAGTGAATATTAAAAGGTTACAGACAAAGAGGAAAATAGAAGCTTGTATTTCACGAAACAGGTATTTAAATTAAGGTTCCCAGTTGTTCTAACATAAATGTTTCCATTTTACTCACAAACAGAATTCGTTTAAAAGATTGTTTCGTTTATATGAAAACAGTTTTTTTTCCAAAAGTAAATATTTTGGTTTTCTCTACTTCAGTTTTTTTCTACCAAAACTAACTAAGCTAATAGGATTTGAAGCTATTAGCTGATATATCGTTTCTAAATTGTTCCAATTAATATAAAATTTTGTGATAGCAGCTTGGAAATTTTAGTACTTTAATTTTTAATTTGCAAAGCTTATATGAATTAAAACTAGCAAAAATGCGTAATAATCTGGAAAAAGGTGCGAAATAATTGTATTAACCTTTAAATTATTCAAGGAGGTCAATGTGTTTTTACTTACATTATCTGTTATTATATCATTAAAGTTTCAAGTCTAATAAACTTATATTTCACATAAAAGGTTGTTTTGAATGGAGGAGGGGAAATCCTTGAATTCGTTGGCATGAAAGAGCCTAAATTAAAACGATATTTTTGACTTTCCTCTGACAGGTCAAGACAATCTCATTCCACAGAAGATTTTCTTCCCCGCAAATCATACAGGTCCATTCTTTATTGGAGTACTTACAGTTAATATTGTTTTCTGAAACAGTTGTTTAGTTAAGATTAATTAAGGTAAGAAGAAAACTACAAATATTATACTATACCTTGTTAACAGACTTTGCTGGCTACGTGTGAATATAAAATATTATAATACATATATTATATTTATAATAGATATATTTATATATTTTTAATAATTTTATGTTTATTCTATTATATTTAACTATTATATTCATAAGTGAATATAAACTATGATTAAAAATCTAAACAATAACGTACCTATAAGTTTATCTTATACAATGTTGATGATATCTATTCCTAGAACCGACGTAGTTGTTTGTGTTTCCTGTTGAATTTGCAAAGTTACAGAAACTAGGATATAAATTTAGAAGTTTAAATAGTTGTATGATAGTTTTAATACAGTTAATGAATAACAGATTACTTTAAAATAATTTATCTTAGT
The DNA here is from genome assembly GCA_963675035.1 of Allygus modestus. Lineage (NCBI taxonomy): Eukaryota > Metazoa > Arthropoda > Insecta > Hemiptera > Cicadellidae > Allygus > Allygus modestus. The sequence continues at coordinate 19,523,570 of OY776114.1, forward strand.
ATATATGATCATAGTAATAAAGTTAATAATAGGTGAAACCAGTGATCCATGAAGAAATATGAATAGCAAATAATAAAAAATAGTGGTAATTTTAGAAATAAATTTTAATCCACTATTATAAATAAGTAAGTCAGTGAATTTTACTCTAAGTGAAAAATGTTATAAATACCCCCGTCACAGCAAACCTGCGTACTCAGAGAATTTCCTATGCATATATATGTCTCGCTACTAAATAGAGCCACTTACCAAGATTCACAAAAATAAATTCATAAATAAGTGATATACATAGCATTTTATTTATTCTCCATAAGAATGACATTAGGTCTGAGTACGCAAATTTGCTGCAACGAAGAATTTAAAAAAGGGTATTTTTGCAATTATCAATTTAACTCGACCAGGTGAAGCTACATATCAAGTTTTAGCGAATTTCTCCTATAGGGAAGAAGCTAATACCGTAGATGGCATGGTAAGACTTAAGCCCGAGACCATGATAACTTTTTGTTTTGAGGTCCCCAGATGCAAAAAAACATTATTTGTTCAAATTTATAAATATATATATGTGTGTGTGTGTGTGTGTGTGTGTGTGTGTGTGTGTGTGTGTGTGTGTGTGTGTGTGTGTGTGTGTGCCCGTTACCGCGATAACTTTTGAAAGAAGCGCCCGATTTTGATGAAATTTGGTACAAATGTGGAGAGTAACATTATGACTTTAAATTCGAAAACCGAATCGATCGGTCAATGGAAAGGGGATTTATGGGAGTTTAAAATTTTCCAAAAATCAGTTTTTTGAACTTTTAGCCTTAAAGTTTTAAAAACACTAAATTTTGGTTACAGCCATTTTATAGAGCTTAAAAAAAAACAATTTTGTGTTTTGAATCATTAAGCTAGGTTTAGTGGTTAAACTTAAGGGAATACGGTTTTTAGATTTTCCTCAAAGAATTTCACTAAAAACTCCACATTTATATCTACCAATCAGTTTAGCTCTACAAAACAATCATTTTGGCGTTTTAATTGTTGTTTTACGTCCAACCGTTGCAGTGATATTCAAAGTGCTAAACACAGTACGTTGTCCAATGTTATCCTTAAGAAGAATAAATCAAATGTTATATTTCGATTATTTTTGTATGTATATTGATGAAACTTGGTGCGTGGCTTCAACTAGTTGTGGTATATTGATATTAGTAACAAAAAATGGCTTTTGTTGTTATTTCCCGGTAGCAGCAAACCTGCATACTCGGCCCCCATGTTATTCATATGAAGAATAAGTCAAGTTTTGTATCTCCCTTAGTTCTGAAACTAAATTAATAAAACTTGGTATGTAGCTTCACCTGGTTAAATTATATTGATAATTGCAAAAAAAACACATTTCTTATCTTCCTTGTTTCAGCAAACCTGCGTATTCAATTATAATGTTATTCTTATGGAGAATAAATAAACTGCTATATATCACTTATTAATGAATGTATTTTGTGAAACTTGGAATGTAACTCCAGGTAGTAGTGATACCCATATATATGCATTGGAAATTCGCTGAGTACGCAGATTTGCTGCGACAGGGGTATTATTAATTTAGGTTCATAACTAAGGGAGATATAAAACTTTACTTATTCTCCATATGAACAACATGAGGCCGAGTATGCAGGTAGTAATTAATCTGGTAATTAATCTAGTAATGTTTTGACTTAGTAAAGTATAGTAATTTACCAAGTATCTTACATCCATTCCGATAGGTTAAAAAATGTTTCATACCCAATTTGGCAATGTTTTACAGTTGAATTACTACAGCGGAAAGCAATTTTCTCCCCATTGAATAATAAAAACCTCAATCGGATGAAGCAGAAATGTTGTAATCACCGAGCCATGTTGTACTTCTAAAATACAAACATATTAATAGGCCTACGTGAAACTTCACCAACGTGCTGTTTAATATGACTTCATTATATAAAAATAACTTCACTAAATTTCACTTTCGGTATTGCGTAAAGGGGCAGGGATTTCTGATTAATTGCTTAGTTGTTTCTGAGTCATGATATTTGTTGAGGAATTTTGGTGATATGTTTCGGTAATATTTAATATTGTAACGAACTCGTGAAACCAGGTTTTATCAACGTTGTTAGTCGCACACAGACTAATTTTTCATATTTTAAAATGCACGATTAGTGGATACCTAACTACATCAACTACATCAACGTGTTGTAAGGCCTACATGAAAAATGCATCTAATAAATTACATACTAAAATTCTCTAGATTCGAGATAACATACTATAAGGGTATTCAAAGTAAATCTGAGAAATCTTAAAGGTAAAGTGAAATAAACTTAACCTCTTAACCTTTTAACAACTATGAATGTAATTTTATAATCTAAAATCTTATATATATATATATATATATATATATATATATATCGATTTTTTAACTTCATGTTGATTAGTTTTTAAACGCCATCACCAGAGGGGTTTTGAGAGCGCAATGTTAAAGGAAAACTTTTTAAACCAGTTTTTTACAAGTAGGTTGACAACTTGTTTCGTCAACCCAGGAATCAAAGCAGTATTTGCCCTATACCGAAATCCAACCCTCTTTGCAAAAGACTATTCACATAGATAATATTGCAGGTGTGTTTGTTCAGTGGTCGTTTTAAGGTCAAGTTTGACTTAATATCACTTAATGTGTTGTCTGAAGTGGTGATATCTCAATTAAGGATTTCAATTTCAATTTATTTTAATAATGACATGTTTATTATTGAATAGCAAAGATGTTTATGTTTTATCGATCTGCACAAACCCTTGTGTGTACTTACAAGTTTTTGAGTTCTTCATCTCTTTCAATATTTCGTCTATTTTTTAAAATTCAAAATATAAAACCGATTTCAACTTATTTTATAGATACTTTCTTCAAAATAATTGTAAGAAAGAAAGAAATAAAATAGGATTTAGGATTTTGCCCGCGGCTTGTTACTTAGTTTAATTAATTGTTTTTATTTTAAACAATTTTTAAATCATTGTAAAAGTAATTAAACATTGTTAACAGATATTTTAAAGTTTTTTTTACTTTTCGTTCGTAAATGTTATAAAATAGTAATTTCTAGTGGCGTTAAAATTGTATCAAATGTTGGATTTTTATATTACTAAACTAGTTAACAATTTCTTATCAACTAGCTTTAATCTCTTACAAAATAGTTTAAAAATTTGTAGATTTTTCTGGCTTATTAGAAAAAGAGTATATTCAGCCAAACAATTAACAAACGTATATAAACAAATCTTTATATTAATAGTAAAAGCAAACAAACTTGTGTAAGCTTTACTCATAATTTGTATGCTTTAAGAGATTTACAAGTTCCTATAAAGTATGAACATTTTAGGTAGTACTATCAAAGTATGTTCACTTATTTTATCAAACCATTTTTTGTTGTACTGTTTCAAAAGAGTTTTAAGGTATTTCGAGCTGGCGAATAGTTATTTTTAATGAATTGTAAATGGCGTTATGATGACTGGTAAACATATTTATTAAACTAAACCTAGTTTTAAACCCATTACAAACACAATTAAAAAAGTTCACAACAGATAAACAATATCGGAAGGTTCTCCATCAGTAAGGCCTGTATTATGTTACTATTCACAACGTAAACAGGCCATGATATTATAGTTAGTTGTTTATTATAATTATAAAAAGTTGTTTATCAGATAATGAGTAATGTATTTTAGAAATATATGACGTGCCTATGCCTATTAGGGTGTTTATGCCTATTTTTAACATTGCATTTGTTTATCTCTAGCCATGGTCAGAACCAAAGTTGCGTGTTTTAAAAATGCCCAGGGAAGAATGAAAAATAGTTTTCTGAGAAATCTAAAACCACATGAAAACCGATTGTTATGATCATAAAACTTCTTTTGTTGGAGAAAATAACGTTTGTAAGTCCTTAGTAGCTTGTTAAAAAAAATCACCTAGAATGTGTATATATAGGACACGAGTGGATACCACTTCAACTATATCCCTGTAGGAATACTAACAAAACTGGCAGTGAAAAATAAGCTTGATATGACACTCTACATGAAATAAAAAATAAAAATACCTAATAAAACAAATAGCATCACTGACTTCACTTCCGTTTTACAAAAAGGTTTTCAGTAAAAATACCACAGGTAAACCTTTTTTTCACATTATTCTCCCGGATCAAAAATTATTGTTTCTATTCCTCTAACGAATTCGGATTGGGGTAGTGATTATAGCACACAAAATTGAGGTAAATTACCAATGGCTACTTGAATCGAGTATACACTAAACAGTATATTTAATGCTACTAGTTATGTGATAATGCCGCGGCCGGTGGTCTTGAGCTCACCTAGAGTAGGTGAGGTCTACCTGCTTAGAAAAATGGATCAATCTAGGTTTTTTATATCCATAAAACTAATATGTAATTGGTCCCTGAGAAACCTCTGCAGCAAAGACCTCCCTCAGCTTAAATACATACGACAAATAAAACTCCTCCCTCTTTTTCCAAGAAAGGTTTAACAAGTTAAAGTTTCAATAGCACGAATCGACCTGAACTTTCGTCTAAAGGAAAAGTCTTGTTCCAAATAAATAATGAAATACTGATTAAGTTTAGGTAGTGACGAAGTAATGATTGTAACTTTATCTTCGGTCAGACAACGTATCTTGTGAAACTTTAAAGCTGACTGACCACGAGCCCTGAATAAATCATCAGGGCTCAATCAGAGGAGATGTGTGGATTGATTGCACGGAGAGTGAAAGAATTGGACTTTAATGTGGCTAAATATTTTTAATATTTTTACCATAGAACATTTTTGATTACTAAATATTGTCTTAAGTACACAAAAATAATTTTAGTTTAGTTTGAAAACATTAAATTTACGATGATATCCATCTCCTTCAAACTTATAAAGGATTCCTTGAAATTTTGTTTGTTTATATTATTTCTTGATAGTTTTATAACTAATTTAAGGTTTGACTAACAATAGTCAAATGCTTTAACGATATTTTTAAAAAGTATTTAGTGCAAACGAGCCAAATAGACTGGTTCATACTAGTTTTTAAGTGTTTGTTGCAGCTATTTAAACACCGTTGCAGTTATTTCCTGTTCGCGAATGATTAAAATAAATTAAATTTATTAGATGAATTTACAGCAGCCTGGACATCTTAGGTGACACAAAATATATAGTATTTAAAACACTTAATATTTTTTATTAACTTTAGTTATTAATTGACAGTAACTTTTTTGTGATAAATATATTTAGTAACGTCACCATTTAACATAAAAAGAATATTATAGAGGAGAAAGAACAGGTTTACGTTATAGGGCTTCAAAATACCTATTTTACGTTTAAGAAAAATTTCAAAGTTTCTCCTCCTTGGATAGTCGAGCAATATTTATTAAGCTTTGTTGTTAAGCTTTGTTGTGAACTTTGTTGACTTTGTTGATTGAAGTCTTCTCTCTAGCTATTTAAAAAATCTTAGGAAAACAGAAATGCAGGACTGATATATAAAACTTGCATAACTTGTTTATTTTTCATTTACTTTTTTTGTGCAAGGAGTAAAATAAACACAACAGTTGTATTTTTAAGGTCGAGTTTTAAATATGAATAGAAATAAACAATAACATTCAATTTTACCAATATGTTTGGATTTATCAAGAGTGGTTGTTTTACAATCATCATAGTTTTCATAACACCTGTTATTCTAAATTCTATGTAAGGTCAAACATTGAAGTTATAGCTTTTGAATATTTATTTGTCAGTGGTAGAATGACGTCATTAGCTTAAATCGAGTTCTAAATATTGTGTTTGAATTACCCTCACAATACCCAATATCAGGGACCTAGAGTGATGACATTGTTATTATAATATGTGTAAGCCGTCAATAGGACTTCTGAAACACCATGTTGATGCCTGAACTAGTATTCTAATAAACTAGAAGTCCTAGTATGCTAGAGGGGTTATGACACCAACTAGTAGTCACTAAGTCGCACAATCGAAAAACAAAGACTGAGGTAGTATTGTCAACTGTTCTTTCTATAGTATGGCATAAACTATACAAGTCAAAGAATAACTCAAAGATCGTCTTCTTTTCAAACTTGATATTGGTAAACTTTGATAAACTTCACTCTAAGAACCTGGTGGAAGCATAATGACAGGTATAAAACCACCCTTGTTGAGAGATATGCTTGCATTGCAATATATGTTTAAAACAGTGAATACTAGTGCTGTTCAGGATGAGTGATCTACAACTTGGCAACCTTTTACAAAGCTTCAAAACAGCATTTGAATAGGATATTATACTGATTTCCCATAGTTTGGATTGTTGTAACTGTTGAAAGTAGCTGAAGCTTAGTGGGCTGTAGTCTGGTAATATGGTGTCAATGCTTCCTAACGATATTTCTATAAGTGTATAATGGTCGTTTCAGACATTTTAGTTCCATGCTCAAACTTGATCTCAGCTTTTAAGTTTCACTAACTTAATCTTTCAAATGTTCTTATTTGATTAAAATATACAGTTTAGTAGTGTAACGTTATCTTAAAAATATGTATAACATGAAGTTATATCACACAGTTTGATGGAATTTTTAAGAATCTACTAAACTAGCAATCTATAATACTAAATATTAACTTGCCCTCATTAACATAAACACATGAAATTAAAATAGTTTTATTAAAACCTATCACCTTACATTTTTAAACTGTACAATTTTTCTGAATAGTACAATATATCTTATCATGATAACTAGATTAATTTGTTAAAGTTTAGTTAGGATTTCAACAACCTGTCAACATTTTCTGTAGCAGCAGAAAAATAAAATATAAAAGAGAAACATAGTCTGGTCGTATATTCCCACACCTGATCGATAGAACCATTTGCTGTAACTTATCACTCTAAACGAACTCCAGGGCTGTAGGTACGTTAGGGGTTACGTTCAGACCTCATTTATCACCTGTTTCATTGCCATGTAGATTGTAACGATACAACCAAATATTGTTCAAACATTAGTAATAGTAATTTTACTTAAAATTCGGTATCTTCATTATTTGTTTAATGTTTAATGTTCTACAGATCAGATGTGTTGTAAACTACGAATACAAAATTGCCATCTGTACGACTGTTCCGATCAAGGGCAAGGTTGGGTTTAGTTTTGTCAGGAAAACAGAAATAGATTGTAGTTATTGTCTAGCTATATTTCGGCATTGTCAGGACATCTAAGCTATCTCAAACCATTGTCAATTAGAACCCTGTGCCTTCGTCGGTCATTTCCAATGGTACTCATAAGTGCAAAATTTACAGTTTTAACGAATTTCCCCTATAGGGAAGAAGCTATTAACGTAGTAGGCATGGTAAGACCTTGGCCCGGGACCATGATAACTTTTCGTTTTGAGGTCCCCAGACCCCAAAAAAACCATTTGTTCGAAACTGTATATAAATATATAAATATATATATATATATATATATATATATATATATATATATATATATATATATATATATATATTTGTGTCCGTGAGCACGATAACTCTCGTAAAAATGATCCGATTTTGATGAAACTTGGTATAAACGTGTAAAGCAACATTTATGGCTTTAAGTTCGAAAACCAGCCAGATCGCTCTCTCTAATTTTTTACATCTAATTTTTGAAATAGTCAAATTTTAGTTTTCACCATTCGATTCAGCTTAAAAAACACACAATTTGGTAATTCGATCTTTCCTCTCCGTCAATTGGTTACCGAGATATTGAAAGTGCTAAACACAGTACGTTGTCTAATGCTATTGTTATGGATGAAAAGAGAATTTTTATATCTCGTTTATTTATGAACGTATACTGACGAAACATGGTATACAGCTTCATCTCGTTGTGGTCTATTAATATTTGCTCAAAAAATTATTGTTTACCAAATTCTTCCGTATCAGCAAACCTGCGTACTCAGCCCCAATGTTATGCTTATGGAGAATAATTAAAATTGTATATATCGCTTATTTGTGAATATATTTTTATGAAATTTGGTAAGTGGCTTTATGTAGTAGATACATTTATATCTCCATTGGAAATTCGCTGAGTATTCAGGGATGCTGCGACGGGGGTATTTTTATTAACTATGGTATTAACAACAGTAAATACTACAAAAACCCTCCTCCCAGGCAGCAGCCTGTGCACGGGGCCGACTCAATGTTTAACTCTCTTCATCACAACGTTGCACTCAATAATTCACATAAGATACAAACAAATAAAGACTAACTTATGAGAGAAAACCCGAAGATATATTTATGCTAAAGGTAGCTTAGTTAATACTAAGCTATAACTAATTATAATAGTAAACTGTGTTATTGGTATAATATACAAAAGGAGCATTATATTTTTATATTTTCTAAATTTCAATGTATTTACACATTTATATGAAAGTTTAAAAGATTCAGAACACAAGCACCAAACACGCTCAGGTGCAAACGAATTAAAGTACAGAGTTGCAAGCTATTATTTAATTAAACTTTAACGAAACTATTTTATATATATGAGTATTTTTTTATTTATTTTTTGGGCGAAAAGCTTTGAGATTATATTTTTCATAGCCATTATTTAAAACTATTTACATAGTAACCTGGAAAATATGAGTCATTATAAAATAAGAAGTAGATTCAACAACCGCGAACATAAAGTTGACACGATAATCATTATGAACACACAATTGATTATGTTGGGAAGAAAACCAGATTTTTTATTGTATCATCGAATTACAGAAAATATGTGTTTTAATTTTTGAAAGAAATCGCTCAATATAAGAAAAGAATAGGCTGTAATTAAAAAAAAGTAAAAATGAATAGAAAATTATTTCTATTTATAAGCAGAACAACTTAAAATATCACATAAGACATGACAAATTGCAAGAAAAGAGTATTAAGTATAAGCAACACATACATAAATGATAATGTCTTTGCAATAACGTCTAAAATTTGATGTTATTGCAGTGTTCATAAAATAATCACATACTTTAAATTAGTACACAATTACTTAAACTAAAAAAAACGTTTTCTCGATGATTGTAAATAGTAAGTTTACAATGTCCAGTTGGTAAATTGTGATATTTGTTGTACTTCACTCAATTAAACAATTTATTCAGAACTTATAATTTCGTATTTTGATACGATAAACAAATTTAACGTTTGTCTTTGGCTGAAATTAAATCACTCTTAACAATCACGACGACCTCACGCATAAAACCAGCAACTGCCTCCTCCGCTATAAAAGTGGCAGTTAAGATTATGTCTTCGTTACGACTGCGCTTGTTAAGCCAAATTCAATATTCCTTTTAGAATCCTTATTTATACTTAAATTGAACAGCTTTACTTAGTATTTCTTGAAATCATTTATTTATGTTTTGTTCTGTTGAATTTGTTTTAAATTCGCAGAATATAATAACTGAAAAACGGTTAGTTTGACTTACGTAAAATACCATTGATAGGTTACAATTTTTACCAATAAAAAAATTCTTACAATAGAGCTTAGGTTTATAAGTTAATTATACCCTGTTGAAAAACTCGTTTTTTAATTGGCTCATCAATATAATGTGAAATGTAGTGGTTCAGGTTTTGTTCAACTGGTATATAATCATAAAACCTACAACAATAAGTCTACCGCTAAAATACTTTCGATTTAAAATTACTATCTAGGTTTTGGACACTAGTTTTTAAACTTGTAAGCGTTAATATGTACTTATATAATAATATGTACTTATATATATATAATGTTAATATATAATATATACACATATCATATGAAATATTTAAAATTTGTTTTAACACAATTCAAAGATGATACTTCATTTTTCAAAACTATATATCCATATAAATTACAACATAAACAAACATATTGTTCGTTATATTAATAGTTATACATTATTTATATATTGCTATAATTGCAATAGTATTAATATTTTAATAGTTTACAGGTTGCCAAGTACAACTGCTGACCACATGTTTTTCACTCTAAGAAATCTGTCCAAATATAAATGGTCATGCATTACAGTAATTACCTAATAAGCTGTAAACTAATAAAACTTTATCCTCGGAGACAGAAATGACTACTGAAAACATCAAGTCTCCTCGTGGAGTTCAAGCACTTAGAACAATGAATATTTCATCCAACAAAACTTGAGTAACATACGTAAAACAACATTTGTATGTAGGTGATATAATACAATTGTCAGAGTAACCATCAGTATTTCATCTAAATCTGTTTAAACGTGGAAAATATTATTTCAAATGTCCAGGACTTATAAGTACAATCCTGGAGAGGACGGGGTGGAAAGGTTTCAGGTATAAATAAAAAGGCTACGGTTAACTGGAATGGTAACGCCCTTCTGCTATCCTTTTCAACTCCACATTAAAATAAAACCTGAGGTTGAGGGTTGGGGAGGGGGACGGAGAGAGAGAGAAGAGAGAAGGAGAGAGAGATGAGTGCAACAAAACCCACTAAATATAAAATTGTTTTCAAATATTCCTCAAATAATATTTGGTCAAATTTCAACCATTGGGCGGTTTCTAGTTTTTAATAATTCACCACCTTTTAATCTTAAATTCTAGTTAAGGATCGCAGGAGCTCCATTACTCTGTGACCCAAATCCACAAAACTCTCGATTGCGTTTTCACGTCACGTACTTGCTTTGCATAATCTCAACGCTGCATCTGATGGAAATCACACTCATTAATTGTATTAATTGTTGTGTAGCCCATAGTTTGAAATTACATTTTTAATGGCTCTGCCTATATTTGGCTAAACCTCTTCAGTAAAATTAATAACTAAGAAGTTACATTTTTTATGACATGTGTCTTGTCAAATCCCTGAGAAAACGAACATTAAAAATGTTATTGAATTGTCAAATTTGCCCTTTATTATGAAAAAAGTGACGTATAACTATTTTATCATCTATGAATTTTTTTTTTTTTTTAGTTTACAATGAAACCACCTGTAAACTATACTGTCAAAAAAACAGATACTCTTTGAATAGTTTTAATTTTGTATACTAACTGCATACTCGATCTAAGAATATTTTCAGGATTAGTTCAGCATTAAACCTCTGTTATATACTACAAACAGCATTAAATCATTTGTGTACGACAATCTTGTTTAGAGGTCTAATTGTAAGGGAATCGACGTTTATTTAGTTGTGAGGGAATTTCACACCCGGCGGCAACCTCTTTGATGTCTAATTAAGGTAAATTTCTTCTTGACACCTCTTTGAAAAACATTCTGTGTAGGCGTAATCAAGTTTTTTAAATTTATTTTCTCCCAATTACATTAAATGACTGTATTTTTCAATCTGAGCTTCATAAATCTATTACATTAAAAATTAAAAAAAAAAATAATTCGGTCCTCTAAACAGTGTTTTTTTTTTTATTGTATTGTATGTTTCTATAAAAAATTGTTAACTGTATTGGAAACATAGCATTAAAGTTTAAGTAAATATTATATTTGTCTTTATAATATTAATATATTTGTGTATGCTTAGAGAGCTCGAGCCGAAGTAAAAGTATACGACTTACTTCTGAAAAGCATACTACTGATATTTCATTTTCCGATAAAACGTGCTGTATTATACATAGCCCTTGAAATATATCTACAAACTACATACTTTTCACATAGAACTAAAACATTTTAAGGACGAATTTTTCAAATGCAATTCCATCAAAACAAGATCGTTTAAGATCGGTTTGTCGTGTGTTTGTTAGTACAGAAAACATAGTTTTCTTGAACCTACTGAATATCCCGGATATAACCACCTATTAGAACACGATATTTATCGACATTGGCACCTGAGAGCAAGTCTTCCTTCAAGATTTATGGACAATAGCTGGATGAAGCTTCTTCTCTCTTCATCCACGTCAATGACACGGAGTAATGGTTTATCCGTTACACAGGCCTACACCTTCTTACTCTATTCATCCCCACTCCATACATAATGTGAATAGGCTATTGTGGAAGTGACGTGTGATTTATTACGACTTATTATCTATATGGGAAGTCGGATTTGGTTAACTAACTATTAATTTGATGGATAAATAATAGCCGTAATAGGATTACATTGTTCTAAAAACTCTTTAATTGTTGTATGACGTATTTTTTTATTTTGTCTTTCTTAATTACTCTACTATCCTAAAGGACTTAAATGAGGTTAAATTTTTGTATAAGACCCTCGAACATTACACACAAAAACATGATACAGTTAGTTGTACTAGCTTGTGTCTTCCAGGGACTTTTAAAAAAAGTTGTACCTTGTAATTTGTATTATCCAATGTGTCTTTCATCATACTGTTTCAGTAAGTTTGGCCTCTAGCCTTTTAATAACACATATACCTTTGAATTTAATATTTTTCAAATGTCTACACTATCTATTCTGTCCATACCGATAGGCAAATAGTTAAGGGTATGTTGTTTTTAATAATTATTGCGTCAGTTTGATGAGTAGTGTGTCATCTTATATTTTACCAAATTGAAAAAAGATCATCCGGGCGTGTTATTAAAATTTAACAGTTGAGGTCTATTGGGGAAAACCTCATGGGAAAGTAAGAGTTAGATAATATATAATAATTTTAATGTGTAATAATTTTTGCCTTTGCAGTTCTAATGGCTTTTGAGAGTAAAGATAGACTGTTTCAAGAGAAGCAGTGAATCAAGGTCAATATAAAACATTTATTTCCTCACACTTCTATTGAAAGAGGACAAGTTTAGTTAGAGAATAATTTCTCTGATCAACTTAAAATATCTTACAAGAATAAGACGGTTCAAGGTAACAAGGGTCTAATGGAATACTTGAATAAATAATCATTTAAAAGAATGGATGAATGTTTATGAAGACTTTATTTGTTACCACTTTATTTTAGTTCGAACCTTCACAAATTTAATTAATTAATCGAAATTCTCAAAGTTTTATTGACTAAATATACCGCTATATTTAAATCCATTACATGGTTTTATTATTATTATTATAACTATTCTAACACAACGTTTTGTGGTTATTCTTGAACAGAAGCCCTGACCACAATAAGAAGATAAAGAGGTCACGATGGTGTTTTGCAAGGTCGCAGTCCTATACAAAAGTCGGAACAACAAAATCAAAGGTAAAAGTTATTATGTTATTAATTACTCGGAGATTAATATGATTGTAAAAGTATATTGGAATAAATTGTAGTTTTATGAGAGATAGTTTGGCCAATTTGAATTACTACTCAATACTATCACGTAATCTACTAAAAACTAATAACTTGAACTACTAACCAAAACTGCTAGGCCTAAGTAGGGCGTAAGTAATGTTTTTGTTAAATCTTGCTGCTAAGTGTTTTTGGTAGTACTAACGACTGACTGACTAACTACTTGATAGGATGGCTTTTTGCCTGTGGAGAGGTATAAACCACTGACAAACATTTATATTCATTGGAAATTCGCTCAGTATGCAGGGTTTTTGCGACTGGGGAATTTTTATTTAGTCCAAATTTTTATTTTAAATAATATGTAATGATTACTATTAAAAATATTTTAGAATAACTACTATTATTAGTATCCTAAATCATTACTCTACGTCAGATGATTGGAAAAATAATTATTATGATTATTGATAAACACAGTATGTTTTCTTTAATGACATTCCTATGGAAACAAATTCAAATAATCCTCTTTTTATAGTAATTTCTGCTAATTTGACTTTACACAACAAATACAACAATAGCAGACAGATAGGTGTGTAGAACCCAGACTCTGTGCCGACCTCCCCCCACCTGCATTCCATCTCCCAGCTATGCTATTAGCTCATTAAAATATTTGTCTGCTTCCGAAATGTTTCATTAAACGATTCCTCATCGCAGGTAGCTGGGTGGTGAAGAAGCTATCACCCCAAACCGATAGGTGTACGCTCATTCTTCCCGTAAGAGGATGAACGAAGACTGAATTTTTAAAGATATGTAGGCAGGTACTGGATTGGTAACACTCTTCTGTTATCCGTTTTAACTCCACAACAGCAAGAACAGATAATTAATAAACCAAACATTTTACTAATGGAATGGTAACACCATTCCCATATCCGTTTTAACTCCACAACGGCAAGAACAGATAATTTAGGACTAATGTAAATAAAAAATACTACTGACTACTGGAGTGGTAACACCCTTCTCATATCCGTTTTAACACGACAGTACCTGGGGGGCCCAGCTTTGCTCGGGGGAGGGCCAATCAGTCAGTTTAGATGACTTGGAGTAATATTTCATCACTTTCCCCTACTGATAATAAGATTTGTGTAACTCATTTGCCACTTTTCTATATTTTTAAGGTTCCTCCAGTTGCTATTTATAGCTCAATGTCCTTTTCATTTATTTTACTAATCTATATATATAATCTTCCTCAAATCTTTTAATCTCTGTTCTCAGGAAACCACATGTTAATAATCATAAAAAACATGAGTATTACTTTGACGGTTCCTTGGTTGATTATAAACAGCTGATAAAATTATTTTGTGTTGATTTAAAACTCCATAAGCCCAATGTTAATTTTTTTAACTTTTCATTTTTTTTTTTTTACATTATTTGATTTGTCCTGGGGATGAGACCTGTCTAGAACTTATTTTTATCCCAGAAATTAGTTATTTTGAACATCTGAAGGAAATCGTTGGAGACGTTTTTGAGATTAGTGCGCAAGCAAGCAAACATACAAGCAAACCTTACTCATATTAGAGTATAGTACCTGGGGGGCCGAGCTTTCCTCGGGGGAAGGCCAGTCAGTTTGTTTAGATGACTTGTAGTAATATTTCACCACTTCCCCTACTGATAATCTGATTTCTATAACTCATTTACCTCTTTTCTAAATTTTTAAGGTCCCTCCAGTTGTTATTTATAGCTCAATCTCCCTTTGATTTATTTTACTACTCTATATATGTAATCTTAACTCAAATCTTTTAATCTCTGCTCTCAGGAAACCACATGTTAATAATCATAAACAACATGAGTATTACTTTGACAGTTCCCTGGTTGATTATGAACAGCTGTTACAATTCTTTAGTTTTGATTTGAAACTCCATAAGCCCAATGTTAATTTTTTTAACTTTTCATTTTATTTTTTTTACATTATTTGATTTTTCCTAGGGATGAGGCCTGTCTAGAACTTATTTTTATCCCAGAAATTAGTTATTTTGAACATTTGAAGGAAATCGTTGGAGCCGTTTTTGAGATCCGTGTCGCAAGCAAGCAAGCAAACCTTACTCATATTAGAGTATAGGATGATACCTGGGGGCCGAACTTTGCTCGGGGGAAGGCCAGTCAGTTTGTTTAGATGACTTGGAGCTTATTTCACCACTTCCCCCTACTGATAATCATATTTGAATAACTCATTTGCCTCTTTTCTACATTTTTAAGGTCACTCCAGTTGTTATTTATAGCTCAATATCCCTTTGATTTATTTTACTACTCTATGTATGTAATCTTCTCTCAAATCTTTTAATCTCTGCTCTCAGGAAACCACATGTTAATAATCATAAACAACATGAGTTCCATGTGGTTCCATAAAATCAGATAATAAATCCTTTGAATGAAGATTACATGTAGAATGGTCATATCCAGAATGACTCAAAGGTGCATTATAATAACAACTTTTGTGACCTCAAAAATGCTCGTTAGTAGGGGTACATGGTGAAAAACAACTCCAAGTCATAAACAAGATTGACCTTTCCCTAGCAAAGCTCAGTCCCAGGTAGTACTTAAACTATATGAGTATAACTTTGAGAGTTCGCTGAAAGATTTTGAACAGCTGTTATGACTCTTTTGCTTTTATTTTAATCTCCAAAAGCCCAATGTGATTTTTTCAATTTTCCATAGCGGCTTTTTACATTATTTGATTTTTTTGGGGGATGGGACATGTCTAGAACTTATTTTTAACCCAGATATCAGGTTTTACAACACAAGTAGTTGGAAGGACACATTAGTTATTTTTTAAGAAAATCTTTGGAAAACCGTTTTTGAGATAAGAGTTGCAAGCAATCAACCAAGCAAGTGAGCATGCAAACCTTACTCATATTATAGTGTAGGATAGGATTGAGTCAAAATAATTCAGCATTTGTATTGATTGACTATAACATATTTTTACTCTTAGGCACATAGAATGTACACGAGACAGGGACAATGATTCTGGATTCTAGAATGTTTGAAGTTCTGCATACAGACGGCCAGGGCTGAATTTAGGTCTGTACAGGCTCTGGTCTACACCCTAAATGCAAGTGCGGGCCCTTACTAGCCCGGCCAACTTTCCTGTTTGATTTATATAATATAACCTACGCTTATATCAGGCTCTACAGATGGCGTTGTGCAGTTACTTAAATTTCAAATTGCTAAAATCCGTATTGCTGCCTAGTGTATATTAACGTTGTCATGGCAAGATATTATTAAGTGATTTTCATTATCTAAATACATAAAACAAAGTCGGGATTGTATGTTAGTTATTTAGTTTCATCAAACAGCTGTTATAAGGATGATATCTAAACATACTTGAAAAGCATATAAACATATGTTTATTATAGACATAATAAATCTATTTGAATAGCAACTCATTTTCAATACCGAAGCAAGCTCTATATAAACATAGGCAAGTGAGCGTAGCTAACGAGCTCATCTTGAAAAAGAACGAGAATCTTTGACATAAAACAAATTCAGTGACATTAGGACAGAATAATGTCTGTCTGACCAGCTAGTAGTACTCAACCCGAACGCTGACCCGAACTCCCGAACGCTTACCCAAGGATCATCTTTCCTCCATAAATTTAACAAGACAACTTTTAAAGCCAGCGAGGCGGAGCTCTAAGGTCGGGGTTAAAATAAAATAACAACAATTATTGTATAATTGAAAATTTTTTAAAATTACTAAAAAAGGTGTAAATATTAACAAAGAAAATTTTCCTGTGCGGTGGAGGTCTATGGTTGAGTAGGGCGGCGTATCAAACGTGGGGACATCTTTTAGGAGATGCTGCTTTAACAAAATAAATCCAACGAATCATACGTTAAAATTAAAAGTTGGGAGTGATAGTAAAGGCAGAGCCCTGAGGGAAGAACAAAGAAGTATCCATAATATTTTGGTACCCAACAACGTAGTATATAGGTCTGGAGCAGTTTTGAGGAGCCGCTTTCGAAATCTTTGGATTTTTTATTTGGTGGTTTATATTAGGTTTCTAATAAAATATACCACCTGATTTTTTAGAAAAATTTGGATTCAGAAATTACAGGGCTTAAGAGATCCCAAACTTCAGGTTTTTTACCTTTCTTAGTACCATAAACTTTAAATATTTTAGCAGGTTTCAACAGTTTTATCTCATTGCCATAAAAAGCTCTAAAAGATGAAAAATTAGTACTCCAATCCACACACGGTTAAATTAGTATTTCGTTAGTAGGCTATTCGGCTAATGGTTGTGGAGAATATTTCAATTTCCATTCAGCAGTAAACTAAGTATATTGTCCGATGTTATTCTTATAAGAAATAAAAAACATATATCTCTTGTATACTTATTAATTTTATTAAAACTTGGTGTGTTAGCATTGACCAATAGAGAATATTCGTCCCAGGACAACCTTAAAACTGGTCCATACCAGTTTGGATGCTGACATTGGGTACAGCAAAGGACATTGTCATTACATATGAAGTTTTTTGGATGTCCATTATGACAAACTTCCCTTTCACCTTTGGTCCCTCCACTTGCAGCGGCTCGGGGCGGAAACTCAGGGGTTGGTCCCCAACCTGAGAATGTATGGTCCCTGGCTGTTGTACATGGATACCCCATCCGTTGAGTTGGCCAGTTGGAGGGCAGAGCGGGTCCACATTGAGCCTGATCACAGCTTCACAAGGCACGGGAGTTGGTACTCTGAAAGGCCAATTCGGCTGCCTTTCCCATCCCACCCTTTCCTTTCCTACTATATCCTAACCTTCTGGTAACCTGCGCAAAATTCCCGCTTATGGAAAACGTGCCTATAGCAGCTATGCTGGGGTTTCCTAATCTAGCAACAATGAATAGAGAATATGCGGAATACGTTTCCATCTAACCCTGGAGGGTGAGGTGGAGCAATTAACCTCTTAAAACCACTGTGTGTACCTAGCAAATTAGATTAAACTAATTGCGTTTATTTGGTCACATATCCTAGCTCCTGTTCACTCTTTTTTAAGACTCGGCCAATGACTAATATATTTTTGGTACCGGATGGTTTTCGACGAGTTTTAAATATGTAACCTGAGAGAAAAGTTGCCAATAATTATTAGACCTATTAATTTCCAGCTCCAAAATCAGGGGGTTAAACATACAGAAATATACTTGTTTTAAACCCATTTAATCTAAAAAAAGGTATTCAATGATTTATTTATATAACAGTATCTTATAAAATTCATACCTTAAATTTAAAAATGTTCACATCATTAATATATGTTAGTTTGAATTTAAATACACAAGCTACTGAAATCGCAGCACGAGAGATTTAAAAGCAAAATCCAACATCTACATTAATGACAACTTTTCAGGAGGGCAATCTGTCTACATCGTAATTAGTTGAACAATGTAGACGGTTGGGATTACGGAGTTTTGGACATCTTGATTGTTTATGAAAATCAATATTAACCACAGAAAATGCAAACAAATATAAACTGTAACCAGACTGTTTTACTGACCGGTAGATTACAAAACTGTAATCCCATGTCATTAGGTGACAGTGAGGCTTATTTGGTACATTACATGTAATAAAGATAGTTTGCACGTATGATAGTTTAGTAAGTCTGCCATCAAGTAATTTGTTCACAATGTAAAGAAACTACTATAGGTCTACAACACGTTTGATTATCAATCACAGTCAGTCGTGTTACAGAGTTATACTGTCCCAGTAATTCAAAAATTCCAAAACCTATTGTATTAGTTTATCATCACTAGTCCAAACACTTAGCTTTTACATTGAAGTTTTACAGTAAAAAATAAACTGATAATAAATCTAAATAGATACAAGCATTGTTTTAAACACGACAAAACACTATTAATTTACATAACACTCACATTTTAAACTATTTCGAAATAAAAAAAATTGATGGAACAAAACATAACCAAATCCATAGTTTTGGTTATGTTTACATTTGAGTAATTTATAAACAAATATGCAGTGTTTCCCCTCTACGGTAAAAATATGCCACGCACTGATACAAAAAATCCCACTTTATCCCAGACTCTCCCTTATAGTATCCCTCATCATATCCCACACTTTCCCACTGATTTGTTAAACATTGCAACACAATTAATGTTAAATATTATATGATTATTGAATAATGTATTAGTACAATATTTATACCGTTAGATAGAGCTTATTTAGATCTACTAATTACCTATAGGTATTTTACATTTTAGTACCTCAAAGGATTTTGAGCAATGCGACATAGGTTAAATGATACGGTGAATTAACTAAATTAAATAATTTATTTACGTGAGAGGTACTAATATTTTTAATGGTAGTACTAAAGAGTACGAAGTAGGTACTAAATAATGGCAAATAGTTTGCTTGTTAATTCCAACATGGCTCGGCCAGCGAAATTGACATGATTCAGTGTTCGTTCTGTGACGTTTATAAAATCATAATAGACAGGACAGCGAGGTTAAAAATGGGAAACCCCGCAACTGCCAGTACGGCGAGAAAATCCACTAGAAGTGCTACTGCTAAGGTGCTCTGGTCGTAAGTTGTAAGCAAACTAGCAGACGTAATGCCGATTTCAAAATATCCCATATAGTTGATAAAAATCCCTCAAGTGAAACACAGACAAATCCCAGCTGACATTTTAAAGACAACCATAGTCAATAGCTTACTACGAAAACCAATTCAACTACTGAATATCAAACATTAAAATTAGTTTTAATAATTATTAATAATCCAAAATAAAATACAAATGCTGTGTTAAAACATCCCTTTTGTATCCCAAATGACTCCCTCAAAATTTCATTAAGAAATGTTTTACAGTTATTTAGTATTTCGATAACACACCCACACACACACCCACACACGGCCACTGAAACTTCGTCATCAATACAGTGATTCACTTCGTTCATCAATTATGATTTTTGATAAACACAATATGTTTTCTTTAATGACATTCCTATGGAAACAAATTCAAATAATCCTCTTTTTATAGTAATTTCTGCTAATTTGACCAGTAGCTTATGCTAGCAATTATTATCGGTTTAGAAATTGAGATAAAACTTGCTAACTAAATTCCTGGTGGAATAAAAAAGTCCTTCTTTAAAAACCAACGATAAGTATTCATATTGGACGGGAAATAATAAGAAGATTTGCAGTTTTCATGTGAATCAATTATACAGTACTTAGTTATAAGCCCCCAATTATTTGTGAGTCTACTGATTACTATAGGGTTTAAATAGAAGAAAGAATGTGTTTGTTTTCTGATATAGTTCTATGAACGGTTACCATAATGGTAATAGTAAATTTGTTTCTAGTCAAAAATTGATAACAAACTGACAATGTTATCAAAAAGTCAAAGAGCTTCTAAGAGATATAAAATGTTAAACTACTCAAATAATAATAAAAAAAAAGTGATAATAATTTGTGTTAGTTAACTGCTGTTGGAGAACAGTATTACGGGTATACAACCCTCCAGCTTCTCCAGGATATTTTCATACCGAAGTTATCGTGTAACTAAATCCCACGAGGAAACAAAAGCTAAAGTGTAATTTCCCAAGACAACTTAACGAAATAATGTAATAGACTGGGGAATTTATTCCCCAGAGTAAACCATTTACAAAGAATAAGTTTTAAAACTTTTTTTATTACATGCATTTCTACTTTAAAAATAAAAAGCTATCTCGGAATTTTATCTTGGTCCTAATTTTATGATTATGTCATGTAGGAATCATACAGAAATACAATTGTAAAAGATGGCAGAGTTTTGTTATTAAAATTATATTGAAATTTGCTATCCAGATTTACCATTGATATTATAATACCCATTTACAAATAATTAGTTTTATATTCATTGATATGTATAACATAAAATTATCTAAAATACACTTAATAATTACGTTTGAGTTTTTGTTGATTTTATGGCATCATTTATTTTTGTTAACTATTATGATCCCATTGTAAACGAACGATTCATATAGTTGTAACAGTAAAACTATTGTTCGTTTGTCTGAAAAATCTCTGAATATGTTAATACTTTTTCTAGAAGTAAACGATATGTTTATATTCAATTTGGTATGACATAAATTATTGGATGTTTTAAAGTTTAAGATGCTTATGGCGGTCCCACAATTTTCTCGAACACGCCCGAACATTCGCATGAACTCCGAATGTTCGGAGTATAAGCAAGAAGTGTGGGAGCCGAACGAACTTTTTAATACATACGGGAACATACGGGACGGAACGTTCACTGAACATTCAGGAGAATGTTCGACCGAACGTTCAGGCTTGTTCGCGAGAAGTGTGGTACCGTCTTTAGAACTGCAACGCTGAATTCATCATACATACCAGTGAATCTCATCTAGGTTAAAATTCTATAAGAAATCAGTGACGGTGCTTTAGTGGCGAGACGACAGTTTGGTCCCAGTAGCAATCACCACTCGGTCTATGGGGAGTGGCCAAGCCTCGGCGACGAGTCTACTTTTGATTTCTGGTGTTCAAGTTAAAAATAACTATAACCTACTTTCTAATGTTTCTTGGGAAGTTTCGTGATAATTTATATACATAATCCTTACATTTGATGTTAATACCTAAATATATACTACTACTTCTACATTAAACACGTTGGTACTCTAAGAACATATGCAATCAATAAATGTTGTTTTGGTCTTACAACATTTAATAATATGTTTACTCTTACACTGTACTCACGTTCAATTTTGAGACAAATGTGTATCATCTCCTTCATAATTTATTTATTTTACTCGTGACTTCTCATGATTGAAATTTTTTTAGACTCAATAACACATTCACAAAATGTAATAAAACTATTTAAGCATTACGATATTACAATGTGTCAATTAAACATTCGTTTAAAACACATGCATATTACAAGAGTATATTGCCTTAGAGCCTTATTCGTTAGGTATCAGAATCAAATGTGTTACAAACAAAATTTGATTATTATAAAAATATTATGGTGTTTAAGGTTCGTCAATCTTCATTAGCGTAACACCTTAATCTAATAACCAGACGAATTAAAAATAATTTAGATGAAATAATACCTGATTTGTCTAAATATTAGTGTGTGGTTTTAGGAGCAGTTTAGCACAAATCCTAGAATGGCTCTAATACAAAACATTTTTCAATTCCTCTGTATAACGAGTTCGCATGCAGCACGCTGACGCGAGGGAAGTGAATTTCCTCATATAGAACTTTTAAAACTCAAAACCAGTGTAAAAACATACATTTATTCCAATTTTATAGAAATCTGAAAACATTGAATTTTGGCTGTTCTGATTCTCCTGGTTTCATTTACCTGCAATGCTAGGAATACAATTTTGCGCAATATAAGGTTAAAAGAAGGTCTAGTCAGGCTTGAAAGTAGGCGCAAGGCTGATTGGGATGATACAAATACACCAACAAATGAATATCATGCTTTTCTAATGTAAAACCACGTAATACAACGTACTGTGTTTAGCCGATATATATTTTCTTTTATAACTTGGTAAATAGTTATGCTAGAATAACGAGAGAGGGCTTAAAACTTTCGCTTCACTAATCCCCATCTTAATATAAGCATTTCTTTTACGTTCGGGGCTTTTCTGACCCTTTTTGGGCCCAAAAGCTCGAAATTTGAAAGAATTATCCCTAAATAAGGGGTTTAGAGTTTTCCAATTGTTTTTCCCAACGAACTTGTCCAACTGATTATAGAAGGGAACATTCCTACCAAATTTGAAGTAAATCGGACAAAAAATGCGACCGCCAGAGTGCATACACACATGTACATACATACATATATATGTATATATATATATAATTTTGAACGACACCCCAAAACGTGGTCAGGGGGTCACGTTAGGAACTTCTATGGTGGTCCCGAGCTGAAGTTTCACCTTGCGGGTCATGCTAATAGTTCACTATTCAATAGGAAATTCGCTAAAAAATGATAGCAACCATGTTGTTTGTAAGCGGTACACAATTACGGGTTGATGTATTTGCTGTCGCTGGAGCTCTAACAATGTTTGGTCTGGATATTTCGGCCTTTGACCGATGTTTAGGCTTGTGATTGAAGTAGAAAAATAACCAGTCTGCTTTCAATCAGTTTGCACGTATCTGGATAAATCAGGTTACAATAACTTGCGTCTCACAATATGAAACAATATATTGATTACATACATACTGTGCGTACATAGAATATGGTACAAGGCAATCTATTCCGACTAGACTCACCGGTCTTCTTCACGAGCTGTCAGAGAGTGAATTCATTCTTAATACGGGATTTTTTAAATTTTTATACATTTTTTTCAAATATTATTATATTTATTTAATTCTTATTTTTCATTCAAATCTAGATTTTTAATTGTCATTAACTTGCAGATTTTTTCTGAGTTATTCTTGCTGCTGTAAGATTGATTCAGAGACATTAGCTGTTATTCCTAAATCTTTGTTCTTCTTAGAGAATAAAGTTGTAAAATGTTATGTTTTTATGCTATTTCTTTGTTTTTTGCAATATCGTAATTACTAGTGCAGTTTTAGAATGATACCATCCTCGCAGAACCAATTGTATTTGTTGTTGAATATAATGATTTTCTTCATAATTATTACAATTAATTTATTTTAGAAGTCACCATTGAAAATAAAATAATCACGTATCATGCTACTCAAGTAATTGTTTAAGAATAACAATCGGTAGGTAGCCAAATTACTTATTATACTAGACATTATTATAAGGACTGGTTATAAAAAGAGTCAAAAGAACTCTCAGTACATAAGATATAAATAATATATGCGAATTTAGTAGTTTACGTGTCTTATAACTATTTGATTAATAGTTATAAGTTATAAGTTATTACAATTGGAGTACTTGTAATGGCATACTTAGTAAAACAAAGGGCTTATTGTTTCGCAATATTTACTAAAATGGTATCTAAAATAATTGTGTTATAACCACAATAAATCAACTCTATAGTACACAAAAGTATATTATTTCTTGATTTCTTAGCAAACGCATCTCATATCATTACAAACTATTGTCGTCACGCACATCGTACGTACGTACGTATGGTCGTAGTTTGTATATGGTTTTATAATTCCTGTTTTTTTTTTACAACACATAATATTCTACTCAAACACTATTATTATGTCGAACATATCAAAACCAATATCTCATTAATTTTAAATTATCATAGTTATTTAGTCTAAATAAAACTTTAAAAAAAATACACTCACGACTAAATAAAACGATATGCCGGTAGTGAAAATTATTTAATTACGATTACAGTAGCTACTAGTGTAGTAGAAAATATGCAATTTTCCAGTTGCTTTGTAAACAATGTATTGATTTCAAATGTATTTTTTCAATTATAAACAATTTAAACAGTAAGTCACAGTTGGTAACTGAAATATAAGCGTGATATGTTGGGCCTTGCAGTGCCAAGGACACAATCACCAGCCAAGAGCCCGACGACGACGGTCCAACAAAGCCTCCCTCTCCGCGGTTATAAGTCTCGCCAATCCCCAGACTGATGTCTCTTCCTCTTTCTTGGCTCTTTCCTACTTCCGCTTTTTACACTCTCTTGAACTACTGATATAGAATCATTTATAGGTAAGATTCATCTAACCATTCGTGCCTGCTAAAAATTTCTCAAAACTACAAAATCAATAATTTTTAATGCTGGAATAAAATAATAATGAATGGGTTTAAGTTTCATTCCCAAATAAATTTTTGTTTTGAAAATAGGTAAATGAAAAAATAAAATTAGTTTTGTTGAGTTTCAAATTAAAACAAAAATCACAACAGCTGTTCGAAACAGTGTTAATGTTTACAGTTTTACATAAAATATGTTCAAGAATACAAAATTGTCTATATAATTAGCTATAGAAATAACTTTAAATAAACAAAAAATACATCATTAAAGTTCATTTGAAATAAACTTATTAACTGTTTTAATGGCATATAAATTTGATTTTCCATCGACAGCAATTAACCTGATGTAAATTGTTACATATGTAAAATACATGAAGTGTCATTTTCAAATACCTTGTACAAGATTCTTTACCACAAATTTTGCATCGTCAGTATTCTGAACAATTTATAACAAACACACATTAAAAAAGTACAAATTGCATTAACAGTGTCGACCTGTCTTTGTGATATTATTTTTTTGTTCTATAAAAACACGTAATATGAAAATGTAAATATTTATATAGCACAGGAAATTTATATAGCACAAATATAAAAAGGTTAATCAAACAAGTGTACTTTGATTATTGTATATAATTATTATTTTATATTACTCCCTATTTATATCTATCCTAACAACCGTCTTCCTTTAAATGCATAAATATTGTTTCATATGGGCTACCAAGTCTCACAACTCAATAAAGACATCTACGGATATATTGCGCAGGGCACAGAGAAGAAAGAAACAGAGGTCGCTTTCTTATGGGAGTAGCGTACGCGTCAGTGGCAGTTACTGTTTTTCCGGTAGGCAGCGCTGAGATCTTGAAATACACCTCGTTCGAGAGGGAAAGTTTATGACGTCCAAGAGGTATGTCACATCCCCCTCCCGCTCCCGCTTAGAGGTGTGCCAGGCAGTTACAAGCTCGCGACGCGTTGCAACGGAACGTCGCGACCGTGGAACAGGTTCCACGAGGCAGTTCCGTTGCAACGATAGCGACGCTGCGACAAGAGGGCGGCTGGAGCGCTTAGAGCTGTCGTCGCGGGCCGTCCCGTTGGAACTGTCACGATTTAGACAATAGACTGCGACTGGAGCGCCTTCAGCATTCGTCACGGGCCGTCCCATTGGAACTGTAACGACACTAAACTGCGAGTCCCGCTCAGTTCTCAGTTGTCACTGTCAGTTCCGTCCGCTGGCGATCCGTCTGGTGTCCCAAATGTGCATAAAACGGAATTATCACACTATACAAAAAGTAACGAAACGATCCCGAGCGGTGAGTGCGCTGTCGTTACACTTTCCTGGACCTATTAAGAGTAATAAAACTACAATGAAACTGTTATATTATTTTTCTGCTTGAGTTTTCGCATCCAACGGTGAAAATATATTTTAATTTTAAATGATGAGTAATTAATAATGAAAGAAATTAACAGCATGACATGAAAAAGTCAGTCACCGAGATTTTTTAATTTTGAGGTAGAAACAAACTTCCAGCGAGAAAGTTGTAGTTAATTAGTTGGTAGGTGTTCAAAATTTATTTGAAAACATTTTCTATAGAATGTCTAGTTTGTTCAATAATTCGATGTAAATAACCGCTATATTCAATTCTACGTGCGCGAACGTCGCGTCGTAACGGCCCCACGCGGTACGCCTCTTATTTGAACTAAATCTTCACTTAAAACATAAATTGAGTACATTCTACTCCATGTTGTATTTTTATTACTGTTATTTATCATAGCTTTCAATTTCGATAGAAAATTAAGTTATTGAGGTGTAATTAGGCTCATGATGAATCTTATAATTTTAATTTTATAAGTATGTAAATTCTGGGTGCCTGGTTGGAACGTCCAACCGGACGGCAAATGTCCGCTTTTGTTGATAAAAAATAGGGTTACCGCACAGAATCTTCTAAGGTGGGTGAAGCCTAATCAGTATCAGAGAATAAGAAATAGATGCCACTAAAAACCTCAAAATCGGTTTAAAACTGTAGGAGTTCCAGTAAAAAAACCCTAGCGTATAAATAAGTAATAGCAAACCCAGCTGCTTGAATTCAAGCAAATACGTTTCCGTTAAATTAAATTGAGATGCAAATTGAGAAGGTTGCTTAAACAGCTGAACTTGCTTCTGCACTGTGTTTTTTACCATCAAAAGCTGTCAAATGCTTAATTTCAATGATTACTGTTCTTCCATAAGATTAATGTT
Source organism: Allygus modestus (assembly GCA_963675035.1). Taxonomy (NCBI): domain Eukaryota; kingdom Metazoa; phylum Arthropoda; class Insecta; order Hemiptera; family Cicadellidae; genus Allygus; species Allygus modestus. The sequence goes on from OY776114.1 coordinate 19,550,627, forward strand.
GACATTTTGAAGGCCTATGGGGTGTAGCCCTGCCCTGAGGACCATGTAAATATTAATAGTTTTCTGCAAACCTATGCATCAAGACGTTTCCATAGATACTTCAATCATAACAATGGGTCCAATAGTTCCTGAGATCTCATCGTGACACAAACTTTGCTTGTGTATTCAATATTAGGATATAGATATTGGAATTTAACTAACCGAATTATTGCAAAACTTGTAATTTAATTATTTATATACTTATCTATGTATGAACATTAAGAATATTAATCGGTTTATTCTCTTGGACTATTAAAAGAATGCACCTTATTTTAAGGGGTACGATTCTTACCGACCTATCAAAAGCGATTATACAGTCGTACATTATTTGGGATTACAAACAATATTTTATTTTAAATTTATGTGCTTTAATTAAAAGTGTATACTCCTCTATCCATGTTTAGTGATTCATAAGTTATCCAGTTTATCACTGTCACTAATTTTATACAAACAGTCAGTAATACTTCGTTTGGTTAAAAAAACATTTTTAAAAGTCGTGATTTTAATACATAATGTTTAGTAGTTGTTTGTGTATTTTTAATAACATCACTTTTACTCATGTACCGACATGGGGTGTACTGCCCGAATATAGGTAAACAGAAAAATGAAACATATTTAAGCAGTCACAGTTATACTGGTTTATTAATAATTTATTATGGACAAGTAGACCTACATTTTATTACTTTCAATGTTCTAATTTATAAAACAAGACAACCACGTATACTTAAATATGTATATAATAACCATAGTTAATTATGTGACTTGTTATTATTACTGATATGTACGGTTTATAGTTGTAAAAAATGGACAGTAACAAAGTAATTATAAAATAACTAGGAGTACGCTAAAATATTTGCGTAATGGGATGACCGCTCAGAAATGGTAGATAAAAGCTACTGCTGTTATGTAAGTTCTAACCGAAATTTGATCACAAAGTATTAAATAATAGTCCTGAGGACTCTGTAGGAAAATATCTACTTTTCTTTTGATTAGTTTTAGGTTATAGGATAAATCGTTCTTAATTGTATTAAATTATATTAGATTAGAGGTACAAATTCTTCAACAAAATATAACACAGTAAGTTGCCTATGTAGTGAGGTATATTGGAACTTTGCTGAGTACGCAGGTTTGCTATCACGGGGTATTTAAATATCATAAACTTACAAAAGAACACAGCTGGCAGAATTACATATGAAATAAACGGCTGATGAAATCTAGCAGATAAACTATTAACTTACTCACATTATTGTAAATGTGTCATAAATTCAAACCACTGTATAATTTCTTTAAAATGTTAGCAATTTCGGCTTCATTACGTTTAAACAGCGCAGCACTCTTCTGGCAAGTACACGGTGCCACTGCCAATCAAACTTATCAACCGAGGCCTAAGGTGCACGGGAGACGGGCAGGCGATGAGTCACAAGTCGGTGATTGTATTTTAGAGCGTAGCAGGGAGGACATGAGAGATGGCGAATGGGGTAAGGAGAGGGTAAGGGGAGGGACTGGTGACGGTGCTGCTGACTGGAGGTGGACCAGGAAACTAAGAAATCGAGCGTAGGTCCTCCGCCTTCGATCGCCATTTGGCGAAACATTAGATGCTACCTCTGATTCTTTCTTCTCTGTGCGGAGGGTCATAGAATTCACGTTATCCAAGGTGTAGAGAGTATACAAAGCGAACATCTGAGGTCGCATGTTCAGACAGGTGATCGATAGCAGCATTAGTGGCAACTTATCACCTCAAACGTGAACACGGCTCCGCGATAACTATCAATACGATTCAAACACATTGTGCAAACTCTTTTAGTTCAGTCAATTATGTTTTTAAACGTAACTTATCATCCAGTTTACTCCTTTAGTTGTGGACAGCGGTAAGAGGTTGTGGATATTTTACGTTAGTTTTTGATGTTATATTAATTAAGGAACTATGTCGTTAGATCATATTCTCTTACTTATATTTCTTTCAGTAGGTTTGGTTAAGGATGGATTAATTTACTAGACATGTTTCTCTAAAGCTGATTTACATAAAAACTTGTTTCAGCCTGAGGATTGGATCTTGACTATTAAATATGAGGTTGTAGTGAATATTATTGTGTTAAAATATATTTTCCTAAAAAATAAGAATTTTATCTAAAAGATAAGTTGGTAAATAACGAAATTAAATGATTTACTTTAGTTGAAAAGGTAACTCTAGTCATTTAAAATAGCACTTACAAAGAGATTAAGTATTATATTGAATTATGATATTACTTTGTGCACCATGCATTTCGTTGTCCGATATTGTTCTTATAAATAGACTAGGCTCATCGCCGTTGGGGGCTTCGCCCCCAAACCCCCTTTCGAAGTTCGCTTCGCTCACTTGCGTTCCTCAGTCAACTCAAGTTTAATTCAAACTCAACTATTGTAGTTCATTAACTAAAGAAAAACTACACAAAAATTACCTTTGGTGAGCACATTAACACCTACACAGGCGGTCCCATATCGGTTCGATATCGAAAATTTTGACCAACCGGCTGCTTGTTAGTTTTATCGAATGAACTCTCGGCTACGATGGTTGTTTCGAGGTGAATAAAAGAGAAAAATAAAGTGCTCACTCAATCAAAGTCAATCAGATATAAATAAAAATTTGTGGTTAAAATGTTAAATTGGAGTTCTACAAATTGATTTACGTGTAAAAAAACTACAAATTAGTCTTCAGTTCACGATAAAATTATAGTAACCTATATGGCTGTTCGTTGTGCAATATAATTACAAATAAATGAATTTGTAAAAACAAAAAAGTCAAATTAAACAGCAATAAATTGCAACCACAAAACGCAAGCATCAAAAGTAGGATTCAAACCCGTGACCACATGATCTTGAATCATCTGACAACATATCCACTGGGCTACTGGGCTAAATTCATTCAATAGAATAAACAATCGGTTGATTACATGTTCCAATATCGTAACAAACGATATTCGCGATATTGGACCTCCCGTGTAGGCGATAATGTGCTCACCTTGTTTTGTAACAGCTGATTTATATAAACTTCATGTGAGCAAATTAGTATCGCCTACATGGGCGGTTTTTTTTTAAATCAGCTGATACAAACATATGGTATTAGCCAAAGATAGTGTGCTTTCATTAAACGGCTTTCCAAAACTGTACACATTTAAATGGGCCAAAACACTCAAAATTACTTCTTCTCCGATGAATAGCGGCTAAACAGATGATCGGATCTTAAATCTGACGAAGAGTCGTTTGTTGCAAATTTAATTTTCTACAACTTTTGTATTTAACATTTTTTGCCATCTCTTACCGTTTCCGTACAAAATGCGCTCAAAGTGGAAAATTTGAAAAAGTGGAATTTTCCCCGCCCCAAAAATGCCCCAAAAACTCGAAAATGTTAACTTTTAGTAATTTTCCTGGGAGTTTCTCGTCAAGAGCTTTAATTCAAGTATGGGGTCGAGGGGGGTTCGATTACGGGAAGTGCCTCATAGTTTATGTCAGTGAGTGAGTGAGTGAACCCGTCTAGCTTTATATAAGTAGATAATAAATTATATTTATCCCTTTTGATTACTCTCTATCAAACTTGGGGTCAGTAAGTTATAATTGATCAATTGTAAATATGCGAAGTATTCTTGCACCTAACCTTGGAGAAAGGGGGTGAACTCTATATAAGAAGCAACTTTATGCAGCAAATACCAGCTTGATTCATCTTTTAAATTGACTTATTAAAAAATATAAAATATTAGAAAATCTTAACTAAGGTAAAAATTAAGGATAAGTTAGTCTTTGTAGGTAAACTTTGTAAGATTATCTAAAAATATAAAAATAATATACGCGTGCAACCTAATTTCTTCATAAGAATAAATTGATTGTTCTAACTATTGTTTAGTGTAAATAAATTTCAAATATGCAGTTCATCTTGAATCTATTGTATTAGTTGATCAAATTGATACAACGGTTTCTGGATAAAATACACGATGACACATTCCATAGTCTAGTCACGTGATACAGTCGTGTCTCCTTCGCTGCCGCACAAGATATAGATTATGATCCTTGCATGACAAACAGTGTAGGCGACTTTGTATGGTCCCATGTTGGTTGGCTACATGTTACTGCCGAACACATACACAATCATAGCAAGAAAGTAGGCTCTTGTCCTTGTATAATACAATTTATAACAACTTTGATGGTACCGCCTGACCTATGGGTTAGCTCGTGCTGACAAATATTAGCAAGCAAATTGCCAAATAACGGGAAGGAAGCAGCTGAAAGACTGATAGAGCAAGGATACAAATCCCTTAAGGCAATTTTTATTCTCAAAACCAGTATACTAGTACAAATAATAAATACAATACAACTTTTAAATTGTTCAATGCATAACAAATTGAACCACTTATCATTTAAATCCAGCGATAGTGCCAGTAGTATACGATGTAAGATTGTTTCAACGTATACGATTTATCCTTCTTTGGTATACACTGATTAAGCAACATTCTCTAAGGGTTCTGCTCCATTGGCTTCTAAATTTTCAAATTTTAATTTCATGTACATACAATTATAATGGTTTATATGATTACATAAGCGTATTAATTTCATAAAAATTATAGTTCTTATTAATACCGTTGAGAGACAATTGAATGTGATCCCGAGCAAAGCCGGGTAACAGCTAGATCAAGGTAAAATGGCAGATGGATTTAAAGCAAAATTCAAGACAAAAGCCACTACTAGGGTTAAGAAAAGCTGCCGTGGAATAGAACTAAGTAATGATGTACACTAACACTACAAGATATCCCAAACTTGCCTCCTGATTAAAACAAAATGTTTAAAATCTTTATATTTTATCACACTTTTAGGGAATTGTAGGGCAATCGAAATTGAGCATGGACAGTGATTGCATGAGCACCAGTGTTTTTGTGAAATGTAAACAGCTCTAAGTATTAGTAATTCACCCAACAGGGAAATCATGTTACTTACCAAACTGGAAGTATAAATAATACTTAGCCAGTCACAAACGAGAAAAACATTTTAAAATCCTACTCACGAAGTAAAGTTGTACATACATTTTTACGAGATTTCCAGCATTAGCTTTGGCCCTTTTAGAGGATACGATTTGGATTCAGTTATTACCGACCTAGATCCATGATTTCTGAACCAGGCCGATACTGATGACTTAGCGTTCTACTTGCTCCTGGCTTCTAGAATGATTGGGGTTACAAATGTTACCACATTTTGCTATAGTTGGACACGGACCTCCTATACTATCAACTTACTTTGATAGTAGACAGTAGAGACATTAGTTGTATCTATACTACAACCAATGTTGAATTTTGTTATTATAAGTTTGTTTGTATATTACATTACATTATTTTCATCCAGTATCTATGAGTGAGGAATTAATTCTATCTTAATTTAAACAGATTTAAATAACTTAAAAAATTTAACGGTCGACGGTATGTTTTACATCCAATATGTAGGTTGTGTTGGTTTGGATCCTGTCTTAGAAAAAAATACAAGTTTCATAAACCTCACTTGATCTCGTGACTAATAACAATGTGATACCAATCTCTATATAGACTACAGGATGACGGTTCGATGAGACGAGCACATAGGACGCAACATGACAACCAGATAATTTATGAAAAGACCTTTTTACACAATGTTGATGAATTCATATTAGTATTCTCATAATTGATTTATTTTTTAAGTGGGTTGTTTGGAGTCTTGAGTTGTTTTAAGTTAAAATGCAATGACACAGTTTCAGACCGAAGTTATGTCAAGGAATAATGTATGTTGGCAATTTAATTTTGTAAACTGTTGTGAAACAATAAATGTTTGTGAAGCATTTCTTATTGTAATTTCTTTCTGTAAAATAGCCTATTGTCGCTAAGACCAAATTTTTACTTTTACAGGTAACGTAACATGTATTCTCATTTTCATAGACTAATACTTAAAGTAACAAGCCATTTATAATCTATTACTGGAAGTAAACAATAGATTGTTGTCACCTAAGATATGATTCTTGGCACGTAGCACAGATATATGTCTCTGCGGCTTCAAACGCATACTACGACCTTATTCTTCCGGATCCAATTAGAACTGCAGCAACTCAGAAGGATGAAATACATAAACCATGAAGAGGTGAATCCAGTCAAGAATAATTTTTCGTTTATTCCTGCTTCTCGAATAAGACTAATTTTTAGGTTAATTTCCCAACGATTTCTCCTCAACAGATTATTCTAAATTATTTTTAATCACTCATTTTGCACAAATAAATAATATAAAGCAAGTGAAATTTGTTACATCAGTAATAAATAGCATTACAAATTTAATTAAATGTGTTTAGGTATTTTGTTGTTACATTATAATTAATAAATTATTAGAATTGAACTTAATATAATTAGTAGCCAAAAACCACAAAAAATTTTTAACTTTTAGGGCCGCATTCCCCAACTCATATTTAAACTAAACCTGATGTGATTTTGAACATGAAATTAAGGCTTCATTCCTTTTCCCAAAAGTGTGATCCAGCCAGTTTAGTTTAATCTACAAAATACTAAGTTGACAACGTTTATAAAATGATTTTGTTTGTTTTTTTAACCACTAGTTAAACTACAAACAACTGTTCATTATTCAGGATTCAAGGATATGATACCATAGAGTGAAATACAATTTTTCTCTCTATATGTTTAACATAAGCCAGGTTTAACCTACCCTTAACACATTGGGAAAGCGGAATTTCTCATAAATTTAAGAAAACTTTTGATCAGAATATTACGTGTTGTAATAAAAAACGTCTAAAAACACTTAAGAATATATTTACTCTTATACTGATTCACATAAATTCGGTAAATACATACAAAATAATACATGGCTACCAATTTGGACCAGTCACTCCGGTCATCATCAGGCCAATGAGAGAACTGATAGAACCAAAATGGCGTCCTTCCGGTGTGAACGATTTTTACCGTATAACAATATATGAATAAATATATGGTGGCTGCGGATAATTAACATTTATAATTATAATACCCAAAAATTATTAAAAAACATAAACCATTTTTTGTATTAAGAGAAAATTCCAAACGGTTGAAAAGCCCTGTTACTAAAAGGACACAATTTAAAAATATTAAATTATTTGAAAAGCAAAACCTGTAAAAAAACCTTTGATAATAGGTTACTAATTTTCAGTAATTTTGAAAATAATTGTTATTAACATTTTCTATTCCATAAACTTTGTTTGTCTGGATTTTTAAAAGGAGAAAGAAAATATACTGTATAATAGCAATCAACAATAGTATATATTCACTACGGGATTATCAGCGTGTAAGCCACATCAAAGCGCCCTAGCTATGCTCTCGGGGCGGTCGTGTTCGGCATTGAAAGGTGTCAAGAGTAGTTCTCCGATGTCAAACCAGTAACTATATCTGAAGTAGAGAATATCACAAAGTATTAAATTGCATCTTTGCAATTTAAATTGCAAAAGTACGACTAATTTAAATACAAAGAAACGATTAAGTTTCGGTATTGTTTTCTGATAAAATATCCCAATGATTATGTCATCGGGATAACTATGTCCTCTTCACTCAAAGTTAGATTTTTCGTAAACATTAAATGATTTAGAAGTACAAGATAATAATTTTAATAAAAAATATTACCAAGAAATTTATTCTAAACTTTTGACAACTGAAACTTGAACAGTTGTGCAGTCGTGTTGTCTCTATTGTTTAACTTTTGTTTATTTTATTTTTATTGTATTTACTGATTTTCAGTTTTTTTTTTTTAGCAATGTTGGATTTTTTTCAGCTTTGCCCGGATTGTACCACTTGTTTTCTATGTTTAAGGTATTCTCTTCTGAAGACGAAGTCATAATCCAGATTCCGAACGTCTGGAAACTTTTTTTCAATCAGTAATCAAAATTCTTTGCAGTAATTTCTTAAATAACATAAACTTTCCATCAACAAGAATTCAATTTAAAGAAAATGCATTACGTACGATAATATGTTTAATGAAATGTCTATTAGGTTAGTTTGTTTGTGTTCTTTGTTTATCGTGTATCCACAGCTAATGACGATAGGGTTTAGTGATACCGAAAGACCCCACTGTGTGACAAACCAAGTAGTTTGTCGTCACAGTAGCAGCTGTTAGAAGTTAAATGAAATAATACTTGTTAGTAAAGTGCCAAAAGTAGGAAATGAACTATAAACAATGAATGGAGGATCCAGTATTCACCTTTAAGACGCTCCTCGCATCAATCTCCCAGACTCTGTCACATAACCCGGTGTGAGAATGGGAACTTATCTTGCTCCAGTCATACTGGTAGGGAATACAACACCGTGGATTTGTAGACAGACAACTTATATAAAAACACAGAGTAATACTTCAGTTGCATAAAGTTTAAATTGAAACGTTGTGCACATTGTCCGGATGTAGCTTCGATTATTAATGAATTTTCTACGGAAAAGTGAACTATTAGCATGACCCGCATGGTGAAACGTAAGCCCAAGACTACCATAGAAGTTCCTAACGTGACCCCATGCACACGATTTAGGGGGTCGCTAATAACTTTATATATATTATATTTATATGTATGTGTTCGCACTCTAGCGGTCGCATTTTTTGTCCGATTTACATGAAATTTGGAGGAGACCTTTTCTTCTGTAAACAGTTGAACAACTTCGTTGGTCAAAACAATCGGACAACTAGAACCCCCTTTTTGGAATTTTAATTTTTCAAATTTTCAGTTTTTGGGCCTAAAAAGGATCAGAAAATCCCCCACTCTCTCAGAAAAGTCCTCTTTCATCATACTAGCATAAGTATTTACCGAGTTCTTTAAGAAAATGTTAATCGTCTTAACACAGTGCATTGCCTTACGGGGATGTTACACTGGAAAAGGCTGTTTTTTATATATTGATGTAGTTTATAACCCCAACATCACTATACCAACTTGTTATCCTGACTATGACTCCTCCTAACCTTATAATGTACAACATTGCCATCCTAATATTGAATTTAAGTATAACCAGGAGCAACAGAACAGCCAAAAAATGTAATTTTTCAATTTTTTAAAAATATGTTATTACCAGTGTTGTTTTAAACCCTTTATTACATTTTTTTAAAGATCTTAATGTGGGAATTCACTTCCCTCACGTCAGCGCGCTGCGTGCGAAATCGTTTTATCTTGTAGATACCCTTAATTAACGAACAAGTGTATTAAATATATTTATTGCAATACTAAAAGAATATCGTTTGGTTTTCATCGTCTGGTATAAGCAAATATGAACACTATAATACTTAACTAAACTTAGTATTAACTTACAATTACAAAAGAACAGTAAGCCTACGAATATTATAAATGTGAAAGTTTGTATGTATGGATATTTTTAGTTCCATCACGCACAAATTACAGGACCGATTAAGCTAAAATTTTACATGAACATATTTTACATATCACAATAACATATATACCTGATAATGTCCACATCCAATCTTAGGGCTCCACCCCACTTGTCCTGTAAGTTCCTATGCAAATATTTTGAAAGGATATAATTTTAAAAAATTACCATCTTTAGTTTTTTGTCAGTTAGGGTGAAGGTAGTCATATGGTAAAACTTAAAAAAGATTTGATAGTACTGGACAGGTCAATAATTGTAATGTGTTTTATTTTGTCATGAGCGAAGCTGCGGGTAACAGCCACTATATTTTAAAATTATAACTTATAGTTTATTAAGGTACCTCACTATACTAACGGTTAGTGTCTAGTACTTTGGTTCAAAGGGTAACGGGTTCGATTTCCACGGTTTCCACGAAAGTTTGTGATGTTAATACTGCTTTCCCTTTAAATCGTTTATGCAGTCTCTTACAAAAATACCGCAGCGTTGGGAGCAAATCAAAAACAAAACAGAGTATCAGGGAATGTAATAAATAAATAAATGAAACGTAACTTTGTAAAGAGTATTTGTCAATGGTGAAAGAACTCTATTTTCATTAATGGTTGTTTTTATTTTTGTTAACTTAAATTATCACTGTCAAGATTAAATTACCCTTAAAGGTATTTCTTTATACCTTAAATGGCGCCACTCGGATCCGCACTGATAATTCAAGAAATCAGAACAACGAGTCAAATTAACCGTTCATTTTTATTGATAATTGTTAATAGCATTGCAGTGTGAAATATGAATGTCTTATGTAAGAAGTTAAGGATTCGTGCTAAAAGCATTCCTCCCATCAATCCCTCACCTGTCGCGACACATCCGGTTGTTGCTCCTGCTTCTTCCACACATAATGCCATGTCGATAAAAGTTATCGTCGGTCTCTCAACCGTCGTATCACTTATTGCTATCTCATCTTAATATATTTTAATACATCTGCATCTATCACGCAAAAATCAATGTCATTATGTCATTACCACCCATTCTAACCGGTTGTCGATTCGGTCTCTAACTTTATATCCGGGTGGGAAAGGGTAAACAGATATTATACAAATTAAAAGAGATTGCATACTAATTAAATAAAACGTGTATGTTTATTAACAGTGTAGTTAAGGTATATTTCAATTGTAAATATTGTGAAACACCAATAGTTAGTGTATATTTAAGGTACATTTAGTTTCCAGGTAAACGTACTTAGATAAAGCCGGCTAGACGAGCTGTTAAGTTTAGTACAACTTTTAAATTTTAGTTCTTTACTTTAAACACTTTAGAACACAACTTTGAGATGCTTTTGGTTTAAGAAAGGAATACTACACATATATGTAGAATCGTTGATGGAACATGTTATTTTTCTACGAACATTGTTGTATTTTGAGATCTCAAAGACTTAACAATAAGTTTGTGTTTAAATTATGTGTAACTGCAATTATTACTTACGGTAAAATAATGTCATTTTAATATACAAATATGTAAATATTGTTGGTTGACTTGGAAATAACTTTATTTTAAATCTAACAAACAATTATTAATTAACTATTTGATTACAGAAAAACATATTGACTCTTATGAATGAAAATTGAAGAAATACACAAAATAATACTAATTTAGTGTTCAAAGCAGTTAGCTTACCTTACCCTTACATTGGTATATGAAGTTGCAGCGACATGTAACTGCTTTACTGCCAGTTAGTTCGTACAAAGTACTGTATTTCCAATACAATTGTTAAAAATCTATTTTAAATATATCGTAAAGAAATATATTAGAACTGAATGGAACTTCTTAAGGAGTATCCCATGTTCAACCTAATTAAATTCCGAAAATCGGTCATATCGAGTTCTCAATCAACTTTAGTTCTGGTGTTTTTTTACGTAATATGTTTTGATTGTGACAATTGCCATTGGCCTCTGGGGAAACATCGTATTTTTCTTACACAATATATATTGTTTCTGTTATTGAAATTATTCGGGGTTTAAACCATCATTGTTAAGAACGAAATAATATAACAGCATACTCAATTAACTGGAAAAAAGAGAGTTCAGCTTTTTATTGATCAACTAATACTTTTTTCAGCCGGTTGAGTATTATTTTGCTTCATTTATATTCCTGTTTGCGCTGCAGATCTGAAACACTATAAAGCACTAAATGTTTATAAAAATATTAGAACCGTTTTCGATAAATTTTTAATTTGTAACCTCCCTATCAGTGTTTTGGGGGATAGTTACCCATAGCATCAACATTTTATGATTCTTTTCTAAAATAAAACTCAACTGCCTGTCACCATAGGCCTGCGCGGCGATCTAAATTCAGGGAGGTACTGTTAAATAAATATTCGTATGGGCAAGCCAATAGTGACCGCTCGCAAAAATGTACCCCAACCGTCGAATCTACGCTTGACCACGTCTGACTTGCAAGGTGCTGACTCAACTTCTAAGTTACCGCATCCAGAATTGAAAAAAGAAGACAAAACTGAGTAGATACCGGGGAATAGTAGGTAAATATCAAACGTTATCAACACCAGACCATTGGTGTGGGCTCTAGGTCTGTACACAGACAAGCTGACAGGCATCACTTCAAAAACCGAAACGAGTATTAACACTGATAACTCAATATCGAAAATGTTTACTACATCAACAATTTCTACATATACTTCGTGTTGGTGGGAGAAAGTAAAATAAACTCTCATACTAGTAAAATAAATAAGTTTTATTGGTTTTAATAACAAGTTATCTAAAAAATCAAGCAATAATTTTTCTGTCGAGACATTATCTTTAGACGACTGGTTTTAGTGTTGTATAAACGTGTAAATTGACTAACAGTAACCGTAGAGAAATAGTTAAACAAGTATTATATACAAAGTCAATAGAGGTTGTAAAAGGCTGTTATATCCCGAGGAAACAAGAAAAATATCTTCAGAGTAAATAAGTCAAGCTCTGGTGGTGTCACTATCCATGGAGATGGGACACATGTTGAGAATGGCCGGCGCGCACGGCTAGAGTTCTCTCCTAAGCTATTTTGACTTAAGACAACTGAAAACTTTGTAGGGTTATTACACTGACTTAATATTCAAGTAAACCTTTGAGTGACAAGATAAGGTTACGACAAGCATGTAACGGACATGCATTTTACAGATGTTGAATTCGCCTTTTTGAAAAGTTGTTATATTACCTTCTGCAAAATTCTTAGATTTAAAAAAACTATACTTTCTTCACACAAAGTTATTTAAAGCCCCTTGTAAGCACAACTCCTAATTCCAATAACTGTAGCTAAATAAAACGGAGTCCTAGTTTCCCAATGCACTTATGCACTTATGCTGAACATGGCCGTTCTGCTCTTAAAGGATTTTTTAAGAAGTTTGGTGGAAGGTAATTGCTTCCTAGATATAAAGTGCGTTGTAACAACATATGTAATATTGTAATGATTTCGACTTGCATGTGATTTTATTTACTTATTAGTAACCTCCTATATCTACTTGATTTGTTATGTACAAACTATTAGATCTTATAAATTAGTTAAAACAGACTAAGATATTTGGACTTGTAGATAATCAAAAAATTTGTGTTTGATGTTTTGATTTACTTATCTAATTGAGCGAATAGTCTCATTACAAATCGTCAAAGGTGAATAAATGTTTGTAATATACCAAACATTGGTTTAAAAAATCCAGTGTTATTCTTATGTTATTCTTATACCTGATACCGCGTTTTGGTATGGGCATCAGTTGTTGTTTTGATATTAGATTCAAGGGGCATCTAGGTGGTACAGAAGTGTGTGACACTGACCACTCGACCCCCACTAATCACTAGAGGATATTGGCAGTGAGATGATAGCACGCCCTGGTGGCTCAGCCCCAACTTATGCCGTAGATCATCCTTATGAAGTACAGAAAGGACCGGTCCCTGAAACGAGAAGAACAATCTGTGTATTAAAGATATCCTTCTACTGTTAGCCATGCAAAAAAGAGAAATACCTATTGAATAAAACTTATTGACTATTTTTTTTGTGATTGAGGTACGCAAACTGTTTAGTGAGATATAAGACAGTCAAGGTTTATCTAAGATTGAGAAAAAGCTTAGGTGGGAAAACTCTATTTCGTCTCCGACCGAGCGAAACATAAACAATGACCATAACTGAAAGAATGGCCAATCATTTCTAACAGATAAAGTCCTAAAGAGGCAATAACTTCGGCTTTGCTCGACTTATGATCCTCTACGAGTCTTATCTCCTAACAGCGACTTTGTTAAAACTGATAAACTTGTAAGGCATATTTATCCAAAGGTCACATTGTTTGAATAAAAATAGTAATGTAATTCCTCCTAACTTGTATCAACAAATTATTAACTTAATATCGGTTGTTTAAATATACATGCAGTTTTTATAATATTGATAAATATTTATTTATGGTTTTAGACCCGTAACTTTAAGTCGTCCCTTTCAATAAAACTTCGTAAGCAACTAAAACGTAAATGTAATGCAATTAAACTGTCTCTGATCTAAACACTTCACTCTTTTAGCAGTTTCTCCGATAATCAAGTATTCTACAGTAAAACCAGACTTACTTTGATTAGCCTGACTGCTGATCAACATTGATCAACACATTTTAATCAAAGTTTTCCTATTTTCGACTTTACCTCCTCTGTTTACTAACTTTTGTACAATAACAATTGCGTAACAGCAAGTTATTATAGCACAATGGTTTTTTTACCGTTTATTTTGACTTTTAATAAAGTATTATCTAATAACTTTTAGTTATTAACTATTTCAGTTATTACTTTTAACTCCAACTTAAATCCAAATAACTATGAAGCATAAGCTATAAATACGTGATCGAGACACTGTAAATTAATTGCATTGAATCTGTTTTTCGAGACACTACCATATAAAAATGACAATTTACCGATGTAAATCAAAGACGATGAAGATTGAACGTCAAAGATTCATATTCTTAAGCTGAAATGCCATGTAAAACGTAAAAATGTTCCCTAAAAGTTTTTTAGGGATAGTTTTACTTTCTAGGTCAATCTTTATGAATGATACCCAATTATTGGTAATATTATGTATTGTTCTTATTTAAAATCCTAATTCTTATTCCTCTAATTTTGTCCATATGTGACGAGTTATGTTAATAACAATGCTACAAACTGAGAGTCTGGAATTCTTATCTGTCAGATAAGAATTAATATTTGTTGTAGTTTGCATCCATGACAACATCTGATGCTGTTTTCACATCGAAACTCTACAATTATAACTACATTAGGAGTTTACCATCTCGATTCCTGGAAAATGCTAAACGCATCTGTAATTAAAACACGTTAACCAACAACAGCCAAGCACAACAGCCATAATCACATGTGGGCAGGTATCGATATTCTTGGAAATATATGCTTTTGCAACCTACTTTAAAAGTATATATATATATAATTGTTTTTAATAAAACAAAAGTTAAAAACCGTTAAAGATGTATGGTGTCGCACTGCCAACTCAGAGCCAGTGACCCTGTAGTGGCAGGAGTGTGAATGCTGTCCCCTGCATTATTAATGTGCGACTGTCTCCACACAAGATGTGACACTAGATATATTGATAGCAACTGCAGTGGTGATACTGAACCCTTGCATTGACACTTTTGGTGACAGGTAATAGTTTTAAGTTATTTTTATAAACTAATCAAATACGAGAGATTTTTTTCAAATTACTTTGCTGACGCTAACCCATACATTTTATTATACATCCACAAGATGTATTGTCTACTTTATTTGTACTTAGACTCCTACCTTGTTTAATCAAATTTGAGATTGAATATTTTACTATGATATTAAATGTATCGATACAGGTTGTCTTTTTTCTTCTAAAACAAGTAAACAAACTATAAATTGAGCAGATTTTAGAACGCATTTTTGTAAATGTCTTGAACGAATAAATATAAAGTTTGTGCATTAAATGTAGTTTTAGCAAATAATTGCATTAACAGTTATGGGATTTTTAATAATTTAGTTTGTTTCTGAAAACATTTATAAAAACAACCATGTTAATATTTTCAATAATTTGCCAAATATGTTACATAAGCGTATTAGTTACAATTAAAGTAAATATTATGATAATTAAAGTAGTCAATTCCGGCCAGTAATATAAACTATTCACTAACTTGTAATTACCAATGAAATAAATGTTGTGAAAATTTACAGTTGGCAGTAGCTAAAATAAAACTAAATGTTACATTTTGTATTTACATGTATTAATACCCCCGTCACAGCAAACCTGCATACTCAGCAAATTTCCAATGCATATATATGTGACACACTACTACATAGAGCTATTTACCATGTTTCACAAAAATACATCCATAAATAAGTGATGTATAGCATTTTATTTATTCTCCATAAGAATAACATTAGGGTTGAGGAAGCAGGTTTGCTGCAACGAGGAAGATAAGTAATTTTTTTTTAATTATCAATACAACTGAACCAGATGAAGCTACATACCAAGTTCTCTTAATGTATGTTCATAATTAAGGGAGACATACAACTTTACTTATTCTCCATATGAATAACATGGGGGCCGATTATGCAGGTTTGCTGCTACGGGGACTATCAACAAAAAACTTGTTTTTTGTGGTAATATCAATATACCACAACTAGTTGAAGCCACATACCAAGTTTCATCAATATACATTCATAAATAATCGAGATATAGAATTTTAATTATCCTCCATAAGGATAACATTGGACAACGTACTGTGGTTAGCACTTTGAATATCTCTGCAACGGTTGGACGTTGAACAACGATTAAAACACCAAAATGTTTGTTTTGTTGAGCTAAACATATTAATAAACAGAAATGTGAAGTTTTTAGTAAAACTATCTGAGAAAGATCTAAAAATCTTTTCCCCATAAGATTAACATGGAACACGTTTTTTTGGATTTTCTCCGCAACCACTTAACCTAGGTTAATGATTCAAAATACTAATTTATTTGTTTCTTTAAGCTCTATAAAATGGCTATAACCAAAATTGAGTGTTTTTAATATTTTCTGGTGAAATTTGCAAAAAACCGATTTTTGGAAAATTGTAAACCCCCATAAAGCACCCTTCCCATAGTGCGATCGATCTGGTTTTCGAACTTAAAGTCATAAATGCTACTCTCCACATTTGTGCCAAATTTCATCAAAATCAGGTGTTTCTTTCAAAATTTATCGCGGTAACGGCATACACACACACACACACACACACACACACACACACACACACACATATATATATATATATATATATATATAAATTTGAACGAATAGTGTTTTTGGAATCTAAGGACCTCAAAACGAAAAGTTATCATGGTCTTGGGCTTAAGTCTTACCATGCCACCTACGGTAATAGCCTCTTCCCTATAGGGGAAATTCGCTAACAGTGTTGGTAGTACCTTAAAATTAAACCATCGCCAATGCTTCTAATCCAAATAAGTGATCATGTTTTTTTTTAAAATAGTTGTTTTATTGTAATGTCAAACATATATTTTCTAGAGTATACAAAACTACATCCTACTTGACGTTTCTATTATCCCCTATCACTGTTATTGCTCAGAAAATAACTCTGTTGTTGTTTAAACTAATAGTTATTATTTTATTTGAACCTAAATTAATTTCACCACACCAAAAATTCTCATATATGCATTATCTCTAGAATAAATTTTGTAAATGCCATGATGAATCGACGTTTTTTGGATAAGTTACATAATTATTTTGAAGTTTTTAAAGATATATAAATATAAATCAAAGTTTCCAAGCTTTTAACGTGTTTTTAAGGCTCTAAGTGAGATAATAAAACTAACCACTAACCACTAAGTAATCTAACTCAATATAAATGACGAAAAACAAAATTAAAATGGCAGCAGTTTGAAAAGGTAATGCAATACAAATATATATTATTATCATAATTTGTATTATTCATAAATATTATTTTGTGATGGAGTCTGTGATCCAATTGTACACCAACGTACACAACAGCTGTTTCTCGCAGAGCGCCTGCAGTTTACCGTCCGTTAGTGTTGTTGCAATGGTATGTATCTCACTGTATTCCTGCTAGGCGCCACTGTTGTAAAATCTAAGTTCATCATAACCACAGAAAATGTCGTCTTAATTATAATATAATATAATAACCTCCTGGTTTTAACACCTCCCGCACAATTAATAATAGATCGTAAAGACATTTTTCTTTAAGAATTTTCTTGGATCCAAGCACAAGGAATTAAAAGCTCACCAATTAAAGGCAATGAGCTATTGTTCACTATATGCTACCCAACTTGTTGTTTGTATTATAAGTTGCATACCAGTTTACATACCAACGTACATGTTACATAACTGTTTGTTCACCTTACAATTGTACTATTTGTCACTCTATCGCTCTCGTGTCTAAATTACTATAAATTCTATTAATTATTATTTTATTAATATTGATATATTATTGACTATTGTTATGAACTATTTAAACAAAAAGGAATTATGTATAAAATTGAATTAATATTTTCAAATTAGTTTCCCACAACTTTCCAAACGTCAATGAGTTGTTTCTTCCTGCTTGTCTACGCCGCCGGCATTTTGCAGTAGCGTTAAAAGAGGACAATTATTTAATCCTTTTTAGGACGTACGGGAGTAAAAGGTCAATGTGTAAAATTAAATTACGTAAAAAAATAAATAAATAAAAATAAATATATCAACGGGTAGATAAAATACCATTAAGATCAGGTTTAAGCAAATTTAAATTTTTCATCCTGTATATGTTGCTAAAACTCTGTCCTAAAATCGATTTCTATAATTCACACTCCTACATATTTCGCTATTCACTTCACCCGTCCCCCTATCAGCTACTCCGCAATTGTTATATGTGTTAATGTGTTCCATTCTGTTGTTAACGTGTTTAACTATCAATAACCAGTTGTAATTTAACGTTAAAACTTTGAAGAGCAGTGGAGTAAAGCTCCATGTTCAGATTGCAACATCATTTTAGTTCTTACACATACTAAAAGCCGAATAATATCAAAATTTTAATAACACATTTTAAATGATTATCATCTCGTGGGTTGAAAAATATGTGTCAAAATTAGATGGAATCTTTTCTTTTTGTTACATTTTCCAACAAAACTTATTTAATGTACAAGGCATATAAATAGGGAATAGGATTATCATTGTGTATTCCTATTTCATTATGATAAGAAAGTTAAAGAAGCCGTTTGAAACGTTTAATTTTCATAAAATGAAGACACCAAAAAGTGTATTTGAAAAATTGTTCAAATAGTCCACCAGTTTTTTTATTTATTTATGTTTTTTTTTATTTTATCTTGTTAACATATTCCAATGTCAATTAATGCAAATAATAATAACTAATGAAAACTCAAACTCAAGATTGGATAAACACACAACTGATCTGAACTGAACAGGTTGTGTTTAAGCACGTTTTCGAATAGTTTACTAATCGATAAAACGTTAACAGCCTAGATAGATAACATTTTGTTTACTAAGTGATCATTTAACAGCCATTTTTTATTCCATATAGTGTTCCTTGTTCTGAAAAGTATACACTAAAGTGTCATCGTATGAGTGATTGATGCAAGGTCTTTCTAAAGCCGGGAGCCCTGTATCCATAAGTTTTCTTGCGAATAACAGCTGTGTTGAAGATGGAAGTTGATGCATTTGGTCCTATTGAGGAAATGTTTTATAGTTGATATATGTATTTGTGCTTTCAACAATAATTAAGTATTTTTGTGGTCAGCCGCGTAATATTGGGGTATAAAAGAAAACAATACATGGATGAGATGATAGTAAAATTCAAGTGGAAGGTTATGTAACTAAGCAGAGTAGATAAATAATAAAAAAGTTTGTGCACAGGTAAGTCGCGTGTCATGGCATAAAGTTTTTTTTAAGATTTCATGATAACAATTATACTGGAAATTGGATCTGATTGGAAAACTTATGACGTTACTCAACGATAATGTAAATAAGAAGCAAATTGTATTCACAAAGGTATATTTCGAATTGACTTCTGAACTTATCTTCATCCTGGGTGAACGTACTTGTAAAGGTAAACGAGTTCGCACGAATCACGCTCAGGGAATTGAATTTCCGCATTAAAACCTTTAAAAAATCGAATACAGTTTTTAAACAAACACTGGTGACTTTTTTATGAAAAAACAAAGTTATTGGCTGTTCTGTTACTCCTGGTTTGATTTAAATTCACTATCAGGATGACAATTGAGCATTATAAAGTTAGGAGAAGGTTTCCTAATGATAAAAAGTTTGTATGGGGGTATTGGGGGGGGGGGGATAAAACTAAATCAAGATATGAAAAACAGCCTTTTCTAATTCAAAATACCCATAAGGCAAAGTACTGTGTTTAGTCATTTACCATTTTCTTTATTAACTTAGTAAATATTTGTGCTCGCATGATGAGAGAGAGCTTAACATTTCCGTCTTTGTACATATAATTGTATAATATGCAATAATTTTTCATTCGGGCCTTTTCTGACCCATTTTGGGCCCATATCATATTTTGAGATATGACAAATTAAATTCCCAAAAAAGGGGGTCAGAGTTGTCCGATTCTTTTGCCCAACAAACTTGTCCTACTGTTTAAGGAAGGGAAGGTTCCTATCATAGTTCAAGTAAATGCCCACATATAGATAGATATTTACAACTTCAATTTGATAAATAAAAATTGCAGGTTATAATTCTGTAAAAATATATATATAATACATATATATATATAAAGTTGTTAACGGTTTATAAGTTATTGATTTAATATTTTTTATTAATTTAATTTTAGACCATGGTACGAGAACTACATATTGATAAATGAATACGAAGTTTATTGACTTATCTACGTTCTCTATTCCAGTTATAAACATTTACTGTTAAAACTATTATTCTTTATGTTTGATGATTAATTTTGAACGTATATACAAGATTCATTAAAATATCGAAAAGCAGTAACTTTATTAAAAATGAACCAAATTCTAACGTTAAACTAAACTCTGATAGTCTCCTTTAGTGAGAAGAACATTTTTTTTAAATTTCTTCTCCTGTTCAGCGAATTCCAATAACCAACTCTCATTTAAGATCATTAAAAGACCTAAATAGATTAGATTTTCCCTTTAGTCAAGTGTTTAGAAAATGAGTCTATATTTACATTTAAGGTAAAATTAAACTCCTTGGTAACCAATCCCCTTATGGAAAAACCATACTATAACTTATTTATAATTAATTATTTATTTAGGATAAATTGCCTAATAGTGTACGACACATAACAAACAGACTTAAATGGATAGAGTTTGTAAAGAAAACTGATATTAATTCCTGGGTACATGTAAATAAAGATCATTGCATCGAAGCTACTTTAAAGTCTTTTACAAGTGCACAATTAGTTGCACATGATGAAAGAGAACATACTACAACAACTACAGTCTAACACTTATACTTCATTAGAGATAATTAGTTATATATGGCAGGATCTAAGATTAATTATCAGTAAAGTTATAATTATGATTAATTGTTACTCTTCTGGATAAATTTACGACGAGTAAACAGTAAAATAACAACTTACTAATATATTTATAAGTGTATGACTGTAGTTATCCCTTTCATTATCCTGTTAATGATTGGAACAAAATCAAACATAGTTTTACTGTGCATTAAAAGTACAAATTTAAGCTGTAGGTCAGTATTAAGTGCATAGCTATCGAGCTCGAGAAGAATTTTTCCGCTTTGGAGAACTTCCTTTATGAAATGCCAATTTCATATTAGCCCTATTACAAATATATATTATTGCAGTAATAACCAAATTAGTTGGGTTAAATATGGTAGTAGTAAGATATCGGTGTACTGGTGTAGTAAATCATATTTTAAAGCTGAATACACTGGTTACTCCAGTTTTAATTTATCTAAGTACATATAAAGTAATGGTCTCGGTGTCAAGGCTAGAGACTCCCCAGTTCATTAATCACCACCATTCTCAGCTGCGCAGCTGTCAGCTGTGACGGACCCAGACTTACGATCAGCTGTTAATTAAAGTCGCAACGGAGACAAATGGGATTTTTTCACCCACTCAGTCGGCAAGTTACAGTACAATTAATTTTGTACTTTTTTATACAGAAAATGTTTCATTGATCTTCTATCAAAGTGAGCTATGTTGTTAGTAAGTAAAAAGAAGGGTTTTTAATTGTTAATATTTGTTATACGAGTTGAGTTGTAATTGATTCAGCATTTAATTTTAATTTATTTAGGAGCATCGTACACAAATGTATACTTAGAAAGCTTAAGACTGTCCGAGGCCAACCTTAACACTGGTCTATCCAGTTTTGAGGCTGACATGGGGTACAGCAATTGAAGTTGTAATGACGTATGGCTTGTTGTTGCAATGGCATATGGCTCGTCTTTTGGCTGTCCTCTATGACAAACTTCCCTTTCCCCATTGTTCCCTCCATTTGCAGCGGCTGAGGACGGAAACTCCTGGTTTGGTCCCTAATCTGAGAATGTATGGTCCCTGGCTGTTGCCCATGTATATCCTGTATGTTGGGTTGACCATTTGGAGGA
Organism: Allygus modestus; assembly: GCA_963675035.1. NCBI lineage: Eukaryota > Metazoa > Arthropoda > Insecta > Hemiptera > Cicadellidae > Allygus > Allygus modestus. Next base: position 19,572,652 of record OY776114.1, read on the forward strand.
CAGAGCAAGCTCACCTGTTTGAGCCTCATCACAGCTGTCACAGGAGCACGGGAGTTGGCCTTCTGAAAGGTCAATTTGGCTGCCGTTCCATCCCACCCTTTCCTTTCCTACTATATCCTATCCTTCCGGTAACCTGTGCTAAATGTCCGCTTGTGGAAGACGTGCCTAGTAGCTATGCTGGAGTTTCCTAATCCAGCAACAATGAATGAATGAACTAAGCATAGCACACATTTTGAAATATTACAATTATTGGACATCTAAGTTTTAATATGTGTTTGCATTTTAGTTTAAATACAATATTCAGGGTGTTTACGGATATTTTAATTGTCCCCTATTATAGTTAAAACCTACTCTTGAAACAGCGGTCAAATTTGTTTATAACATCATCAACCCATCGTAGGAGCATTATCCTGCAGGTAGCTAACTGTTGTACGATTTCAAGGTCAGAGGGACATATCAAAGAGCGACGATAACCAGAGTGTGAATGTTGTGCTACTATCAGAGTTATATAAGAACATCAATATTAATATCACTGCAGTCGGGACTTAGTCTTGTATGAAACCGGTCATAATATAATTCTGAGTAAGATACATCTCTTCGACGTGACAAGAATATGACACTCGTCCTGTTTCAGCATTTATACATTTTGTCGTTGTCCTGAATCTGCACAATGCAGTGAAAAAATGGCCACTCAAATAAAACTCTATGAAAATAATAAACTCTTTTTCCGTCAAAAAATATAAATGAAATGCAAATTTACCCGATTAGTTAAAATAAACTCCCACACTCAAGTCCTTAGACGTTATTAAAATATCTAAGTGTTAATAAGACTCAAGTGATCTCTTAAGTTTCAAGATGTTTAAAGTAGCATTAAAATAGAATATTTAGTTTTCATCCACACTCTCTTCAAAATTAAAAATGTTTGCCAGGCGGATTTGGCTTTGCTCATTCAAAGGTATGACATTTTAAGAGACTATAACCGTGCATGTAACTTCTTGTTGATGATCATTCATTTACAATGTGGAAAAAACTGATACATATTTTGCATATTCATAATTTTTTTTGTACAACATGTTCTCTGATTTTGAGAAATATTACGATTTATTTATCTTCATATTACTTGCATTAAATTATGTACTGAATTCACCAACGTATCGAGATATTTCTTAATGTAAATTTTTTCGTTTTTAACTGTATTGTAGGTTGTAAAGTCATAGTATGTTTTTCCTCATACAAGTTTTAACTGTTATAAACAAGTCTACTTTACTACAGGTTTTGTAAATGCTGCCCAGAATCTTCCTAGAAAATGTATATATTTTAAAATTATAAGTAGATGTTTTTAAATGACCCCTTACGTGCAATCACTCAAAGTCCAACATAAACTGATTACATTTTCCTGGGTTTAAGCTTGTTACAAGGCACACATATGCTGTATATTGTTTTACTTATGAAGTATGTCAATTAGGGCACGTCAAATAATACACGCACTCGTCCTATGTAGATTCATTGTGAAGCACGATTTCATTATCTTGAACTAAATTTTAACTGTGATTATAATTTTTTCTCTCTTAATTTATTTCACCATAACGTTGATCATAATGTTAAATAAACTTAGTTTTTCACTGAACTCTTCGTTATTTTACATATTTTTAATACACTACAAGGCGGGTTTAATCAAATTTGAATTATAGTCAATTACTCTTAAACTCCGCAATCAACTACATGTGGTTGCTGGTTTTCCTTAACCCCGTCACCTAAAGGCTCTGTAGTCTTTTCTGTAAATGTATAAAATTATTAACAGTGTAATCCTAAATAAGTTTTGTTGAAATAGGAGGATCGGCAGACCAGTTTACTTGTATTAGTGTAAGCTCAGAAGGTGTTGAAGAAATGAGAACAATATACACGATGTTCAGAGTTCTTGGTAATCCAGAGCTGAGATTGCCTCTAGCGTCGGGTAGCCTCCGCAGCAGGGAGGGTATACAATGTGAGAAATTCAGTTTTATCTTGTATTTGGCTTGTTGTGCGAAGCTATTCCTGGATTTACTTGAAATTGCCTCCAGACTTCTTACATTGCAACTTGCTTCCTAAAGCAACAACAAAAAAGGTACTAAACTTTCACGTTTGTTTCGCGTTAACGTTTTACCACCATGAAAACGTGGACTATTATTTTACTTATTTATTTTCCAGGGATAATTTGTTCTATAAACTATAATTTATTTTCTTTGATTCAAATATTTTGTGATTTAGCAACTATTACTAATATCGTGAAAACTAATTGTTTAATTATTAGATTTACATGTATTATAAAATACGACATTATTCAAATATGCTATTGATTTAGTTACTATGAGGTAATAAAACAAAAATCGCATGAAAAACTAAATTATAATTTGCACAATTAACAATCTTAAAAGCAATTTATTTCGTCTCCACACAACTTATATAACTTTCTTTGTGGGTCATAAAATGGGTTGAGCTTGTTAATTGTTAATTTATTTATAATAAGCAAGCCTTTTAGCTTAATGAGACTAAAGCACAAAGTGTGTTACAAAATATTTTTTGGAAACCGATATAATAGTGAGAGGATGTGGAGATAAGTTTAATTGCAAGAGGCGGTTTATATTCAAAGAATAATAAACGCTCAACCAACTCAAAATGGAAGTTATAATTACAAGTTAGTTTTCCTTTCTGAGATGAATAGCTTTGTTTAAGTTAAAAATTGTTACAACTGGTGGAGTTCCCTTCCTACAGTAAAATATTCTATATGTCACTGTATATTATAAAACTACAAATGCGTTATCATAAGTAATTATTTATCGGGAAATATTTATGTTTTTAGTAGTCAGGAAACATTAACATTTAATTGTAGTTCTAGGATCATTTATGTATTAAAACGAAAGAATTTGCTTAGATAATGTAAAATGCGTTTTATTAAAGCCACCCTTTTATTAAAATACCGTTTGACGACTACGGTGAAATAGACTATTTATGCTACGTCGGAATTACGATGAAACTGGTAGTACACAGTATAAACCGCTTAGCCAATTTAGACTAGTCCAAAACTAATTTAGGTCTTGTGGTTATGTCTCGTTATAAAAATAAATAAGAAGACACCAAACAATAATTTTAAATTTTTAAAACAATCATTATGTTTTATCCAAAAGGGATATTTAAATGTATGGGCATCAAATGGAGTTGTTTAACAAATTAATCAATTACGAAAACATACGAAAAAACAACCCTAGAACACTTTTGAAATTGTTTCTTCTGAATCATTTTCAAGAAGTTAAATCGTATTTTTATATTTACTTTCGAATAGTAATTTACCGTACACGTTTCAAACCAATCAACTCAATCTGACTTGCATTCAGTTAAGGTAAAAACTTTGGTTTGTAAATGTAATTATGAGTATTATATAAAGTATTTATGTACAGTAAAGTATTATTTAGTATGTATTATGTAAAGTATTTAAAGTATCTATGTTATGCCACTACCATGTATTCACTGCAGCAAATTAATCCATTCAAAATTAAATCAATGCAATTTTTGTATGATTACAAAGAGTTGCCTACTATTGTTGTCCACGATTTTTGGTGTTGTGTTTCTCCTTGTATTGTATAAGATACAAAGTTAAATATTAAATTTTATAATTTATTCTTATCTCTAACACCAGAATTTTAAATCTTGAAATTATAAATAATTGACACTAACTAAATAAGATTTCACTTCCGACAGTTTGTTACAGTGGGTTATAACAAACGTGAACGCAATGTACGGTTCTAGATATTGGTTTCAAGATGATGGTTATTGAATCTAACTTGTTTAAACCTTAATATCTGAATTTGCATAGCCTAATACGGCGAAACAATTGTTAGGCGAGTCAGGGTGGAAGTGAATATTAAAAGGTTACAGACAAAGAGGAAAATAGAAGCTTGTATTTCACGAAACAGGTATTTAAATTAAGGTTCCCAGTTTTTCTAACATAAATGTTTCCATTTTACTCACAAACAGAATTCGTTTAAAAGATTGTTTCGTTTATATGAAAACAGTTTTTTTTTCCAAAAGTAAATATTTTGGTTTTCTCTACTTCAGTTTTTGTCTACCAAAACTAACTAAGCTAATAGGATTTGAAGCTATTAGCTGATATATCGTTTCTAAATTGTTCCAATTAATATAAAATTTTGTGATAGCAGCTTGGAAATTTTAGTACTTTAATTTTTAATTTGCAAAGCTTATATCAATTAAAACTAGCAAAAATGCGTAATAATCTGGAAAAAGGTGCGAAATAATTGTATTAACCTTTAAATTATTCAAGGAGGTCCATGTGTTTTTACTTACATTATCTGTTATTATATCATTAAAGTTTCAAGTCTAATAAACTTATATTTCACATAAAAGGTTGTTTTGAATGGAGGAGGGGAAATCCTTGAATTCGTTGGCATGAAAGAGCCTAAATGAAAACGATATTTTTGACTTTCCTCTGACAGGTCAAGACAATCTCATTCCACAGAAGATTTTCTTCCCCGCAAATCATACAGGTCCATTCTTTATTGTAGTACTTTCAGTTAATATTGTTTTCTGAAACAGTTGTTTAGTTAAGATTAATTAAAGTAAGAAGAAAACTACAAATATTATACTATACCTTGTTAACAGACTTTACTGGCTATGTGTGAATATAAATTATTATATTTCATATATTATATTTATAATAGATATATTTATATGATTATAATAATTTTATGTTTATTATATTATATTTAACTATTATATTCATAAGTGAATATAAACTATGATTAAAAATCTAAACAATAACGTACCTATAAGTTTATCTTATACAATGTTGATGATATCTATTTCTAGAACCGACGTAGTTGTTTGTGTTTCCTGAGAATTTGCAAATTTACAGAAACTAGGATATAAATTTAGAAGTATAAATAGTTGTATGATAGTTTTAATACAGTTAATGAATAACAGATTACTTTAAAACAATTTATCTTAGTATATATGATCATAGTAATAAAGTTAATAATAGGCGAAACCAGTGATCCATGAAGAAGTATGAATAGAAAATAATAAAAAATGGTGGTAATTTTAGAAATAAATTTAAATCCACTATTATAAATAAGTACGTCAGTGAATTTTACTCTAAGTGAAAAATGTTATAAATACCCCCGTCACAGCAAACCTGCGTACTCAGAGAATTTCCTATGCATATATATGTCTCGCTACTAAATAGAGCCACTTACCAAGATTCACAAAAATAAATTCATAAATAAGTGATATATATAGCATTTTATTTATTCTCCATAAGAATGGCATTAGGGCTGAGTACGCAAATTTGCTGCAACGAAGAATTTAAAAAAGGGTATTTTTGCAATTATCAATTTAACTCGACCAGGTGAAGCTACATATCAAGTTTTAGCGAATTTCTCCTATAGGGAAGAAGCTAATACCGTAGATGGCATGGTAAGACTTAAGCCCGAGACCATGATAACTTTTTGTTTTGAGGTCCCCAGATGCAAAAAACATTATTTGTTCAAATTTATATATATATATATGTGTGTGTGTGTGTGTGTGTGTGTGTGTGTGTGTGTGTGTGTGTGTGTGTGTGTGTGTGTGTGTGTGTGTGTGTGTGTGTGTGTGTGTGTGTGTGTGTGTGTGTGTGTGTGTGTGCGTGTGTGTGTGTGTGTGTGTGCCCGTTACCGCGATAACTTTTGAAAGAAGCGCCCGATTTTGATGAAATTTGGTACAAATGTGGAGAGTAACATTATGACTTTAAATTCGAAAACCGGATCGATCGGTCAATGGAAAGGGGGTTTATGGGAGTTTAACATTTTCCAAAAATCAGTTTTTTGAACTTTTTGCCTTAAAGTTTTAAAAACACTAAATTTTGGTTACAGCCATTTTATAGAGCTTAAAAAAAACAATTTTGTGTTTTGAATCATTAAGCTAGGTTTAGTGGTTGTAGAGAAAAGTTCAAAAATGTGTCCATAAAATTTCCCATGTTAAACTTAAGGGAATACGGTTTTTAGATTTTCCTCAAAGAATTTCACTAAAAACTCCACATTTATATCTACCAATCAGTTTAGCACTACAAAACAATCATTTTGGCGTTTTAATTGTTGTTTTACGTCCAACCGTTGCAGTGATATTCAAAGTGCTAAACACAGTACGTTGTCCAATGTTATCCTTAAGAAGAATAAATCAAATGTTATATTTCGATTATTTGTGTATGTATATTGATGAAACTTGGTGCGTGGCTTCAACTAGTTGTGGTATATTGATATTAGTAACAAAAAATGGCTTTTGTTGTTATTTCCCGGTAGCAGCAAACCTACATACTCGGCCCCCATGTTATTCATATGAAGAATAAGTCAAGTTTTGTATCTCCCTTAGTTATGAAACTAAATTAATAAAACTTGGTATGTAGCTTCACCTGGTTAAATTATATTGATAATTGCAAAAAAACACATTTCTTATCTTCCTTGTTTCAGCAAACCTGCGTATTCAATTATAATGTTATTCTTATGGAGAATAAATAAACTGCTATATATCACTTATTAATGAATGTATTTTGTGAAACTTGGAAAGTGGCTCCAAGTAGTAGTGATACCCATATATATGCATTGGAAATTCGCTGAGTACGCAGATTTGCTGCGACAGGGGTATTATTAATTTAGGTTCATAACTAAGGGAGATATAAAACTTTACTTATTCTCCATATGAACAACATGAGGCCGAGTATGCAGGTAGTAATTAATCTGGTAATTAATCTAGTAATGTTTTGACTTAGTAAAGTATAGTAATTTACCAAGTATCTTACATCCATTCCGATAGGTTAACAAATGTTTCATACCCAATTTGGCAATGTTTTACAGTTGAATTACTACAGCGGAAAGCAATTTTCTCCCCTTTGAATAATACAAACCTCAATCGGATGAAGCAGAAATGTTGTAATCACCGAGCCATGTTGTACTTCTAAAATACAAAAATATTAATAGGCCTACGTGAAACTTCACCAACGTGCTGTTTAATATGACTTCATTATATAAAAATAACTTCACTAAATTTCACTTTCGGTTCTGCGTAAAGGGGCAGGGATTTCTGATTAATTGCTTAGTTGTTTCTTAGTCATGATATTTGTTGAGGAATTTTGGTGATATGTTTCGGTAATATTTAATATTGTAACGAAATCGTGAAACCAGATTTTATCAACGTTGTTAGTCGCACACAGACTATTTTTTCATATTTTAAATTAACGATTAGTGGATACGTAACTATAGCTGTATCAACGTGATGTAAGGCCTACATTAAAAATGCATCTAATAAATTACATACTAAAAATCTCTATATTCAAGATAACATACTATAAGTTTATTCAAAGTAAATATGAGATGTCTTGAAGGTAAAGTGAAATAAACTTAACCTCTTAACCTTTTAAGAACTATGAATGTAATTTTATAATCTAAAATCTTATATATATATATATATATATATATATATCGATTTTTTAACTTCATGTTGATTAGTTTTTAAACGCCATCACCAGAGGGGTTTTGAGAGCGCAATGTTAAAGGAAAACTTTTTAAACCAGTTTTTTACAAGTAGGTTGACAACTTGTGTCGTCAACCCAGGAATCAAAGCAGTATTTGCCCTATACCGAAATCCAACCCTCTTTGCAAAAGACTATTCACATAGATAATATTGCATGTGTGTTTGTTCAGCGGTCGTTTTAAGATCAAGTTTGACTTAATATCACTCAATGTGTTGTCTGAAGTGGTGATATCTCAATTAAGGATTTCAATTTCAATTTATTTTAATAATGACATGTTTATTATTGAATAGCAAAGATGTTTATGTTTTATCGATCTGCACAAACCCTTGTGTGTACTTACAAGTTTTTGAGTTCTTCATCTCTTTCAATATTTCGTCTATTATTTTTAAAATTCAAAATATAAAACCGATTTCAACTTATTTTATAGATACTTTCTTCAAAATAATTGTAAGAAAGAAAGAAATAAAGTAGGATTTAGGATTTTGCCCGCGGCTTGTTACTTAGTTTAATTAATTGTTTTTATTTTAAACAATTTTTAAATCATTGTAAAAGTAATTAAACATTGTTAACAGATATTTTAAAGTTTTTTTTTACTTTGCGTTTGTAAATGTTATAAAATAGTAATTTCTAGTGGCGTTAAAATTGTATCAAATGTTGGATTTTTATATTATTAAACTAGTTAACAATTTCTTATCAACTAGCTTTAATCTCTTACAAAATAGTTTAAAAATTTGTAGATTTTTCTGGCTTATTAAAAAAAGAGTATATTCAGCCAAACAATTAACAAACGTATATAAACAAATCTTTATATTAATAGTAAAAGCAAACAAACTTGTGTTAGCTTTACTCATAATTTGTATGCTGTAAGAGATTTACAAGTTCCTATAAAGTATGAACATTTTAGGTAGTACTATCAAAGTATGTTCACTTATTTTATCAAACCATTTTTTTGTACTGTTTCAAAAGAGTTTTAAGGTATTTCGAGCTGGCGAATAGTTATTTTTAATGAATTGTAAATGGCGTTATGATGACTGGTAAACATATTTATTAAACTAAACCTAGTTTTAAACCCATTACAAACACAATTAAAAACGTTCACAACAGATAAACAATATCGGAAGGTTCTCCATCAGTAAGGCCTGTATTATGTTACTATTCACAACGTAAACAGGCCATGATATTATAGTTAGTTGTTTATTATAATTATAAAAAGTTGTTTATCAGATAATGAGTAATGTATTTTAGAAATATATGACGTGCCTATGCCTATTAGGGTGTTGATGCCTATTTTTAACATTGCATTTGTTTATCTCTAGCCATGGTCAGAACCAAAGTTGCGTGTTTTAAAAATGCCCAGGGAAGAATGAAAAATAGTTTTCTGAGAAATCTAAAACCACATGAAAACCGATTGTTATGATCATAAAACTTCTTTTGTTGGAGAAAATAACGTTTGTAAGTCCTTAGTAGCTTGTTAAAAAAAATCACCTAGAATGTGTATATATAGGAGACGAGTGGATACCACTTCAACTATATCCCTGTAGGAATACTAACAAAACTGGTAGTGAAAAATAAACTTGATATGACACTCTACATGAAATAAAAAATAAAAATACCTAATAGAACAAATTGCATTACTGACTTCACTTCCGTTTTACAAAAAGGTTTTCAGTAAAAATACCACAGGTACACCTTTTTTCACATTATTCTCCCGGATCAAAAATTATTGTTTCCATTCCTCTAACGAATTCGGATTGGGGTAGTGATTATAGCACACAAAATTGAGGTAAATTACCAATGGCTACTTGAATCGAGTATACACTAAACAGTATATTTAATGCTACTAGTTATGTGATAATGCCGCGGCCGGTGGTCTTGAGCTCACCTAGAGTAGGTGAGGTCTACCTGCTTAGAAAAATGGATCAATCTAGGTTTTTTATATCCATAAAACTAATATGTAATTGGTCCCTGAGAAACCTCTGCAGCAAAGACCTCCCTCAGCTTAAATACATACGACAAATAAAACTCCTCCCTCTTTTTCCAAGAAAGGTTTAACAAGTTAAAGTTCCAATAGCACGAATCGACCTGAACTTTCGTCTAAAGGAAAAGGATTGTTCCAAATGAATAATGAAATACTGATTAAGTTTAGGTAGAGACGAAGTAAAGATTGTAACTTTACTCTTCGGTCAGACAACGTATCTTGTGAAACTTTAAAGCTGACCGACCACGAGCTGAATAAATTATTCCTCAATCAGAGGAGATGTGTGGATTGATTGCACGGACAAGGAATGAATTGGACTTATATGTGGCTAAATTTTATAAATTTGTTTACCATAAAACATTTTCGATTACTAACTACTTGCTTAAGTACACAACAATAATTTTAGTTTAGTTTGAAAACATTAAGTTGACGGTGATATCCATCTCCTTCAAACTTATAAAGTATTCTTTGAAATTTTTTGTTTATATTATTTCTTGATAGTTTTACAACTAATTTAAAGATTGACTAAAAATAGTCAAATGCTTTAACGATATTTTTAAAAATTATTTAGTGCAAACGAGCCAAATAGACTGGTTCATACTAGTTTTTAAGTGTTTGTTGCAGCTATTTAAACACCGTTGCAGTTATTTCTGGTTCGCGAATGATTAATATAAATTAAATTTATTAGATGAATTTACAGTACCCTGGACATCTTAGGTGACACAAAATATATAGCGTTTAAGAACACTAATATTTTTTATTAACTTTAGTTATTAATTGATGGTAACTTTTTTGTGATAAATATATTTAGAAACGTATTTAATATAAAAAGAATATTATAGAGGAGAAAGAACAGGCTTACGTTATAGGTCTTCAAAATACCTATTTTACGTTTAAGAAAAAATTTCAAAGTTTCTGCTCCTTGGATAGTCGAACAATATTTATTAAACTTTGTTGAGAAAATAATGCTAAATTTTTATTGAAGTCTTCCCTCTAGCTATTTTAAAAATCTTAGGAAAACAGAAATACAGGACTGATGGATAGAAACTTGCATAACATGTTTATTTTTCATTTACTTTTTTTGTGCAAAGAGTAAAATAAACACAACAGTTGTATTGTTAAGATCGAGTTTTAAATATGAATAGAAATAAACGATAACATTCAATTTTACCAATATGTTTGGATTTATCAAGAGTGGTTGTTTTACAATCATCATTGTTTTCATCACACCTGTTATTCTAAATTTTATGAAAGGTTAAACATTGAAGTTGTAACTTTTGAATATTTATTTGTCAATGGTAGAATGACGTCATTAGCTTAAATAAAGTTCTAAAAATTGTGTTTGAACTACCCTCACAATACCCAATATCAGGGACCTAGAGTGATGCCATTGTTATTATAATATATGTAAGCCGTCAATAGGACGTCTGAAACGCCATGTTGATGCCTGAACCCGTATTCTAATAAACTAGAAGTCCTAGTATCCTAGAGGGGTTATCACATGGACTAGTAGTCACTTAGTCGCAGAAGCGAAAAACAAAGACTGAGGACATATTGTCAACTGTTCTTTCCATTGTATGGCATAAACTATACGAGTCAAAGAATAACTCGAAGATCTTCTTTTCAAACTTGATATTGATAAGCTTTGATAAACTGGTATCTAAGAACCTGGTGGAAGCATAAAAACAATTATAAAACCACCCTTGTTGAGAGATATGCTTGCATTGCAATATATGTTTAAAACAGTGAATACAGTGCTGTACATGATGAGTGATCTACAATTTGGCAATCTTTTAAAAAGCTTCAAAACAGCATTGGAATAGGATATTTTACTGATTTCCCACAGTTCAGATTGTTGTAACTGTTAAAAGTAGCTTAAGCTTAATGAGCTTTTGGAATAAAGTGGAAATTAATAAGTCTGGGAATATGGTGTCAATGCTTCCTAACGATATTTCTATAATGTATAATGGTCGTATCAGACATTTTTAGTTCCATGATAAAACTTGATCTCAGCTTTTAAGTTTCACTAACTTAATCTTTCAAATGATATTATTTGATTAAAATATACAGTTTAGTAGTGTAACGTTATCTTAAAAATATGTATAACATGAAGTTATATCACACAGTTTGATGGCATTTTTAAGAATCTACTAAACTAGCAATCCATAATACTAAATATTAACTTGCCCTCATTAACATAAACACATGAAATTAAAATAGTTTTATTAAAACCTATCACCTTACATTTTTAAACTGTATAGTTTTTCTGAATAGTACAATATATCTTATCATGATAACTAGATGAATTTGTTAAAGTTTAGTTAGGATTTCAACAGCCTATAAACATTTTCTGTAGTAGCAGAGAAGTAAAATATAAAAGAGAAACATAGTCTGGTCGTATATTTCCACACCTGATCGATAGAACCATTTGCTGTAACTTATCTCTCTAAACGAACTCCAGGGCTGTAGGTACGGTAGAGGTTACGTTCAGACCTCATTTATCACCTGTTTCATTACCATGTACATTGTGATGTGACAACCAAATATTGTTCAAACATTAGTAATAGTAGTTTTACATAAAATTCGGTATCTTCATTATTTGTTTAATGTTTAATGTTCTACAGATCAGATGTGTTGTAAACTACGAATACAAAATTGCCATCTGTACGACTGTTCCGATCAAGGGCAAGGTTGGGTTTAGTTTTGTCAGGAAAACAGAAATAGATTGTAGTTATTGTCTAGCTATATTTCGGCATTGTCAGGACATCTAAGCTATCTCAAACCATTGTCAATTAGAACCCTGTGCCTTCGTCGGTCATTTCCAATGGTACTCATAAGTGCAAAATTTACAGTTTTAACGAATTTCCCCTATAGGGAAGAAGCTATTAACGTAGTAGGCATGGTAAGACCTTGGCCCGGGACCATGATAACTTTTCGTTTTGAGGTCCCCAGACCCCAAAAAAACCATTTGTTCGAAACTGTATATAAATATATAAATATATATATATATATATATATATATATATATATATATATATATATATATATATATATATATATTTGTGTCCGTGAGCACGATAACTCTCGTAAAAATGATCCGATTTTGATGAAACTTGGTATAAACGTGTAAAGCAACATTTATGGCTTTAAGTTCGAAAACCAGCCAGATCGCTCTCTCTAATTTTTTACATCTAATTTTTGAAATAGTCAAATTTTAGTTTTCACCATTCGATTCAGCTTAAAAAACACACAATTTGGTAATTCGATCTTTCCTCTCCGTCAATTGGTTACCGAGATATTGAAAGTGCTAAACACAGTACGTTGTCTAATGCTATTGTTATGGATGAAAAGAGAATTTTTATATCTCGTTTATTTATGAACGTATACTGACGAAACATGGTATACAGCTTCATCTCGTTGTGGTCTATTAATATTTGCTCAAAAAATTATTGTTTACCAAATTCTTCCGTATCAGCAAACCTGCGTACTCAGCCCCAATGTTATGCTTATGGAGAATAATTAAAATTGTATATATCGCTTATTTGTGAATATATTTTTATGAAATTTGGTAAGTGGCTTTATGTAGTAGATACATTTATATCTCCATTGGAAATTCGCTGAGTATTCAGGGATGCTGCGACGGGGGTATTTTTATTAACTATGGTATTAACAACAGTAAATACTACAAAAACCCTCCTCCCAGGCAGCAGCCTGTGCACGGGGCCGACTCAATGTTTAACTCTCTTCATCACAACGTTGCACTCAATAATTCACATAAGATACAAACAAATAAAGACTAACTTATGAGAGAAAACCCGAAGATATATTTATGCTAAAGGTAGCTTAGTTAATACTAAGCTATAACTAATTATAATAGTAAACTGTGTTATTGGTATAATATACAAAAGGAGCATTATATTTTTATATTTTCTAAATTTCAATGTATTTACACATTTATATGAAAGTTTAAAAGATTCAGAACACAAGCACCAAACACGCTCAGGTGCAAACGAATTAAAGTACAGAGTTGCAAGCTATTATTTAATTAAACTTTAACGAAACTATTTTATATAATATGAGTATTTTTTATTTATTTTTTGGGCGAAAAGCTTTGAGATTATATTTTTCATAGCCATTATTTAAAACTATTTACATAGTAACCTGGAAAATATGAGTCATTATAAAACAAGAAGTAGATTCAACAACCGCGAACATAAAGTTGACACGATAATCATTATGAACACACAATTGATTATGTTGGGAAGAAAACCAGATTTTTTATTGTATCATCGAATTACAGAAAATATATGTTTTAATTTTTGAAAGAAATCGCTCAATATAAGAAAAGAATAAGCTGTAATTAAAAAAAAGTAAAAATGAATAGAAAATTATTTCTATTTATAAGCAGAACAACTTAAAATATCACATAAGACATGACAAACTGCGAGAAAAGAGTATTAAGTATAAGCAACACATACATAAATGATAACGTCTTTGCAATAACGTCTAAAATTTGATGTTATTGCAGTGTTCATAAAATAATCACATACTTTAAATTAGTACACAATTACTTAAACTAAAAAAAACGTTTTCTCGATGATTGCAAATTGTAAGTTTACAATGTCCAGTTGATAAATTGTGATATTTGTTGTACTTCACTCAATTAAACAATTTATTCAGAACTTATAATTTCGTATTTTGATACGATAAACATATTTAACGTTTGTCTTTGGCTGAAATTAAATCACTCTTAACAATCACGACGACCTCACGCATAAAAGCAGCAACTGCCTCCTCCGCTATAAAAGTGGCAGTTAAGATTATGTCTTCGTTACGACTGAGCTTGTTAACCCAAATTCAATATTCCTTTTAGAATCCTTATTTATACTTAAATTGAACAGCTTTAGATAGTATTTCTTGAAAGCATTCATTTATGTTTTGTAAGAACTTATATTGTTTTAAATTCGCAGAATATAATAACTGAAAAACGGTTAGTTTGACTTACGTAAAATACCATTGATAGGTTACAATTTCTACCAATAAAAAAAATTCTTACAATAGAGCTTAGGTTTATAAGTTAATTATACCCTGTTGAAAAACTCGTTTTTTAATTGGCTCATCAATATAATGTGAAATGTAGTGGTTCAGGTTTTTTTCAACTGGTATATAATCATAAAACCTACAACAAGAAGTCTACCGCTAAAATACTTTCGATTTAAAATTACTATCTAGGTTTTGGACACTAGTTTTTAAACTTGTAAGCGTTAATATGTACTTATATAATAATATGTACTTATATATATAATGTTAATATATAATATATACACATATCATATGAAATATTTAAAATTTGTTTTAACACAATTCAAAGATGATACTTCATTTTTCAAAACTATATATCCATATAAATTACAACATAAACAAACATATTGTTCGTTATATTAATAGTTATACATTATTTATATATTGCTATAATTGCAATAGTATTAATATTTTAATAGTTTACAGGTTGCCAAGTACAACTGCTGACCACATGTTTTTCACTCTAAGAAATCTGTCCAAATATAAATGGTCATGCATTACAGTAATTACCTAATAAGCTGTAAACTAATAAAACTTTATCCTCGGAGACAGAAATGACTACTGAAAACATCAAGTCTTCTCGTGGAGTTCAAGCACTTAGAACAATGAATATTTCATCCAACAAAACTTGAGTAACATACGTAAAACAACATTTGTATGTAGGTGATATAATACAATTGTCAGAGTAACCATCAGTATTTCATCTAAATCTGTTTAAACGTGGAAAATATTATTTCAAATGTCCAGGACTTATAAGTACAATCCTGGAGAGGACGGGGTGGAAAGGTTTCAGGTATAAATAAAAAGGCTACGGTTAACTGGAATGGTAACGCCCTTCTGCTATCCTTTTCAACTCCACATTAAAATAAAACCTGAGGTTGAGGGTTGGGGAGGGGGACGGAGAGAGAGAGAAGAGAGAAGGAGAGAGAGATGAGTGCAACAAAACCCACTAAATATAAAATTGTTTTCAAATATTCCTCAAATAATATTTGGTCAAATTTCAACCATTGGGCGGTTTCTAGTTTTTAATAATTCACCACCTTTTAATCTTAAATTCTAGTTAAGGATCGCAGGAGCTCCATTACTCTGTGACCCAAATCCACAAAACTCTCGATTGCGTTTTCACGTCACGTACTTGCTTTGCATAATCTCAACGCTGCATCTGATGGAAATCACACTCATTAATTGTATTAATTGTTGTGTAGCCCATAGTTTGAAATTACATTTTAAATGGCTCTGCCTATATTTGGCTAAACCTCTTCAGTAAAATTAATAACTAAGAAGTTACATTTTTTATGACATGTGTCTTGTCAAATCCCTGAGAAAACGAACATTAAAAATGTTATTGAATTGTCAAATTTGCCCTTTATTATGAAAAAAGTGACGTATAACTATTTTATCATCTATGAATTTTATTTTTTTTTAGTTTACAATTAAACCACCTGTAAACTATACTGTCAAAAAAACAGATACTCTTTGAATAGTTTTAATTTTGTATACTAACTGCATACTCGATCTAAGAATATTTTCAGGATTAGTTCAGCATTAAACCTCTGTTATATCCTACAAACAGCATTAAATCATTTGTGTACGACAATCTTGTTTAGAGGTCTAATTGTAAGGGAATCGACGTTTATTTAGTTGTGAGGGAATTTCACACCCGGCGGCAACCTCTTTGATGTCTAATTAAGGTAAATTTCTTCTTGACACCTCTTTGAAAAACATTCTGTGTAGGCGTAATCAAGTTTTTTAAATTTATTTTCTCCCAATTACATTAAATGACTGTATTTTTCAATCTGAGCTTCATAAATCTATTACATTAAAAATTAAAAAAAAAAATAATTCGGTCCACTAAACAGTGTTTTTTTTTTTATTGTATTGTATGTTTCTATAAAAAATTGTTAACTGTATTGGAAACATAGCATTAAAGTTTAAGTAAATATTATATTTGTCTTTATAATATTAATATATTTGTGTATGCTTAGAGAGCTCGAGCCGAAGTAAAAGTATACGACTTACTTCTGAAAAGCATACTACTGATATTTCATTTTCCGATAAAACGTGCTGTATTATACATAGCCCTTGAAATATATCTACAAACTACATACTTTTCACATAGAACTAAAACATTTTAAGGACGAATTTTTCAAATGCAATTCCATCAAAACAAGATCGTTTAAGATCGGTTTGTCGTGTGTTTGTTAGTACAGAAAACATAGTTTTCTTGAACCTACTGAATATCCCGGATATAACCACCTATTAGAACACGATATTTATCGACATTGGCACCTGAGAGCAAGTCTTCCTTCAAGATTTATGGACAATAGCTGGATGAAGCTTCTTCTCTCTTCATCCACGTCAATGACACGGAGTAATGGTTTATCCGTTACACAGGCCTACACCTTCTTACTCTATTCATCCCCACTCCATACATAATGTGAATAGGCTATTGTGGAAGTGACGTGTGATTTATTACGACTTATTATCTATATGGGAAGTCGGATTTGGTTAACTAACTATTAATTTGATGGATAAATAATAGCCGTAATAGGATTACATTGTTCTAAAAACTCTTTAATTGTTGTATGACGTATTTTTTTATTTTGTCTTTCTTAATTACTCTACTATCCTAAAGGACTTAAATGAGGTTAAATTTTTGTATAAGACCCTCGAACATTACACACAAAAACATGATACAGTTAGTTGTACTAGCTTGTGTCTTCCAGGGACTTTTAAAAAAAGTTGTACCTTGTAATTTGTATTATCCAATGTGTCTTTCATCATACTGTTTCAGTAAGTTTGGCCTCTAGCCTTTTAATAACACATATACCTTTGAATTTAATATTTTTCAAATGTCTACACTATCTATTCTGTCCATACCGATAGGCAAATAGTTAAGGGTATGTTGTTTTTAATAATTATTGCGTCAGTTTGATGAGTAGTGTGTCATCTTATATTTTACCAAATTGAAAAAAGATCATCCGGGCGTGTTATTAAAATTTAACAGTTGAGGTCTATTGGGGAAAACCTCATGGGAAAGTAAGAGTTAGATAATATATAATAATTTTAATGTGTAATAATTTTTGCCTTTGCAGTTCTAATGGCTTTTGAGAGTAAAGATAGACTGTTTCAAGAGAAGCAGTGAATCAAGGTCAATATAAAACATTTATTTCCTCACACTTCTATTGAAAGAGGACAAGTTTAGTTAGAGAATAATTTCTCTGATCAACTTAAAATATCTTACAAGAATAAGACGGTTCAAGGTAACAAGGGTCTAATGGAATACTTGAATAAATAATAATTTAAAAGAATGGATGAATGTTTATGAAGACTTTATTTGTTACCACTTTATTTTAGTTCGAAGCTTCACAAATTTAATTAATTAATCGAAATTCTCAAAGTTTTATTGACTAAATATACCGCTATATTTAAATCCATTACATGGTTTTATTATTATTATTATAACTATTCTAACACAACGTTTTGTGGTTATTCTGGAACAGAAGCCCTGACCACAATAAGAAGATAAAGAGGTCACGATGGTGTTTTGCAAGGTCGCAGTCTTATACAAAAGTCGGAACAACAAAATCAAAGGTAAAAGTTATTATGTTATTAATTACTCGGAGATTAATATGATTGTAAAAGTATATTGGAATAAATTGTAGTTTTATGAGAGATAGTTTGGCCAATTTGAATTACTACTCAATACTATCACGTAATCTACTAAAAACTAATAACTTGAACTACTAACCAAAACTGCTAGGCCTAAGTAGGGCGTAAGTAATGTTTTTGTTAAATCTTGCTGCTAAGTGTTTTTGGTAGTACTAACGACTGACTGACTAACTACTTGATAGGATGGCTTTTTGCCTGTGGAGAGGTATAAACCACTGACAAACATTTATATTCATTGGAAATTCGCTCAGTATGCAGGGTTTTTGCGACTGGGGAATTTTTATTTAGTCCAAATTTTTATTTTAAATAATATGTAATGATTACTATTAAAAATATTTTAGAATAACTACTATTATTAGTATCCTAAATCATTACTCTACGTCAGATGATTGGAAAAATAATTATTATGATTATTGATAAACACAGTATGTTTTCTTTAATGACATTCCTATGGAAACAAATTCAAATAATCCTCTTTTTATAGTAATTTCTGCTAATTTGACTTTACACAACAAATACAACAATAGCAGACAGATAGGTGTGTAGAACCCAGACTCTGTGCCGACCTCCCCCCACCTGCATTCCATCCCCCAGCTATGCTATTAGCTCATTAAAATATTTGTCTGCTTCCGAAATGTTTCATTAAACGATTCCTCATCGCAGGTAGCTGGGTGGTGAAGAAGCTATCACCCCAAACCGATAGGTGTACGCTCATTCTTCCCGTAAGAGGATGAACGAAGACTGAATTTTTAAAGATATGTAGGCAGGTACTGGATTGGTAACACTCTTCTGTTATCCGTTTTAACTCCACAACAGCAAGAACAGATAATTAATAAACCAAACATTTTACTAATGGAATGGTAACACCATTCCCATATCCGTTTTAACTCCACAACGGCAAGAACAGATAATTTAGGACTAATGTAAATAAAAAATACTACTGACTACTGGAGTGGTAACACCCTTCTCATATCCGTTTTAACACGACAGTACCTGGGGGGCCCAGCTTTGCTCGGGGGAGGGTCAATCAGTCAGTTTAGATGACTTGGAGTAATATTTCATCACTTTCCCCTACTGATAATAAGATTTGTGTAACTCATTTGCCACTTTTCTATATTTTTAAGGTTCCTCCAGTTGCTATTTATAGCTCAATGTCCTTTTCATTTATTTTACTAATCTATATATATAATCTTCCTCAAATCTTTTAATCTCTGTTCTCAGGAAACCACATGTTAATAATCATAAAAAACATGAGTATTACTTTGACGGTTCCTTGGTTGATTATAAACAGCTGATAAAATTATTTTGTGTTGATTTAAAACTCCATAAGCCCAATGTTAATTTTTTAACTTTTCATTTTTTTTTTTTACATTATTTGATTTGTCCTGGGGATGAGACCTGTCTAGAACTTATTTTTATCCCAGAAATTAGTTATTTTGAACATCTGAAGGAAATCGTTGGAGACGTTTTTGAGATTAGTGCGCAAGCAAGCAAACATACAAGCAAACCTTACTCATATTAGAGTATAGTACCTGGGGGGCCGAGCTTTCCTCGGGGGAAGGCCAGTCAGTTTGTTTAGATGACTTGTAGTAATATTTCACCACTTCCCCTACTGATAATCTGATTTCTATAACTCATTTACCTCTTTTCTAAATTTTTAAGGTCCCTCCAGTTGTTATTTATAGCTCAATGTCCCTTTGATTTATTTTACTACTCTATATATGTAATCTTAACTCAAATCTTTTAATCTCTGCTCTCAGGAAACCACATGTTAATAATCATAAACAACATGAGTATTACTTTGACAGTTCCCTGGTTGATTATGAACAGCTGTTACAATTCTTTAGTTTTGATTTGAAACTCCATAAGCCCAATGTTAATTTTTTTAACTTTTCATTTTATTTTTTTTACATTATTTGATTTTTCCTAGGGATGAGGCCTGTCTAGAACTTATTTTTATCCCAGAAATTAGTTATTTTGAACATTTGAAGGAAATCGTTGGAGCCGTTTTTGAGATCCGTGTCGCAAGCAAGCAAGCAAACCTTACTCATATTAGAGTATAGGATGATACCTGGGGGCCGAACTTTGCTCGGGGGAAGGCCAGTCAGTTTGTTTAGATGACTTGGAGCTTATTTCACCACTTCCCCCTACTGATAATCAGATTTGAATAACTCATTTGCCTCTTTTCTACATTTTTAAGGTCACTCCAGTTGTTATTTATAGCTCAATATCCCTTTGATTTATTTTACTACTCTATGTATGTAATCTTCTCTCAAATCTTTTAATCTCTGCTCTCAGGAAACCACATGTTAATAATCATAAACAACATGAGTTCCATGTGGTTCCATAAAATCAGATAATAAATCCTTTGAATGAAGATTACATGTAGAATGGTCATATCCAGAATGACTCAAAGGTGCATTATAATAACAACTTTTGTGACCTCAAAAATGCTCGTTAGTAGGGGTACATGGTGAAAAACAACTCCAAGTCATAAACAAGATTGACCTTTCCCTAGCAAAGCTCAGTCCCAGGTAGTACTTAAACTATATGAGTATAACTTTGAGAGTTCGCTGAAAGATTTTGAACAGCTGTTATGACTCTTTTGCTTTTATTTTAATCTCCAAAAGCCCAATGTGATTTTTTCAATTTTCCATAGCGGCCTTTTTACATTATTTGATTTTTTTGGGGGATGGGACATGTCTAGAACTTATTTTTAACCCAGATATCAGGTTTTACAACACAAGTAGTTGGAAGGACACATTAGTTATTTTTTAAGAAAATCTTTGGAAAACCGTTTTTGAGATAAGAGTTGCAAGCAATCAACCAAGCAAGTGAGCATGCAAACCTTACTCATATTATAGTGTAGGATAGGATTGAGTCAAAATAATTCAGCATTTGTATTGATTGACTATAACATATTTTTACTCTTAGGCACATAGAATGTACACGAGACAGGGACAATGATTCTGGATTCTAGAATGTTTGAAGTTCTGCATACAGACGGCCAGGGCTGAATTTAGGTCTGTACAGGCTCTGGTCTACACCCTAAATGCAAGTGCGGGCCCTTACTAGCCCGGCCAACTTTCCTGTTTGATTTATATAATATAACCTACGCTTATATTAGGCTCTACAGATGGCGTTGTGCAGTTACTTAAATTTCAAATTGCTAAAATCCGTATTGCTGCCTAGTGTATATTAACGTTGTCATGGCAAGATATTATTAAGTGATTTTCATTATCTAAATACATAAAACAAAGTCGGGATTGTATGTTAGTTATTTAGTTTCATCAAACAGCTGTTATAAGGATGATATCTAAACATACTTGAAAAGCATATAAACATATGTTTATTATAGACATAATAAATCTATTTGAATAGCAACTCATTTTCAATACCGAAGCAAGCTCTATATAAACATAGGCAAGTGAGCGTAGCTAACGAGCTCATCTTGAAAAAGAACGAGAATCTTTGACATAAAACAAATTCAGTGACATTAGGACAGAATAATGTCTGTCTGACCAGCTAGTAGTACTCAACCCGAACGCTGACCCGAACTCCCGAACGCTTACCCAAGGATCATCTTTCCTCCATAAATTTAACAAGACAACTTTTAAAGCCAGCGAGGCGGAGCTCTAAGGTCGGGGTTAAAAGAAAATAACAACAATTATTGTATAATTGAAAATTTTTTAAAATTACTAAAAAAGGTGTAAATATTAACAAAGAAAATTTTCCTGTGCGGTGGAGGTCTATGGTTGAGTAGGGCGGCGTATCAAACGTGGGGACATCTTTTAGGAGATGCTGCTTTAACAAAATAAATCCAACGAATCATACGTTAAAATTAAAAGTTGGGAGTGATAGTAAAGGCAGAGCCCTGAGGGAAGAACAAAGAAGTATCCATAATATTTTGGTACCCAACAACGTAGTATATAGGTCTGGAGCAGTTTTGAGGAGCCGCTTTCGAAATCTTTGGATTTTTTATTTGGTGGTTTATATTAGGTTTCTAATAAAATATACCACCTGATTTTTTAGAAAAATTTGGATTCAGAAATTACAGGGCTTAAGAGATCCCAAACTTCAGGTTTTTTACCTTTCTTAGTACCATAAACTTTAAATATTTTAGCAGGTTTCAACAGTTTTATCTCATTGCCATAAAAAGCTCTAAAAGATGAAAAATTAGTACTCCAATCCACACACGGTTAAATTAGTATTTCGTTAGTAGGCTATTCGGCTAATGGTTGTGGAGAATATTTCAATTTCCATTCAGCAGTAAACTAAGTATATTGTCCGATGTTATTCTTATAAGAAATAAAAAACATATATCTCTTGTATACTTATTAATTTTATTAAAACTTGGTGTGTTAGCATTGACCAATAGAGAATATTCGTCCCAGGACAACCTTAAAACTGGTCCATACCAGTTTGGATGCTGACATTGGGTACAGCAAAGGACATTGTCATTACATATGAAGTTTTTTGGATGTCCATTATGACAAACTTCCCTTTCACCTTTGGTCCCTCCACTTGCAGCGGCTCGGGGCGGAAACTCAGGGGTTGGTCCCCAACCTGAGAATGTATGGTCCCTGGCTGTTGTACATGGATACCCCATCCGTTGAGTTGGCCAGTTGGAGGGCAGAGCGGGTCCACATTGAGCCTGATCACAGCTTCACAAGGCACGGGAGTTGGTACTCTGAAAGGCCAATTCGGCTGCCTTTCCCATCCCACCCTTTCCTTTCCTACTATATCCTAACCTTCTGGTAACCTGCGCAAAATTCCCGCTTATGGAAAACGTGCCTATAGCAGCTATGCTGGGGTTTCCTAATCTAGCAACAATGAATAGAGAATATGCGGAATACGTTTCCATCTAACCCTGGAGGGTGAGGTGGAGCAATTAACCTCTTAAAACCACTGTGTGTACCTAGCAAATTAGATTAAACTAATTGCGTTTATTTGGTCACATATCCTAGCTCCTGTTCACTCTTTTTTAAGACTCGGCCAATGACTAATATATTTTTGGTACCGGGTGGTTTTCGACGAGTTTTAAATATGTAACCTGAGAGAAAAGTTGCCAATAATTATTAGACCTATTAATTTCCAGCTCCAAAATCAGGGGGTTAAACATACAGAAATATACTTGTTTTAAACCCATTTAATCTAAAAAAAGGTATTCAATGATTTATTTATATAACAGTATCTTATAAAATTCATACCTTAAATTTAAAAATGTTTACATCATTAATATATGTTAGTTTGAATTTAAATACACAAGCTACTGAAATCGCAGCACGAGAGATTTAAAAGCAAAATCCAACATCTACATTAATGACAACTTTTCAGGAGGGCAATCTGTCTACATCGTAATTAGTTGAACAATGTAGACGGTTGGGATTACGGAGTTTTGGACATCTTGATTGTTTATGAAAATCAATATTAACCACAGAAAATGCAAACAAATATAAACTGTAACCAGACTGTTTTACTGACCGGTAGATTACAAAACTGTAATCCCATGTCATTAGGTGACAGTGAGGCTTATTTGGTACATTACATGTAATAAAGATAGTTTGCACGTATGATAGTTTAGTAAGTCTGCCATCAAGTAATTTGTTCACAATGTAAAGAAACTACTATAGGTCTACAACACGTTTGATTATCAATCACAGTCAGTCGTGTTACAGAGTTATACTGTCCCAGTAATTCAAAAATTCCAAAACCTATTGTATTAGTTTATCATCACTAGTCCAAACACTTAGCTTTTACATTGAAGTTTTACAGTAAAAAATAAACTGATAATAAATCTAAATAGATACAAGCATTGTTTTAAACACGACAAAACACTATTAATTTACATAACACTCACATTTTAAACTATTTCGAAATAAAAAAAATTGATGGAACAAAACATAACCAAATCCATAGTTTTGGTTATGTTTACATTTGAGTAATTTATAAACAAATATGCAGTGTTTCCCCTCTACGGTAAAAATATGCCACGCACTGATACAAAAAATCCCACTTTATCCCAGACTCTCCCTTATAGTATCCCTCATCATATCCCACACTTTCCCACTGATTTGTTAAACATTGCAACACAATTAATGTTAAATATTATATGATTATTGAATAATGTATTAGTACAATATTTATACCGTTAGATAGAGCTTATTTAGATCTACTAATTACCTATAGGTATTTTACATTTTAGTACCTCAAAGGATTTTGAGCAATGCGACATAGGTTAAATGATACGGTGAATTAACTAAATTAAATAATTTATTTACGTGAGAGGTACTAATATTTTTAATGGTAGTACTAAAGAGTACGAAGTAGGTACTAAATAATGGCAAATAGTTTGCTTGTTAATTCCAACATGGCTCGGCCAGCGAAATTGACATGATTCAGTGTTCGTTCTGTGACGTTTATAAAATCATAATAGACAGGACAGCGAGGTTAAAAATGGGAAACCCCGCAACTGCCAGTACGGCGAGAAAATCCACTAGAAGTGCTACTGCTAAGGTGCTCTGGTCGTAAGTTGTAAGCAAACTAGCAGACGTAATGCCGATTTCAAAATATCCCATATAGTTGATAAAAATCCCTCAAGTGAAACACAGACAAATCCCAGCTGACATTTTAAAGACAACCATAGTCAATAGCTTACTACGAAAACCAATTCAACTACTGAATATCAAACATTAAAATTAGTTTTAATAATTATTAATAATCCAAAATAAAATACAAATGCTGTGTTAAAACATCCCTTTGGTATCCCAAATGACTCCCTCAAAATTTCATTAAGAAATGTTTTACAGTTATTTAGTATTTCGATAACACACCCACACACACACCCACACACGGCCACTGAAACTTCGTCATCAATACAGTGATTCACTTCGTTCATCAATTATGATTTTTGATAAACACAATATGTTTTCTTTAATGACATTCCTATGGAAACAAATTCATATAATCCTCTTTTTATAGTAATTTCTGCTAATTTGACCAGTAGCTTATGCTAGCAATTATTATCGGTTTAGAAATTGAGATAAAACTTGCTAACTAAATTCCTGGTGGAATAAAAAAGTCCTTCTTTAAAAACCAACGATAAGTATTCATATTGGACGGGAAATAATAAGAAGATTTGCAGTTTTCATGTGAATCAATTATACAGTACTTAGTTATAAGCCCCCAATTATTTGTGAGTCTACTGATTACTATAGGGTTTAAATAGAAGAAAGAATGTGTTTGTTTTCTGATATAGTTCTATGAACGGTTACCATAATGGTAATAGTAAATTTGTTTCTAGTCAAAAATTGATAACAAACTGACAATGTTATCAAAAAGTCAAAGAGCTTCTAAGAGATATAAAATGTTAAACTACTCAAATAATAATAAAAAAAAGTGATAATAATTTGTGTTAGTTAACTGCTGTTGGAGAACAGTATTACGGGTATACAACCCTCCAGCTTCTCCAGGATATTTTCATACCGAAGTTATCGTGTAACTAAATCCCACGAGGAAACAAAAGCTAAAGTGTAATTTCCCAAGACAACTTAACGAAATAATGTAATAGACTGGGGAATTTATTCCCCAGAGTAAACCATTTACAAAGAATAAGTTTTAAAACTTTTTTTATTACATGCATTTCTACTTTAAAAATAAAAAGCTATCTCGGAATTTTATCTTGGTCCTAATTTTATGATTATGTCATGTAGGAATCATACAGAAATACAATTGTAAAAGATGGCAGAGTTTTGTTATTAAAATTATATTGAAATTTGCTATCCAGATTTACCATTGATATTATAATACCCATTTACAAATAATTAGTTTTATATTCATTGATATGTATAACATAAAATTATCTAAAATACACTTAATAATTACGTTTGAGTTTTTGTTGATTTTATGGCATCATTTATTTTTGTTAACTATTATGATCCCATTGTAAACGAACGATTCATATAGTTGTAACAGTAAAACTATTGTTCGTTTGTCTGAAAAATCTCTGAATATGTTAATACTTTTTCTAGAAGTAAACGATATGTTTATATTCAATTTGGTATGACATAAATTATTGGATGTTTTAAAGTTTAAGATGCTTATGGCGGTCCCACAATTTTCTCGAACACGCCCGAACATTCGCATGAACTCCGAATGTTCGGAGTATAAGCAAGAAGTGTGGGAGCCGAACGAACTTTTTAATACATACGGGAACATACGGGACGGAACGTTCACTGAACATTCAGGAGAATGTTCGACCGAACGTTCAGGCTTGTTCGCGAGAAGTGTGGTACCGTCTTTAGAACTGCAACGCTGAATTCATCATACATACCAGTGAATCTCATCTAGGTTAAAATTGTATAAGAAATCAGTGACGGTGCTTTAGTGGCGAGACGACAGTTTGGTCCCAGTAGCAATCACCACTCGGTCTATGGGGAGTGGCCAAGCCTCGGCGACGAGTCTACTTTTGATTTCTGGTGTTCAAGTTAAAAATAACTATAACCTACTTTCTAATGTTTCTTGGGAAGTTTCGTGATAATTTATATACATAATCCTTACATTTGATGTTAATACCTAAATATATACTACTACTTCTACATTAAACACGTTGGTACTCTAAGAACATATGCAATCAATAAATGTTGTTTTGGTCTTACAACATTTAATAATATGTTTACTCTCACACTGTACTCACGTTCAATTTTGAGACAAATGTGTATCATCTCCTTCATAATTTATTTATTTTACTCGTGACTTCTCATGATTGAAATTTTTTTAGACTCAATAACACATTCACAAAATGTAATAAAACTATTTAAGCATTACGATATTACAATGTGTCAATTAAACATTCGGTTAAAACACATGCATATTACAAGAGTATATTGCCTTAGAGCCTTATTCGTTAGGTATCAGAATCAAATGTGTTACAAACAAAATTTGATTATTATAAAAATATTATGGTGTTTAAGGTTCGTCAATCTTCATTAGCGTAACACCTTAATCTAATAACCAGACGAATTAAAAATAATTTAGATGAAATAATACCTGATTTGTCTAAATATTAGTGTGTGGTTTTAGGAGCAGTTTAGCACAAATCCTAGAATGGCTCTAATACAAAACATTTTTCAATTTCTCTGTATAACGAGTTCGCATGCAGCACGCTGACGCGAGGGAAGTGAATTTCCTCATATAGAACTTTTAAAACTCAAAACCAGTGTAAAAACATACATTTATTCCAATTTTATAGAAATCTGAAAACATTGATTTTTGGCTGTTCTGATTCTCCTGGTTTCATTTACCTGCAATGCTAGGAATACAATTTTGCGCAATATAAGGTTAAAAGAAGGTCTAGTCAGGCTTGAAAGTAGGCGCAAGGCTGATTGGGATGATACAAATACACCAACAAATGAATATCATGCTTTTCTAATGTAAAACCACGTAATACAACGTACTGTGTTTAGCCGATATATATTTTCTTTTATAACTTGGTAAATAGTTATGCTAGAATAACGAGAGAGGGCTTAAAACTTTCGCTTCACTAATCCCCATCTTAATATAAGCATTTCTTTTACGTTCGGGGCTTTTCTGACCCTTTTTGGGCCCAAAAGCTCGAAATTTGAAAGAATTATCCCTAAATAAGGGGTTTAGAGTTTTCCGATTATTTTTCCCAACGAACTTGTCCAACTGATTATAGAAGGGAACATTCCTACCAAATTTGAAGTAAATCGGACAAAAAATGCGACCGCCAGAGTGCATACACACATGTACATACATACATATATATGTATATATATATATAATTTTGAACGACACCCCAAAACGTGGTCAGGGGGTCACGTTAGGAACTTCTATGGTGGTCCCGAGCTGAAGTTTCACCTTGCGGGTCATGCTAATAGTTCACTATTCAATAGGAAATTCGCTAAAAAATGATAGCAACCATGTTGTTTGTAAGCGGTACACAATTACGGGTTGATGTATTTGCTGTCGCTGGAGCTCTAACAATGTTTGGTCTGGATATTTCGGCCTTTGACCGATGTTTAGGCTTGTGATTGAAGTAGAAAAATAACCAGTCTGCTTTCAATCAGTTTGCACGTATCTGGATAAATCAGGTTACAATAACTTGCGTCTCACAATATGAAACAATATATTGATTACATACATACTGTGCGTACATAGAATATGGTACAAGGCAGTCTATTCCGACTAGACTCACCGGTCTTCTTCACGAGCTGTCAGAGAGTGAATTCATTCTTAATACGGGATTTTTTAAATTTTTATACATTTTTTTCAAATATTATTATATTTATTTAATTCTTATTTTTCATTCAAATCTAGATTTTTAATTGTCATTAACTTGCAGATTTTTTCTGAGTTATTCTTGCTGCTGTAAGATTGATTCAGAGACATTAGCTGTTATTCCTAAATCTTTGTTCTTCTTAGAGAATAAAGTTGTAAAATGTTATGTTCTTATGCTATTTCTTTGTTAGCAAATTTCCCCTATAGGGAAGAAGCTATTACCGTAGTCAGCATGGTAAGACCTAGGCCCGGGACCATGATAACTTTTCGTTTTGAGGTCCCCAGACCCCAAAAACACCATTCGTTCGAAACTGTATACGTATATATGTCCGTGAGCACGAAAACTCTCGTAAACATTTTCTGATTTTGATGAAATTTTGTATAAACGTGTAAAGCAAAATTTATGACTTTAAGTTCGAAAACCAGCCAGATCGCTCTATCCGAAGGGATATTTTGGGGGGTTTTGTACCCCAAAAATGGGTTTTTCGAATTTTTTACATATAATTTTGGAAATAGTCAAATTTTATTTTTTTCCATTGGATTCAGCTTAACAAAACACACAATTTGGTATTTTGATCATTTCTCTACGTCAATTGGTTACCGAGATATTGAAAGTGCTAAACACAGTACGTAGTCTAATGTAATTCTTATGGAGAAAAATAAAAATTTTATATCTCGCTTATTTATGAAGTATACTGACGAAACTTGGTATACAGCTTCATCTGGTTGTGGACCATTGATATTTGGTCAAAAAACGTTTTACCAAAGGCTCCCCTAGCAGCAAACCTGCGTACTCAGCCTCATGTTATTCTTATGGAGAATAAGTAACGTGTTATCTGCCTTCATTATGAAAATAAATTAATGAAATTTGGTATGTGGCTTTACCTACATGAGTTATATTGATATTTGTATAAAACCCCATTTTTGTGTTCCTTGTTTCAGCAAACCTGCATACTCAGCTGCCATGTTATTCTTAGGGAGAATAATTAAAATGTCATAAATCGTTTATTTATGAATGTATATTGATGAAACTTGGTATGTGGCTTTATGTAGTATTAAGATACAAATATATGCATTTGAAATTCGCTTAGTATGCAGGTTTGCTGCTACGGGGGTATTTTCGCAATATCGTAATTACTAGTGCAGTTTTAGAATGATACCATCCTCGCAGAACCAATTGTATTTGTTGTTGAATATAATGATTTTCTTCATTATTATTACAATTAATTTATTTTAGAAGTTACCATTGAAAATAAAATAATCACGTATCATGCTACTCAAGTAATTGTTTAAGAATAGCAATCGGTAGGTAGCCAAATTACTTATTATACTAGACATTATTATAAGGACTGGTTATAAAAAGAGTCAAAAGAACTCTCAGTACATAAGATATAAATAATATATGCGAATTTAGTAGTTTACATGTCTTATAACTATTTGATTAATAGTTATAAGTTATAAGTTATTACAATTGGAGTACTTGTAATGGCATACTTAGTAAAACAAAGGGCTTATTGTTTCGCAATATTTACTACAATGGTATCTAAAATAATTGTGTTATAACCACAATAAATCAACTATATAGTACTCAAAAGTATATTATTTCTCAAATTCTTAGCAAACGCATCTCATATCATTACAAAATATTGTCGTCATGCACATCGTGAGTACGTATGGTCGTAGTTTGTATATGGTTTTATAATTCCTGTTATTTTTTTACAACACATAATATTCTACTCAAACACTATTATTATGTCGAACTTATCAAACCAATATCTCCTTAATTTTAAATTATCATAGTTATTTAGTCTAAATAAAACTTTAAAAAAATACACTCACGACTAAATAAAACGATATGCCGGTAGTGAAAATTATTTAATTACGATTACAGTAGCTACTAGTGTAGTAGAAAATATGCAATTTTCCAGTTGCGTTGTAAACAATTTTTTGGGTTTAAATATATATTTTTTAAAATTATAAACAATTTAAACAGTAAGCCACTGTTGGTAACTGAAATATAAGTGTGATATGTTGGGCCTTGCAGTGCCAAGGACACAATCACCAGCCAGGAGCCAACGACGACGGTCCAACAAAGCCTCCCTCTCCGCGGTTATAAGTCTCACCAAATCCCCAGACTGATGTCTCTTCCTCTCTCTTGGCTCTTTCCTACTTCCGTTTTTTACAGTCTCTTGAACTACTGATATAGAATCATTTATGGGTAAGATTCATCTAACCATTCGTGCCTGCTAACAATTTCTCAAAACTACAAAATCAATAATTTTTAATGCTGGAATAAAATAATAATGAATGGGTTTAAGTTTCATTCCCAAATAAATTTTTGTTTTGAAAATAGGTAAATGAAAAAATAAAATTAGTTTTGTTGAGTTTCAAATTAAAACAAAAATCACAACAGCTGTTCGAAACAGTGTTAATGTTTACAGTTTTACATAAAATATGTTCAAGAATACAAAATTATCTATATAATTAGCTATAGAAATAATTTTAAATAAAAAAAAATACATTATTAAAGTTCATTTGAAATAAACTTATTAACGGTTTTAATGGCATATAAATGTGATTTTCCATCGACAGCAATTAACCTGATGTAAATTGTTACATATGTAAAACACATGAAGTGTCATTTTCAAATACCTTGTACAAGATTCTTTACCACAAATTTTGCATCGTCAGTATTCTGAACAATTTATAACAAACACACATTAAAAAAGTACAAATTGCATTAACAGTGTCGACCTGTCTTTGTGATATTATTTTTGTGTTCTATAAAAACACGTAATATGAAAATGTAAATATTTATATAGCACAGGAAACTTATATAGCACAAATATAAAAAGGTTAATCAAACAAGGGTACTTTGATTATTGTATATAATTATTATTTTATATTACTCCCTATTTATATCTATCTTAACAACCGTCTTCCTTTAAAGGCATAAATATTGTTTCATATGGGCTACCAAGTCTCACAACTCAATAAAGGCATCTACGGATATATTGCGCAGGGCACAGAGAAGAAAGAAACAGAGGTCGCTTTCTTATGGGAGTAGCGTACGCGTCAGTGGCAGTTACAGTTTTTCCGGCAGGCAGCGCTGAGATCTTGAAATACACCTCGTTCGAGAGGGGAAGTTGATGACGTCCAAGAGGTATGTCACATCCCCCTCCCGCTCCTGCTCAGTTCTCAGTTGTCACTGTCAGTTCCGTCCGCTGGCGATCCGTCTGGTGTCCCAAATGTGCAGAAAACGGAATTATCACACTAGACAAAAAGTAACGAAACGATCCCGAGCGGTGAGTGCGCTGTCGTTACACTTTCCTGGACCTATTAAGAGTAATAAAACTACAATGAAACTGTTATATTATTTTTCTGCTTGAGTTTTCGCATCCAACGGTGAAAATATATTTTAATTTTAAATTACGAGTAATTAATAATGAAAGAAATTAACAGCATGACATGAAAAAGTCAGTCACCGAGATTTTTTTAATTTTGAGGTAGAAACAAACTTCCAGCGAGAAAGTTGTAGTTAATTAGTTGGTAGGTATTCAAAATTTATTTGAAAACATTTTCTATAGAATGTCTAGTTTGTTCAATAATTCGATGTAAATAACCGCTATATTCAATTCTACGTGCGCCAACGTCGCGTCGTAACGGCCCCACGCGGTACGCCTCTTATTTGAACTAAATCTTCACTTAAAACATAAATTGAGTACATTCTACTCCATGTTGTATTTTTATTACTGTTATTTATCATAGCTTTCAATTTCGATAGAAAATTAAGTTATTGAGGTGTAATTAGGCTCATGATGAATCTTATAATTTTAATTTTATAAGTATGTAAATTTTGGGTGCCTGGTTGGAACGTCCAACCGGACGGCAAATGTCCGCTTTTGTTGATAAAAAATAGGGTTACCGCACAGAATCTTCTAAGGTGGGTGAAGCCTAATCAGTATCAGAGAATAAGAAATAGATGCCACTAAAAACCTCAAAATCGGTTTAAAACTGTAGGAGTTCCAGTAAAAAAACCCTAGCGTATAAATAAATAATAGCAAACCCAGCTGCTTGAATTCAAGCAAATACGTTTCCGTTAAATTAAATTGAGATGCAAATTGAGAAGGTAGCTTAAACAGCTGAACATGCTTCTGTACTGTGTTTTTTTACCATCAACAGCTGTCAAATGCTTAATTTCAATGATTACTGTTCTTCCATAAGATTAATGTTGACATTTTGAAGGCCTATGGATTGTAGTCCTGCCCTGAGGACCATGTAAATATTAATAGTTTTCTGCAAACCTATGCATCAAGACGTTTCCATAGATACTTCAATCATAACAATGGGTCCAATAGTTCCTGAGATCTCATCGTGACACAAACTTTGCTTGTGTATTCAATATTAGGATATAGATATTGGAATTTAACAAACCGAATTATTTCAAAACTTGTAATTTAATTATTTATATACTTAGCTATGTATGAACATTAAGAATATTAATTGGTTTATTCTCTTGGACTATTAAAAGAATGCACCTTATTTTAAGGGGTACGATTCTTACCGACCTATCAAAAGCGATTATACAGTCGTACATTATTTGGGATTACAAATAATATTTTATTTTAAATTTATGTGCTTTAATTAAAAGTGTATACTCCTCTATCCATGTTTAGTGATTCATAAGTTATCCAGTTTATCACTGTCATTAATTTTATACAAACAATCAGTAATACTTCGTTTGGTAAAGAAATAGTTTTAAAAGTCGTGATTTTAATACATAATGTTTAGTAGTTGTTTGTGTATTTTTAATGACATCACTTTTACTCATGTACCGACATGGGGCGTACTGCCCGAATATAGGTAAACAGAAAAATTAAACATATTTAAGCAGTTACAGTTATACTGGTTTATTATAATTTATTATGGACAAGTAGACCTACAATTTACTCCGATTAATAGCGGCTAAACAGATGATCGGATCTTAAATCTGACGGAGAGTCGTTTGTTGCAAATTTAATTTTCTACAACTTTTGTATTTAACATTTTTTGCCATCTCTTACCGTTTCCGTACAAAATGCGCTCAAAGTGGAAAAATTGAAAAAGTGGAATTTTCCCCGCCCCAAAAATGCCCCAAAAACTCGAAAATGTTAACTTTTAGTAATTTTCCTGGGAGTTTCTCGTCAAGAGCTTTAATTCAAGTATGGGGTCGACGGGGGTTCGATTACGGGAAGTGCCTCATAGTTTATGTCAGTGAGTGAGTGAGTGAACCCGTCTAGCTTTATATAAGTAGATAATAAATTATATTTATCCCTTTTGATTACTCTCTATCAAACTTGGGGTCAGTAAGTTATAATTGATCAATTGTAAATATGCGAAGTATTCTTGCACCTAACCTTGGAGAAAGGGGGTGAACTCTATATAAGAAGCAACTTTATGCAGCAAATACCAGCTTGATTCATCTTTTAAATTGACTTATTAAAAAATATAAAATATTAGAAAATCTTAACTAAGGCAAAAATTAAGGATAAGTTAGTCTTTGTAGGTAAACTTTGTAAGATTATCTAAAAATATAAAAATAATATACGCGTGCAACCTAATTTCTTCATAAGAATAAATTGATTGTTCTAACTATTGTTTAGTGTAAATAAATTTCAAATATGCAGTTCATCTTGAATCTATTGTATTAGTTGATCAAATTGATACAACGGTTTCTGGATAAAATACACGATGACACATTCCATAGTCTAGTCACGTGAGACAGTCGTGTCTCCTTCGCTGCCGCACAAGATATAGATTATGATCCTTGCATGACAAACAGTGTAGGCGACTTTGTATGGTCCCATGTTGGTTGGCTACATGTTACTGCCGAACACATACACAATCATAGCAAGAAAGTAGGCTCTTTTCCTTGTATAATACAATTTATAACAACTTTGATGGCACCGCCTGACCTATGGGTTAGCTCGTGCTGACAAATATTAGCAAGCAAATTGCCAAATAACGGGAAGGAAGCAGCTGAAAGACTGATAGAGCAAGGATACAAATCCCTTAAGGTAATTTTTATTCTCAAAACCAGTATACTAGTACAAATAATAAATACAATACAACTTTTAAATTGTTCAATGCATAACAAATTAAACCACTTATCATTTAAATCCAGCGATAGTGCCAGTAGTATACGATGTAAGATTGTTTCAACGTATACGATTTATCCTTCTTTGGTATACACTGATTAAGCAACATTCTCTAAGGGTTCTGCTCCATTGGCTTCTAAATTTTCAAATTTTAATTTCATGTACATACAATTATAATGGTTTATATGATTACATAAGCGTATTAATTTCATAAAAATTGTAGTTCTTATTAATACCGTTGAGAGACAATTGAATGTGATCCCGAGCAAAGCCGGGTAACAGCTAGATCAAGGTAAAATGGCAGATGGATTTAAAGCAAAATTCAAGACAAAAGCCACTACTAGGGTTAAGAAAGGCTGCCGTGGAATAGAACTAAGTAATGATGTACACTAACACTACAAGATATCCCAAACTTGCCTCCTGATTAAAACAAAATGTTTAAAATCTTTATATTTTATCACACTTTTAGGGAATTGTAGGGACAATCGAAATTGAGCATGGACAGTGATTGCATGAGCACCAGTGTTTTTGTGAAATGTAAACAGCTCTAAGTATTAGTAATTCACCAACAGGGAAATCATGTTACTTACCAAACTGGAAGTATAAATAATACTTAGCCAGTCACAAACGAGAAAAACATTTTAAAATCCTACTCACGAAGTAAAGTTGTACATACATTTTTACGAGATTTCCAGCATTAGCTTTGGCCCTTTTAGAGGATACGATTTGGATTCAGTTATCACCGACCTAGATCCATGATTTCTGAACCAGGCCGATACTGATGACTTAGCGTTCTACTTGCTCCTGGCTTCTAGAATGATTGGGGTTACAAATGTTACCTCATTTTGCTATAGTTGGACACGGACCTCCTATACTATCAACTTACTTCGATAGTAGACAGTAGAGACATCAGTTGTATCTATACTACAACCAATGTTGAATTTTGTTATTATAAGTTTGTTTGTATATTACATTACATTATTTTCATCCAGTATCTATGAGTGAGGAATTAATTCTATCTTAATTTAAACAGATTTAAATAACTTAAAAAATTTAACGGTCGACGGTATGTTTTACATCCAATATGTAGGTTGTGTTGGTTTGGATCCTGTCTTAGAAAAAATACAAGTTTCATAAACCTCACTTGATCTCGTGACTAATAACAATGTGATACCAATCTCTATATAGACTACAGGATGACGGTTCGATGAGACGAGCACATAGGACGCAACATGACAACCAGATAATTTATGAAAAGACCTTTTTACAGAATGTTGATGAATTCATATTAGTATTCTCATAATTGATTTATTTTTTAAGTGGGTTGTTTGGAGTCTTGAGTTGTTTTAAGTCAAAATGCAATGACACAGTTTCAGACCGAAGTTATGTCAAGGAATAATGTATGTTGGCAATTTAATTTTGTAAACTGTTGTGAAACAATAAATGTTTGTGAAGCATTTCTTATTGTAATTTCTTTCTGTAAAATAGCCTATTGTCGCTAAGACCAAATTTTACTTTTACAGGTAACGGAACATGTATTCTCATTTTCATAGACTAGTACTTAAAGTAACAAGCCATTTATAATCTATTACTGGAAGTAAACAATAGATTGTTGTCACCTAAGATATGATTCTTGGCACGTAGCACAGATATATGTCTCTGCGGCTTCAAACGCATACTACGACCTTATTCTTCCGGATCCAATTAGAACTGCAGCAACTCAGAAGGATGAAATACATCAACCATGAAGAGGTGAATCCAGTCAAGAATAATTTTTCGTTTATTCCTGCTTCTCGAATAAGACTAATTTTTAGGTTAATTTCCCAACGATTTCTCCTCAACAGATTATTCTAAATTATTTTTAATCACTCATTTTGCACAAATAAATAATATAAAGCAAGTGAAATTTGTTACATCAGTAATAAATAGCATTACAAATTTAATTAAATGTGTTTAGGTATTTTGTTGTTACATTATAATTAATAAATTATTAGAATTGAACTTAATATAATTAGTAGCCAAAAACCACAAAAAATTTGTAACTTTTAGGGCCGCATTCCCCAACTCAAATTTAAACTAAACCTGATGTGATTTTGGACATGAAATTAAGGCTTCATTCCTTTTCCCAAAAGTGTGATCCAGCCAGTTTAGTTTAATCTACAAAATACTAAGTTGACAACGTTTATAAAATGATTTTGTTTGTTTTTTTAACCACTAGTTAAACTACAAACAACTGTTCATTATTCAGGATTCAAGGATATGATACCATAGAGTGAAATACAATTTTTCTCTCTATATGTTTAACATAAGCCAGGTTTAACCTACCCTTAACACATTGGAAAAGCGGAATTTCTCATAAACTTAAGAAAACTTTTGATCAGAATATTACGTGTTGTAATAAAAAACGTCTAAAAACACTTAAGAATATATTTACTCTTATACTGATTCACATAAATTCGGTAAATACATACAAAATAATACATGGCTACCAATTTGGACCAGTCACTCCGATCATCATCAGGCCAATGAGAGAACTGACAGAACCAAAATGGCGTCCTTCCGGTGTGAACGATTTTTACCGTATAACAATATATGAATAAATATATGGTGGCTGCAGATAATTAACATTTATAATTATAATACACACAAATTATTAAAAAACATAAACCATTTTTTGTATTAAGAGAAAATTCCAAACGGTTGAAAAGTCCTGTTACTAAAAGGATACAATTTAAAAATATTAAATTATTTGAAAAGCAAAACCTGTAAAAAAACCTTTGATAATAGGTTACTAATTTTTAGTAATTTTGAAAATAATTGTTATTAACATTTTCTATTCCATAAACTTTGTTTGTCTGGATTTTAAAAAGGAGAAATAAAATATACTGTATAATAGCAATCAACAATAGTATATATTCACTACGGGATTATCAGCGTGTAAGCCACATCAAAGCGCCCTAGCTATGCTCTCGGGGCGGTCGTGTTCGGTATTGAAAGGTGTCAAGAGTAGTTCTCCGATGTCAAACCAGTAACTATATCTGAAGTAGAGAATATCACAAAGTATTAAATTGCATCTTTGCAATTTAAATTGCAAAAGTACGACTAATTTAAATACAAAGGAACGATTAAGTTTCGGTATTGTTTTCTGATAAAATATCCCAATGATTATGTCATCGGGATAACTATGTCCTCTTCACTCAAAGTTAGATTTTTCGTAAACATTAAATGATTTAGAAGTACAAGATAATAATTTTAATAAAAAATATTACCGAGAAATTTATTCTAAAATTTTGACACCTGAAACCTGAACAGTTGTGCAGTCGTGTTGTCTCTATTGTTTAACTTTTGTTTATTTTATTTTTATTGTATTTACTGATTTTCAGTTTTTTTTAGCAATGTTGGATTTGTTCAGCTTTGCCCGGATTGTACCACTTGTTTTCTATGTTTAAGGAATTCTCTTCTGAAGACGAAGTCATAATCCAGATTCCGAACGTCTGGAAACATTTTTTCAATCAGTAATCAAAATTCTTTGCAGTAATTTCTTAAATAACATAAACTTTCCATCAACAAGAATTAAATTTAAAGAAAATGCATTACGTACGATAATATGTTTAATGAAATGTCTTTTAGGTTAGTTTGTTTGTGTTCTTTGTTTATCGTGTATCCACAACTAATGACGATATGGTTTAGTGATACCGAAAGACCCCACTGTGTGACAAACCAAGTAGTTTGTCGTCACAGTAGCAGCTGTTAGAAGTTAAATGAAATAATACTTGTTAGTAAAGTGCCAACAGTAGGAAATGAACTATAAACAATGAATGGAGGATCCAGTATTCACCTTTAAGACGCTCCTCGCATCAATCTCCCAGACTCTGTCACATAACCCGGTGTGAGAATGGGAACTTATCTTGCTCCAGTCATACTGGTAGGGAATACAACACCGTGGATTTGTAGACAGACAACTTATATAAAAACACAGAGTAATACTTCAGTTGCATAAAGTTTAAATTGAAACGTTGTGCACATTGTCCGGATGTAGCTTCGATTATTAATGAATTTTCTACGGAAAAGTGAACTATTAGCATGACCCGCATGGTGAAACGTAAGCCGTAAGCCCAAGACTACCATAGAAGTTCCTAACGTGACCCCATGCACACGATTTAGGGGGTCGCTAATAACTTTATATATATTATATTTATATGTATGTGTTCGCACTCTAGTGGTCGCATTTTTTGTCCGATTTACATGAAATTTGGAGGAGACCTTTTCTTCTGTAAACAGTTTGACAACTTCGTTGGTCAAAACAATCGGACAACTAGAACCCCCTTTTTTGGGATTTTAATTTTTCAAATTTTCAGTTTTTGGGCCTAAAAAGGATCAGAAAAGCCCCCACTCTCTCAGAAAAGTCCTCTTTCATCATACTAGCATAAGTATTTGCCGAGTTCCTTAAGAAAATGTTAATCGTCTTAACACAGTGCATTGCCTTACGGGGATGTTACAATGGAAAAGGCTGTTTTTTATATATTGATGTAGTTTATAACCTACACTATACCAACTTGTTATCCTGACTATGACTCCTCCTAACCTTATAATGTACAACATTGCCTTCCTAACATTGAATTTAAGTATAACCAGGAGCAACAGAACAGCCAAAAAATTTAATTTTTAAATTTTTTAAAAATATGTTATTACCAGTGTTGTTTTAAACCCTTTATTACATTTTTAAAGATCTTAATGTGGGAATTCACTTCCCTCACGTCAGCGCGCTGCGTGCGAAATCGTTTTATCTTGTAGATACCCTTAATTAACGAACAAGTGTATTAAATATATTTATTGCAATACTAAAAGAATATCGTTTGGTTTTCATCGTCTGGTATAAGCAAATATGAACACTATAATACTTAACTAAACTTAGTATTAACTTACAATTACAAAAAAACAGTAAGCCTACGAATATTATAAATGTGAAAGTTTGTATGTATGGATATTTTTAGTTCCATCACGCACAAATTACAGGACCGATTAAGCTAAAATTTTACATGAACATATTTTACATATCACAATAACATATATACCTGATAATGTCCACATCCAAACTTAGGGCTCCACCCCACTTGTCCTGTAAGTTCCTCTGCAAATATTTTGAAAGGATATAATTTAAAAAAATTACCATCTTTAGTTTTTTGTCAGTTAGGGTGAAGGTAGTCATATGGTAAAACTTAAAAAAGATTTGATAGTACTGGTCATGTCAATAATTGTAATGGGTTTTTTGTCGCGAGCGAAGCTGCGGGTAACAGCCACTATATTTTAAAATTATAACTTATAGTTTATTATGGCCCCTGACTATCCTAACGGGTAGTGTCTAGTCCTTTGGTTCAAAGGGTAACGGGTTCGATTTCCACGGTTTCCACAAAAGTTTGGGATGTTAATACTGCTTTCCCTTTAAATCGTTTATGCAGTCTCTTACAAAAATACCGTAGCGTTGGGAGCAAATCAAAAACAAAACAGAGTATTAGGGAATGTAATAAATAAATAAATAAAACCTAACTTTATTTTTCATTAATGATTATTTGTATTTTCGTTAACTTAAACTATCACTGTCAAGATTAAATTACCCTTAAAGGTGTAATTTCTTTGTACCTCAAATGGCGCCGCTCGGATCCGCTCGGATAATTCAAGAAATCAGAACAAGGAGTCAAATTAACCGTTCATTTTTATTGATAATTGTTAATGGCATTGCAGTTTGAAATATGAATGTCTTATATAAGAAGTAAAGGATTCGTGCTAAAGGCATTCCTCCCATCAATCTCTCTCCTGCCGCGTCACATCCGGTTGTCGCTCCTGCTTGTTCCACACATAATGCC
The DNA here is from genome assembly GCA_963675035.1 of Allygus modestus. Classification (NCBI taxonomy): domain Eukaryota; kingdom Metazoa; phylum Arthropoda; class Insecta; order Hemiptera; family Cicadellidae; genus Allygus; species Allygus modestus. The sequence continues at coordinate 19,613,239 of OY776114.1, forward strand.
ATGTCGATAAAAGTTATCGTCGGTCTCTCAACCATCGTCTCACTTATTGCTATCTCATCTTAATATATTTTAATACATCTGCATCTATCACGCAAAAATCAATGTCATTATGTCATTACTACCCATTCTAACCGGTTGTCGATTCAGTCTCTCACTTTATATCCGGGTGGGAAAGGGTAAACAGATATTATGCAATTAAAAGAGATTGCATACTAATTAAATAAAACGTGTATGATTATTAACGGTGTATTTAAGGTATATTTTAATTGCAAATATTGTGAAACACCAATAGTTAGTGTATATTTAAGGTAGATTTAGTTGCCAGGTAAACGAACTTAGATAAAGCCGGCTAGACGAGCTGTTAAGTTTAGTACAACTTTTAAATTTTAGTTCTTTACTTTAAACACTTTAGAACACAAATTTGAAATGCTTTTGGTTTAAGAAAGGAATATTACACATATATGTAGAATCGTCGATGGAACATGTTATTTTTCTAAGATCATTGTTGTATTTTGATCTCTCAAAGACTTAACAATAAGTTTGTGTTTAAGTTTGTATATGTAACTGCAATTATTACTTACGGTAAAATAATGTCATTTTAATATACAAACATGTAAATATTGTTGGTTGACTTGGAAATAAATTTATTTTAAATCTAACAAACAATTATTAATTAACAATTTAATTACAGAAAAACATATTGACTCTTATGAATGAAAATTGAACAAATACACAAAAAATACTAATTTAGTGCTTAAAGTAGTTAGCTTATCTTACCCTTACATTGGTATATGAAGTTGCAGCGACATGTAACTGCATTACTGCCAGTTAGTTCATACAAAGTACTGTATTTCCAATACAATTGTTAAAGATATATTTGAAATATATCGTAGATAAATATATTAGAACTGAATGGAACTTCCTAAGGAGTATATTGGGTTATCCCAGGTTGAACCTAATTAATTTCCAAAAACCGGTCAAATCGAGTTCTCAATCAACTTTAGTTCTGGTGTTTTTTTACGTTTTTTCTGTGACATTAGCTAGTGGCATCTGGGGAAACATCGTATTTTTCTTACACAATATATATTGTTTCTGTTACTGAAATTATTCGGGGTTTTAAACCATCATTGTTAAGAACGAAATAATATAACAGCATACTCAATTAACTGGAAAAAAGAGAGTTCAGCATTTTATTGATCAACTAATACTTTTTTCAGCCGGTTCGTATTATTTTTCTTCATTTATATTCCTATTTGCGCTGCAGATCTGAAAAACTATAAAGCACTGAATGTTTATAAAAATATAAGAGCCATTTTCGATAATTTTTTTAATTTTTAAGCTTCCTGTCACTGTTTTGGGGGGTAGTTACCCATAGCATCAACATTTTATGATTCTTTTCTAAAATAAAACTCAACTGCCTGTCGCCATAGGCCTGCGTGGCGATCTAAATTCAGGGTGGTACTGTTAAAGAAATATTCATATGGGCAAGCCAATAGTGACCGCTCGTAAAAAAGTATCACAACCATCGAATATACGCTTGACCACGTCCGACTTGCAAGGTGCTGACTCAACTTCTAAGTTACCGCATCCAGAATTGAAAAAAGAAGACAAAACTGAGTAGATACCGGGGAATAGTAGGTAAATATCAAACGTTATCAACACCAGACCATTGGTGTGGGCTCTAGGTCTGTACACAGACAAGCTGACAGGCATCACTTCAAAAACCGAAACGAGTATTAACACTGATAACTCAATATCGAAAATGTTTAAGACAACAATTCTTCCTACATATACTTCGTGTTGGTGGGAGAAATTAAAATAAACTCCCATACTAGTAAAATAAATAGGTTTTATTGGTTTTAATAACAAGTTATCTAAAAAATCAAGCAATAATTTTTCCATCGAGACATTTTCTTTAGACGACTGGTTTTAGTGTTGTATAAACGTGTAAATTGACTAACAGTAACCGTAGAGAAATAGTTAAACAAGTATTATATACAAAGTCAATAGAGGTTGTAAAAGGCTGTTATATCCCGAGGAAACAAGAAAAATGTCTTCAGAGTAAATAAGTCAAGCTCTGGTGGTGTCACTATCCATGGAGATGGGACACATGTTGAGAATGGCCGGCGCGCACCGCTAGAGTTCTCTCCTAAGCTATTTTGACTTAAGACAACTGAAAACTTTGTAGGGTTATTACATTGACTTAATATTCAAGTAAACCTTTGAGTGACAAGATAAGGTTACGACAAACATGTAACGGGCATGCATTTTTACAGATATTGAATTCGCTTTTTGAAAAGTTGTTATATTACCTTCTGTCACCGAAAGACTTGTAACATACTTAGATTTTTTAAAACTATACTTTCTTCCCACAAAGCTATTTAAACCCCCTTGTAAATACTGATTTCAGTGACTCTAACTAAATAATACGAAGGCCCTGGTTAAGCACACATATGTAGTATGTAGGTGTAGTTTCTCAACGTCGTTATGGCTCTGAGCATGGCCGTCTCTGCTCTAAAAGGATCTTTAAAAAGTATTGGTGCAAGGTAATTGCTTCCTAGATAAAAAGTTCTTTTTACCAACATATGTAATATTTTAATGAGTTCACCTTGCATGTGATTTTATTTATTTATGATTAACTCCCTATATCTACTTGATTTGTTATCTACAAAATATTCGATGTTATAAATTGGTTAATACAGAAATGTTTGTACTTGTAGATAATCAAAAAATTTGTATTTGATGTTTTGATTTACCTATCTAATAAATATTGAACGAATTTTCTTATTACAAATTTTCAAAGGTGAATAAGTTTTTGTAATGAATATCTGTGAATAACTGATTTTGCTTCGTTATTGGATTCAAGGGGCAGATAACTGGTACAGAAGTGCGTGACACTGACCACTAAGGTACTCGGTTGGACCACTACTAATCACTATAGGCTATTGGCAATGAGATGATAGCACGCCCTGATGGCTCAGCCCCACATTAAGCAGTAGATCATTCTTATGAAGTACAGAAAGGACCGGTCCCTGAAACGAGAAGAACAATCTATGTATTAAAGATAACCCTCCACTGTTAGCCATACAAAAAAGACAAATACCTATTGAATTAATTCTAAAACTTATTGACTATTTTTTTTTTTGCAATTGAGGTACATAATTTGTATAGTAAGATATAAGACAGTCAAGGTTTATCGAAGATTGAGGAAAAGCTTAGGTGGGAAAACTCTATTTCGTCTCCGACCGGGCGTAACATAAACAATGACCATAACTGGAAGAATGGCCAATCATTTCTAACAGATAAAGTCCCAAAGAGGCAATAACTTCGGCTTTGCTCGACTTATGATCCTTTACGATTCTTATCTCCCAACAGCGACTTTGTTAAAACTGATAAACTTGTAAGACATATTTATTTCCTAAGGTCACATTGTTTGAATAAAAATAGTAATGTCAATATTACCTCCTAACTTGTACCAACAAATTGTTAACTTAATATCGGTTTTTAAAATATATATGCAGCTATTATAATATTGATAAATATTTATTTATGGTTTTAGGCCCTTAACGTTAGTTCTTCCCTTTCAATGAAACTTCGTAAAACAACTAAAACGTAAATTTAATGAAAATAAATTATTGATCTAAACATTTCACTCTTGTAGCAGTTTCTTTCAAGTATCCTACAGGAAAACCAAACTTGACTTCTATTGAGGGTATCTTACTTGTATACATGATATATTATACATTAATCTCAGTTTACATATGATATTCAGTTGAAACAAGTAATACTTAGTTAAGTAAAAATTAAGACCATATATCAATTTAAAGTTGAAAACTCAAACCACTACTTTGCGATACAAACAACGTTATTATTATGAAAATCATTTTACGCTTTGACCTTTAATGGGGCTTTTTAATTGAGATTCGACTGTCGGTTAAAACACTTTAGGAATATTTTTCTGATAGAATTTTCGTTATAACACACAAAACCAAAGTCTCTGGAAGAGTAAAACAGTAGAAGAGTAGGCTTGTGATATATGACCGGAAGATAATATATTCAATTATTATAAACGTTTGTTATATTATATTTTGCCTGTAAAAACAATAACACGATTAATTTTCTTACAAATATAATATAAACAAGGAATATATTAGAACATCATTTAAATTACAGAATGCAGCTACAAGTTCCAACTCTAGTATATATATATATATATATATATATATATATATATATATATTATTTTGTTCTCGGAAAACAATTTTGCAAGGTCTATAATGAGTGGGATATCTGAACAGTGTGACGGTTTTTATTGCATTATACAACATTAACAAACATGAAATACTACTAATTGTTTTTAAAGTACAAATAATATTATGAAAGAGATAAATTATTTTATTTGGTTTATACTTCAAAAACTGATTCATAAAACCAAGTATATTTAATAGAAGCATTTTATCCTTGTTTAAACTATACTAGAGGTTGGAGAACAATAAGGCGTCAAGCGGAAATTTACTGGGCTCAATTAGTCACCAAAGCACTTTCAGTGTGCGTGAAATCTCTTTGCTGGGAGGCGGAGCTTGGGCTTTGTCAATTACCGTATTATTAATTTAACCACATGTGAGAAACGTAAAGCCCTCACTTTAAGCTGATGGACTCGGTTTTCTCGGAAAGACGTTATGCTAAACATAATAATTAATTTTTTTTTTAAATAACTAAAAATAAAACCTTGACTGTATGGGGGATTACTTTTTAAAAGTAATTGAGAATAATTTCGTTTATCCTTATCCTAGTCAATTATCCTTATCAATTGAACCCTACTCACATCGAAACATATACAAAATAAAATATTACATATTATTTTTGAAATTAGGTAACTACTATGGAAGCCCTCCGAGTCCTTTTCGACCTTTGACCCCTGACTTCACGCCCGCTCCCCCTCCCCCTCCCTCACCCACCACAACCCCATCCCACCACTCCCCCTCCCCCTCCCCTCCCCTCCCATCACCCTCATCACCCTCCCCCAACGCTACCCCTCCCCCTCCCCCACCACCCTCTCACCCTCAAAACCCCTTCCATCCCGGCCACTCATACCACCTTACCTAATCTACATTAGGACCGTGTTGCGAACTTGGTTTTTTTTTCTTTGTAGCGCTACCAACCTATTTTTTTTCTTGCAATACTAGGTCACGCTAAATTATACTGATTGTTATATGTATATATTTATTACGTCACGCTACTTTCATTTGCTGCGCTCGGCCCCCTCACACTGTTTATATATCTTTTAATACCTTTCTTCTGTTAGTAAATATATTAGTAAAATATGAAGTAGTACAAGGTGTATCAGAACAGACTGAAATAAAACTATGCATTTATAAAATAAAAGTTCATATTTGTAAGTAGTGATTTCTCTTTACGGTGGAAATCATACCTTGTGGATAATTTTATACCCTCATCGGGTTCATCACTCCTGTTTCAACTTGTCCAGACCTGTCACTACTTGTTCAGTAGATATGACCCCTATAGAGCTCTATAACTTATTTGCTATGCCAAACCTTTTTTTCACTTGTAATACTGTTTCATTATATGCTTTTTGTAAGTAATTTCATCTAAATTGTACCTTGTGTAAGTCCAATATTAAACTAGGAAAACAAGGGAGAATAATAAGTATTAAAATAAAAAACAAAACGTTTATTTATACATTTTCTACTAGAACTATTAACAAAATTATATTCTTCTTAAACAAATTCTATTCCTTTACCGTTGCCGCAGTACACTAGAGACATCCTGGCAGCATCTCCTTTGTTGTAACTCTCGATGGCGGCTTCTGTGAGGATGATGAGGAATCGCCGTGGTAGATAGACGTTCAATAGTACATCGTCGCCTTCTATTCCTTTCACAGTTGCGCAGACAGCCTCGCCGTAGCGTGAATTTGTTTTTGCAAAATTGGTAATCTCGTAGAGAGTACCAGGCTGATGATCGTTAAGTCTGGTGAATCGAGGAGCGTTACAGTTGTTGAGACGTCCTTTCAAATTGCTCATGTCTATTGTAGCTGTAGGTTCGAGATGGTGCTGCTACCACTGTCGCTGATAGAATGAAGAACTTCTGCGAGTAAGCCTTTTATACCAGTAAAGTGGGGGAAAACCCATCCCCCAAGCATTAAAGGAATGTCTCTTAGGAATTATTGATTATGATACTGAACAAGTTTCAACACGTTATTCAGGGCACAAACCTTTTTTGTTTTCCCATGGTAAAAAGAGAACACTGGCGAATTGGCGAGAGTCTTTAAGGACGGGTATTTTTCCAAGTCCAGCACCAGACACGTTTTAAAAAATTCACTAATGTATTTTACCTTTTCTAGTCCCTTCACATACACCACTGAATCTTTGAAAATGATACACAATTGTCTGTGCAGCGCTTGAATGGTGACATCACCGTCCTGCCACAGTATGCCGTGATAATGGTTGGTGACCCATGTGCACTGTTTCTTGGTTTTTAAGTCTAGAGTAGCGTATGGACACGGGGATCTCACTTTCCAGTGTTGTAGAACTGTACCGTCAGCCGTGGCGACAGCAAACTCCTTAATTACAAATTCATTGTGCGAGTCTTTAAACCCCTGGAAGTCGGCAAACAGCTCCATGACCGCCACCGCCCAAGGCCAGCACTAGAATGAGCAGGCGGTAGCTACCCCCACTACATAGTACCTTTTCAGACATCAGTTGCAGGAATTAGAAATAACAACACTCACTGCGTCGCCAACCTAACTTTCTACAATTTTATTTTGCAGCGTTGCCAACCTACCTTTTTGTAACTTTGGGGGAGTGTTTCTAACCTTTGAATGGCGTTGCTGAATGTTTCATTTTAAAAGTTTCTAACTGAACTGTTGGTATTTTCTTTTTAAATAGGGTTTCAAACCTTGTTTTTACTCTTTCGTTCTTAATGTTGCCAACGGAACATTTTGCAATTTTTCTTTGCCGGTGTTGCCAAACTAACTCTTAATATTTTACGGTCACACTGTTTCCACCCTAACTTTATTCCTGCTTGTTGTGGCCAACCTACTATTTGCATTTAAATAAATCTTTAGTAAAATTGTCAACTTTTATATTCCACAGTATTGTCATACTTACATTTTTCTCTCACAAAGATCCAACTTAACTGTTTGAATATTCTTTAAAGGGGGTTCAATCCTATTTTTTGTATCTTTCATTCTCAATAATGCCAACTAACATATTTGGAATTTGTCATTGACAATGTTGCCAAACTAACTTTTTCCTGCTTTTTGTTGCCAATTTTACTCTTTTCCTAAACTTGTTGCCAACCTAAATGTTTTATTTTTATTTCTCAGTGTCTTTAAGTACTTTTTCCTTAACAGAATTGCCGAAATAACTTTCTGAGTATTCTCTTCACATTTTCACTAACCCAACTTTATGTTGTGCAGTGTTTGCCAACTTAAATATTTTGTGATCTTTCTTTCACGAAGTTGCCAACCTAGATTTTGAAATTCTGCAGGGTTGCTAACATAAATTTTTGTAATTTGTTTGTTGTACATATTTTCCTACCTAGCTTCTGAATCTTTTTCTGTGTCGCCAACTAACTTTCTCAAATTTTCCTTCTCGGAGTTGCCAAACTAGCTTTTTACTTTCTCCCCCTTATACGTAGTATATGGAGAAAGTATTGTTTTCGTCAGAATTTTCGAATTTGAGTTGTTAGTGGAAATATTCGTTTTGGTGCTCCCTGAACCCAAAAAAGTGGTTTTTACGTGATGTCTGTCTGTGTGTGTGTGTGTGTGTGTGTGTGTGTCCGTGTGTGTGTGTGTGTGTCTGTGTGGATGTGTACAGAGCTAGAGCCCTAACCTATGGACCGATTTTGATGAAATCTGGTATTTAGGTACTAATCCACGATATCTCCAGGCATTTTTTTCATTTTTTGAATTTTTGATTTTTAAGGGTAATTATCCCCCAAAAACTGCCAAAAAACATGAAAAATCCAAATTTCTCAAAAACGGCTCTAACGATTTGTATTAAACTTTAGTCGTTTGTAGAACTTTAGTTCTCCAACAAAATGACACCACCCGAATTTCTGTAAAAATTCTGGTTCAGAAATTACAGGACTTAAAACATCCAAAATTCAGTTTTTTGGATTTTTCATAAAAAAACATAAATATTAAAAAATATTACTATTCACCATTAAAAAGAGCCCTAAAAACTAAATAATTTAGTATTTTTAATTACTATTCCACGATTGCTGGTTTCGGAGAAAATTGAAATTTTCATTTAGCGGTAAACGCAGTACGTTGTCCAATGTTATTCTTATGGGGAATACAAAAATTACTATTTCTGTCTTATTTACTGATCAATTTCATTCAAAGTTGATATGCTTGTAAATTTAGCATTGACCAACAGAGTTAATTCGAAATACGTTGCCCCTTAATAACCCTGGGGGGAATAGGGGGCATCCCCTCTTAAAACCACGAGTGTAGCAATGGATTCTGTAGTGCCTCCAAAGCAGGGATTTGGGTGGATGTTTTTTAAAACAACTTGTTTACAAGATTTTCTGTACATTCAACCATGTTTTGTATTCTATATTTAGTAAATAAAAAGTAATTTATTCATTAAAGTTGGGCTAAAAGGGAGAAAGTATGTGTCAGTTTCCTGATACCGTTTATTGTAACTTTGTAATAGTGTTTCCAACCTTCTAATGCTTCTTACAGGCATTGACAAGTTTGTCTTTCACAAAGTTTCTTTCAAACTTTTTTTGAGGTCCCCAAATGACTAAAACACTATCCGTTCATATATATATATATATATATATATATATATATATGTGTGTGTGTGTGTGTGTGTGTGTGTGTGTGTGTGTGTGTCCGTGAATGCGATAACTGGAGTAAAAAACGTCCGGTTTTGATGAAATTTGGCTCAAATGTGTAAAGTGACATTTATGACTTTAAGTTCGAAAACCAGAAAAATCGGACTATGGGAAGGGGGGTTTATGGTGGTTTTAAATTTTCCAAAAATCAGTTTTATGCATTTTTTACCATAACATTTTTAAAACACTTAATTTTGGTTTAGACCATGTTATAGAGCTTAACAAAACAAATAATATGGTATTTTGAATTATTGAGCTAGGCTAAGTGGTTGCGGAGAAAATCCAAAAAAAACCTGCTCATAACATCTCCTATGTTAATCTTATGGGAAAAAGGTTGTTGGCTTTTCTTAAGTTAATTTTAATGTAAACTTCACATTTTCTTTTACCAACCAACTCAGCTCCACAAAAAAATCATTTTGGTGTTTAAATTGTGATTCTACGTCTAGCCATTTCAGAGATATTCAAAGTGCTAAACACAGTACGTTGTCCAATGTTATCCTTATGGAGAATAAATAAAATTTTATATCTCATTTATTAATGAATTTATGTTGAAGAAACTTGGCATGTGGCGTCACGTAGTCACGTAGTTGATATTTTCACATAAAATAGATTTTTTGTTTATAATCCCCGTAGCAGCGAACCTGCGTACTCAGCCCCCTGTTATTCTTATGGAGAATAAGTAAAATGTAATGACTCCCTTAATTATGGACATAAATTAATAAAACTTGGTGTGTGGCTTCACCTTGTTGAGTTATATTGATATATTTCATAAAACCCCATTTTTTTAGTTCCTTATTGCAGCAAACCTGCTTACTCAGCTACCATGTTATTCTTATGGAGAATAATTAAAATGTTATATAGTGCTTAGTTACTGTATGATTTATTATTGATGAAACTTGGTATGTGGCTTCACCTAGTTAAATCCTATTTATATTTGCATATAAAACAATTGATTGTGTTCCTTGTTTCAGAAAACCTACGTACTCATCACCAATGTTACTCTTATGGAGAATAATTAAAATTGTATATATCGCTTATATGTGAATATATTTTTATGAAACTTCGTATGTGGCTTTATATTGTATTAAGACATATATTATGCATTGTAAATTCCCTGAGTACGCAGGTTTGATGCGACGGGGGTATTTAATAATGTACTACAAATTCTTCATACGACATTTTTAAATAACGAACAATCTCTTAATTATAACGAAACATCGAGTGGGATGTGGTGCAGAAACCTTTTTTGTTTGACAAGCCACAATAGTTCTTGTAAAATAAATTAGGTATTTTACCGTGAATGTTATAATATTACCTGGATAAAATTCTGTAAAAGACATTAATTTTGCAAGATCTTAATTTGATTTAGTACTTACACCGGCCTTTTACATTCTCTCGCTTGAGACTAATTTGATTTCATATAACACTGTTAAGTTGAATGATAACAATAATTATCGATAAACATCTTTACAACGTTACGTCTTTCTTCTTACATAATAGCTGCTTTTCTTTGAAGTGAAACGTTACACATCATATTTAAATCGTGACATTAATTTTAAGTAAATGGCAGAATGTTAAGTTAAGACAGGTATCGATTACTGGTTCATAGTTTATCATAGTTTAACAGCCTTACTCAATTCTGCAAGTTGAAATAGCCGTGTTGTTATGTGGTAGATTATTTTAGTAATTATATTGACATGTTCATATTAATTATAATGTTACTAGCTGTTCCCGCAGGCTTCGCCCCGCAAATAATCTTAATATAAATAAACGGTATCAGGAAACTGACACATACTTTCTACCTTTTAGCCCAACTTTAATGAATAAATTACTTTTTATTTACTAAATACAATATACAAAGCACGGTCGAATGTACAAAAAATCTTGCAAACAAGTTGTTTTTAAAAATATCCACCCAAGTCCCTGTTTAGGAGGCACTACAGAATCCATCGCTACACACGTTGTTTTAAGAGGTGAAATTACCCCTACTCCCCCCCTCAGGATTATTAATGGGCAACATATTTCGAATTTCCTTTATTGGTCAATGCTAACTTGACAAGCATATCAAGTTTTAACGAAATTGATCAATAAATAAGACAGAAATGGTAATTTTTGTATTCCCCATAAGAGTACCATTGGAAACCGTACTGTGTTCACGCAAAATGAAAATTTAAATTGTATTCGCAACCAGTACTCGTAGAATAGTAATTCAAAATACTAAATTATTTAGTTCTTGGAGCTCTTTTTAATTGTGAACAGTAATATTTTTTAAATTTATATTTGTTTAATTAAAAATCAAAAAAACTGAACTTTTGATATTTTAAGTATTGTAATTTCTGAACCAGAATTGTTATAGAAATTCGGGTGGTATCATTTAGTTGGAAAACTAAAGTTCTACAATCGACTAAAGTTTAATCAAAATCGTTAGAGCCGTTTTTGAGACATCTTGATTTTTCATGTTTTTTGGTGGTTTTGTGGGGTTAATTACCCTTAATTACCCTTTATCGTGGATTAGTACATACATACCAAATTTCATAAAAATCGAACCATTTTGTAGGGCTCTAGCTCTGTACACATCCATACAGTCAGACAGACAGAGAGACAGACAGACAGACAGACACACAGATATCACGTAAAAATCCCTTTTTTCGGTTCAGGGAGCACCAAAACGAATATTTCCACTAACAACTCAAATTCGAAGATTTTGACGAAAACAATACTTTCTCCTTATACTATAAATAGGGGGAGAATGTAAAAACCGATAGTTGTGTGTGCTGCACTCTGTGGTTAACCCGTGGAACTACTACGAATCAAGATCAGCTGTTTGTATTTTCATCAGCTCAAACTTAAGTGATTGTCCATAAGAATAACACAGCATTACCCCCATTGTAACTTTGACTCCCCATAGGACGGAGCAGTATGGGAATTTCTTAAACCCTTTTTTAGTGAGCATCTAAGACCCAAGAGGAAGTTATGTTCCAAATTCCATTGCAATCCGTTCTTTGGTTTTTGAGATTTCGTGATAAGTGAGTGAGTGTGTGAGTCAGTGAGTCAGTCGGTGGGATTTGGATTTCATATAATAATATTTCCCGTCTAATTGAATATTTACATGGTAATATCAACATAAAATAATATTTAAACAATAAGTGACTTTTTATTCATATTAAGTATGCATTTTTTAGCATCAAACAGACAACCTACATAAATACTCTAAAAAAATACGATAAATTAATAATAAAACGTGAATACCACTATAAAACCGATTATTTAAATTCTTTTATCTACTAATGTTGATAAACTACTTACCGGTATGTCATTATTTTTTCTATGATATAGTTTAATGGCTTGTAATAAGGTTTATATGAAATTTTGAGCTCGTGTTGGTTCAGCTGTACCAGTTTAAACCAACGAGTATCAAATCAGTATATCATTTAAGAAAAATTAGATGATGTGTCATACTGAAAAACTATGTACATTCACAAAATATTAAAGGGCGATATTTTAAATATCATTCTGCAACAGTAGTTGTTTGTCAATTCTGATCAAAATAGGTTTTAAAATTTTCCCATGGCTTGTTTTAAAATCTCATTATTTATGTAATACCTCAAAACCTTTTACAGTTTATGGCCAACATTAAAAAATGCCTAACGTTTGTAATCACTATAAAACGATATATTAGCCATAGAACAAAATCATTCTAATAACTGTGTTTTCATTTGCCTTAACGATCTAAAAATGTTAATACTGTGTAAACGATTACAAAGAAATACTGTCCTAAAGACTTGTCGTTACAATAATTGTAAATTAAATCCTTACTGTTGTATCGAGATAAACAATGTATGTTTTGCTTCTCTCCTTCGGTTCAAATGGTAGGATTGAATAAACCTTTTGGAATTGAGATCAGTTGGAGCACATTTAAATGTATAAAGTCATGCAGCTTGCATAACCAGGTCTGATTAGATTTCTAACTCTAACCAAGTGACTTTATGTGTTTAATAAACGTAATAAAGAGAGATGATTACGTTGATCAAGCCTGACTGCTGCTCAACATTAATCAACACATTTTAATCAAAGTTTGCCTATTTTAGACTTTACCTCCTCTGTTTACTAACTACTGTACAATAACAATTGCGTAACAGCAGGTTATTTTAGAAAAACTATTTTTAGCGAATTTCCCCTATAGGGAAGAAGCTATTACCGTAGTCGGCATGGTAAGACCTAGGCCCGGGACCATGATAACTTTTCGTTTTGAGGTCCCCAGACCCCAAAAACACCATTCGTTTGAAACTGTATATATATATGTGTGTGTCCGTGGGTGCGATAACTCTCGTAAAAAAGGTCCGATTTGGATGAAATTTGGTATAAACGTGTAAAGCAACATTTATGACTTTAAGTTCGAAAACCAGCAATATCGCTTTACTTTAAAGGGTATTTTGGGGGGGGGTTTGTACCCCAAAAATGGGTTTTTTGAACTTTTTACATATAATTTTTGAAATAGTCAAATTTTAGTTTTTACCATTGGATTAAAATTTAAAAAAACACACAATTTGGTATTTTGATCATTCCTCTACGTCACTCGGTTACCGAGATATTGAAAGTGCAAAACACAGTACGTTGTCTAATGTTATTCTTATGGAGGAATAGAAAAATGTTATATCTCGCTTATTTATGAACGTATACTGACAGAAATTGGTATACGGCTTTATCTGGTTGTGGTCTATTGTTATTTGCTCAAAAAACAATTTTTTTCTAAAGGTTCCCGTAGCAGCAAACCTGCGTACTCAGCCCCCATGTTATTCTTATGGAGAAAAATTAAAATGCTGTCTCACTTAATTATGAACATAAATTAATAAAATCTCTTACATGACTTCACCTAGTTGAGTTATATTGATATTTGCCTAAATACCCACTTTTTTCGTTCCTTATTGTAGCAAACCTGCGTACTCATCCCCCATGTTATTCTTATGGAGATTAATCAAAATGGAATATATCGCTTATTTATGAATGAATATTGATGAAACTAGGTATGTAGCTTCACCTAGTTGAGTTATATTGATATTTGGATAGAAAGTAATTGTTTATGTTCCTTGTTTCAGCAAACCTATGTACTCATCCCCAATGTTATTCTTATGGAGAATAAATTATAATAGTATATATCGCTTATTTGTGAATATATTTTTATGAAACTTGGTATGCGGCTTTGTGGTATTAAGTCATATATTATGCATTGGAAATTCGCTGAGTACGCAGGTTTGCTGCGACGGGGGTATTTACTGTTTATTTTTACTTTTAATAAAGTATTATCTAATTACTTTTAGCTATTAACTAATTTAGTTATTACTTTTAACTCATAACTTTGGTTTGAATCAAAATACCTACGTAGCATAAGCTAAATACGTAATCAATGAAATTCATTGAATTAAAACTGTTTATCGATACGCTACCATATATAAATTAATGACAATTTACCGATGTAAATCAAATTGAATGAAGATTACTAATCAAACGTTCGTGGATTTACTTAAAGGTAGTGTTCTTAAGCTGAAGCGCCATGTAAAACAAAAAATGTTATATAGGACTTTTTAAAGTTAATTTTAGCGAATTTCCCCTATAGGGAAGAAGCTATTACCGTGGGTGGCATTGTAAGACTTAAGCCTGAGACCATGATAACTTTTTGTTTTGAGGTCCCCAGATGCCAAAAACACTTTTTGTTCAAATTTATATATATGTTTATATATATATATATATATAAATAAGTGTGTGTATGTGTGTGTGTGTGTGTGTGTGTGTGTGTGTGTGTGTGTGTGTGTGTGTGTGTGTCCGTTACCGCGATAACTTTTGAAAGAAGCACCCGATTTTGATGAAATTTTGCACAAATGTGGAGAGTAACATTTATGATTTTAAATTCGAAAACCAGATCGATTAGTCAATGGAAAGGGTGTTTTATGGGGATTTAAAATTTTCCAAAAATCAGTTTTTTGAACCTTTTACCCTAAAATATTTAAAACACTAGATTTTGGTTATAGCCATTTTATAGAGCTTAAAAAACAAACAATTTAGTATTTTGAATCATTAAGCTAGGTTTAGTGGTTGTGGAGAAAAGTAAAAAAAAGTGTCCATAATATTTCCCACGTTAATCTTATGGGAATACGGTTTTTAGATTTTCCTCAGAGAATTTTACTAAAAACTCCACATTTCTTTCTACCAATCAGTTTAACTCTACAAAACAATCATTTTGGCATTTTAATTGTTGTTTTACGTCCAACCGTAGCAGTGATATACACAGTGCTAAACACAGTACGTTGTCCAATGTTATCCTTATGGAGGATAAATAAAATGTTATATTTCGAATATTTATGTACTGTATGTATATTTATGAAATTTGGGATGTGGCTTCAACTAGTTGTGGTATATTGATATTAAGAAAGAAAATAGTTTTTGTTGATTTTTTCCGGTAGCAGCAAACCTGCAAACCTGCACACTCCGCCCCATGTTATTCATATGAAGAATAAGTAAAGTTTTATGTCTCCCTTAGTTATAAACCTATATTAATAAAACTAGGTACGTGGTTTCACCTGGTTGAGTTATATTGATAATTGCAAAAAAACACATTTCTTATCTTCCTTGTTGCAGCAAACCTGCGTACTCAATTATAATGTTATTCTTATGGAGAATAAATAGTGCTATATATCACTTATTAATAAATGTATTTTTGTGAAACTTGGTAAGTGGCACTAGGTAGTGGTGATACCCAAATACATGCATTGGAAATTTGCTGAGTACGCAGGTTTGCTGTGACGGGGTATTACTTTTTAGGTCAATCTTTATGAATGAAACCCAATTAATGTTAATATTATGAATTATCCTTATTTCAAATCCTAATTCTTATTACTCCAATTTTGATCATATGTGACTACTTATTTTAATAACAATACTACACACTGAGAGTCTGGAATTCTTATCTGCCTGTTATAAATATTTTTTATTGTTTGCATCCATGACAACATCCGATGCTGTTTTCACATCGAAATTATACAACTAAGTATACATTAGGAGTTTACCATCTCGATTCCTGGGAAATCAACAGGCTAAACACATTTATAATTAAAACTCGTTAACCAACAACAGCCAAGTGAGAATCGCATATGGGCTGGTATCTATAATTCTTGGAAAGATAAGCTTTTGCAACCTACTTTAAAAAATATATGTATATACATCATTCTTTTTAATAAAACGAAAGTTAAAAACCGGTAAAGATGTATGATGTCGCACTGCCAACTCAGAGCCAGTGACCCTGTAGTGGCAGGAGTGTGAATGCTGTCCCCTGCATTATTAATGCGCGACTGTCTCCACACAAGATGTGACACTAGATATATTGATAGCAACTGCAGTGGTGATACCGAATGGTTGCATTGAGACTTTTAGTGACAGGTAATAGTTTTAAGTTATTTTTATAAACTAATCAAATACGAGAGATTTCTTTACAAATTACTTTACTGACGCGAACCCATACATTTTATTTTACATCTACAAGATGTATTGTCAACTTTATTAGTGCATTTCCTATGGAAAGTATTGGAATGACCCGCACGGTAAAACTTAAGCCCGGGACCACCATAAAGGTTCCTAACAAGACCCCCTGAACAAGTTTTGGGGGGTCGTTCAAAATTATATATATATGTGTGTGTGTGTGTGTGTGTGTGTGTGTGTGTGTGTGTGTGTGTGTGTGTGTCCTTAAGCACGATAACTCTCGTAAAAAAGGTCCGATCTTAATGAAATTTGGTACAAATGTGTAGAGTACCATTTATTTGATCGAGTTCGAAAACCAGACGAATTGCACTATCCGAAGGGGGGTTTTTGGGGGTTTTATAATTTTTTTTTTTTGGGATAAATGTGGGGATGTGGAATTCCACATGGAATTTTTATTTGAATCAAATTCTAATTTTTACTATTGAATTCAGCATAAAAAAATTTTTGTATTTTTATCATTGCTATATATCACTATCAACTGTCAATTGGTTACTATGATATTGAAAATGCTAAACACAGTACGTTGTCTAATGTTATTCTTATGGAGAAAAAGACAGATTTTATATCTCGCTTATTTATGGACATAAACTGACGCAATTTGGTATATGGCTTCATCTGGTTGTGGTTTATTGTTGTTTGCACAAAAAAAAACAAATTTGCCTATGTTTGCCGTAGCAGCAAACCTAGGTACTCGGTCCCCATGTTATTCTTATGGAAAGTAATTAAAATGCCATATATAGCTTATTCATGAATGTATATGGATGAAACTTGGTATGTGACTTCACTTAGATGAGTTCTATTGATATTTGCATAAAAAACATTTTTTGTGTTCCTTGTTGCAGCAAACCTGCGCACTCATCCCCAATGTTTTTCTTATGGAGAATAATTAATATTTTTTAATATCGCTTGTTTATGAATATATTTCTTATGAGTACTGTTAAGTGGCTTAATGTGTTATGTTATATATTCATTGGAAATTCGCTGAGTATGCAGGTTTGCTGCGACGGGGGTATTATTATTTCCTTTGTGAACTTTATTTGTATTACACTTAGGAAAACTTATGCAAAAGTAAAACATAAGTACTTCCAAAAATGCAGAAATTTGGGTTTGAACATTATCACCATTATAAACATCAGAACGAGATTCTTTACGTAAATAATATTTAAATTCTCTAAGACCTGCCTCAGTGATTTTATGAACTAGGTTTATACTAGGCTTAACACCAGAACACAATTCAGAAGGTAAGTCACTCACTGGAAGTTCAGTTGAAAAATACTGACCACTATGATCTCCAATGTGATTAACGTCAGCTTGATATTCAGTTTGTAGTGAGGTGAAAATATTGTCGATTCAATTGTCTCCAATACAATTGGTTCATGTATTGTCATACAAATTCCATGCATCCTACAAAGGTTGACAAAATTGTCTGCGTACTTGTCCTGGGTTAAAAAATTCAAGTTAAATCACCAAAAATTATCGAATATCTAGTCAATCGGTTTATTCTACACAATACCTCTTCCATAACAGTGAAAAATTCTCTACATAGACGTTTGTACTTCGGTAAACTACAACTAAAATAATGTTAAATTGTAAAAGTTCAACACATGCAAGTTCACAATGAAAGGCTGCTCAAGTAATTTATTACCTTTATATCTGTTAAGTTGTACCGTGTAAAAATGGCTGTCCCTCCATGATTTTTTTAAGAACGACAGTAACTTTAGGCCAATTGAGAATTGGTACCAATAGTGTAATGTTTGATTTCCAGGTCTGTCATCCAGTGTTCAGTTACACATATAACGTCAAGATTTAGATCACTTGAAACTTTCTCTAAAAGCTGTATTTTATTTGACATTCCCTGGAAATTCTGATGATAAACGTTGAACTTAATCACTAGGTCACTAGGCCTTTTGCCCATTAGGTAGTCACAGAGTTTGTTTTGCTTTCCAAATTTAAATTAACTGACGGTCTTCTCTTTGTCACAAATTTAGAGAAAAACACATTGTTAGGCCAAAATTACCGAGTGTAGATTTCATTTAGGAGATGAGATGGTATGCCTATCTTAAAGGATGAGTACTCTTCCGGGAATTTTGAGTTCAACTTCTCCACTACATAACTTGCTTCCTTGTAAGTACGAAGAATGTAAATCAGCTTTACAGAAACATGTCTTGAAAATAAATGCCACCGAAACCAAACCTACTGAAAGAAATAGAAGTAAGAGGAATTTTCTAATGGCATAGTTCATTGATTCATAATAATATCGAAAATTAACGTAAAATATGATTATAAAAAAATCTCTTACCGCTGTCCACAACTATAGGAGTAACTGTATAATAAGTTACGTTTAAAAACATAATTGACTGAAGTAAAAGCGTTTGCACAATGTGTTTGAATCGTATTCACAGTTATCGCGGAGCCGTGTTCACGTTTGATGTGATAAGTTGCTACTAATGCCACCATCGATCACCTGTCTGAACATACGACCACAGATGTTCGCTTTGTATACTCTCTACACCTCGGATAATGTGTATTCTATGACTCTCCGCAATATATCCATTGTAGTCTTTCTTGGGTTGTGAGAATTGGTAGCCCATATGAAACAATTTATATGCCTTTGGAGGAAGACGGTCGTTAGAAGAGAAATAAATAGGGACTAATATAATATATATATTATATACTATATTAAAAGTACACTTGACTTAAAAATATAAGTTTGATTGCCCTTTTTATACGTGTTTGTTTTTAAGTGCTATATAAATCAATATTTATATTTTCATATTCAGTGTTTTTATAGAACAGGAAAATAATACTACAAAGACAGGGTGACACCGATAACACCATTTGTAGTTTTATCGTGTCTATTTGTTCTAAATTGTTCGGGATAGTGACGATGTAAATTGTGTGGTAAGGAATATCGTACAATGTATTTTAAAATGATTCTCGGTTGTTGCACATATGTAACTACTTATATCAGGTTAACTCTTGGCGATGGAAAATCAAATTTTGGTGTCGTTGAAACCGTTAAAAAGTTTATTTCAAATTAACTTTATTAAAAAGATATTTTTTGTTTATTTTAAAGTTATTTTTATAGCTAATTAAATTGGAAATTTTGAATTCTTGAACATTTTTTACTATGTAAAATTTTAAACATTAACACTGTTTCGAACAGCTCTTGTGATTTTTTCGTTTTAATTTGTAACTCATGCATAGTTTTTTTTTATTTATCTATTTTTAAAACTAAATTTTATTTTGGAATGAATAAGTTTCATCCAATACAATATTTGATTCTGGCATTAATTGATTGTTGCAGTTTTGAGAAACTTTTAGCAGGCAAGATTGAACACAGATGAATCTTACCCATAAATGATACAATATCAGTAGTTCAAGAGACTGTAAAAAGCGGACGTAGGAAAGAGCCAAGAAAGAGGAAGAGACATCAGTCTGGGGATTTGGCGAGACTTATAACCGAGGAGAGGGAAGCTTTGTTGGACCGTCGTCGTTGGCTCCTTGCTCCTGGCTGGTGATTGTGTCCTTGGAATTGTGTTAGAATTCATTTACCGACTGTGACTAACTGGTTAAATTTTGTATAGTTAAAATTACAAATTTAAACCTGAACAATTCATTACGAAGCCACTGGAAAATTGAATATTTGCTACTGCACTAGCAGCTACTGTGGAAGTAATTAAACAATTTTCACTACCGGCATATCGTTTTATTTAGTCAAGAGTGTCATTTATTTTATGTTTTATTTCGTGAAAATAACTATGATAATTTAAAATTAAGCATATATTGGTTTTGTTAAGTTCGAAATAATAATAGAGTTTGAGTAGAATAGTATGTGTTGTTAAAAATCACAGGAATTATAAAACCGTATACAAACTAAGACCACGCTGACGTGCGATGTGCGTGACGACAATATTTTTTAATGATATGAGATGCGTTTGCTAAGAAATGAAGAAAAATAATATACTTTTGTGTACTATATGTTTGATGTATTTTGGTTGTAAAACAATTATTTTAGATACCGTTTTGTTAAATAATGCGAAACAATAAGCCCTTTTTTGAATAAGTATGCCATTACAAGTACTCAAATTGATTATTAATAAAATAGTTATAATATATTATGTAAACTACTAAATTCGTATATATTACTTATATCTTATGAACTGAGAGTTCTTTTGACTCTTTCTATAAACAGTCCTTAAAATATGTTCTAGTATAATAAGTAATTTGGCTACCTACTGATCGTTATTCTGAAACAAATACTTGAGAGCTTGATCCATGTTTATTTTATTTTCAATAGTAAATCCTTAAACAAATTAATTTTAATAATAATAAAGAAAATCATTATATTCAACAACAAATACAATTGGTTTTGCGAGGATAGTAACATTCTAAAACTACACTTAATAAATAGTAGTTACGATAATGTAAAATCAAATAAATAGCATAACAACATACCATTAACAACGTTATTCTCTTAGAAGAACAAGGGTTGAGGAAAAACAACTAATGTATCTGAATCGATATTACAGCAGAAAGAATAACTCCGAAAAAATAATAACAACTAGTTCTGCAAGTTAGTGAAGATTAAAAAGCTAGATTTAAATGAAAAATAACAAATTTAAAAAAGATTTTAAAAAAATAGTTTATACCAATTTAAAAATATCGTTATAAGAATGATTTTACTGATTTTAATGACTTTACTAAGAATGATTTTTACTGATAGCTTGTGATGAAGACCAGTGAGTCTAGTCGACATAGATTGCCTTGTACCATATTTCATGTACGCGCAGTATAAGCACCAATATATTTTGTCACGTTGTGAGACGCAATTTATTAAAACCTTTTTTGTAAAATTTATGTGCAATCTGATGACATCTGGTTGAATGTTCTACTTCAAATACAAGCCCAAACATCGGTCAAAGGCCGAAATAACCAGTCCAAACATTGTTAGATCTCCAGCTACAGCAAGTTCATCAACCCGTAATTGTGTACCGCTTACAAACAACATGGTTGCTATTATTTTATATACAGATTAAATGGAAAATGTTTGCCATTCTAGGATTTGTGCTAAAAGCACATACTAATATTTGGACGAATCCAGGTATTCATTAATCTAAATTATTTATAATTCCTATAGTTATCAGATTAAGGGATTACAGTTATAAAGATTAATGGACGGTAAAAGCAATAATATTTTAATAATAATAACATTTTGTTTGTAATCCATTTTATTCTGATACCTAACGAATGCTCTAAGGCAAAGTACTTTTGTAATATGCATATGTTTTTTACCAAATGTTTAATTGACAAATTGTAATATCGTCAGTATATTTGTTGGTATTAACATCAAATTTGTGGATTGTTTATATCAATTATCACTACACTTCCCAAGAAACATTAGCATGTAGTTTATAGCTATCTTTAACTTGAACACCAGAAATCAAAAGTAGACTCGTCACCGAGGCTTGGCCGCTCCCCATAGACCGAGTGGTGATTGCTACTGGGACCGAACCGTCGTCTTGCAACTAAAGCAACGTCACTTATTTCATATACAATTTTAAACTAGATGATATTCACTGGTATGTATAATGAATTCAGCGTTCCAGTTCTAATCTTATTAAACTTAAAAACATCGAATAATTTATAGCATACCAAATTAAATATAAACATATCGTTTATTTCTAGAAAAAGTATTAACATATTCAGATATTTTTCAGCCAAACGAACAATAAGTTTTACTATTACAACTATAAGAATCGTTCGTACACAATGGGATCATAAAAGTTAACAAAAATAAGTGATGCCAAAAAACAAAACACAATCAAACGTATTTAATATGAAGTGTCTTTTAGATAATTTTTTTTAGACATATCAATGAATATAATACTGCTGATTTTGTAACGTGTTTTATAATATCGGTGGTAAATCTGGATACCAAATTTTAATATAATTTTAATAACGAAACTCTGCCATGTAGTCCAAATGTATTTATGTAAGATTCCTCCATGAGATAATCATAAAGTTAGGCCCAAGCTGAAATTAGCCATTTTGTTTGAAAAATAGAAAGGGATGTAATTAGAGACGTTTTGAAACTGATTAAATATATAGTACATTTGATCATCCAATATTATAATTCGCATGTTAGTTTCCAAAAATATATTACTAAAAAACTGATAATTTTTCCTTGTAAATAGTTTACTCTAGCAAATGAATTCCCTACTATATTACTTTATTTCATTAAGTTGTCTTGGAAAATTACACTTTAGCTTACACAATAACTTAGGTATGAAAATATCCTGGAGATACTGGAGGGCTGGATACCCTTAATACTGTTATTCAACATCAGTTAACTAGCACAAATTAGTCTTAACTTCTTTTGATTATAATTTAAGTAGTTTCACATGTTGTATCTCGTAGAAGGCAAACCTTTACGCTAACAGTGTCTGTTACCAATTTTTGGCTTGAAACTTACATATACTTCAGTTGCATAAAGTTTAAATTGAAACGTTGTGCACATTGTCCGGATTTAGCTTTGATTGTTAGTGAATTAGTGGCTATGGAAAGTGAACTATTAGCATGACCCAGACGGTAAAACTTCAGCCCGGGACCACCAATTGCACTCTTTCAATAGAAGGGGGAGGAAATAAATATTTTACATTGACCTTGATTTACTGCTTTGCTTGAAACAGTTTACCTTTGCTCTCAAAAACCATTAGAACTGCAAAGGCAAAAAATGGTTTATATATACTATCTAACTGTTACATACCAATGAGGTTTTCCCCAACAGACCTCAACTGCTAAATGTTAATAATATGCCCGGATGATCTTTTCTAATTTGGTAAAATATAAGATGATATACTACTCATCAAACTGTCGCAATAGTTATTAAAACAACATACCCTTGAATATTTGCCTACCGGTATGGACATAAGAAGATAGTGTAGACATTTAAAAAATATTATATTCAAAGGTATATGTGTTATTAAAAGGCTAAAGGCCAAACTTACTGAATCAGTATGATGAATTACACATTGGATAATACAAGTAACAAGGTGCAACTTGTTTTAGCGAATTTACCCTATAGGGAAGAAGCTATTACCGTAGGTCTCATGGTAAGACTTAAGCCCGAGACCATGACAACTTTTCATTTTGAGGTCCCCAGATGCCAAAAACACCATTCGTTCAAATTTATATATACATGTGTCCGTAAGCACGATAACTCTCGTAAAAAAGGTCCGATCTTAATTAAATTTGGTACAAATGTGTAAAGTACCATTTATTTGAACGAGTTCGAAAACCAGATGAATCGCATCATCCGAAGGGGGGTTTTGGGGGGTTTTGTGGACAGTTTTTTGGAGTTTTCACATATAATTTTAATTTAAATCAAATTTTAATTTATACCATTGAAATCAGCTTACAAAAACAAACAATTTGGTATTTTGATCATTGCTCTACGTCAATTGGTTACCGAGATATTGAAAGTGCTAAACACAGTACGTTGTCTAATGTTATTCTTATGGAGAAAAAGAAAAATTGTATATCTCGCTTATTTATGAATATAAACTGGCGAAATTTGGTATATGGCTTGATCTGGTTGTGGTTTATTGTTGTTTGCACAAAAAAACAATTTTTCGCCAATGTTTCCTGTAGCAGCAAACCTAGGTACTTGGTCCCCATGTTATTCTTATGGAAAATACTTAAAAATGTTATATATCGCTTATTTATGAATGTATATCGATGAAACTTGGTATGTGTCTTCACTAAGATGAGTTCTATTGATATTTGCATAAAAACCCATTATTTTGTGTTCCTTGTTGCAGCAAACCTGCGTACTCATCCCCAATGTTATTCTTATGGAGAATAATTAATATTTTAAATATCGCTTGTTTGTGAATACATTTCTTATGAATCCTGTTAAGTGTTTTAATGTGTTATGTTATATATTCATTGGAAATTCGCTGAGTATGCAGGTTTGCTGTGACGGGAGTATTTAAAGTCACAAGGTGGTAAAACTGTATCATGTTTTTTGTGTGTGATGTTCGAGGGTCTTCTACACAAATTTAAACTCATTTAAGTCGTTTAGGATAATAGAGGAATTAATAAAGACAAAATAGAAATATTACCTCATTCAAAAATAAATATTTTAAGAACAATTTAATCAAAACGGCAATGACGATATTATTTATTCATCGAATAATAGTAGTTAACTAAATCTGAAATCCCATATAGGTCATGAGTCGTAATAAATCACACGTCACTTCCACAATAGCCTATTCACATTATGTATGGAGTGGGGATTAATAGAGTAAGAAGGTGTAGGTCTGTGTAACACATAAACCATTACTCCGTGTCATTGACGTGGATGAAGAGAGAAGAAGCTTCATCCAGCCTTTGTCCATAAATCTTGAAGGAAGACTTGCTGTCAGGTGCCAATGTCGAAAAATATCACGTTCTAATTGGTGGTTATATCTGGATATTCAGTAGGTTCAAGAAAACTATGTTTTCTGTACTACCGAACGCACGATCTTGTTTTATGGAATTGCATTTGAAAAATTTGTACTTCAAATGTTTTAGTTCTTATGTGAAAAGAACTTAGTTTTCGATATATTTTAAGGGCTATGTATAATACAGTACGTTTTTATCGGAAAATGAAATGTCGGTTGTTTGTATATCCTTTTACGAATCTTAAGGTCAGAGTCGTATACTTTTACTTCGGCTCGAGCTCTCTAAGGTTATGGAAATGTATTAATATTATAAAGAAAGATCTAATATTTATTTAAACTTTAATGCTATTTTTCCAAAACAGTTAACAATTGTTCATAGAAATATACAATACAATATTTAAATTGAAAAAAACTGTTTAGAGGACCGGATTAAATTTTAAATAATAATTTATGATCTAATAAATTTATTTAGCACAGATTGAAAAATACGGTCATCTAAAGTAATTGGAAGAAAAACATCTAAAAACCTTGATACGCCTAAACAGGATGTTTTTCAAAGAGGTGTCAAGCGGAAATTTACCTTAATTAGACTTCAAAGAGGTTGCCGCCGGGTGTGAAATTCCCTCACAACTAAATAAACATTGGTTCCCTTACAATTAGACCTCTAAACAAGATTGTCGTACACAAATGATTTAATGTTGTTTGTAGTATAACAAAGAGAATCAATGTTGAACAAATCCTAAAATATTCTTAGATCGAGTATGCAGTTAGTATGTAAAAATAAAACTATTCAAACAGTATCTCGTTTTTTAACAGTATAGTTTATTAATACAAAGTGGTTTAATTGTAACCTAAAAACCCAAAAATTAAATGAATGGAACTATAGTTATTGGTAATTTTTCAGAATAAACGGCAAATTTGACAATCCAATAACATTTTATCGAATTTCCCCAATAGGGAAGAAGCTATTGCTTCATATTGATGTGGTCTATTGATATTTGGTTAAAAAAATACTTTTTTTGTTGACAATTTCCATAGTAGCAAACCTACGTACTCAGCCCCCATGTTATTCTTATGGAGAATAAGTAGATGGTTATCTCCGTTAATTATAAACATAAATTAATTAAACTTTTTATATAGTCTTCCCCCACAGAGAGAATGCGTGGAAATTAATGATAATTTTTAAATTTTCTGCAGCACTATGACTGGAAAAATTTAAAAAAAAAACGCCATATTCATGTTGTGAAACACATGGTCCGTTTTTGCGAAAAGTTAAACTACAATAACACTTTTTGTAAATTAAATATACCATAAAGTGAAAACTAATGTTTTAAAAACATATTTATAAACATATATACAAACAAACTTAAAAGTTATTTGCAAGTATAGTTCAATGTGAAACCTAAAATACCTAAAGTTTAAATGTAGTTATAGTTAAATACCTAAAGTACTTAAAACTTATTTGTGAGTTGAGTACGAGGAAACGACTAAAGAAGGTTGAAGATACAGATAATTACGGCTCTCATTCGATCGCGGTCTTTATAACTCATTGTATAGCGAACTGCTTGATGCTCTTCTAATTTAAATGAACAATATCAATGGTAAATTGACAGTTAAAATCTCTTTCGATCAATCTCATTAAATGTAATTTATGATATTTATAATCAACCTCCTGAACATTGTTTACGTATTTAATAAACAACTTTTAAAAATCATGACGATAAATATATTTTTGCCTATATGTATGTACCAAAGTCACATTTAGTAATGATCCCACTGACTTAAGAAATGATCAAAACCCTTAAAATTACAATAATATTATGTTAATATTAGTACGATTAAATACTAGTAATACAGTACTGCTTCAAATAACATGATTCAGATATATCAAACAACATTTTATTTCCTTCTCTCAAGACAACGAAAACAAAAGTAAACAATTAAATTCAATAACAGCTGTGCTTTTACTCATATAGTGAAAACATAACTTTAAAAAACAGTTTTGTTCATTACATGCATTAAGATGCTAACCTTTTTTATTCCTTGGGTAAACAAGTATTGTTTTGAACATCTTTTCAGTCCTAGGACAAAAAACAAAAACAACAATTTATGACACTTTTTGGTTGATATGGATTAAATACATGTAAATAATGAAAAAATATGTAACAGCTGTTTGTTTGGAGTAGCCACATCATGATGGAAGCAAACCTTTGAAGTTAGTCACAGACAAGTAAACAAATAGTTTTTGTGCAATTGTTATCTTAATATTGTTTGCAGAATGACAACAAATACAGATTATCACTAGGGCCAAAAGGGGCTTATACTATTAAATGGAAATAATCTATTATACATTAAAAAAAGTTGAGTAGTACATACCCATATAACATCGTGTGGTGTAAATATTAGATTTTTTATGTCAAGCTACTCTTCAAATTGTAATAATAAAAAAAATAAAAGAAAATAGTCTTGTCATACTGATTACAGATTGTTCAAATATACACCATCCTTATAATAGATATAAAATTCTGTTTGGTACTCTTATTTTTATTTGCTTTGATCAAATGTTCGAAGGAGCTTCCTAAATAGTCCGACATGAAAGACCAATTGGACAAGACAGTATTGTAATACTTTTAAAACCAGCCGGCCACGGACTCTGAATAAAACATGCCCTCAATCAGAGCAGATATGTGGAACAAGTGACTTGGTGAGTTGAAGTTGCACGACTCACACAGCAGCAGGCTAACCTCACCGAACTGCTCAAGTTTTGTAAATGGAATACCAATATGTTTAAAATAAATACATTTACCATCAACAATAATATATTGCGTGTATCCGAATTCTTGAGACCCCTTTAGAAAATGTGTACCTTGGGTCACGTAAAAAAAAACCGCGTATAATCGTCTGTCTTAACCGGCTAGATTTGTTTCTGTTGGTCTGTTTGAGGTTTTTACAAATTATTCAAAATAGATACTTTGCCAAAAATATGTATCTTAGTACGGACAAATTTATACAATTTGTTTGTTTTTTCACTTCAACAAAACTTATTTTTTTCTTATTCTTATTTTTTTTAATCTAATTTAGCATATATTAGATTAAATATAGTATTTTAATTGTGAAAATATACCTGTATGATATTAATATATGTAATGGACAAAATTGATTGTGAGAAAATAAAGTATTAATAATTAATTATGTTTTCTTTATGTTATTCTTGTTTTATATAATTGTTATAGAAATAGGCTTCGAGTTTTTTTACCAGTCCCCAATATTTTTTTCATATTGAAACGACCAAACTTAAAAAAAATAATTCACACACTTGTTTTGTCGTTTAAGTATGCCAAATAAAAAAATTATAATATCATTTACTGAACTGCATTAAAATTATATGTATTTTAAACGTAATCAATTACTTACAGATTAATTCTGTTATTAACGAATTACTGTTCATTTTAACACTTTTGCTGCGTTTGACATGTTTAAAAATTAAAATCTCATATGTTTCAATGTTGAGCAATGTTCAGATTACGGGACACCCACAGCGAATATATTAATACGATGCCATGAAAGATGATTGATTATTGATTCAAGATAATCATAACCAACGAGGATTATTGTGATACCAAAAAATAGTGTTTTTGTAGAATTTTAAATGATTCACTGGGTAAACGTGATATCAATATTTAATACATGGTTCGATAGCTACCTTCAACTTGATTACGCTTAAATAAACTTTGGTTGGTTCTCGTTTGAAATGAGATTAAGTTAAAAATAAAACCTTTATTTCCGAATTATTAAATGTCCTCAAAGCTCATTATTTCTTACCCTGAATCACACTAAAAACTAGAGCTACTTGGCTTAGACTTGGGAATAAAAATTGTGTGGAGGGCGTTTCTTTTTATAAAGAGGTGCCGTTTTTATTTTCCTCAACATTCACAATTTAAACATTAAGAAATTAACATATCTGTAACAGGAGAAACTAGCCAGTTCCTAAACACTGTATTAGTGTAAACTTTAAATAGTAGGCTAATTTACTCATGCAATTTAGTTATATTATTAATGATACTTAACCAAGACCTCAGGATGTCAGTAAAGAGTCCTCAAGAAGAGTTCATATTTTACCTTCAGTAAAATCGTTTGTGTAAATTATGTACTAGTGGGATGAATTTGAATATTCTCCTAAATAAACCGTTAGGGGGAATTTGCCAGAGCATTTACGATTGTAAACTTATCAGTCATGAACTTTTGAAATAATATTTTCCATTTTTAAATAAATTTAAATTAAATGCTGATGGTGTCTCTGACAATTTTATTATATCACCTATATACAAATGCTGTTTTACTTACGTTACTCAAGTTTTGTTGGATGAAATATTCATTGTTCTAAGTGCTTGAACTCATCGAGGAGACACGATGTTTTCAGTAGTCTTTTCCGTCTCCGAGGATAAAGTTTTGTTGGTTAACAGCTTATTGGGTAATTACTGAACTGCATGGGCATTTACATTTGGACAGATTTCTTAGAGTGAGAAACATGTGGTCAGCAGTTGTACTTGGCTACCTGTAGCCTATTAAAATTTTTATATTATTGCAATTGTAGTAATATATAAATGATGTATAACTCATACATCAATATGTTTGTTTATGTTATAATAGATATGGATATATGGTTCTGAAAAATTAAGTATCATCTTTTCATTGAGTTAACAAAACAAATTTTAAATATTTCATTTAATATGTGAACAGTTATTAACGCTTAGAAGTTTAAAAATTAGTGTCCAAAACCTAGATAGTAATTTTAAATCAAAAGTATTTTAGCGGTAGACTTACCATCGGTTTTATGATTATATACTAGTATAACAAAACCTGAACCACTTCATTTCACGCTATATTGATGAGCTAATTAAAAAAGAATTTTTCAGCAGGGTATAATTAACTTATAAACCTAAGCTCTATTGTAAGAACGTTATATAATTGTTAGTAATTGAATCCTATCAATGAAACTTTACGTGAATCAAACTAACCGTTTCTCAGTTATTATATTCTGCGAATTTAAAACAATGTAAGTTCTTACAAAAACATAAAGGAATGCTTTAAAAAAATATTAACCAAAGATGTTTAATTTAAGTACAAATAAGGATAATAAAAGGAACATTGGATTTGGTTTAACAAACACAGTCGTAACGCAGATATAATCTTAACTGCCAATTTAATAGCGGAGATGGCATTTGCTGCTTTTATGCGGAGAGTCATCTTGATTGTTGAGAGTGATTTAATTTCAGCCAAAGGCAAATGTTGAATTTGTTCATCGTATCAATATACGAAATTATAAATTCTGAATAAATTATTTAATTGAGTGAAGTATAACAAATATCACAATTTACCAACTGGACTAAAGCTCATTTGATTCACAACATTAATTAAGAGGCTGGATACGATTTACAATCATCGGAAAACGGTATTTTTATTTTAAATAATTGTGTACAAATTGAAAGTATGTGCATTTTTTTATAAACACTGCAATAACATCCAATTTTAAAAGTTATTGCGTATACGTTAACAATAGATGTATTTTGTATGTGTTGCTTTTACTTACTACTCTTGTCTTGCAATTTGTCATGTCCTATGTCATATTTTAAGTTGTTCTGCTTATAAATATAAATAATTGTCTATACATTTTTACCTTGTTTTATCGATTACAGTCTATTTTATTTTTTAATTTGAACGATTTCTTTCAAAAATGTAAACAACTTTTTTCTGACTTTCTTCCAAACACAAGCAATAGTGTGTTTATAATGATTATCGTGTAAAATTTATGGTGGCGGTTGTTGAAGCTGTTCCTTGTTTTATAATGACCCATATTTTCTAGTTGACTATGTAAATGGTTTTAAATAATGGCTATGACAAATTTAATCTCGAATCTTTTCGCCCCAACAAAATAAATAGAAAATACTCGTATATACAATATAGTTTGGTTAGAGTTAAAATAAATTATAGCTTGCAACTCTGTACTTTAATTCGTTTGCGCCTGTGCGTGTTGGGTGCGTGTGTTCTGAATCTTTAAAACTTGCATATAAATGTTTACATTCATTGTAATTTATAAAATATAAACATATAATGTTCCTTTTGTATATTATAACAATGTTATAGTTTATTATTATAATTAGCTATAATTATAATTAATGCTATAGCTTAGTATTAAATAAGCTACCTTTAGCATAAACATAACCTCGGTTTTTTATCTTAAGTTAGTCTTTATTTGTTTGTATGTTATGTGAATTATTGAGTGCAACGTTGTGATGAAGAGAGTTAAACATTGAGTCGGCCAAGTGCACAGGCTGCTGCCTATGAGGAGGGTTTTTTGTAATATTTACTGTTGTTAATACTGTTGTTACTGTAGTTAATATAAATACCCCCGTCGCAGCAAACCTGAATACTCAGCGAATTTCCAATGGAGTTATAAATGTATTAATACTACATAAAGCCACTTACCAAGTTTCATAAAAATATATTCACAAATAAGAGATATATACAATTTTAATTATTCTCCATAAGAATAACATTGGGGCTGAGTACGCAGGTTTGTTGCAATAAGGGACACATTAAATACGTTTTTATGCTGATATCAATATAACTCAACTAGGTGAAGTCGTATACCAGTTTTTATTCATTTATATTCATAATTAAGGAGACAGAGCATTTAATTATTATCCATAAGAATAACATGGGGGCTGAGTACGCAGGTTTGCTGATACGGAAGAATTTGGCAAAAAAATTTTTGAGCAATATTAACCACAAGGAGATGAAGCTGTATACCAAGTTTCGTCAGTGTACATTCATAAGTAAACGAGATATAAAAATTCTCTTTTCCTCCATAAGAAAAACATTGGACTGTGTGTGTGTTTAGCACTTTTAATATCTCGGTAACCAACTGACGTAGAGGAATGATCGAAATACAAAATTGTGTATTTTTTAAGTTGAATCGAATGGTGAAAACTAAAATTTGACTATTTCAAAAATGATATGTAAAAAGTTCAAAAACCCCATTTTTGGGGTGCATAACCCCTCCAAAATACCCCTTCGGATAGAGCGATCTGGCTGGTTTTCGAACTTAAAGTCATAAATTTTGCTTTACACGTTTATACCAAGTTTCATAAAAATCGGATCATTTTTACGAGAGTTATCGTGCTCACGGACACACACACACACACACACACACACACACACACACACACACACACACACACACACACACACACACACACACACACATATATATATATATATATACAGTTTGGAACGAATGGTGTTTTTGGGGTCTGGGGACCTCAAAACGAAAAGTTATCATGGTCCCGGGCCTAGGTCTTACCATGCCGACTACGGTAATAGCTTCTTCCCTATAGGAGAAATTCGCTAAAACTGTAAATTTTGCACTCATGAGCACCATTGGAACTGACCGACGAAGGAACAGAGCTCTAGTGGACAATGGTTTGAGATAGCTTAGATAATCTTACAATGCCAAAAGATAGCTAGAAAATAACTACAGTCAATTTATATTGTCCTTATAAAACCCATACCAACCTTGCCCTTAATCGTAACAGATATACAGACGGAAATTTTTTAGTCGTAGTTTAATTTTGTAGTCTGATCTATAAAACATTTAAAATTAATAAAATAATAAATAAAACTAACTTTATGCAACATTACTATTACTAATGTTTGAACAATATTTGGTTGTCACATCACAATGTACATGGTAATGAAGCAGGTGATAAATGAGGTCTGAACGTAACCCCTACCGTACCTACAGCCCTGGAGTTCGTTTAGAGTGATAAGTTACAGCAAATGGTTCTATCGATCAGTTGTGGAAATATACGACCAGACTATGTTTCTCTTTAATATTTTATTTTTCTACCGCTACAGCAAATGTTTACAGGCTATTGAAATCCTAACTAAACTTTAACAAATTCATCTAGTTAATGACGAGACATATTGTACTATTCAGAAAAATATACAGTTTAGAAATTTAAGGTGCTAAGTTATAATACAACTGTTTTAATGTCATGTGTTAATGAGGGCAAGTTTATATTTAGTATTATGCAATAGTATGTATTAGTATGTATTAGTATTTAGTAATATGCTAGTTTAGTAGATTCTTAAAAATCCCATCAAACCGTTTTAAATAACTTCATGTCTTACACCTATTTTTAAGATAACGTTACACAACTAAACTGTATATTTTAATCAAATGAGAACATTTGAAAGATTAACTTAGTGAAACTTGAAATCTGAGATCAAGTTTGAGCATGGAACTAAAATGTCTGAAACGACCATTATACACTTATAGAAATGTTGTTAGGAAGCATTAACACCATATTCCCAGACTTATTAATTTCCACTTTATTCCCAAAGCCCATTAAGCTTAAGCTACTTTTAACAGTTACAACAATCTAAACTGTGGAAAATCAGTAAACTATCCTATTCCAATGCTGTTGTGAAGCTTTGTAAAAGCTTGCCAAATTGTAGATCACTCATCATGTACAGCACTAGTATTCACTGTTTTAAACATATAATGCAATGCAAGCATATCTCTCAATAAGGGTGGTTTTATAATTGTTTTTATGCTCCCATCAGGTTCGTAGAGTGCAGTATATCAAAGTTTATCAATATCATGTTTGAAAAGAAAAAGATCTTCAATTTATTCTTCGGCTTGAATAGTTTATGCCATACTATGGAAACAACAGTTGACAATATGTCCAACTGTTGTCTTTGTTTTTCAATTCTGCGACTAAGTGACTACTAGTCCATGTGATAACCCCTCTAGGTTACTAGGACTTCTAGTTTATTAGAATACGGGTTCAGGTATCAATATGGCATTTCAGTCGTCCTAATGACGGTTTCCACATATTATAGTGACAATGGCATCACTCGAGGTCCCTGGTATTGTGTAGTGTGAGGGTAATTTAAACACAATTTTTCTAACTTTATTTAAGCTTAGGCTAATGACGTCGTTCTACCGTTGAAAAATAAATATCCACAAATTAAAACTTCAATGTTATACCTTACATAAAATTTAGAATGACAGTTGTGATTATAACAATGATGATTGTAAAACAAACACTCTTGACAAATACAAACATTGCTAAATTGAAGGTTATTCATTATTCTTATTCATTTTTTAAACTTGAACTTAAAAATACCACTATTGTGTTAATTTTACTCCTTGCACAAAAACAGTAAATGGAAAACGAGTTCGCACGCAGCACGCTGACGTGAGGGAAGTGAATTTCCACAAAAACAATTTTAAAACCTAAAATTAGTCTAAAAACATATTTGTATTCCAATTTTTATTGAAATCTGAAAACATTGATTTTTTGGCTGTTCTGATGCTCCTGGTTTCATTTACCTGCAAAGCTGGGAATACAATTTTGCGCATTATATTGTTAGAAGAAGGTCCAGTCAGGCTTGAAAGTAGGCGTGAGGTTGCTGGGGATGATAAAAGTACTCTAACAAAGGAGTAGCAGGCTTTTCTAGTCTAAAACCCCCATAAGACAACGTACTGTGTTTAGTCTAAACACATTTTCTTTAATAACTCGGTAAATATTTATGCTAGAATGATGAAAGAGGGCTTAAAACTTTTGTCTCACTAATTCCCATCTTTTTACATGCATTAATTCTACATTTGGGGCTTTTTAGACCCTTTTTGGGCCCAAAAACTCGAAATTTGGAAAATTTACCCCCAAAAAAGGGGTTTTGAGTTTTACGATTCTTTTGCCCGACGAACTTGTTCAACTGATTTCAGAAAGGAACGTCCCTACCAAATTTTAAGTTAATCGGACAAAAAATGCGACCGCTAGAGTGCAAACACACACACATATATATATATATATATATATATATATATATATATATTTATTTATATATATATATAAAATTTTGAACGACCCCCCAAAACGTGTTCAGGGGGTCACGTTAGGAACTTCTATGGTGGTCCCGGGCTTAAGTTTCACCGTGCGGGTCATGCTAATAGTTCACTTTCCAAAGGAAATTCACTAATAAACATGTTATGCAAGTTTGCTTATATAAGTCCTGTATTTTTGTTTTCATAAGATTTTTCAAATATTTAGAGGAAAGACTTCGATGAAAGCATTGTTTTCTCAACAAAGTTTAATAAATATTGTTCGACTACCCAAGGAGCAGAAACTTTGAACATTGTTCTCAAGCGTGAAATAGGTATTTTGAAGCCCTATAACATGAGCCTGTTCTTTCTCCTCTATAATATTCTTTTTACATTTAATGGTAACGATACTAAATATATTTATCACAAAAAAGTTACCATCAATTAATAGCTAAAGTTGATTAGTATATATTAAGTGCTGTTAAAGACTCCATATATTTTGAGTAACTATTAGTTTCGCAATTTTTATTTATATATTTCTGCATAATGTTACCCAAGATTTTAAGAATGCTGTAAATTCATCTAATAAATTTAATTTATCACTTCCTTAATCATTCGCCAACCAGAAATAGCTGCAACGTTGTTTGAATACAAACACTCCAAAACTAGTTTGAACCAGTCAAATTGGCTTGTTTGCACTAAATACTTTT
Source organism: Allygus modestus (assembly GCA_963675035.1). Taxonomy (NCBI): domain Eukaryota; kingdom Metazoa; phylum Arthropoda; class Insecta; order Hemiptera; family Cicadellidae; genus Allygus; species Allygus modestus. The sequence goes on from OY776114.1 coordinate 19,648,683, forward strand.
TTAATAGATTGTTAAAGCATTCGGCTACTATTAGTCAAACCTTAAATTAATTATAAAACTGTCAAGAAATAATGTACACAAACTAAATTTCAAGGAGCTTTTTATAAATTTGATGGAGTCATCTTTAATTTAAGGTTTTCAAAGTAAACTAAAATTATTGTTGTGTACTTAGGCCAATAATTAGTAATCACAGATTTTCTATGGTAAAACTATTTATAAAATTTAGCCACATATAAGTCCAATTCTTTCACTCTCCGTGCAATCAATCCACACATCTCCTCTGATTGAGGAATGATTTATTCAGGACTCGTGGTCAGTCAGCTTTAAAGTTTCACAAGATACGTTGTCTGACCGAAGAGTAAAGTTACAATATTTACTTCGTCACTACCTAAACTTAATCAGCATTTCATTATTCATTTGAAACAAGCCTTTCCTTTTAGGAGGAAATTTCCAGTCAATTCGTGCTATTGAAACTATAACTTGTTCAACCTTTCTTGGAAAAAGAGAGAGGAGTTTTATTTGTCGTATGTATTTAAGCTGAGGGAGATATTTACTGCAGAGGTCCCTCAGCGACCTATTAAATATTAGTTTTATAGGTACGAAAAAGATAGATGGTTCCATTTTTCTAGGCAGGTTGACCTCACCTGCTCTAGGTGAGCTCAGGATCACTTGTCCCGTAACCACTACCACAAGACAATTTCGTCAGAGGAATAGAAACAATAATATTTGGTCCGGGAGAATAATGTGAAAACAAAAGGTTTACCTGAGGTATTTTTACTAAAAACCTTTTTGTAAAACGGAAGTGACATCAGTAATGTTATTTGTCCTATTAGGTACTTTTATTTTTTATTTCATGTAGAGTGTCATTTCAAGTTCATTTTCACTACCAGTTTTGTTAGTATTCCTACAGTTGAAGTATTATCCACTCGTCTCCTATACATATACACATTCTGGGTGATTTTTTTAACAAGCTACTAAAGACATACAAACGTTATTTTCTCCATCATAAGAAGTTTTTTGATTATAACAATCGGTTTTCATGTGGTTTTAAATTTTTCAGAAAACTGTTTTTCCAATCTTCCCTGGCCATTTTTAAAACACGCAACTTTGGTCCTGACCATGGCTAGAGCTAAACAAATGTAATGTTAAAAATACGTTGCACGTCATATATTTCCAAAATACATAAAACATTATCTGATAAACAAATTAAAATAAATTATAATATCATTGCCTCTTCACGTTCTGAATAGTAACATCATTCAGGCCATACTGATGCAGGGCCTTCCGAGATTATTTATCTGTTGTGAACTTTTTTAATTGTGTTTAAAACTAGTTATAGTTTAACAAATGTTTACCAGTCATCATAACGCCATTTACGAATCAGTAAAAATAACTATTCGCCAGCTCGAAATACCTTAAAACTATTTTGAAACAGTAAAAAAAATTGAATTGATAAAATAAGTGAACAACCCTTTAATATACTTTGATAATATTACCTAAAATGGTCATACGTTATAGAAACTTTTAAATCTCTTACGACATACAAATGCTGAGTATAGCTTACACAAGTTTGTTTGCTTTCCTATTAATATAAAGATTTATTTATATTTGTTTGTTGATTGTTTGGCTGATTATACTCTTTTTTAATAAACCAGAAAAAATCTACCAATTTTGTAACTATTTTCAAAAAGATTAAAGGTTGTTGATAATAAATAGTTAACTAATTTAATAATATAAAAATCCATCATCATCATCATTCATCATCATTGTTGCGGATTAGGAAACCCCAGCATAGCTGCTAGTCACATCTTCCATAAGCGGGATTATTGTGCAGGTTACCGGAAAGATAGGATATATCTGGAAAGGAAAGGGTGGAATGGGACGGCAGCCAAATCGACCCTTCAGAGGCCAACTCCCGTGCCCCTGTGGCAGCTGGGATGAGGATCTCAAACAGGGGACCCACATTCTGCCCTCCAACTGGTCAACTCAACTGACAGGGTATCCATGTACAACAGCCAGGGACTATTCAATCTCAGGTTGGCAGGTGGGGACCAAACCCGGAGATTCTGTTCCTAACCGCTGCAAATGGAGGGACCAAAGGTGAAAGGGAAATTTGTCATAATGGACAGCCAAAAAACATATGTAATGACAACTTCATTTGCTGTACCCAATGTCAGCCTTAAAACTAGTATAGACTAGTTTTAAGGTAGTCCTGGACCTATAAAATTCCAACCTTTGATACAATTTTAAAGCCACTAGAAATGCCTATTTTATAACATTTATAAACTCAAAGTAAAAAATCTTTAAAATAAGTTCTTAAAATAAAACAATTAATTTAACTAAGTTACAAGCCGCGGGCAAAATCCTACAATTATTTTGGAGAAAGTATCTATAAAATAAGTTGAAATCTGTTTTTATATTTTGAATTTTAAAAATAGTAGATGAAATATTGAAAGAGATGAAGAACTCAAAAACTTGTAAGTATACCCAAGTGTTTCTGTAACTCGATAAAACATCTTTGCTATTCAATAATATACATGACATTATTAAAATAAATCGAAATTGAAATCCTCAATTGAGATATTACCACTTTAGACAAAGCATTGAGTGATAGTCAGTCATACTTGACCTTAAAACGACCACTGAAAAAACACACCTACAATATTATTTATATGAATTGTCTTTAGCAAAGTGGGTTGGATCTCGGTATAGGGATAAAACTGTTTTGATTCCTTGGTTGACTACACAAGTTGTCAACCTTCTTGTTAAAAACTGCTTAGGAAAGTTTTACTTTAACGTTGTGCTCTAAAAAATTCTCTGGCATTTGAAAACTAACAAAATGAAGTTAGAAAATGGATATAAACAATTCTAGGTTAGAAAATTATAGTCATGGTTGTGAAGATATTAAGAGATTAAGTTTATTTCACTTTACCTTTAAGACATCTCATTTTTCCTTTGAATACTCTTATAGTTTGTTATTTCCAAATTAGAGAATTTCAGTATGTGGTATATTAGATGCATTTTTCATGTAGGCCATACACCGCTTTAATATGATTATAATTACGTACCACTAATCGTTCATTTAAAATAAGAAAAATCAGCCTGTGTGCTAATAATGTTGATAAAGTCTAGTTTCATGAGTTCGTTACAATATTAAATATTACCGAAACATATCACCAAAATCCCTAAAAAATATCTAAACGCAGAAAAGATCTAAGCAATTAATGGAATACCCCTCCCCTTTACGCAACACAAAAAGTGAAATTTAGTGATTTTAGTTGCATATAATAAAGTAATATTAAACAGCATGTTGGTGAAGTTTCATGAAGGCCTATTTATATTTTTGTATTTTACAAGCGCAACATGGTTAAGAGAACTCGGTGATTACAACATTTCTGCTTCATCCGATTGAGGTTTTTATTATTCAATGGGGAGAAAATTGCTTTCCACTGTAGTAATTCAACTGGAAAACATTGCCAAATTGGGTATAAAACATTTGTTAACCTATCGGAACGGATGCAAGGTACTTGGTAAATTATTACACTACATCTATACACAAGTGGTTTACTACTATGATTGTATATACTATTATAAATTGTTTAAAATTAATCTTTTATTCATTAACTTTCTTAAAAACTATCACACAAATATTTAAACTTCTAACATTATATTGTAGATGCAGTAACTTTACAAGCTCAACAGGCAACACTAACAACCAAGACGGTTCAAAGAATAAATACCATCAACATTGTATAAGATAACCTTATAGATACGTTATTGTATAGATGTTCAATTGTAGTTTATATTCACTTATGAATATAATAGAATAAACATAATAGTATTATAAATGTGTAACAATATCTATTATTAATAAAATATATATGTATATATATATATATATATAATATAGACGTTGATTGTAATGTAATCGACAAATATAATAGTGTATATTCACTTATAGCCAGTCAATATTGTTATCAAGGTACACGTATTATATTTGTCGTCTTCATCTTACTTTATTTAAACTTAATTAAACAACTATTTCGGAAACTATATTAACTGAAAGTACTATAATAAAGAATGGTCCTGCATGTAATCTGCGGAGAAAAACATCTTCTGTGGAATGAGATTGTCTTGACCTGTTAGAGGAAAGTCAAAAATATTGTTTTCATTTTGGTCACGCCAACCAATCCGAGGGTTTTTCCTCCTCCATTAAAAAAAACAAACTCTTATGTGAAATATAAATTCATTAGACTTGAAACTACAATGAAATAAGAACAGATAATGCAAATAAATCACATTGACCACCTTGAATAATTTAAAGGTTACTAATACCATTATTTCGAACCTTCATCCAGATCATCACGGATTTTTCCTAGTTTAAATTAATATAAGCTTTGCAAATTAAAAATTAAAATTCTAAAATCACCAAGCTTCCATCATAAAATGTTAGATTAATTGGAACAATTCAGAAACTATATATCAGCTAATAGCTTCAAGTCCTATTAGCTTAGTTGGTTTTGGTAAAAAAAAGTAAAGAGAAAAAAATTAGTTAAACAAAGAAATGTGTTTATATAACCTAAATAATATTTTTAATTAATTCAGATAGTGAGTAAATTGGAAACACATTTATGTTAGAAAAACTGGGGGCGTTAATAATTTAAATCCCTGTTTCCTGAAATACAAGCTTCTATTTTCCTCTTTGACTGTAAACTTTTATTATTCACTTCCACCCTGACTGGCCTAACAATTGTTTCACCGTTTTAGGCTATTAAAATTCAGAGATTAAATTTAACCAAGTTAGATTAAATAGAAATAACCTTGAAACCAATATCTAGTAGCGTACATTGTGTTCACGTTTGTTATAACCCACTCTAACGAACTGCCGGAAGTGAAATGTTATTTAGTTACGTGTCATTTTTTTTAATTTCAAGATTTAAAATTCTGGAATTAGAGATAATAATAAATTATAAAATGTATTATTTTAACTTAGTATCGTATACAACACTAGGAGAAACACAACCCCAAAAATCGGGACTACAGTAGTAGGCAACTCTTGTAATCATACACAAATTGCATAGATTTATAATTTCGAATGGATCAATTTTCTACAGTAAATTCATGGTAAGTAGCATAACATAGGAATAAATTATATAACATTTATAATTAAATTTACAGATAAAATTGTACTTAAATTATTTGCATGTCAGATTAATTTGATTGGTCTGAAACCTGTTCGGTGTATTAAAATTCGGAATTAAATATAAAAATACGTTTTCATCTATTGAAAATTATTCAACAAATTTTAAAAGTGTTCTCGGGTTGTTTTTGCGTATGTTTTTTTTAATTGATTAAACGTGTTAAACAACTCCAGTTGATGCCCAAACATTTTAAATAACCTTTTGGATAAAATAGAATGATTGTTTTAAAAATTTAAAATAATAGTTCGGTGTCTTCTTATTTATTTTTATAACGAGACATAACCACAAGACCTACATTAGTTTTGGACTAGTCTACATTGGCTAAGCGGTTGATACTGGGTATTACCAGTTTCATCGTAATTCTGACGTACCATAAATAGTCTATTTCACAGTAGTCGTCAAAGGATAATTTAATAAAAGGGTAGCTTTAAAAGAGTAGATTTAATAAAACATGTTTCCTGACCACTAAAAACATACATATTTTCCAATAAAGAATTACTAATGATAACGCATTTGCAGTTGTATAATATACAATAATATATAACGGATGTTATTGGAGGATGGGGACTTCACCAGTTGTAACTGTTTTTAACTTAAACAAAGCTGTTCATCTCAGAAAGGAAAACTAACTTGTAATTATAACTTCCATTTTGAGTTGGTTGAGCGTTTATTATTCATTGAATATAAATCGCCTTTTGCAATTTAACCACAAAACGTACATAATTATCCTCATCTTTTCAGTATTATATCGTTTTCCAAAAAACATGTAGTTACATACTTTGTGCCATAGTCTTATTATTCTAAAAGGCTAGCATATTATAAATAAATTGACAATTAACAAACTCAACCCATTTTATTACCCACAAAGAATGTTAAAACAGTTGTGCTTAGAATAAATAAATTGTGTTTAATACTGTTAGTTATGCAATTTTTAAATGAGTTTTTCATTGTTTTTTGCCTTTACACGTTCAGTGCGGCACGCCGGATTTCCCGCGGTTGCCAAAAAAGGAAACAAATGCAATTATCCTGAATATACACGATTAACGCAGTGAATGCGTTAATACCTCATAACAACTAAAGCGATAGCATATTTGAAGAATTTCGTCTTTTTTAATAAAAGTCAATAAAATAAATAAACAATTGATTTTCGCGATATTCAGTGATAGTTGCTAAATTACAAATTATTTAAATCAAAGAAAATAAATTATAGTTTATAGAACAATTATCCCTGGATGATCAAGGAAAAATAATGAGTATACGTCTTCCTCTAGGTAAAACGTTAACGCGAAACAAAGTTGAAAGTATAGAGCCTTTTTTCTTTATGACCCACAAAGAACCTTATAACAGTTTTGCTGATAGTAAATAAATTGTGTATAATATAGTTAACTGTGCAATTTATAAATTAGTTTTTATGGAATTTTGCCTTATTACCTCACAATAACTAAAGCGGTAGCAAATTTTAAGAATGTAGTTTTTTTATTATAAAAGTAAATCAAATAAATAAACAGTTGTTCCATTGGGACATTAATGCAAACAGCATGTACCCGTGGGCGATGAGTCAGGCCATGCCGTATGGGGTTTTAAATGGATTGATCCGGACACTTTGACAGACATAATGGAAATACCAGATGACGGGCCTATAAGTTACTACCTAGAGGTCAGTCTTAAATATGGCTCGTCTTTGCATGATTTGAATAGTGAAATGCCGTTATGTCCCGTGGTCGCAGTTCCCCCACACGCAAGTCCAGGCCAAGAATATCTTTTGTGGTTCAAATATGAATTTTCCAAACTCATGTCGAACTCGTTATATGGCAAGTTTTTTGAGTGGGTGGATCGCCGTTTAAATGGAAAGGACGCAACAACTCCAAAACTAGAAGCCCCCGATGCACAGAAGAGAGGGTACGCAGGGAAAACATGGTACTCATAAACATGAGAATATAGAATACTGTTTATGTTAAGCCCTTGTAAGTCGGAGTAGCGATACTGGAAATGATTTAGATCAGACTGTACGATTTCCACTACGACTTTTTTTTTATATGGAGCCAAGGCAAAACTGTGCTAAAAAGATACAGATAGTTTGTACCACAGTATACAAACGGATGACTTGTACGAGGACATAAAAAACGATCCCGTGTTATCAGACGAACTTGACACGAGTAACTATTAGACCGACCATCCTCTCTACTCATTAAAAAAATCGAGTGGTCATGAGGTCGACAAAGATGAGGCGGAGTGGGATATCTCGACCGAGTTTGTTGGCCTGAGGTCTAAAGAATATCCCAAAAATAAGTACATCGTTCAAGAGAAAACGGAAGTAAATCGTGTGATGCGGTCAAAGGGGATTCAAAAAGCGGCTTTAAAGAGATATTTCACCTTCGATATGTACTTAGAAAGATTATATGCCAACGAGGATTTTGTTGTGGAAAATGTGTCGATCGTTGCACTTGGTCATGACCTACAAACAATGAAAATACAAAGAAAACCCTTAATCCTAAAGACCTAAAGAGATATATAATGCGGGTCGGAGCAAGGTCGTGTAGTTGGGTATATGATTTATGTAAAATGGGATTTACATACCGGCCGATGTAAATATGTATATATTATTTATATATACTAATGTTGTACATATAAGCCCTCAAAAAAGGGGAGGAGAATGTAAAATATGATTAGTGAGACGATAATCACAATGGTCTTGTAATTATATTTTAACCTTAACCGCAGAAATGTTGGTCCCAACCCCCGACAGGGAGGTCTTATATATATATTTTTTTTTATAGAAAAGAGATGGAGGAGATAGCGTCTGCGTTTGGTGGATTGTATAAGCGATTCACCAACAAGCCAACCGGTGATGTTAGCCTCGGCCAATCTTTGGTGGAAGCGGGGCGAGGTGTGGGGCTAATACTGTCGGATTTTTTTTTTTGGGGGGGGGGCTTTTAGCCAATATGCATGTAAAGTGTTTGTACACTAATACAAACAAAGAGAAAACTATATTAAATTTAAAATCGAAAAATAAAACATTATCAGATGAAAATCATATAAAAACGTTTTAAAAGAAATTCTAGAAAACCTGTTGCATGAACTAGACCAATTCGAGGTAAAAAACTCGAATTGGAGTTCTTTTTTATGTTAAGGGGGTTTAAATTGGCGTTAAAAAACACAGCATGGTTTCTTACACAGAAAAGTCCTGGTCCGGAAAAGTCGCCTCGAATATAGAAACATAGAAACTGGTCTGGGAAAGACACCCTCCGAATATATACCTCTGCAGTTGTCCTGGGGGAGGAAAAATCCTGGTCCGGGAAAATTCGCCACCATCACAGACCGATCCCTCCCGAATATATACTACTGACTTTTGCAACTTAATCTGTGATTAATAATTAAGGGATGGGTACTTAATACTCACCCTGAATAACATGTTTCAAACTCACCTTACTGTTAAATCAGAACATTTTATAAATATTTTGAGTTTACAGTGTTACTTTACACTTAAAAAAGACTTCATATCTTAACCGTATTAGTCTTAAAGAAGTAGCTTAGTGATATATTGCTTAGTAGCTTAGTTCTAATAAAAAAGTTGTTTGATATATTGCTCAACGTCACTTTGGTCAGACTGAGAATATTTTTTCTAGCACCGTAGTGGTAATTACTTCTCGCTTTGAGTTTAATAAAAACAGAAATAGATGATAATAAATAAGAATAAATATCAAAGCTATTTAAAATATGAGAAATGGAATTTGTTTTACTAAACGCTGCTGAGTTAGGTAAGGAAGTTGTCAGTGTATAAATCTAATTTTTATAAGGAGCACAAAAGCGCATTGTTTTATCTCTGGGTAAAACAAGAGATATTCTTGAATAAATTAGAGTCTGGAGTCAGATTTGGAAGAATTTATTGCCCAGGTGCTTTGTGCTAAGTTGATTCCTTTCAAGAACAACTTTATTATTTTGTAGTTTGGTTAGAAAAATAGTATAAATACGTCTCAGTAACTTTAAAATACCCCCGTCGCATCAAACCTGCATACTCAAAGAATTTCCAATGGATATATAAATGTCATAATACTACATAAAGCCACTTACCAAGTTCCAAAAAAATTCACAAATAAGCGATACAGTAGAACCTCGCTACGACGACCCTCAATAAGACAAAAACCTCGATAATGAGTCTGATTTTCTAATCCCCGTGAATCTCCCATAACGCTCAATGTCATAAATACCTCTATAACACGACTCATTTTCAAATAAATACCTCGATAGCACGTCTTTTTGTAATTTCATATTACTAATAAATAAACCTCTATAGCGCGTCTTTTCAAAAAACTGAACCTCTATAGCACGACACCCACCTCAATAACACGCTTCTTTGGGTAAGTAAACCATTATTACACGACTCTAACCTCAATAGCGCGCCGTTTTGCGTTACGGAACCTTTATAGCACGACTAAACCTTTCTCACGCATAGTTCCCACGGTTAGAACGGATGTTTTGAAGTAAACAACAACGTCTTGGTCCCAGGTCTCAACAGGAAAACCCCTTCCTCACCCCCTTTTCCATTCCGGCCTTTCCTTGTCTATCACGGGTCATATCAGTATTTCACAATAGGTTAAGGTACTTGTATTTAGAGTTTATTAACTCAATAATTTAGTGAACTGAGTCGGTTGATTTGTTTTTCTTACTGCCGTAAGTTCTGCATAGTATTTTATTGAGTAAGAAAACTTATCACAGTAGTAGGCCTACAATGAACAATTTACGGTAACATGAATTTTGTAAAATGAATATTGCAGCCTAATTATAAACTTTACTAAGCCTATTATTCTTGAATCAATTTTAATACTTGTTTTAATTACTGTATTGGATTTTTATATGACAATAATAAAGAATTTTGTTTTACTTGTACGTTTTTTATGTATGACTGATTTATACAGTAATTTTCTACTTAAAACACAACTTATAAGAAATGTTTCATACAAAATTTGCTTGGTATGTAAAAACTCTGTAACCTCGATAACACGTCTTGTTGTGAAAACCACCTTGATAGCACGACCCTCAATTACAAGTGCACCTCGATAAGAAGACTATTTTAAAGATCCCCTTGAGAGGCGTGTTATCGAGGTTCTACTGTATATACAATTTTAATTATTCCCCATAAGAATAACATTGGGGCTGAGTACGCAGGTTTGCTGCATCAAGGAACACAAAAAATGGGTTGTTATGCTAATTTGAATATAACTCAACTAGGTGAAGTCATATACCAGTTTTTATTCATTTATGTTTATAATTAAGGGAGACGTAGCATTTAGTTATTATTCATAAGAATAACATGGGGCTTAAAACGCAGGTTTGCTGCTACGGGGGCCTTTGGCAAAAAATTATTTTGTTGAGGAAATATCAATAGGCCACAACCAGATGAAGCCGTATACCAAGTTTCGTCAGTATACGTTCATAAATAAGTGAGATATAATTTTTTTCTTTTCGTCCATAAGAATAACATTAGACAACGTACGGTATTTAGCACTTTCAATATCTCGGTAACCAATTGGCGTAGAGGAGTGATCAAAATACCAAATTGTGTGTTTTTTGAGCTAAATCCAATGGGAAAAACTTAAATTTGACTATATCAAAAATTATATGTAAAAAACTCAAAAAACCCATTTTTGGGGTACAAAACCCTCCCAAAATACCACTTTGGATAGAGCAATCTGGCTGGAGCGATCTGGCTGGTTTTCGAACTTGAAGTCATAAATTTTGCTTTACACGTTTATACCAAATTTCATCAGAATCGGATCTTTTTACGAGAGTTATCGTGCTCACGGACACACACACACAAATATATATATATATAAATATATATATATATATATATATATATATATATATATGAATACAGTTTCGAACGAATGGTGTTTTTGGGGTCTGGAGACCTCAAAAACCATGCCGACTACAGTAATAGCTTCTTGCCTATAGGGGAAATTCGCTAAAACTAAACATTCGTAAATTATGATTATCATAAACAACCGCACGTATCCTGAATTTGGTTTAAGTAGTTATTACAGTTGTAGTTTAAATTCAGAAACGTTATAAATATATCTGTATTACTATCTTTCTTTATATTAATAAATTTAAATCCTAAAATATGTTTTGTGCTCTGAGAGAGTGAAGCAAGGAGGATCAACGTTTGGAAACCCCGCTTCAAGAAACTTCTCTTTGCAGGTTGACAGCATTGTACTTCATCCATCCACAGTAGCTTTGCAGGTTGACAGCATTGTACTTCATCCACCCACAGTAGCTTTGCAGGTTGACAGCATTGTACTTCATCCACCCACAGTAGCTTTGCAGGTTGACAGCATTGTACTTCATCCACCCACAGTAGCTTTGCAGGTTGACAGCATTGTACTTCATCCACCCACAGTAGCTTTGCAGGTTGACAGCATTGTACTTCATCCACCCACAGTAGCTTTGCAGGTTGACAGCATTGTACTTCATCCACCCACAGTAGCTTTGCAGGTTGTCAGCATTGTACTTCATCTATCCACAGTAGCTTTGCAGGTTGTCAGCATTGTACTTCATCCACCCACAGTAGCTTTGCAGGTTGTCAGCATTGTACTTCATCCACCCACAGTAGCTTTGCAGGTTGACAGCATTGTACTTCATCCACCCACAGTAGCTTTGCAGGTTGACAGCATTGTACTTCATCCACCCACAGTAGCTTTGCAGGTTGACAGCATTGTACTTCATCCACCCACAGTAGCTTTGCAGGTTGACAGCATTGTACTTCATCCACCCACAGTAGCTTTGCAGGTTGACAACATTGTACTTCATCCACCCACAGTAGCTTTGCAGGTTGACAGCATTGTACTTCATCCACCCACAGTAGCTTTGCAGGTTGACAGCATTGTACTTCATCCACCCACAGTAGCTTCAACGTACTAATCTAGCTCAATAATTTTAGAAACATTATTATCACACAATTTGATTATACACATTACCATAATTGATTGAGTTCATTTAGCAAATTGTTTTACTTATGTATTCGGTATGTAAATGATTTCTAATGAACGTAACAATATAAATTTAGTTGTTTCAAACACAATAGTTCAATTTACCTTGTTACTAACAAATGCCGGCCTTTATATACTCATATACAGAAATAAGCCATTATAATATAAAAAAGCTTTACTCAGTCACAAATGTACCCTATCTCTAGTCAGCATCTGCATACCTAACTAGTGAGTCATTTTGCATTTTTCAACGCCAATCGCAATTTTTAATATTTTAACAGGGGTTGGCTCAATCATTGGTCTTGTTACTAAATAACCCTGTTATTTTGTTAGAAAGCATAATTCATTAGCTCACGACAAATGACATAAATGTCCAGGATCGTACCTTCCTAATATGTTCAGTTTGTGCTCAGGATCTATCTGGTGGAATTAGTTTTTGAGGCGAGCGATTTGAGAATTGCCTTCAGTTGACAACAGATGGGTAGATAATTCGGTTGAATATTGACTACTGTATTTTGAACTATCGATTATCATGGTCGACTACTCAACTAGCGTGTAGAAGATCCTCAGCGTTCACAGCTTGTTAAATTGTAACTTTCCCATTGTTCGACGTGCTATTGTGAACCAATGATTACAGTATCGGACTCATGATCAAATACTACTTTTGTTGATTACTTTTTGGGGTCTGCATTTTGTATGTTATTTTGTTTGGGTTGAATCTTGCTTTGTCGTTTTAATTTTTTTTGTTAAAGTTTATTTTATATGTTTAGGTACACATTAATTTATTTGTAACATGTTGCACAACGAAGAGCCACCATACAGGTTAGGTTAGGATACTATAATTTTGTCGTGAACTGCAGCAAAGGTTGTTGGTCTTTTTTACACGTACAAAACAGAAACACGTATTTATTATCGTACAAAACAAAGAACTACCACAATAATTGGTAGTCGATATTAAACCGAATTATCTACCCATCTGTAGAGAACTGAAGGCTATTCGCAATTAAACTACTATGCTTCACAGATAAGTCAATCAAATTATCCTAGTGAACTGTTTACTAATCCTTCATAGACAGTAGACAAATTTCACTTCAAAAGCGGTTCGTTTATCATTTTATTTTACAAATTAAAATTGTATTCCATAACTCATGTTCATAACTCAACTTGGTATTGAGCCAAAAACATCCACGAATTAAAAACATGTAATTTGTAATTGATTATTTTTTTAAAGATTAAAGTAACAACGATACTCACGAAGCATTAAAACTAACTGGGTATAAATTATTAAAAGGGATGATACAAAATAGTAAATAGAATTTTACTAAAAAAATTATGGAAATATTGGACTTTGAATGACAAAACGTATTTGAGTCCTATTGTATTTCTCTTGTAATGTGAGTTTTGGAAAGGAAATTTAAACTCATTTAGTTCATCAGGAGTAATATGAACTGAACAATTGCCGAGGTGAGATATGCCTTTTTAAATTTAACTTTATTCAATAAAAGCTAAATAAGTTATCTCAATAATTCACAAATTTTATTTTCAACCAGTTAAACTCATTCAACACTCTACAATGAGAAAGCTACATAAACATTGCATGTAAAACAGTGTATTTTTCCTGCTAGGCTAGAGAGTAAAAAACGTGACATTTTTAAACTGGGGAAAACCTTTAACTGAAGAAGATTTTATAAATAAACACAATGCATTATATTCGGGTTTTAAGAAAAAATTTCCTTTTAGGTGATAAAGTTAATTTCGTTGAGTTATTACAAAAAATTACGTTGCAATCTGTATCGTATATAAAATATGTTTTACGTTGCAATCTGTATCGTATATAAAATATGTTTTATACAATTAAATATCGTAATATAATACCCTGCACAGCACTTTCTCAATCTTATGATGACCACTTGCTCGAATTAAATCTCCCAAAAAAGACTGAATCTTAAACCTCTACAGCAATAACTCAAAATCTTACTAAACTAAATTTGTAAATACTCCTTAGCAAGTTGAGTCGATTATAAAACATATAAAATGAAATGGCTATCGTAATGGACACTACTAAATTAGAAAATTGCATTAGATTAGATTACATTACATAGTTTAGAAACTTAGATATTTTCATTATAAACGAATAATATAAAAACAAATGTGGAAATATGGAAAGTCGCCCAAACTTTTCTAATTTTTAGATCCATGTAATATCCCCTTTTATATTATGTAATATTCAAGTTTAGGGTAGAAGGACTATCTTTCCAGAATGTCGGATAGGACCTTGCTATGTGTGATGGGGGGGGGGGGGGAGTAATCAGATCGGTGTTCAGAACAATCCAAACTGATCGCTGTCAAGAACCTTTCCTTATCTCCTCTTTTTAAATCTATTTTCCACCTCGTTCATTGCAATCCATTGTGTATTTTTTGTTAAAAATTTAGTTATCCTAATAATTATACAAAAATACTAGAATATAACTAAAATTTACACATATTCTTGAAACAAAATGCGTATATTTTAAATTCCCAACTATTCGGATTTTTTCTCTACACGATTCCTACTCGTAAACACAATACTTTCATTTAAACGGTTTAAACTATTCGTTGGTATAAAAAGATAATGAAACGCTATTTTAATATGAAAAACAGTTCAGGGGTTAAAATATATATATATATATATATTCATTTGTATTAAAATGAACAAGCCATTAACTTCATATTTTATGTTTTTTTTTTCAATACACATGAATAAAATATATACATAATAAGTTTAAATTTGTGATAATATTTTTTAATATAAATACATATTTTTATAAACAGATCCTATATTTTCCTAGGTTGTTTATCAATTTTAAGTGACGGTGAAAAAATAAATTCAATATATAATATGTAAGCCTAATATTTTAATAAACATATTTTGCCAAATCTGAGTTGGAAGTCATCAGTACATAAATCTCATTTTTATACCAAGGAACACAAAGGCGTTCTCATGTTTTATATCTTGTGGTAAAACAAGAGATATTCATGAATGAATTAGAGTCTGGAGTCAGATTAGGAAGAATTTATTGCCCAGGTGCTTTGTGCTAAGTCAGTAGCTTTCAAGACGGTTTGATGTTGTTATTTTTTCGTTCATTTTATCCCTTAATATAATTTTAAATGTGAAAACACGGTAAAACGAGTTTGCACGCAGCACGCTGACGTGAGGGAAGTGAATTTCCACATAACAACTTTTAAAACTCAAAATCAGTGTAAAAACATACATATATCAAATTTTTATTGAAATCTGAAAACATTGATTTTTTGGCTGTTCTGATGCTCCTGGTTTCAATTACCTGCAATGCTGGGAATACAGTTTTGTGTATTATAAGGTTAGGAGAAGGTCCAGTCAAGCTTTAAAGTTGGCGTGAGGCTGCTGGAGATGTTAAAAGTAGACCAACAAATGAATAACAGGCTTTTCTAATGTAAAACCCCCATAAGACAACGTACTGCGTTTGGTCAATATTCATTTTCTTTAATAACTCGGTATATATGTATGCTAGAATGACGAGAGAGGGCTTAAAACTTTCGCCTCTCTAATTGCCATCTTTTTACATGCATTAATTTTACATCTGGGGCTTTTCTGACCCTTTTTGGGCCCAAAAACTCGAAATTTGAAAGATTAATCCCAAAAAAATGGGCTTAGAGTTTTCCAATTGTTTTGCCCAACGAACTTGTCCAACAGATTATAGAAAGGAACGTCCCTACCAAATTAGAAGTAAATCGGACAAAAAATGCGACTGCTAGAGTGCATACACATATATATATATATATATATATATATATAAAATTTTGAACGAACCCCCAAAACGTGTTCAGGGGGTCACATTAGGAACTTCTATGGTGGTCCCGGGCTTAAGTTTCACCGTGCGGGTCATGCTAATAGTTCACTTTCTATAGGAAATTCACTAATAATAGTAATTAAGTTTTATATGGTAGCAGTTTTGAAAATTATTCATATATAATCAAAGATTTGACATTTGAACAACTACCAGGATGATATTTGTATCAAATAATACAACGCAAATATTTTACCTATGAGGGGCTTTATAATTCACTCTAGGAAAATAAACATAATAGCTGTACCATTGATGTAGTGGTGTGGGAATGAGAGGAGTGTGTTGGAATCCATTAAAATCCAAATAATTGGTTTTAAGAAAGCCCTGAAAAACAAATTAGAATTAATAACAAAACAATTTGTTTACATTGTTATGGTTACTTGCTTCATGTTAGAAATTCATGTTTAGTGTAAATTATGAACAATATTTTTGTATCACTAGACAAATTATATGTTTACATTGTAGTTAAAAAAAATAATTTCTATAAATACAATTTTAGGGCAAATTAAAGAAAATGTTCAACAATAACTCCAAGATTACAAGGTTTTATATCGACTATAAAAAAAGCTTTGAGTGTTTGACACTACCACAAGTAGGTATAAGAATTGCATGAATAAATTAAAATTGAATCTCCAAGTAAATGTAGTCTACTATCAGTGTACTTATTACGTACACCTGTTGTGTTTAGACGTTAAAAGGAAAGTGAATGTTACAGTCACATGTTAGAATTTTTCTTACGTCAAATATATCTCAGCTGTTAATAATTTCGAGGAAGGGATCTAATCCACTCTAAGTATGCTGGGAACTATTGTTTATCTTAGAAAGTCGACGCTATCCGGTATGCAGTTAGTTCAGGCTGTTTGCCTAAAGTTTATGGAATTCCGAGTAAACAATGAAGTCTTACAGAACGCGGTTTTGGTCCGCGTGTTTAATTATTTGTTATAAAACAGGACATAAAATCAAATTTGTCTTTTTTATCATAAATTATAAACAACGTTCTACGAAACAACATTTGCAACCTTTGATAAAATGCAAATCCAATATATTCAATGTTTTCTTAGATACCTTTTAGCACGTTAAACCGAATATAAAAACAACCTTGTGGAAATATTAAAACTTGAAAGATTAAATTGTTTTTACTACAATGTAGTTGTGTGCGATAACACAATATTAATATTAGAGAACAACTGAGACACGTTAACTTGTTTATTGAATCTGTAATATTACTGTCTGCAAATTAGTTTATGAAACCACAGACAAATCATTTTGTGAATTTGTATTCATAAATCACTATGGATTTACTATTAAATATAAAGAGAATATATAATAATATAATATAATATAATATTACTATATAATAGAACTATACTGTTCTATATAAAGATAATGTAAATAAACAATCTACTTATTTCTGGAAAATAGGTAACATCAATGTATATAAACGTCCATTTATTATTTCCAAACGGAATAAAAAGGTTTTATAATATATATTGTAGTTTCTAACTTCAATGAAAAATCTGCTCTCAGAATGCAATAACAAATTAACGTATTTGTTACAATGTTAATATAATACTTTATTAATACTTATTAACTATTACTTATCGTATACTTATTAAATACTTATTAAAATAACTTTCACACGAATTACCTCATGGCAGTAATAATTGGTACAAATTGTGTTTAATATAACCATAGAGAACGTACATAACTTAAAAAAACTAAAAACATTTTCTTTTAAAGAGTTTCACTGAAATATTTGTAGAAACTCTATTTGAGGAAAGGCAAGAGGCGGCCTCGACGGGTGAATTATCCTTCGGTGAGATTACTGGGAATTTACTACGAAACGTTCCATTCAACCAGGGATTCCCTCCATCTTGTTTCACCTCTGCAACTTCATCGCTGCTGTGATAAAAAAATATTTTTTTGTTAAAATTTAAAATATTGTATTGGTTATGGGTTTGTTTTTAAATTATTAATGATTGTGAATTGCAACGATTGATATCCAGTTGTATTTCAGTAGTCATATTTCTTTGATTGCGCGATCTGTCTTCGGTACATGTGTACTTCTACCAAAAACCATCCAAGATATTAACAATAAGACATGAATGTTGAGTACTTCTTTAGATACAATCTCGAATTGCCTAATCTGTTTAACTACTTCTTGAAAATTGAGAAATCATTAACGTAAGAAGTGTATGAAACCCCATTGCTAATTTTCTGGTTGCAATATACGATTTAGCCGGTGGCAATTTGATCATATGTTAACGACCTATAATATATACATTACAAAACAAACCTTTACTGATTGCCAAGAGAAAATGCAATGAAACTTAATAATACAATAAGTAATAGTAGATTTGTAGAAGGACTAAAGCAAAGGTATGGGTTTCCTTATTGGTTTATCACTGGAATAACAGCTGATTGATGCTAAATTACATTTATGTTGTTGAAAGTGAGCGCAGCCAATGGTTACTATGACGGAACTCTCGCAAACATTATTACTAACCTCAAAGCGAGATTATACATCGGGGATTGATGTGTCATTTAAATCTGCATGCATTGGTTTTGTTGGCCATGCTTTAGATGGGATTCAGTTTTAATCGATACAAATATTTGTCGGAATTTACCTTGACCGCTCAAGCAACATTATACTTTATTTGTTAAAACAGTATTAGAATAGGTCCTGGTATAGGGTACACTATTAACATTGTTAATTTTAAATTGAATGTTCACAATACTCATGTTGGTTGGAGCTGCTTATAAATAAATGTCAAATTATTTGCCTTAGTATATTTATTTTGTTTAAAATCATGCCTATACTTTATTGACAACCAGGACTACAGGAAAAAACACTTATATGTTAATTGATTAGTAAATGTTAATTTCTGTAAGAGAGTATTTCTTAATGCTTACTAGTAAATACGTGTTAAGAAACCAAAAGGATTTATGTCATAGTCAAGTCACGTAGTGTTAGGGAGACATCTGTTTCTAACTTGATATAGAATAGGATCCTCACATATAAAATATATAGCCCAATACAGCTCTCAATTGTCATAGCATATTCAACATTGAAAAGATTTGTCTGCATTGAAAACATAAAATTTGTCTGCTGGACCTTCTGAAAAAATTCAATCACATACTGTTCGTGTATTCGACCGTTTGAGGGATAATATTAATCCTGAAATTTATATGACAATTTGTTGATGAATAGCTGTAACTTAAATACCCCCCGTCGCAGCAAACCTGCGTACTCAGCGAATTTCCAATGCATTGATATGTTTCTCACTAGTACATAAAGCCACTCACCAATTTTGACAAAAATACATTCATAAATAAGTTATTTATTACATTTTATTTATTCCCCATAAGAATAACATTAGGACTGAGTACGCAGGTTTGCTGCAACGAGGAAGATAAGAAATGATTTTTTATGCAATTATCAATATAACTGAACCAGGTGAAGCTACTTACCATGTTTTATTAATTTATGTTCATAATTAAGGGAGATATAAAACTTTACTTATTCTCCATAAGAATAACATTAGGGCTGAGTATGCAGGTTAGCTGCTACGGGGACAATCAACAAAACATTTATTTTTTGTGCAATTATCAATATACCAGTACAACATGAAGCCACATACCAAATTTCATCAATATACATTAATAAATAATCAAGATATCCAATTTTATTTATTCTCCATAAGGATAACATTGGACAACGTACTGTGTTTAGCACTTTGAATATCTCTGCAACGGTTTGACGTAGAATCACAATTTAAACACCAAAATGATTTTTTGTGGAGCTGAAGTGATTGGTAAAAGAAAATGTGAAGTTTAAAGTAAAATTAACTGAGGAAAAGCCAAAAACCTTTTTCCCATAAGATTAACATGGGAGATTTTATGAGCATGTTTTTTGGATTTTTTCCGCAACCACTTAACCTAGGTTAATAATTCAAAATACCATATTATTTGTTTTTTTAAGCTCTATAACATGGTCTAAACCAAAATTAAGTGTTTTAAAAATTTTAGGGTAAAAAATGCAAAAAACTGATTTTTGGAAAATTTAAAACCCCCATAAACCCCCCTTCCCATGGTCCGATTTTTCTGGTTTTCGAACTTAAAGTCATAAATGTCAGTTTACACATTTGAGCCAAATTTCATCGAAATCGAACGTTTTTTACTCAAGTTATCGCATTCACGGACACATATATATATATACATATATATAAATTTGAACGAATAGTGTTTTGGACATCTGGGGACATCAAAACAAAAAGTTATCATGGTCTCGGGCTTAAGTCTTACCATGAGACCTACGGTAATAGCTTCTTCCCTATAGGGTAAATTCGCTAACAGGAAAAAAACATCTTTTTACACCTTTAATATAGTAATTTATATGCAGATGTAGGAGATTTTTCGAGGGTTAAAAGTTCTAATCTTCAAAAGAGTTAAAAATAAAAGTAAAATTAACAACTACGGGAAATTCCCATAACAGATTTTTGTAAACGTTTGGCTTTAAAACGTAATATCCTAATATTAGTTTGCGTTTACGTAACCAAATCAACTTATATAGGTTAGTCCACTCACATAGAACCAATAGCTCAAAGTAAAAGTTGAGGTATAATCACACATTTGACTGCACAAAGTAAAAACCTTGCACTGGATCACCAAACATTACACCGGACGCGCTTCATTTTATTGCTATTATATCTTTACCTTTTAGCGAATTTCCCCTATAGGGAAGAAGCTATTACCGTAGGTCTCATGGTAACACTTAAGCCCGAGACCATGATAACATTTCATTTTGAGGTCACCAGATGCCAAAAACACCATTCGTTCAAATTTGTATATATGTATATATATATATATATATATATATATATATATATGTGTGTGTGTGTGTGTGTGTGTCCGTAAGCACGATAACTCTCGTAAAAAAGGTCCGATCTTAATGAAATTTGGTACAAATATGTAAAGTACCATTTATTTGAACGAGTTCGAAAACCAGATGAATCGCACCATCCGAAGGGGGGGTTTTCGGGGGTTTTGTACTCCAAAAATGTGTTTTTTGGGGTTTTCACAGGTAATTTAAATTTAAATCAAATTTTAATTTATACCGTTAGGTTGACCTTAAAAAAACAAACAATTTGGTATTTTGATCATTGCTCTATGTCAATTGGTTACCGAGATATTGAAAGTGCTAAACACAGTACGTTGTCTAATGTTATTCTTATGGAGAAAAAGAAAAATTGTATATCTCGCTTATTTATGAACATAAACTGGCAAAATTTGGTATATGGCTTGATCTGGTTGTGGTTTATTGTTTTTTGCACAAAAAAACTATTTTTCGCCTATGGTTCCTGAAGCAGCAAACCTAGGTACTTGATCCCCAAGTTATTCTTATGGAAAATACTTAAAATGTTATATATCGCTTATTTATGAATGTATATAGATGAAACTTGGTATGTAACTTCACTAAAATGAGTTCTATTGATATTTGCATAAAAACCCATTATTTTGTGTGCCTTGTTGCAGCAAACCTGCGTACTCATCCCCAATGTTATTCTTATGGAGAATAATTAATATTTTAAATATCGCTGTTTGTGAATATATTTCTTATGAATCCTGTGAAGTGTTTTAATGTTTATGTTATATATTCATTCGAAATTCGCTGAGTATGCAGGTTTGCTGTGACGGGGGTATTATTTTAAAGGAGAGGTTAAGTAGAACCTTCAGATAAAACTCTCTATTTGTGGTGACGCGAAAGATGGGGCTCGACGGTGAATTATCCTTCGCCGAGATTAGCGGGAATTTATTACCTTGGCGTTTTATGCAAACAGAGATTCTCTCATCCTGTTTTACTGTTCCAATTTGTTTTCTTTGTTTCAATACACGGTTGGCCAAGGAAAAACCCGGTAATTTGACTAACATAGCAAACGAGACTTTTACAAATAGGAGATTAAATTAGATAAAATCTTATATTTTATAAACAATGCATATCAGTGAAAAAAACTACTATAGTAAGATACAATAACCCAACTAGAACAACTCAAATGACTAGGGGTGCCAAATAACTGTTGATAACCCCGTGTTTAAATATGGAAAATACACGTAATAACTTTTATTTTGGGCTCAAAATAATAAATTTTTAAACTTGTAATAAATATTAAGATTAACGAATTAAGATAACGATATTAAGAAGTTATTTTTGGACTTTAGGGGAAGAAAAATACTTGTAGGACAATTTTAATGTCAGGACTAATTTTGTTTTTGTCACAATCAGCAATTATATACAACAGTCGTAATGATATGCACTTTAGACCATCACAACAAATACACCGTTGTTCATAAAGTATTATGAACTTTAAGTCAACGGCTACATTAACGAATAACTCATAGGCAATAAAACAACAACATTTAACATCAATAGTTGTTTTGCAAATGTTAATCTATAATGTTATAAAGAAGAGGTGGTTTCTGTCTGTCTGTCTGTCTGTGTGATGTTCCGGGTGAACGCAAAAACTACTGAACCGACCGGGCTGAAACTTTACACAAAGGTAGATCTTGAACCCATACAACATTCACTTCCTTAAATCCCCTCGGGCTACGCCCCGTGAACGTCCTAAGTTTCAATGTTTACATTTCAGAATAAAGTAAATATTCAGAAATTGTAATGCGAACAGCTGTGGATACCCATTTGACAGCTTAAAGAGCAGAAACAAGAACAGCTGTTTCAAGCTAACTAAAATGCAAATTGCATTGACTAAAGAACGGGTAGAGAAAACCCCTGTGAGAAGAACGGGAACGTCAGCTAGCTATTAATTAATATTAATGAACAAATGTTAATGTTGCTTCATCTGGTTGTAGTCTATTCTTATTTGCACAAAAAACAATTTTTCCGATACTTCCTTTACCCCCCCCCCACCCGATTTTATATTTTTGCCACCCAATTTTTTATTTTTTGCCCCGCCCCCCGTTTTAATATTTTTGCTCCCCCCCGATTATTATTTTTTCCCCTCCCGAGTTTATATTTTGCTCCCACCCCCGATTTTATATTTTTGCCCCCCCGCCTCTTCGATTTTATATTTGTATTTTATGTCCCCCCCATTTTATATTTTTGCCACCCCCCGATTTTATATTTGTTTGCCCCCCGATTTTATATTTTTGCTCCCCCCGATTTTATATTTTTTGCCCCCACCCCCGATTTTATATTTTTGCCCCCCATCGATTTTTATTTTTGCCCCACCCCGATGTTATATTGTTGCCCCCTCTTCGATTTTATATTTTTATTTGATGCCCCCCATTTTATATTTTTGCCCCCCCCCGATTTTATATTTTGTTGACCCCCCCGGTTTTATATTTTTGCTCCGCCCGATTTTTATTTTTGCCCCCCTCCGATTTTATATTTTGTTCCCCCACACTTCGATTTTATATTTTTATTTTATGTCCCCCCATTTTATATTTTTGCCCCCCTCTTCGATTTTATATTTTTATTTTATTTTATCCCCCTCCATTTTTTATTTTAGATCCTCCCCATTTTATAGTTTTGCCCCCCCCCGATTTTATAATTTTTTCCCTTCCTCCCCCGATTTTATATTTTTTCTCCCCCCATTTTCATTTTTGCCTCTCCCACAATTTTATATTTTGCTCCCCCCTCTTCGATTTTATATTTTTATTTTATGTCCGCCCTCCATTTTTTATTTTTTCCCCTCCCCGATTTTATATTTTTACTCTCCCCCCGATTTTTATTTTTGCCCCCCCCGATTCTTTATTTTTTATACTTGAGTTCTTTTATTTCTAAAAGCGAATCCAAAGTGTTACGTGTACCGATTTAGAGTCGCAAACCTAACGTCGTTTACTTCCCGACAAAGTTCCTCGACTTATCAACAGGACCCGAACTATCTGCCAGTATATTTCGTTAACTTTAATTTCATTGTACATTAAACGTGTAAAATGTAATTTTAATATTGTAAAATAATGTGGATTGTTATTTACTTTAGTTAATCTACCATTTACATACAACCGTACGAAGGACGGGTACACAGCTAGTTACAATAATAAACCTAATAAAAATACCTGTAGTCTGCCCCTCGTGATGCTCGTAGAGTGGAGACTCGGCACACGATATGCAAGCTTGTCACCGGTACCGATTGTTGTTAACAAGTAGGCCTACATTTATTCGTTCGTTTGTGTTATGTGTTTTCTGTTCGTTTTTAAAACTATGACACGACCATCCCAGTGATGTGTCAAGTTCTTGTCAAGATTCGCAAGTACTTTGCTGACCTGAATATGACAGTTTACTGTCGAAACGTGTAGTCATTTATTGTACTACGAGGAACACGAGGCAAACTACAGGTATTTTTAACCTTTTACTATAGTCAAACGTGATTCTAAAAAAACACATAATAATGAAGTTAATTACAAGTTTGATACATAATGCGAGGCTGATAGACATGTGAATCGACAAGCTCTCAATACTTGGCAGGGAACTATCAGTTTCTCTGGCACTCTGTGGAAAAATATCCTAAATTAATCTCTTAAAGTTTTGTTTAGATATCTAATGCTACGGGGGGATTCTAAGGCCTCGGAATTACCAGTAGCTAGGCACCTAATCCTTAAATGTGTTGTACAGCCACCGGAAGGGAGGGATCTGCAGGGATGGGAAAGGTAGTACAGGGGTACTACAACCCCTGTAGTAGGGGGTAGACACCCCTAAAGGAAGAATCATTCCTTCAGCTATCCAGCACCTGGGATCAGAAGGGGGCAGCTAACCCAGAGTAAGATGGTGTAAGAACGTGACCTCTTGAGACCATCAAACGAGGAATCCGTTGGAAAAACCTTCCCCAGGACGGTTCGTTCCCCAGCCCAAAGGTTAGTCAGGTAAGGGAAGAGCCCTTCTCTTACTCTTGTGAGAGAAGAGTCCTTCACTCACAAGATTGACGAAACCTCTTCGTATAATTTGATCGGGAAAAAAGGTTCAATACTCCGTTGTTCAAGTTTTGTTTCTTATTTTATACAATAAACTACAAATAAGAGAAACAAATACTCACCAGATTCCTTTTAACTTTTATCATATAAAAAATTACTTCAAAACCTGTCTGAATTAGATAAACAACGGGATACTACAAAACTTTAAAGTACTTTACGACATGAACAATTATCATCTTTTAATTGATACAAAATTTGGCTGGTCAGCTGTGAATTCGCAACAAATATGATGCATGCCAGACACATTCTTTTAAATAAATATAACAATACTTTTAAAAGTTATATTGATAGTAACAGGTACCAATTACTTGTCTATAAATATTACTGTTATTATTATTATAAATACTACCTCTAAGTATCTTATGTTTTATGTTCGCGCCTTGAGTGTAAGTGTAGTTAGTAACCCTGACGCCAGGGGGTGTCACAGACAGCAGTCCCTGGAGTTTGGGGTTGATTGCTTTGGGTTGGATCTTGATAAACCACCCCGAACTCGTCTGTTCTTCATGTTGAGCTCTCAGTTTTTATTAGACAAAATCCTGTCTAGTAGCCTAATAATAAATGCTACCCAACGGCTAATTGTGTGGACTTGAATTGGTTTAAGTCCATTTCACTTTTTTATACGAAGTAAACAGATTGAACGCTTTTGACTCGTAAATTTTCAAAACAATCACAAAGTAAATTCTTCAAGTGTTTAGATTTTAACCATGCAGATTTTAACAATTATTTGTAATAAGTGCAACTTTGATTTTTACTTTAACACATTTAAAACATATAATCCTATCCCTCTGGTCTTCTGCTTTGAAAGTTGGTGAAACTACTCGACTAAAACAAAGCGATTGGGTGGACAGAAGACCATCGGCCAACTTCTGTGTGACAGATAATCTATACTAGTAGGGCTTCTGTCAACCTTCTACTCACTAAAAAAAATACTAATAAACCTACTATTATTTACGTTCTCAAGTAGAATTGTTAAGCAAAGACAACTTAGGTATTCTAAAGCTAAAACACGTTTATCTCATATTTATTGAAAAAAAAAAACAATACAGTCTATGATGTAATAAAATATCATTTTTTAATAACTCGGATGGTTTGAAGGAATTTGACTTCAGTATAACATCGTTCCTTGTAAGTTGCAAGATGTAATATACTAAATATTTCATGTATAGTGCACAATAATTACTTATTATCATTAAGATAAAAACTATAGATTAATTATTAATCGCACTATCAGTTGTCTCAAAATAAAACAGTTTTTTATCTCCATGTTATGACATATGCATGTCATCCTGTATAATCAATGATTTGGCCGAGTTGTTGCAAATCACGACCGACATATGTCATTCAAACATGGGTTTAAAAAACCTAAAATAATTATCAAAATCAATTCAACCATAAGTCGTCATTATTTTGTTACTTTTTTATATACTTGCATAAATGCGTTTCAGGAATATTATAATGAAATATGTGTTTCATGAGTTTACTCAAATCGATAATTTGAGTTAAAATAATAGTCCTCCAAGAGCGTATTGTATTTGGGATTTAAATGCAAAGTTGATTTTGTTAGTGGATTTCCCTTTTAGGGGAGAAGCGTATTAGCTTTTACTTACAACAAATTACCAAGTTGAGTCTTCGTTATAAGTGTTTAAATAATATTCTCACTGATTGCTTTTACATCTAAGTAATATTTACAAAGGCAGCTGTGACTGTAGCTCAACCCAGTAATTTTGGTTTGTTCAAACAAAGAAGCAAAAAATGATCATTAAATAAGGTTTCGTGAAAAACTATCTTGCCAGCCTATCTCAGTCGTCGTCCGTTCTATATTACCCGATGCTTTCCGCTAAAATAAAATTGAACTAAAAACAACTAAATACATAAACATTTAACTCATGTGTTCGTTTATTAGTTTTCAAACAAATAAGTAAACAAAGAAAGATCGCCTTTGAGCCAGAAAGTAACCTTTGAGATGTCTAGGATTGGAGGACTACGAGACCTGAATAAAACATTTCTCAGCCACTGGAGATTTGTGGGATCAGTGGCGTTAGAGAACGGTATAGGAAAGATTGAAAAACAAATCGTTGGAATCAAAGTTTAGGAACGAATTAGAGATGAATATTTCACGTTGTTTTAATTCATAAGTGTTTTAATTGTGGAGTGAAGATTCACTTAATTTGTTGAAAAAGTTCAAAAATACTCATTCATAATAAAGAAACGATGTGCACATAGATTTAATGGAGATATGGTGATAGAATGCAAGTTGGGCTGTTCTATTTCAGTATGCAGAAATTTTGTTCTCACTACAATATTAGTTAGAAGACTAAATATAAACGTAAATATCCCACTAGATCATTGTTTTGCATAGTCAATTTTCTTCTTGAAATGGTAGTTTATTGGTATGAAAGACTAATATAATTAGTTTTTCTTTTTAGTGTGCATGGGAGTGAAAGAAACAGTATTGATCATCTGTCTGCCGCACAGTAGTTGGCCGGTGGTCATCTGTCCACGTAATATCTCTACTGGCTTAAAAAGAACAGCTGACTGATTCTCTGTTACCGAAAAATCGAGTATGCAAATTTTTACCGAATTAATCCTATAAGGAAGAAGCTATTACCGTAGGTGGCATGGTAAGAGTTAAACCCGAGACCATGATAACTTTTGTTTTGAGGTCCCCAGATGCCAAAAACAATTTTTGTTCAAAATTTAAAATATATATACATATATATATAAATACATATATATGTGTGTGTGTGTGTGTGTGTGTGTGTGTGTGTGTGTGTGTGTGTGTGTGTGTGTGTCTGATAATACGATAACTTTTGAAAAAAAAAAGATTTCTATAAATCTTGGCACAAACGTGTGAAGCAACATTTATGACTTTAAACGGTCGAAATCCAGAAAAATCGGACGATGTGAAGGGGGGGTTTTATGGGGGTTTAAAATTTTTCAAATTTAGTTTTTGGCATTTTTTACTCTCAAATTTGTAAAACACTTAATTTTGGTTTTGACCATTTTATATAGATTAAAATAAAACACAAATAATATAGTATTTAAAACCCTTTGAGTGCCACGCAACGATATATCGTTGTGCACGGAACATCCGAAAAATACTTCACAACAATATATCGTCGTCGGTGGTCTTACCGAAAAATACATTGCAACGATATATCGTTGTTATGGAAAATTTTTCTTACGTCATTACTTTTTATTATTTCTTACAGGTGATTTCCAGGATAGTTTCTAGCTCTATAAATCTAGTAGTTATTTGGTGAAAATCTTATATTTGAACAATGTTTATTTATCTGAAAAAATATAAAAAATTTCCCCCATGTATAATATTATGTACCTATTCAAATTTTTTATTTTGTATTTTTTAGATATTATATATGTGCATAATATTATAGCTAAACTTTAAACTGACAAAACAAAAAAAGTTTCATAATAATATCTTACCAAATAAAAAAGTTATTGATTTTATGTACAAAACCCTTGCAAAATGTTGATTTTGTGAATCGTTGTTATAGGAAATTTTTCTTACGCCATTACTTTTTATTATTTCTTCCAGGACATTTCCAGGTTATGTTCAGGTAAACATATACTCCATAAATATACGAGGCCTAGTTAGTCTGCTTTATGAAATGAAATTGTAATAAAACTTAAACCCTTGAATAAAGTTAGGGTACTGTCTTGTGTACTAATTTGCCGTTTTTATATTTTTTTACATTTATGGAAATAACTTGTCCGCCTAAAGCCCAAATTTAATTAAACTGTCAGGAAATATTTTGGGAAACATGTCCTCTATAAATCTAGTAGTTATTTGGTGAAAATCTTATATTTGAACAATGTTTATTTACCTGAAAAAAATAAAAAAAAATAAAAGAAATTTCCCACATACATATACTTATTCAAATCTTTTATTTTTTATTTTTTAAATATTATATATGTGCATAATATTATAGCTAAACTTTAAACTTACAAAACAAAAAAAGTTTCATAACAATATCTTACCAAATAAAAAAGTTATTAATTTTTTTGCAAACCCTTGCAAAATGTTGATTTTGTGCCTGGCACTTTTGGGATATACTGTGCTAAAAACTCTGGCACTCTAGGGATATGACGACCGAAAAACTCTGGCACTCAAAGGGTTAAACCATTTACCTTAGGTTAAGTTGTTGCGGAGAAAATAAAAAAACCATGCTCCTAAAATCATCTATGTTAATCTTAAAGGAAAAAGGTTTTTAGCTTTTCCTCTGTTAATTTTAATGTAAACCTCACATTTGCTTTTACCAATCAGTTCAGCTCTACAAAACAATAATTTTTGTTTAAATTGTGATTCTACGTCCAACCGTCGCAGAGATATTCAAAGTACTAAACACAGAACGTTGTCTAATGTTATCCTTATGGAGAAATTTAAAATTGTAAATATCGATTATTTATGAATGTATATTGATGAAACTTCTAATATGGCTTCATCTAATACTGGAATATTGATATTTGCAACAAAATGATATTGATTTTCTCGTACCAGCAAACCTGCATACTCAACCCTAATGTCATTCTTATGGAGAATAAGTACAGTTTCATATATCCCTATAAATTAATAACACTTGGCATGCAGCTTTGATTAATTAAGTTATCTTCATAATTGCATAAAAATACATCTTTGGTGTTCCCTGTTTGCTGCAAACCTACGTATTCAGCTTGCAATGTTATTCTTATGTATAATAAATAAAATGCTATATATCACTTATTTATTCGTGTATTTTTATAAAAATTAATAAGTGGCTTTATGAGGTAGTGATAAACATATACATTCATTGGAAATTCGCCAAGTACGCAGGTTTGCTGCAACGGGGATATTTTATTCATGAATTACGTTTATACAGGCAAAGTTGGATTGTGTGTGCGAAACAAATCGGAAATGGGTGTCTAGTTAGGATGAGGAGGGAAATGCGGAGCTGGTACAGTGAAAGTTATTCAAATATCCTAAAAAAATCTGGTAAGGAGAAGTATTAATGTGAAGTTATTAAATGAATTAAATACAAATATATTATACATCAACTATAGATGAACAAACTCATATATCAATGGAATTAAATCAATGCGTAAGCTGTAAACGATTGTTTTTTAGCTGGAACATTATAAGTTTGTTGCCTTTAATATTAGTTTAAAACTATTATGTTTATTAAAGTCTTTTTATATTGTATACTATTTAATAACACCATTTTATAGATACAGACTTCTTGGGTACTCATGGTTGGCGTCACTTCAGTGAAACATTTATGACAAACACTTTGGAAACTTGTTTTGAACGTTATTTTTTAAAATTCATAATTATTTTAGTAAGTTAGGTGGAAGAAGACGTACACTTAATAACATGTAACAAATAATATAGATAACGTAACTGCTTGTCAATAAAAGTCAGTTATTTTAAATACAAGATTTTACACAAGATCCGGTTCAGCATTAGCAGGGAGCAAATGCATTAATATATATTTTAGAGCTGTGTTTTGAATTTTCAAGTAATTAAAACGAATACTGAACTTAAAAAGGACTTGCTGTATATAACATAGTTAAAAATCCAGGATTACTGATTACAAAAATAAAATTATCAGACTATTTGATTTTCCACGTTATTTTTGACGTTATTAACGTTTAACGCTACTTTTATACACCTATGTTTATGAATATAGTATGAATACTATGAATATAGTAGTATTCAAACAACTTCATTTGAGTTTCCAAACTAAAGGAATTGTTAAAATTTCCTCATTGGCTAACAACTAGTTAAATAGTTAGTTAAAATTATCCGTTAATCAACGCGAGTGGGAAATTACTGTGTGATTTGTTTCATTGTAAATCACAACGCAAACACGATTTGTACCACAGAGTGAGATTATACATAGGGAATTGATGAATCATTTAAATGCACATGCGTCGATTTTGTATGGCCTTGCTTTAGATGTGATTGAATATTTCAATCGCATGAAACATTAATTTGAATTCGAATATTTTAACCCACTACGCGTTATTGCCTCAGTATGCTTTATTTCTTAAACAGTATTGAAATATATTTTAAAGAGATAAAAATCTATGAACAATTTACAATAACTATACTAGTTAACAACAAAAATGTCTTTCTAACTGTTGATTATTGTACCGTTATACTTGCAAATATTTATAATTTTTGAAAGTTAGGAATACGATTAAACGATTTAACTAAATAAAAAATGCGTATATCTCCCTGTGCATAATGCGTGAATGCGTTTTTTTGCAACAAATTATTGAGTCTGATGATGGCTGGTGAAACTGATGATGGAAATCGATGCCGTATTCTATCTAAATACATTATAGATATAGGTACATTTTCTAGGGGTTCAAGACGTAATTATTAAATTTGGTTTATCTTTTAATACACGTGTCGTAATTATTAATTTTGTTATTTTATGTTATATGGCTTTATCATAGTGAGACATTAAGATACAAAACTGACATGTGAATTGCAATGGTCATTGTATCCCTCTACATTCAAATGTTTTGAAATGTTCAACCATGACTCAACGTGTGGATAGAATGTTACATTTGTATTTACTAGGGTAAATCATGTTACTGGTTATTTGACAAGCTTAAATGCTCCAATAGATCTACTGTTTATAAAGTTTGTTTCTCCGTTTAACCGACATATGTCATCCGAACTTAGACTAAATTACAAAAGCCAATTTACCTTTATTAATTATGAAGGGCAGACCATTGACATTGATGTTTGGTTGTTGTTTTTTTTTTATATGCTTTCGCAAACAAATTTTACACATATCTGAATGAATTTAAACATAAATTTAAATAGTTGTCTATCCAGAGAGTAATTTATTTGGGATTTACAGGCAATGTTGTTTCTTTATGACCATGGATTGATAAGAAATCATGATATGAAGAAATATTTAAAATATACATTTGTTTAAATCCTATTCCGTTTAGAGTCATTTCATTTATATATGTGTTTCACTCTAAACAAATTATATCATCAGAACAAAACAATATATATAATTTCAGTTGATTTTGCATACGCCATACTAAAATTAAATGCTATTTTTGCATTCATTGCATTTCATTTCAGTGGCAAACACGCCAATTTGTACAAGAGTTATAAGATGTTACATATATAGTCGTATGACAATAACAATGAATTGTAAAGAAAACAATTACATAACAGGCATAAATACTTATAGTGGTAAACAAACAGGATGGCAGCTTAGATCAATTTGAAATAATAAAATAACAATGAGACGATGCAATATAATGAGGCTAAACGACAATAGCAGGTAATTCAATGCTTATACAAAATTATGATGACAATAACAACAACAAACACCACAAAATAATAATAATAATGTAATGTGACAATAACAAAAATAAAAATATAATCTATAATAACAACAACAACAACAACAACGAGTTCGCACGCAGCACGCTGACGTGAGGGAAGTGAATTTCCACATAAAAACTTTTAAAACTTAAAATTTGTGTAAAAACATACTAGTATTCAAATTTTTATTTAAATCTGAAAACATTGATTTTTTGGCTGTTCTGATGCTCCTGGTTTCATTTACCTGCAAAGCTGGGAATACAATTTTGAACATTATAATGTTAGGAGAAAGGCTTGAAAGTAGGCGTGAGGTTGCTGGGGATGATAAAAGTACTCTAGCAAAGGAGTAGCAGGCTTTTCTAGTGTAAAACCCCCATAAGACAACGTACTGTGTTTAGTCAAAACACATTTTCTTTAATAACTCGGTAAATATTTATGCTAGAATGACGAGAGAGGGCTTAAAACTTTTGTCTCACTAATTCCCATATTTTTACATGCATTAACTTTACATTTGGGGATTTTTAGACCCTTTTTGGGCCCAAAAACTCAAAATTTGAAAGATTAATCCCCAAAAAATGGGTTTGGAGTTTTAAGATTCTTTTGCCCAACGAACTTGTCCAACTGATTTCAGAAAGGAATGTCCCTACCAAATTTGAAGTTAATCGGACAAAAAATGCGACCGCTAGAGTGCAAACACACACACACACATATATATATATATATATATATATATATATATATATATATATATATATATATATATATATACAATTTTGAACGACCCCCCAAAACGTGTTCAGGGCGTCACGTTATGAACTTCTATGGTGGTCCCGGGCTTAAGTTTCACCGTGCGGGTCATGCTAATAGTTCACTTTCCAAAGGAAATTCACTAATGATAGTATAATATGGTACAGTCATAAAAGTTATAAACAGTCATATTTAATTAACTCTATTTTATATTTTTAAATGTATTCTTTGTAAATCTATTTTTTATCACGATATGTTTTCACCGTGAATCGTAACACCGTATTCCGTCATGTATAATGGGAAAATTTCTGGTTGGATACGCACAATGTTAAAATACAATTCTGATCAATCTGAGACATTTTTCAAAACAAAATCGGGCTATCAATTTTTATATAAGATTATTTAGAATTCCACTATACTCTATATATATATACATATATATATATATATATATATAGTATATATATAGTATATATATTTACTATATATATAGTATATATATACTATATATATATACAGTATATATATATATACGGTATGGGAAGCCTGATTGACGATCGCCCCGGACAGAAATTATGCAGGAGGCAATATATCCCTTGTCACATCTAATGCTGAAGACGGATTGTTTTTGAGGCTACAGAATCCAAAGACATACTCACAATAACCTACATTCTGGTCGGTGTGCTTTTAAACAGAAAAATGTATTTTATTTTTAAGAATTTCAATTTCATTTTTATCTTGTTATTTTAAGATTAAATCAACACTTTTGTCATAATGTACTCAATTTATTTTATTTTTATTTTGATGATAGCAAAGAGCAGCTTTACAGGAAGTCTTTTGAGAAAATTAGATTGGAAATAACATAAAAGATGGGGTCTCGACGAGTGAGTAATCATTTAACGACGTTGTATAGACATTTGTAACTGAACAATTTTGTAAACAGAGATTCTCTCAATTCCATTTTATTGTTGCATTGAAATAATGTTATTTTATTACAAATATAAAGCATAAACTCTAGAGATGACTAACTGTATTCTGCGTTTTCATACGAACTTTTTCCAATAGCTTTCAGGAAAGTATAAACAGTTAGTTTGGGAGTAAGTTTAACCTTTTGGTCAATAACTAGTAGTATGACTCGAGTATGGAATACTTTCAATAACTAGTAGTATGACTCGAGTATGGAATACTTTCAATAACTAGTAGTATGACTCGAGTATGGAATACTTTCAATAACTAGTAGTATGACTCGAGTATGGAATACTTTAAATAACTAGTAGTATGACTCGAGTATGGAATACTTTCAATAACTAGTAGTATGACTCGAGTATGGAATACTTTCAATAACTAGTAGTATGACTCGAGTATGGAATACTTTCAATAACTAGTAGTATGACTCGAGTATGGAATACTTTCAATAACTAGTAGTATGACTCGAGTATGGAATACTTTCAATAACTAGTAGTATGACTCGAGTATGGAATACTTTCAATAACTAGTAGTATGACTCGAGTATGGAATACTTTCAATAACTAGTAGTATGACTCGAGTATGGAATACTTTCAATAACTAGTAGTATGACTCGAGTATGGAATACTTTAAATAACTAGTAGTATGACTCGAGTATGGAATACTTTCAATAACTAGTAGTATGACTCGAGTATGGAATACTTTCAATAACTAGTAGTATGACTCGAGTATGGAATACTTTCAATAACTAGTAGTATGACTCGAGTATGGAATACTTTCAATAACTAGTAGTATGACTCGAGTATGGAATACTTTCAATAACTAGTAGTATGACTCGAGTATGGAATACTTTCAATAACTAGTAGTATGACTCGAGTATGGAATACTTTCAATAACTAGTAGTATGACTCGAGTATGGAATACTTTCAATAACTAGTAGTATGACTCGAGTATGGAATACTTTCAATAACTAGTAGTGTGACTCAAGTATGGAATACTTTCAACAGGTTTACTAATTGAAGGACAGTTAATCTCAAGCGTTTGAGCGCAGCCTACATTCCTACATTTTTATTTCTCAGGAACTTCATTCTATAAAAGTTTTCTAGTAAATAGCATAGAATCAGTTTATTATTTGAGATTTTGTAGATTTATAGTGTGCTATACTATGTAGACGATCGCTGATATTTAGGTTTAAGGAAGGAATGGTTATTTAATTGCGTTTTACTTAAATCAGAATAGCTCATTTTATTACAGAGTGTTCAAAAATCATTACACATTGTATTATATAGGCACGGGAAAATTTTGATTACACATTAACTTATCAAACTTGTCAGCTAATTTTTTATTCGCTATCAACATCAGTGCTATACCTAGATTATATTTTAATGCTAAAATGTTTCTTGAGTTTTTTTATAAAATATCATACACCTTTTTATCTTAAAGTTAATTCACGATAAACGGACCAAAATTTGTCATATAATAAAAGGACATATATCATCAGAAATCCAAGAAATGTTCAATACAAACAATTTGTTACTAGCCTGGCCTGGCTTACTGAACTGTTCAATAATTTTTAACGGTTTGTGTATACGATATATATAAATATTTTTTAATAGTAGAGTTAGGCCATGTTACTTTTTCTGGAAGTATTAAGAGAGAATTTCTATTTATGATTATATGGATGACAAATCAAAATGTATATATAAGTAATTAAATCCCTTTGAAATGGGCCTGAAAAAATCTAAATTCCTCCTGTACATATGGTTTTTATCCTTACGCAAAAGTCACAAAAATGCAGTTTTGTTTTAAAAATTGTGCCTTAAAACAAATAAAAATAATTATTAAAATAATGATTAATTTTCACTTGAATTTAGAATTGAACAACCTCTTAAATGGTAATTTCAAACATCGTAATACAAAAATACCGCATTTTAATATATTTTGAAATATCTGATGTTTTAGTCTACAATTAAAATTCTAAATAATTTCCCATAAACATAAACAAGTTAATTTTACTTTCAATATTACTTTAATAATGAAGCATATATTTTATTTTATAACCGATTTGATGATCTGTGTTCTATGTCACTATGTCACTATGTTACAAAATTGTATATGTATTTAATATATCCGGTTGTAGCCTTTTTAAATGTTCTAATGTAAATTGCCTGTTATGAAAATAAATAGTTTGAACGGAGAAATACACGACACATTCCATAGTCGAGTCACGTGATACAGTCATGTCTCCTTGTCTGCCACACAAGATATAGATTATGATCCTTGCATGACAAACAGTGTGGGCGACTTTGTATGTTCCCATGTTGGTTGGCTACATGTTACTGCCGAACACATACACAATCATTGTATGTTTGTATCATTGTATCATTGGGCTTTTGTAAATGGATAATTCACCTATAACACTTTTTGAGAATACCTAACAAGTCCCTACGATGAACTGTCCAACAATTTATTGTAATAAATTTGTAATACCCTCAAAGTGATAAACTGTTCATTATGTTTATTAGCGTAACACTGCCCTTTCTAATTATAAAACTGCCTGTTCTGACAGCGAAACTGATCTTTCCTGACTATAACACTGTCTTTTCTGATTGCAACATTGCTTATGGATGTAATACGTCCTTTCTTAGAGCAACACTGCCCTTTTCTGACTGTATCACTGTCCTCTTCTGACTATGACAGTGTAACACTGTCCTTTTTTGCAACCCTATATTACTTATCGACTGCAGAGTCACTTCATTATGTCTAGGGCGCAATATATAATGTTTTTATATATTTCATAAATATGTATGATTGTGATTCTTTGTCTACTTTAAATATTTAAATGTCAAACAACATTCATCGCACTGAATATACAGAAGAAAAAAGTGGATTATTGTAAAAGATTTATATGAAGTTTACAACTTTCTCAGTGAGTTTATAGGTAACAAATAAACTCAAAAGGGATTATAATTATTATGAAATCCGTAGTTTAGGTCCAACTCCTGCTTATCCTGTTTATAAAAGCAAGAGGCAGCTTTTATATAAACAGATCCATTCACACTGACTTGACGATGATTAGCCTGTAAGCCACATCAAAGAGTGTCTGCCTCAGTGGCACTCATGTTCGCTTTTGAAAGGTATTAAGTGCGGTCTCTCCGATATTTTGAACTGGTAAATATTTCCATCCTAGTTATACATCTTGCGGATTTTCTTTGAAAGCGTCAATTTTACTAAACATTTTATTAAACAAATGCCGACTATATGAAGGGCATCCAGGTTAATGTTTTAGATTGATTTATTATGTTTTTTCAGCAACGAATACACACATGCTTGCAATAGATACATAACAAATTCACTAAAAGCAAAATCGAATTTTTAAATTAAATGTATACGTGTTGAAAATAGCTAACTGTCTTCAATAATTACCAAGGTGGCGCAATTTCCAGGATGTGTTTTGCAGCATTTGATCATTCTATTTTACTGTTTGTCGATTCTGAAACATGAAACGAAAACACCTCCGGGAAAATGGCAGCATCTCAGAAATTCTTAAAAACAATTCCTGAATGTTTTAAATGTAATAAATGTAAAAATAGAAAATGGAAAACATAAACAGAA
This sequence comes from Allygus modestus, assembly GCA_963675035.1. Lineage (NCBI taxonomy): Eukaryota > Metazoa > Arthropoda > Insecta > Hemiptera > Cicadellidae > Allygus > Allygus modestus. Next base: position 19,686,409 of record OY776114.1, read on the forward strand.
ATAAACGGTATCAGAAAACTGAGACATACGTTCTCCCTTTTAGACCAACTTTAATGAATAAATTACTTTTTATTTACTAAATATAGAATACAAAGCACCGCCAAATATACATAAAATCTTTTGAACAAGTTTTTCTAACAAATATCCACCCAAATCCCTGTTTAGGAGGCACTACGGAATCCATCGCTAGACACGTGGTTTTAAGAGGGAAAATTCCCCTGATTCACCCCTCAGGGTTATTAAGGGGCAATATATTTCAAATTACCTCTGTTTTGGTCAATGCTAACTTGGCAAGCATATCAAGTTTGAACGAAATTGATCAGCAAATAAGAGAGAAATAGTAGTGGTTGTATTCCCCATAAAAAATCATTGGACAACTTAATGCGTTTACCGCAAAATGAAAATTTAAGTTTTCTCTGCAACCAGTAATCGTAGAATAATTCAAAATACTAAATTATTTAGCTTTTTGAGCTATTTTTAATGGTGAATAGTATTTTTTTTTATTTATGTTTTATTTAAGAAAATCAAAAAACTAAATTTTTAATATTTCAAGCCTTGTAATTTCTGAAACGGAATTTTCACAGAAATTTGGGTGGTGTTATTTTGTTGGAAAACTAACGTTCTACAAACTACTAAAGTTTAATCAAAATCGTTAGAGCCGGTTTTGATAAATCTTCATTTTTCATGTTTTTTGGTGGTTTTGGGGGGATAATTACCCTTAAAAATCAAAAATTCTAAAAATTAAAAAAATGCCTGGAGATATCGTGGATTAGTGAGTACATACCAAATTTCATAAAAATCGGACCATTGGTTAGGGCTCTAGCTCTGTACATATCCATACAGATTGACAGACAGACAGACAGACATCACGTAAAAATCACTTTTTTGGGTTCAGGGAGCACCAAAACGAATATTTCAACTAACAACTCAAATTAGAAAATTTTGACGAAAACAATACTTTCTCCATATACTATGTATAAGGGGGAGAAAGTAAAAATGTAAAGGAAATGTAATAAATGTATATATGGAAGAATTATTTCTTTAAAAAAATTTGGGAAAATGGGGTAAATTGATTAATGGCCATGTCAAATTTGATTCTGGTTGTTATTAATGCAACTATTTATTTACTGTATCGTCTTTTGGGGAATAAAGTAGACTTAAGGAAGAAAATACAGTCTTCAGTACTGATTTTTGTAAAATAATCTAAAAATTGTGACGAAACAATAACAAAATTATAACAGATTACATGTAATATTTTAGCTCAAAAAGTACGCTTTTATATCATTCATGAAAGGACAGCTCTCATACATCGTATGCATAAAATGTTTTACAAAGGACATGTGGAGGATCCAGTATTCACCCTTGAGTTGCTCCTCGCATCAATCTCCCAGACGCTGTCACATAACCCGGTGTGAGAATAGGAACTTATCTTGCTCCATGTCATACTGAGAGGGGATACAACACCGTAGAACTGTAAACTAGCAACTTTCTATAAAATATATCGGTTGAAAGTTAAGAAATATAACTGATATTTTGATTGTTATGGTTTAGAGGTACATTATACAAGTTCTTCAAAATATAGTTTTATGTTATTCTATATTTTTGTAAGAAAAAGTATAAAAAGCTTGAAAAACCGCTATTTGATGAAAATAAAGAATGACTTTTTGCACGATTCATAATATTATTAATTATATTTCTTCACATATAAATTATGATAATTAAGTTTACTTCTATAGTTTTGCTACAAAATTAAATTTGTAATCGATATTAAACTTTTTAGTGTTTTTTTTTATTTTTTTGTAATTTAGGGCCAATCTGTGAAAATTTAAATGTTAATTCGGACAATAGAATTCCTTTATAATAAAACAAATAGTCAAGAAACAAAAAATTAAAAGGAAAAGCAACCAAGTGGTTTTCTAGAATCCTGTCGAGGAAAACCCAATTTTTAATTAGGATTCCTTAATTTATATAATGTAGGATAATTTAATGGAATTTACAGCATTATAAATTCACACCACTACCTTTTGCTAGAAGGGAAAGAGCTTGACTACAAACAATCCAGAGAGACAATTTGTTTTGGATAGTTAAGATTCAGAATCTGGACTCTTAAACCTGATTCCAAGACGATAAGGATTAAAAATACGAGATTAAAATGGCGAGTTATGTTAAGCTCTCTTGCACTTGTGGCGTGGTAATTAAAAAATCGTTGTTTACCTTGAGTATTATTTTTAGTAGTAATTACAAATTTGTCTTTAAAAAAAGTATAACTTGAACAAATCATGTTTAAGCCTAATTACTTAGAACAATTAAACAAAATAGTTATCGATTTAATTTAGTTAACACTATTTATAAAACATGTTTATGCCATTAATATATTGCATTTGAAGTGTTGAATCAATTTCCAAAATAAAACCGTGATTTGATTGAATTGAGGTGAAACATAGTTAAACTTCAAACGAGCGAGTGGCGGCAATCCTGGCAATTAATTAAGTTGAGAAAGAAGAGGTTCCAATTCATTACTGGCCTGTTCCACACATTCCGGATCAGATCACTTCTGTACTCAATTGCAAGGGTATTTCCTAGTAGATTTATTAGTATCGGTAGGAACCATCGTGATATTTCTAAAATGCAATACAATACTGTTTACATTGCTATGTAGTACTACAGCATTATAAATTCTATATTCTATATTCTTATTTGTACTATATACTGCTATTAGAGCAACGTTTGCGTACAAAACGGATATCGGAATGCTACGGAATATTGCATAAACTTTGTAAAAAAGTATTAGGACCTCAGAAATTGATTTAAAAAATCCTTAATCCTGGGGAAATTCAATGTTGCTGGAAGAATAATTTAAAAATTAAGTTTTAACATAGGGCTCATACAGTTTTACGTCTAAACAAAATAATTATATCAGCTGTTTAAAAACAACCATTGTACTGTTAAAGTATGAGCATGATACTGGCATTTTCAAGGCTAAGCTCGAGCTGACTGAGGTACAGTCACCATTGGCGCATGTAACTAATGTGGGATTTTTGGCCCGCGGTGACGGGCAGTTGAGGTTTAAAAAATATGTATATGAATACAGAAGTATGCAACGTTATCCCCAGGGGAATTATTCAAATCTCCGGTTTTAATCAGTGGAGAAGGGGATGGTTCTTGACAGAAAGCCGGTGTGGCATACAATAACCTAAGAGTAGTACTTCTTTGTCTTCTTTAAGTTTGCTCGGTGAGGGACGGGGCACCACCTTGTTGTAGGTCAGTAAATAAGGCAGAGCTCCAACAAGGAACAGGACTCCTGCTCCAAAAGAAAGTACCAACCCGGCTCCCTACTACCACACTCTAAATCTACTTGGGTAAACTAGGCCTTTGGATTGAAATGGTAAACCTGCTGTAATATTCTAACTATATTGATTGAGCAAGATATAACTACTAATATTTGTTAATCTAGTTACTAGGACTGAACAAAAGAGACGAAATGTCAACTTCAAGCTTTTAAACTTATTATTTAATGTGCAGAAAATGTTGATGAAATTACCAAGAGTAATCAACTTTTACAGTAAGTAAATGGCTTGGACAGAAAATTATTACATATAAATATTGAACATTGGAAAAGTTACAGGTCACTCGAGTACGTTCAGATAGCTTAATCAACTTTATTCTATGCTAAGGAGCGCTCCAATTATTGTTCCAAATAAATCAAATAAGAAAACGAACAAATTCAACTACACCAATATACACAAATAGCAACATCTACATATACAATTAAACACAAAACTACTAATATTAAGATGCAAGTATGGATATGTATGAAGGACAAGTTGTCTTCAGTTTTTTTTTTTATGTCGCCATCCACAGTAGAAAGGTTGCTGGGCCTCACTGGAAATCAGTCCGCGCGTCCAGGTTTCACTAGTCCATGAGACCAAAATGAAATAATTCAAATATTTACTCACCAGCTGGGAGTCACAACACACATTCATACGTCCGGTCCAGACCGGGACGAAGGAGAGTCGTGGCGCGGCGTGGTACCGATAGGCGCAGGGCGGCACGGCTCCAGTACTTGGTCACGTGGTCACGTTGGCGTGGCAGTGCAGGCTGAAGTACCCACTAGCGGCTCGTCAATAAGTCCACAAGGCTCTGTGAGCAGTCCAGGTGGGGATCAAGACAAGTCCAAAAAGCCCTTAAACAAATACACACCAAAATAGTATGGGCCCAGCAAAATTCTTATAGATAGATTACCTAATTAGTTCATTTTATAATAAAACATTAAATCAGAGATAATATCCAAGTTGACAAGTTTAGTATCACACAAACAATTACAATCAATTCATCTTTCTTACAATTTATTACTTTGTTAATATTTCCAACAAAATAGGGAACATCAGATAACAACGGTTATCTCAAAATAACCTCAAGTTTCCTTGGTTAAAAGACTAGAGTGAGATTATATTAGTTCATACGAAACATAATTGTGGCACTTATATTTAACAGTATTAATGGAATTCTGTCACAATTAGTAATGTAATTCAACCATATTTTTGCTCAGTAGCAATCAGAATGGACATTTAAATACAAATAAAACAATAAACAGCATATAAATATTGAAGACAAACACTTTAGACTGATTGAAAACAACGAAAACATAATGTGTGAATTTATAATCAGCTGATTAGGTAACAATACTCCTATTAGATAACTAATAAGGAGTGTACATGTATTTATGCAATTACTGGACAAACCATAATTATTGGCGCAATGGCTATTCAGATTAAAGACACTTAAGCACTTTCTACAAAAATAAAGATAAATAAACAGTTTTTTTAGTTAGTATTTTTAAATTAACGTAACCGTGATAAGAACTGAAAGGAAGATATATGGTAATAGTTCACCTTGGCCAATTTATGAGTCGGCTCCCAAAAATCCAGCGAAGCTGAAGGGCTTCCAGGCACACAGCGGCGACGAAATCCAGTGAGTCACAAGCAGCTCCGTAACTGATAACTCGCATCAGCTGTTCGTTATCAGTTCACATGCCACAGCATGCAGTTCGATGGGTGAGGTGAACAGTTCTCCGGAGTTCAAAGGTTTCAACAATGGGCTACTCTTATCATGCAGGAAAGGCAACCGTGACGTATGGACACTGGTATATTTGGTACAATGTCGGCGCGCTTCGACCTTGATAAACTTAAACTTTATAATGTAGAGTGATCAGTTCTACATTACCAATACCATAGCTCACCATAAAATTGCACACGTCACAAGTAAACTAATTTAAATTTGACCTTAATACCAATAAATGATGATTACAATGATCTAAAGAATTTAAGGACAAACTACGTGATATAGTTTATGAAATAATTATAAGCAAAACTTTAAATTCTGGAAAATAACAGATATTTTTGGACTGCTCTTCAAACTTAAAATTAACCTTAATTATTCAATAACTTACTCTTAGACCTTTACACATCATGAAAGGTTTAAAACTCCTCTTGATGGAAATGAAACTATTATGAGTTGAAATAATAATGTAACATAAAATAATGTATAACCCTGGCTATCCAATATGACAGTTGAAATGTATGCACTGTATTACTAATGCCTTTTTAAATTGAAGTATTCAAGTAGTAGGTAGTCAATCGAAATTAAAAAGTAACAATGTGTGAAAGTTTGAAGAACGGTTTGAGTTTGGGAAAACTCAATTTCGTCTCCAACCGACCGGGCGGAACATAAAAAATGAACATAACTGGAAGAATGGCCAATCATTTCTAACAGGTAAAGTCCCAAAGAGTCAATAACTTAGGCTTTGCTCGACTTATAATACTCTTCGAGTCTTATCTCCCGACAGCGTTGTCTGTGATTTTGTTAAAACTGATAAACGTGGCATCGTAATCTTTGCATATACTCTATCTAATTATGAGTGAGATATGACTATACTTGATTTTTAATGGAATTTTGAGATATTACGAAAATGTATCCAACTTTTTATATTGACTGTTATTTACTTTTAATTTTTAAATGAATGAAATACTATTTAAGTCGGGGGTATGTCGTACATGGCAAGAAAACAAAATATAGATACAGTAATTGATTACATTATACTTGATTAAAAAGATTCTAGGAAAGTTTATTACTCACTGCGCTTCACATAGCAGCTTATATCGAACTTGTTATTTTCCAGTTATATCATATTATGTATTGCTTTGTTCTTTGAGTCTAATATAATTACATTCTGTTAATTGTTTCAGAATAGAGGGTTTACTCTCTTATTATTTTTACTTTTTTAAGATGTAGGTAACTAAAAACACTCTTTGGCTACAATTAAATAAACTGGCCCTAACATGAAGCCACAAGTTGGAAAACGATCAGTACTCCTCCCATGGATCTTCATGAACCACAGGATGGACCACAGGATTTATTTAGATTGAATGATTAAGACAACATTCAAAACTTTTGTTATATGCAATTCTATTTCAGTTTAAATTATACAAATGTAGTGTTTATAAAAAAACGGTACTTTGGGCTATAACCGTCGAGTTTTCTGTGATTTAAATCACAATAAAATCAATCATACATTATAAATATACAGTATGAAAACCCGACAACAACAACTAATACTATCGATTCCTAATAATCTATGAAATAAATGTTACTATCGATTTGGTTCAGCTTTTGTTTTCAAAAGTATTGATCTTGCAATCGATTTCTTAATCGATCGTCCAAAGTAGTCAATCTGGCAATCGTTAGTTACCACTAACACAAACTAAACAGCTGTAACAGCGGAGTGTTTATAGCAAGAGCAATGTGAAATCAAAACCTTGAAGGTATCAAGTAATCAAATTTTAGTTTCTGTGAAGTAATTATCTTAATATTGTAACACGGGCCGATTTCGGGAGTTCAAATAATAAAAATGCCGGTTTGAGAAACAAAATTACTTTTTTTTCAACTTTACAACTTTACAACAACTGATCTAAAACCAACTTATACGTCGTTAACAATAGGTATATCCGCAGTCAAAATAAAATAATTAAGGTTACATTAAATTTATAAAAAACGCCAATTAATAATTTAGCAGGGAGAGGCGACGCGACGCGTGTTCATTACATCGTGACTTCCTAGGGACTGGGGCGAGAACTCCGTCTTCCTTCCCGATCCTGAACCAAGCCAGCCAATGAGAAACCGTTTAGCACGTGACGTCACAGGAACACTCCGTTGTTCAGTTCTGCAGCCAAACGATTCAAGCTGTCATTATTCAAACTAAGAGGCACTGCGCTCTTAAGCCGGCGTCGAGCGTTCAGTTGCTGACGCCGCGCATCCCTGCTGAAATCAACGCCTGGCAAGGCCTCTGATTGCATATAAATTTAGATTAACTTGGAGTAAATATCCTAGCGTCTGGTGATTGATTTTATATTTTGTACCAGCCAACTCTTCAAATGAAATAATGGAAATAATGTTAAGAGCACAGTTCCTGCTTCCAATTATGGATTTTAGTGACGGTAGAAATTTAATTATTATGAACGGTAAACTGTAATTATTCAGTTACAGTGTTTTAATAATGGCTTTTATTAGTCTAGGGATTTTTGGGCCGTCACAATATTGTTTGCAGTATGATGATAAACATAGTTCATCAGTAAAATGAAAATTGGCCTTTTGATCCTCAATCATTTTCCACTTAAGCTCGTATCGTCAAACTTGAGCTCATTCGAAAAGCTTCACTTTTGTTACTAGTGATGAAATTTACTATTATTGAAAAAATATCATCCAATGGTGGATATAACATAGCCAACATATTTCCATATTTGTTTATGTTGCACAAAGTGTGCCAAGAAGTGTACTTTGGTAAGTTATAAAATATTTAAAATTTCTTAAAGATTCCAGCTGTGCAGTCCCACTTGTTCACCTGATTTCAGTTTCAAATTTCAGTTGATTCAGTTGTAGTCAAATAAATTCTTACAACTGATCAAATACCAATATCAAAATTGTTTTTGAATTTAAAAGTTGTATTAATTATCGCCTTAGGTAAGGTTGTACCAAAAGATAAATCATTTATACCTTGTACCTTGTATTTATATTTTATATTTTCCTACACAGATCTTTCGTTCAAGACCTGCGGTGTTGTAAATGTCCCTTTGAGGGGAGGCCCGAGTTGGGCCGGTGTCTAGAAAAAAGGTCACCATCTTGGACGATAACGCCCACAGGGGCTCGTGAAAGCTGAGAGGAGTACCCTGCTTTGTATCATACCCGGCAAAACATAGGTTTCAAATAAAAAAAGTTTGGCTGGCTAAAGATAACCAAGTTTATCAAGAGAAGTATATGTTATCGGTACAGTATAGTTAAACAAAAATATACTATACTATACTATATCGAGTTCATGATATAGTTTAAAAAACAGCAATTGAAAAATGTAATATGGGCTAAGAATCTGTAGTTTTAAAGTCCTGAGACTTGAGTCTAATATCAATATAATACTACAATGCCAACATTTATTTTGTGAATTTAAATATTTATAATTTTTTAAGTTACACAAAAGATTAAGATAAGTATCTGTACTCTAAAGAACGGGACGAATAGTGTTATTTGTCAAAAGCTCAACACTTAGGATGGCTGATTGTTTTTAAAATCTTAACTAACGTTTCTTATGAAATTTTTACCAATTTAACATGTTTTAAAACATCCAGTATATTTGTAAAGGTATTTTTCATCGTTTTAACAAGGTGAGGAGGCTTTTGATACAAAAAGATGTTAAGTGGAAATTTACAGGGCTCAATTAGTCACCAAAGAACTTTCAGTGTGCGTGAAATCTCTTTGCTGGGAGGCGGAGCTTGGGCTTTGTCAATTAGCGTTTTAGTTATTGAACCCAAAACGAGAGACGGAAAGAAACGTCTTTAACTCATACTCGAGTGCCTTTTTACTTTAGAATATTTTGAAAAACTACAAGTATACTATAACTATATTATATAATAACTACATTAAACATGCGTAATTAAGTGACAAAACAGAAATTTTATATAAATAATTTAGTGTAAAACTTCCTCTTAAATAAATCTTGAAATATTCGTTTACCTAAAACCCCCTAACACCATGTGAAATACTCGCTTAGCCTAGTGAGACAGTACCGAGGATATCAATTGAACTAACACCAGAGTTGTAATAACATGTAACCCTTTAATGCACTTAGTTAATATTCCACTTCAATAAATAATTGATATCTACAAACAAGTTCTGACTTTGTTATTCAAATCAGAGGCCTCTGTGCTTTAACCATTATTTACCAAGACACAAATGACATTATCCGAACACAGAAAACAAATTATCACCCTCTTAACCTAATTAAATATTTGAACAGTCACACTATTTCGGCATCGGCCAAAGTCCATCAATACAACCTATAAATCACATAAGACACAACTACTAAGTAAAATACACACTTTAAATTCAGATAAATGAAATACTGGATGGATGGCCGTTAGTCCAATTTAAAGTTACCGTCACTTAAATCAATTCTTTTATAAAATAAATATATTATGTTTATATTCCAGCTATCAAAAAAAAATATTATTAATAATCATATACACGTATAGAGCAATAAATCAATGGCAAACAATATCCCGCCTAAACTCTTTTAGCCGTGTCATCGTTTCTACTCCAATAAATAATCTCACATATAAAGCTCAAACATAGTTACCTATACCAATTATATATTTTTTTATTCATCTCGGATAAAGCACGTCAATAATCATCAATGATATCAAGTAACTACGAAATTTATATAAAAATATTTTACAGTTCTTATTGCAGCCTGCGGGCCATTCTTATAACAAGGGACTATGAGGAACCTCCAGGACCACACGAGGGGCCACGAGCCCCTCCTCAACTTTTATCACTTCCTCAAACAACTCATTCCATTAACTAAATTCTGACAGATCATAATATCTTACAATATCTCTCCTATTTGTCTCTATTTATGTATACTTAATTTTTGGTAAGCTTTTTCTTAAAATTTTTAATCTTTATTGAATTATGATTATTTATCAAATGATTATTTATCAAGTGAATCCTTCCTCTCAACTTTTAGAGAGCTTTCCTATACAATTTCGTTTAAATAAGAGCAGCAAGGTTAGCAGAAGATGAAGAATTCACATACCCCAAAGTGAGAACTTGGTGATCCAGAGTGGTGAATGTCTCAGTGCGATGTCAATCCTCGAACCCCCGTGGTCTCGTGCGGTGCTCGTGGCCCCTCGTGTGGTCCTGGAGGTTTCTCATGGTCCCTTGTCGGTGACTCTCCTGAAGAACGTCTGGACACTCCTCCGGTCGCAGACTCTGGCCGTTTGGACACCTTCTCCCTTCTCTGTTTGAAGCTCCTGGACTCCTATAGTGGATGCTGGCTGGTGGCTGGTAGTCTTCTCTCTACTCTTCTGCTCCGCTGTACCCCAGTGTTGTCGAGTAGACTATGAAGACTTGGACTCTACGCAGGTGGCAATCTCACCTATCCTAACGTAACCAGGGCCTACTCGATCCAGTCCTTCTGTCCGCTTCCTCTATCCCTTGCCGAATAATCCCTTGTATCGTCTTCTCTCCCCTTCCAGGTTTTTCCCACCAGTTCGATGTTTCCCACAATTTTGACGTACCACGCCCACTACAACCAATCGTGTTATTTGTGAACTTTCGCCCCCGCTATTATTGGCCGCATCCCCGGTCAGCAGAAAGACGCCATGTTGGAATTTTTGGTGAGTTTCAGACTGATTATTTTGAATGAACTTTGTATCGTAATATGGCTCTTCACTTCCTATTATTTAGTTGTTTTGTCTACGCACAATGACCTTTTGAACTGTCGAAATTCTAGTGAATTTCCAATTTTAATTTTGTTTGTTTGAATTGAAGTAAACTATTTACAAAGAATATGAAATATCCTCCTAGCAAGCGGTGAACAAATCATAATAAGTGATGATGATGCGAGTGTACAGACGCAAAATATAGGTATGTATGACAAGGAAACTATTTACATCTATATTTATAACTGATTACCAGTAGTTCCTGTCAATCAATAACACCATTACCAAGTTTGTGGAAAACGCAGATATGGGCTGTTATTTAAGGACAGAAGGCCTCGCTCGCACTGCAAACAATAGACGATTCCAGGTTGTGATAGCCCATCTTTAAAACGAGAAATGTCCTATGTATTGAATTGGTTTGTATGTGGTTGTAAAATATGTAAACTTTTAACGAAACATATTTTTGTCCCATAGAAATAATTATAATAAATCAAATACAGATTAACGCTGGTTCATTGTTTCTAATTTTTACTGGTTTGATAAATTTAAACACGTACGTTTTATAGTTTTACGGTTTGTAAATTACCTCTATAAATCATATGGATAAATAGTTTTATAAACATATGAATGAATGCATACTAATCAAAACCATGTAACCTCCAGTGTTTCGTAAAATATGAAACCAAAGTAAATCAAAATAACTTTTATCAAATTATTTGAAAAATTAATAAAGAATGTTGAATTGCTTAACTCTTTGTGGCTATAGTTTGTTAATGGTGTAGTTGTATCTATGTTGTTAAGTTAACATTTTGAACGTGTAAAGTTTGTTATGGTACAATAAGTGTTGCCAGTGAACACGCCCACAAAGGAAGTATAGGTAAACTGTAGCAAAACACTTGGTTAGATACACTTGGTGTAACTCACAAATAGTCCACTCATCTCGCCCCGAGCCATCCACCGTTTGCTCTCCCCTTCAACTGTCACAGAGAGTTGAGCTCTCCATGAGTTGCAGATAAAAACCACCGACTGGAACGGGACTCGAAACCTCGATCCAAGTGCCAGAGCCCCCTAGCTGGATGTTGGGAGTGCCAGTATGGGTTGGTACGATAGCCTAGGCGTTGGACGAGATGTTTCTGTTTTCGTCTACCAGGCTACACCACGTGACAGATCTCATACGGTACGGTTGCTTATACGGCAACCAACCCTTCAATGTACGAGACGACTTACCGCATACGACGTTCACGTTTAAAGGTTTAGTACTGTAAAAACCGTATACTTAATCTTAACCAAGCAAATAATTCACATTGAATTGCTCGCAGAAGGGGGCAGAAGGGGGTAATTTATAACAGGTAACGTATCCCAAAAATACAATTAGTTTCGGCTTTGTTCTAATCTTGAGCCCTCTGATTTAATTATTTTGATGCATATTTTTCGACATGTGATAAGAATTTAAACACTCTGATACCAAATAGTATAAAGATACATTTGTATATACGTAATAAACATTTGTTTAGTTTAATATGCTTTGAACGGTAAATTACTGTACGCTCAGCAACACATTACTGTAAGAGAGCCTTAATACGTTATTTTTTATCTTGCGTATTTGAAGAGTTTGCTTATTGTGTGGTATTAATTGTTTTTTTTTAGTTGTTGCCAGGCATCACCCATTATGAATAAAAGGTTAACTTATTCATTAATAACCGAAAGAGCTTTGATTAAGACATGTATGTATAAATTAATTTTACATTGATATACACAATAGTTTTGTAAACTAATATTTCCTGTTACTTATTTACTGATTGTTAGCTTTTATTAATTACTATTAAAAATTTTCATAAAACAACTGAATGTAATTATGAATATTAAAGCTTTAAAATTAGGAAGAAAGTTAAGGATTTTAACAATGCTTGCAACATTCCACCAAATATATTTTTCGACTTCACAAAGAAACTCCGATACAAACACTGTATTTTTCACGAAGCCACGAGAGTATAATAAACATGGATGGATCTCGCAAGGCGCAATAACTTTCTCAAATTGTTCTCTTGAGCAGCGATAAGTTTCGGAAGCCTCAGAAAAGTGGCTGCAGCTTAACGTCCTTCGACCTCAGGCCAAGGTTATTGTTTTTCTTACTTTAATATACAAATTATCCTTTTCTTTAACTATATCATACCAAATTCGTCCAGTTGTAGACATTTGGTATATTGCAGGATGGTAAGAGAGAACAAAACTGAAGTGTTTTGACTCAGAAAATCAGGAAAGATAACAGTTTGTCCTTGTCTTAAAGCTTCGGGTACTTTATTTTTAATAAATAGAAGTAGTACCTTTATCAAAGTATAGGTATTTTGTAACATACATCATATTACACATTAAACACTTTTAATCACTGGGCTTATGTTAAAAGAAAGTAAACTGTTTTTTGGTTTGAAAAAAGTATAAATATGGGATAGAAAAATTTGTCAAACCTGTCAAACCGGTTTAATTTAAACAAACGACAACACACGATTTGCTTCCCTTTGGTCGTGGTGAAATTCCTAAACCTAATTTTTGTCCTGACTGTACTCTTTGAAGAGCTGCATAAATTTATTTCTATTCACGTAACGATTCAAACTTGTAATAGCTTCTTCCCTGTTTGGAAAATCCGCTAAAATAATAATTAATTAAATAAGTGGCATCAGTTTACATTAAATCTGAAAAACCCATGGAACTTGAAGATTGCATTCATCATTTCAACCTTAATTTGTGATTGTTTTCTTGCCTTATATGCAGGTGTTAATGACTTTAAATTTGACAATTATTACGGTAAATACAATTTTAAATGAGGCCAGAATAAGTTTTTGGCTATTATATGTTAAACAAAATTAAATTCTCGACGAAAACCGTTGAAATAGTCATTATTCTTATTGGTAAACTATTCTTTACTGGAAATACGATCTATATTTGATGTAAATATAACTAATTTTTTAAACTCTATGGCATTGATTCGAATTTTGGTTTAGATAGCTACAGTCAGATCCATAACTATGGTCAAGCATTCCAGTACGGCCAGGGGAGACCGGTTTGTCGGGGGGAGCAATTCGTACGTCGCTGGCGCGGCCAACTAGGGGGGAGCAATCTGTATCCTCCCGAACTCATGAGAAAGACTCGCAAGGTGTCAGAGTAAAATACTAAAGGTAAACAAAGGCTGAATTATACGACACATTAAAGGGCTGAGTTGGTAAAACAGATTGCCGCAAACTAAACCTAAAACGGGTCACTGAGTCAAAAATTGCAGCCGGTCAAATGATTAAATAAAATGTTAATAGCAAAATCTACAAATGTGATTATTTGCGATGCAATGGTTCTTTTGTGCAAACGTATTCTAAAATATTTCACATTAAAAAAAAATATAATAAGGCCTAGACCTCCTACGGGACATACAAGAGGATAAGTATTATAGTCTCATTGGAAACGTATGCATTATTATACAATACATGTTTTTACTTTCTTCCCCTTATACATAGTATATGGAGAAAGTATTGTTTTCGTAAAAATTTTCGAATTTGAGTTGTTAGTGGAAAAATTCGTTTTGGTGCTCCCTGAACCCAAAAAAGTGGTTTTTACGTGAGGTTTGTATGTCTGTCTGTCTGTCTGTATGGATGTGTACAGAGCTAGAGCCAGAACCAATGGTCCGATTTTTATGAAATTTGGTATGTAGGTTAAATATCCACGATAATTCCAGGCATTTTTTTAATTTTTGGAAATTTTTGATTTTTAAGGGTATCCCCCAAAATCCACCGAAAAACATGAAAAATCAAGATTTCTCAAAAAAGGCTCAAAATGGTTACCAAAAACGATTCTGATTAAACTTTAGTCGTTTGTAGAACTTTAGTTTTCCAAAAAATTGGCACCACCCACATTTCTGTAAAGATTCGGGTGCAGAAATTACAATACTTATAATATCAAATTTTTTTTATTTTTCAAAAAAAAACATAAATCTAAAAAATATTACTATTCACCATTAAAAAGAGCTCAAAAAACTAAATAATTTGGTATTTTGAATTACTGTTCTACGATTACTGGTTGCGGAGAAAATTTAAATTTTCATTTTGCGGTAAACGCACTACGTTGTCCAATGATTTTTTATGGGGAATACAACAATTACTATTTCTGTCTTATTTACTGATCAATTTCGTTCAAACTTGATATGCTTGTCATGTTAGCATTGACCAACAGAGGAAATTCGAAATATGTTTCCCTGTAATAACGCTGAGGGGAGAGGAATAGGGGGAATTTCCCCTCTTAAAACCACGTGTGTATCGACGGATTGTGTAGTGCCTTCTAAACAGGGATTGGGTGGCTATTTTTGAAAACAACTTGTTTACAAGATGTTATGTACATTCTACCGTGCTTTGTATTGTATATTTAGTAAATAAAAAGTAATTTATTCATTAAAGTTGGGCTAAAAGGGAGAAAGTATGTGTGAGTTTCCTGATACCGTTTATTTTTTAAAGGAATTACATGGCAGAATACATTGGCACAAACCAAATATTGAAAGGAACATCGTGTAGTAAGTAATCTCATTCATAGGATTCTTAATGAAATGATGTTCGACTGGCTGCCATTTCTAACTGACTGTTGTTTGCATTAGGTTGGGTCAGCGGCATTCTGTTGAGTTGATTAAAAAGATATCTGCGATGTATAACAATTCTATTGATGTGTGAACTTCCGATACATTATCAGAAATGGAAAACAAACTATCAATGATGTGCATGACTTAATTGCCACCCTATATAATGAAGTAGTTACAGTATTGTCAATCAAAAATATACGTTACATTTGTAAACGATATTAAATATTCTTATTAGCAGTAGAACTATATGCAAAGGTTATACGATAGGCATTGCCTTGCTCTGAACAAATACGATTTATATTAATTTATGTTGGCTTAGTCCTGAAAAGCAATTTCTAGTTTAATTAAATAGTTAAACTAACCTTCCAGTTGTGTATTTGGAGACGATAAATCCTCATTACTTAGTGCAGCTGGACTAATCCAAGCTAGACCAACATATTCAACAAAGATATATTGTTATGTTTGGTGCTTGATACGAAAGTTAAACACTTGTTAGGTTTAAGTTAACTTTAGTTTATAAATTACAGGTGGATCCAACTGTGTGACAGATTACATACAAATCGTCATACAAATTATTTACTTTTTATCTCAAGATTGATACCAGTATTAGACTTAAGGTGAATTAACAAATAACTGAAAACACAGAGAGATATAGTCTATAAGCTATCTTAGTCTATAAGCAAATCCTACTAAATAAATTGATCCTAGCAGGTTTTGCAACAAAGTTTCACCAAGCCCTAAAAGTTATACTGAGACTAATTTCTTGTGGTGGTGACCTATTCCTCGGCTTGGCTTAGTGAAGAAACTACAAGCTGGCTAGACCAGTCTTGTCACAGTTTACCGAACAATTTATGCCACTGGAGAACAAGCTGGTTTGTGGCTAACTCCTCTTTAGAAGAGTGTAGTAACAATGTAAAACGATAATCAAACTAAATTAAAACAAGCTTATATGTTAAACGATTAAAAGATGTATTTATTTGTCTTTAATTTGGGTATTGTACAGATGGATGCAAATACAATTGGGCAACAAAAAAAAGCAACGCATTTCAATGTAGGAATCTGTAAACTGCTTATACCCTTTTTGCGGCTCAGTAAAACTTACGGGGCTCTGGAGAAAATATATGGGGCAAAACCTGTATATTATAATATACAGGGTGAGTCAGACCACCCGTCCAGCAAGTATAGCGGGAGAACGGTTTGGTCTAAAGTCATCAAACAAAGTTCTGCCCCACTAAAACGCATATTGAATATCTATTAAAAATATTTCAATCAAAATATATGTACAGAGTGATCCAAAACTGAAGCTCACCGGTTCGAATCTCAATATTCTAGTATGTAAAAATAGGTCAAATTATACATTATTTTAAAAGCCCTGTTAAAAGAAACATTTTGGTGAAAACATAATTATCTTATCTTTATCCGTTTTTAAATGGCGGTACATTTGTGTGTAAAATATTTACATTTACGGAATACCCTATATTTATAAACAATTTCTTGTATTATTTTCCGACTGAAATTTCTTACTCGTGATAAACTCAGATTTACTCTGGTTTGCTACATGACAGGGCTTTATGAAAAATCCAAATTTCAATAACATATTTTTGTTTGAAAATGCTTGTAAGACCAAAATTTGAAAAAGTCAAAGGTAGCGTGTATCAAAAAGCATACCATTTAAAAGGTATTATATAACCTAGCAACTTTCAAATTTACACTAAGCTTGTATCTCTTTTCGTTTCTATGAAATCAGCAAAAAACTTATTTTCCGATATGAAATGCATGTTACGCAAATGCATGATATGTTATGCGTTTCATATCGGAAAATATTTTTTTACTAATAGCAGAGACAACGTTTGTTTAAATTAGAAAGTTGCTAGGTTTTATAATACCTATTTAATGGTACAGTTCGGCCACGCTGCTTGACGCCTGGGAAAGGCGAGAAACAACTTACATATCTCGTAATAAAAGCAGTTAACCAAAGCTAAAAGCTAAAATAACCAAAACCAATTTTTTTTATTAATTAATTAATTTTGCTTTCTGTATGACAAAAGTATTCTGTAACAATAACGGTACTAAGCCAAATTGAGGCGAGAAGTCATTCCAGAGTATACGCTAACTGGACGCTAAGCACTGACACGAACTGTATGTTTTTGACATACGCTACTGACTTTTTTGAATTTTGGGCATATAAGCATATTACCCCCGTCGCAGCAAACCTACATAATCAGCGAATTTCTAATGGAGATATTACGGTATGTCTTAATACTAAATTAAGCCACTTACCAAGTTTTTATAAAAATATATTCACAAATAAGCGATATACAATTTTAATTATTCTCCATAAAAATAACATTAGGGCTGAGTACGCAGGTTTGCTGCATCAACGAACACCCAAAAAGGGGTTTTTAAGCTAAAATCAATATAAATGAACTAGATGAAGTCATTTACCAGTTTTTATTAATTTATGTTCATAGTTAAGAGAGACATTTAATTATAATCCGTAGGAATAACATGAGGCTGAGTACGCAGGTTTGCTGCTACGGGAGCCTTTGGCAACAAATTTGTTTTGAGAAAATATCAATAGACCACAACCAGATGAAGCAATATACCGAGTTTTGTCAGTACACGTTCATAAATAAGCGAGATATAAAATATTTATTTTCCTCCATAAGAATAACATTAGATAACGTACTGTGTTTTAGCACTTTCAATATCTCGGTAACCATTTGACGTAGAGAAATTATCAAATTACCAAATTTTGTGTTTTTTTAAGCTGAATCCAATGGTGAAAATTAAAATTTGACTTTTCAAGAAAGATATGTAAAAAATTCAAAAAAGCCATTTTTCGGGTACAAAACCCCCCAAAATACTTTGGATGGAGCGATCTGGTTGGTTTTCGAACCTAAAGACATACACGTTGCTTTACACGTGTGTATATATATATATATATATATATATATATATAGTTTCAAACAAATGGTGTTTTTGGGGTCTGGGGACCTCAAAACGAAAAGTTATTATGGTCCCGGTCCTAGGTCTTACCATGCCGACCACGGTAATAGCTTCTTCCCTATAGAGGAAATTCTCTAAAAAAATATATTTTATTGAAATTTAGATTTTTTCAAAAAGGCCTATCACGTAGCATATCAGAGTAAAGCTGAGTTTATCAAGAGTAAGACATTTCAGTCAGGAAAAAATACGAGTATTGGTTTAGAAAATACAGAGTCTTCTGAAAATTTCAAAATGGCCGCCATTTTGAAATGGATAAGGATAAGTGAATTCTGTTTTTGCCAAAATGTTTATTTTAGCAAGACCGTTAAAACGTTTTTAGTTTGACCTATATTTATATAAGACAATATTGAGATTCGAACCCGTGACCTTCAGTTTTGGAACATTCTGTACATATATTTTGATGAAAATATTTTAATAGATTGTCCATATGCGTTTTAGTGGGAAAGAACTATGCTTGGTGACGTTGGACCAAACCGTTCTCCCGTCATAGATGCTGGACGGGTGGTCTGATTAACCTTGTATGTTTGATTTATTTCATAATTTATATTGAATTTTAATAATTTTTCATTGGTTTTGACATGCTTAAAATGTTCACCATTAAGTAAGACAACGAAAAAACAATGAGTTAAAAATAATAAAAAACAAGCATACGGTACAAATTACCTTTTAAGAATATTGTGTAAGTGTCTGGCATGAGCTCTTGCAGTTATGACCTAGCAGCTTTACAGAAATACTGCTAGGAGGTACGGTAGTCCCAGCTGGGGATCATAACTCGGGTAGAGCCATATCTATTGCCTCTTCGGGGAGTTGTCTGGCATGAGCTCTTGCAGTTACGATCCAGCAGCATTACAGTAATACAGCTAGGAGGTACAGTAGTCCCAGCTGGGGATCATAACTCGGGTAAAGCCATATCTATTGCCTCTTCGGGGAGTTGTCTGGAATGAGCTCTTGCAGTTACGACCCAGCAGCATTACAGTAATACAGCTAGGAGGTACAGTAGTCCCAGCTGGGGATCATAACTCGGGTAAAGCCATATCTATTGCCTCTTCGGGGAGTTGTCTGGAATGAGCTCTTGCAGTTACGACCCAGCAGCATTACAGTAATACAGCTAGGACGTACAGTAGTCCCAGCTGGGGATCATAACTCGGGTAAAGCCATATCTATTGCCTCTTCGGGGAGTTGTCTGGAATGAGCTCTTGCAGTTACGATCCAGCAGCATTACAGAAATACAGCTAGGAGGTAGTCCCAGCTGGGGATCATAACTCGGGTAAAGCCATATCTATTGCCTCTTCGGGGAGTTGTCTGGCATGAGCTCTTGCAGTTACGACCCAGCAGCATGACAGTAATACAGCTAGGAGGTACAGTAGTCCCAGCTGGGGATCATAACTCGGGTAAAGCCATATCTATTGCCTCTTCGGGGAGTTGTCTGGAATGAGCTCTTGCAGTTTCGATCCAGCAGCATTACAGAAATACTGCTAGGAGGTACAGTAGTCCCAGCTGGGGATCATAACTCGGGTAAAGCCATGTCTATTTACTCTTCGGGGAGTTGTCTGGAATGAGCTCTTGCAGTTACGACCCAGCAGCATTACAGAAATACTGCTAGGAGGTACAGTAGTCCCAGCTGGGGATCATAACTCGGGTAAAGCCATATCTATTGCCTCTTCAGGGAGTTGTCTGGAATGAGCTCTTGCAGTTACGACCCAGCAGCATTACAGTAATACAGCTAGGAGGTACAGTAGTCCCAGCTGGGTATCTAAACTTGGGTAAAGCCATATCTATTGCCTCTTCGGGGAGTTGTCTGGCATGAGCTCTTGCAGTTACGACCCAGCAGCATTACAGTAATACAGCTAGGAGGTACAGTAGTCCCAGCTGGGGATCATAACTCGGGTAAAGCCATATCTATTGCCTCTTCGGGGAGTTGTCTGGAATGAGCTCTTGCAGTTACGATCCAGCAGCGTTACAGAAATACAGCTAGGAGGTACAGTAGTCCCAGCTGGGAATCATAACTCGGGTAAAGCCATATCTATTGCCTCTTCGGGGAGTTGTCTGGCATGAGCTCTTGCAGTTACGACCCAGCAGCATTACAGTAATACAGCTAGGAGGTACAGTAGTCCCAGCTGGGGATCATAACTCGGGTAAAGCCATATCTATTGCCTCTTCGGGGAGTTGTCTGGAATGAGCTCTTGCAGTTACGATCCAGCAGCATTACAGAAATACAGCTAGGAGGTAGTCCCAGCTGGGGATCATAACTCGGGTAAAGCCATATCTATTGCCTCTTCGGGGAGTTGTCTGGCATGAGCTCTTGCAGTTACGACCCAGCAGCATGACAGTAATACAGCTAGGAGGTACAGTAGTCCCAGCTGGGGATCATAACTCGGGTAAAGCCATATCTATTGCCTCTTCGGGGAGTTGTCTGGAATGAGCTCTTGCAGTTTCGATCCAGCAGCATTACAGAAATACTGCTAGGAGGTACAGTAGTCCCAGCTGGGGATCATAACTCGGGTAAAGCCATGTCTATTTACTCTTCGGGGAGTTGTCTGGAATGAGCTCTTGCAGTTACGACCCAGCAGCATTACAGAAATACTGCTAGGAGGTACAGTAGTCCCAGCTGGGGATCATAACTCGGGTAAAGCCATATCTATTGCCTCTTCAGGGAGTTGTCTGGAATGAGCTCTTGCAGTTACGACCCAGCAGCATTACAGTAATACAGCTAGGAGGTACAGTAGTCCCAGCTGGGTATCATAACTTGGGTAAAGCCATATCTATTGCCTCTTCGGGGAGTTGTCTGGCATGAGCTCTTGCAGTTACGACCCAGCAGCATTACAGTAATACAGCTAGGAGGTACAGTAGTCCCAGCTGGGGATCATAACTCGGGTAAAGCCATATCTATTGCCTCTTCGGGGAGTTGTCTGGAATGAGCTCTTGCAGTTACGATCCAGCAGCGTTACAGAAATACAGCTAGGAGGTACAGTAGTCCCAGCTGGGAATCATAACTCGGGTAAAGCCATATCTATTGCCTCTTCGGGGAGTTGTCTGGAATGAGCTCTTGCAGTTACGATCCAGCAGCATTACAGAAATACAGCTAGGAGGTACAGTAGTCCCAGCTGAGGATCATAACTCGGGTAAAGCCATATCTATTGCCACTTCGGGGAGTTGTCTGGAATGAGCTCTTTCAGTTACGATCCAGCAGCATTACAGAAATACAGCTAGGAGGTAGTCCCAGCTGGGGATCATAACTCGGGTAAAGCCATATCTATTGCCTCTTCGGGGAGTTGTCTGGCATGAGCTCTTGCAGTTACGACCCAGTAGAATTACAGTAATACAGCTAGGAGATACAGTAGTCCCAGCTGGGTATCATAACTCGGGTAAAGCCATATCTATTGCCTCTTCGGGGAGTTGTCTGGCATGAGCTCTTGCAGTTACGACCCAGCAGCATTACAGTAATACAGCTAGGAGGTACAGTAGTCCCAGCTGGGGATCATAACTCGGGTAAAGCCATATCTATTGCCTCTTCGGGGAGTTGTCTGGAATGAGCTCTTGCAGTTACGATCCAGCAGCATTACAGAAATACTGCTAGGAGGTACAGTAGTCCCAGCTGGGGATCATAACTCGGGTAAAGCCATATCTATTGCCTCTTCGGGGAGTTGTCTGGAATGAGCTCTTGCAGTTACGATCCAGCAGCATTACAGAAATACTGCTAGGAGGTACAGTAGTCTCAGCTGGGGATCATAACTCGGGTAAAGCCATATCTATTGCCTCTTCGGGGAGTTGTCTGGAATGAGCTCTTGCAGTTACGATCCAGCAGCATTACAGAAATACTGCTAGGAGGTACAGTAGTCCCAGCTGGGGATCATAACTCGGGTAAAGCCATATCTATTGCCTCTTCGGGGAGTTTTCTGGAATGAGCTCTTGCAGTTACGACCCAGCAGCAATACAGAAATACTGCTAGGAGGTACAGTAGTCCCAGCTGGGGATCATAACTCGGGTAAAGCCATATCTATTGCCTCTTCGGGGAGTTGTCTGGAATGAGCTCTTGCAGTTACGACCCAGCAGCATTACAGTAATACAGCTAGGAGGTACAGTAGTCCCAGCTGGGGATCATAACTCGGGTAAAGCCATATCTATTGCCTCTTCGGGGAGTTGTCTGGCATGAGCTCTTGCAGTTACGACCCAAAAGCATTACAGTAATACAGCTAGGAGGTACAGTAGTCCCAGCTGGGGATCATAACTCGGGTAAAGCCATATCTATTGCCTCTTCGGGGAGTTGTCTGGCATGAGCTCTTGCAGTTACGACCCAGCAGCATTACAGAAATACTGCTAGGAGGTACTGTAGTCCCAGCTGGGGATCATAACTCGGGTAAAGCCATATCTATTGCCTCTTCGGGGAGTTGTCTGGAATGAGCTCTTGCAGTTACGACCCAGCAGCATTACAGAAATACTGCTAGGAGGCACAGTAGTCCCAGCTGGGGATCATAACTCGGGTAAAGCCATATCTATTGCCTCTTCGGGGAGTTGTCTGAAATGAGCTCTTGCAGTTATGACCCAGCAGCATTACAGAAATACTGCTAAGAGGTACAGTAGTCCCAGCTGGGGATCATAACTCGGGTAAAGCCATATCTATTGCCTCTTCGGGGAGTTGTCTGGCATGAGCTCTTACAGTTACGACCCAGCAGCATTACAGAAATACTGCTAGGAGGTACAGTAGTCCCATCTGGGGATAATAACTCGGGTAAAGCCATATCTATTGCCTCTTCGGGGAGTTGTCTGGAATGAGCTCTTGCAGTTACGACCCAGCAGCATTACAGAAATACTGCTAGGAGGTAAAGTAGTCCCAGCTGGGGATCATAACTCGGGTAAAGCCATATCTATTGCCTCTTCGGGGAGTTGTCTGGAATGAGCTCTTGCAGTTACGACCCAGCAGCATTACAGTAATACAGCTAGGAGGTACAGTAGTCCCAGCTGGGGATCATAACTCGGGTAAAGCCATATCTATTGCCTCTTCGGGGAGTTGTCTGGAATGAGCTCTTGCAGTTACGACCCAGCAGCATTACAGTAATACAGCTAGGAGGTACAGTAGTCCCAGCTGGGGATCATAACTCGGGAAAATCCATATCTATTGCCTCTTCGGGGAGTTGTCTGGAACGAGCTCTTGCAGTTACGACCCAGCAGTATTACAGTAATACAGCTAGGAGGTACAGTAGTCCCAGCTGGGGTTCATAACTCGGGTAAAGCCATATCTATTGCCTCTTCGGGGAGTTGTCTGGCATGAGCTCTTGCAGTTACAACCCAGCAGCATTACAGTAATACAGCTAGGAGGTACAGTAATCCCAGCTGGGGATCATAACTCGGGTAAAGCCATATCTATTGCCTCTTCGGGTAGTTGTCTGGCATGAGCTCTTGCAGTTACGACCCAGCAGCATTACAGTAATACAGCTAGGAAGTACAGTAGTCCCAGCTGGGGATCATAACTCGGGTAAAGCCATATCTATTGCCTCTTCGGGGAGTTGTCTGGAATGAGCTCTTTTAGTTACGATCCAGCAGCATTACAGTAATACAGCTAGGAGGTACAGTAGTCCCAGCTGGGGATCATAACTCGGGTAAAGCCATATCTATTGCCTCTTCAGGGAGTTGTCTGGAATGAGCTCTTGCAGTTACGATCCAGCAGCATTACAGTAATACAGCTAGGAGGTACAGTAGTCCCAGCTGGGGATCATAACTCGGGTAAAGCCATATCTATTGCCTCTTCGGGGAGTTGTCTGGCATGAACTCTTGCAGTTACGATCCAGCAGCATTACAGTAATACAGCTAGGAGGTACAGTAGTCCCAGCTGGGGATCATAACTCGTGTAAAGCCATATCTATTGCCTCTTCGGGGAGTTGTCTGGCATGAGCTCTTGCAGTTACGACCCAGTAGCATTACAGTAATACAGCTAGGAGGTACAGTAGTCCCAGCTGGGGATCATAACTCGGGTAAAGCCATATCTATTGCCTCTTTGGGGAGTTGTCTGGCATGAGCTCTTGCAGTTACGATCCAGCAGCATTACAGTAATACAGCTAGGAGGTACAGTAGTCCCAGCTGGGGATCATAACTCGGGTAAAGCCATATCTATTGCCTCTTCGGGGAGTTGTCTGGCATGAGCTCTTGCAGTTACGATCCAGCAGCATTACAGTAATACAGCTAGGAGGTACAGTAGTCCCAGCTGGGGATCATAACTCGGGTAAAGCCATATCTATTGCCTCTTCGGGGAGTTGTCTGAAATGAGCTCTTGCAGTTACGATCCAGCAGCAATACAGTAATACAGCTAGGAGGTACAGTAGTCCCAGCTGGGGATCATAACTCGGGTAAAGCCATATCTATTGCCTCTTCGGGGAGTTGTCTGGAATGAGCTCTTGCAGTTACGACCCAGCAGCATTACAGTAATACTGCTAGGAGGTACAGTAGTCCCAGCTGGGGATCATAACTCGGGTAAAGCCATATCTATTGCCTCTTCGGGGAGTTGTCTGGAATGAGCTCTTGCAGTTACGATCCAGCAGCATTACAGTAATACAGCTAGGAGGTACAGTAGTCCCAGCTGGGGATCATAACTCGGGTAAAGCCATATCTATTGCCTCTTCGGGAAGTTGTCTGGCATGAACTCTTGCAGTTACGATCCAGCAGCATTACAGTAATACAGCTAGGAGGTACAGTAGTCCCAGCTGGGGATCATAACTCGTGTAAAGCCATATCTATTGCCTCTTCGGGGAGTTGTCTGGCATGAGCTCTTGCAGTTACGACCCAGCAGTATTACAGTAATACAGCTAGGAGGTACAGTAGTCCCAGCTGGGGATCATAACTCGGGTAAAGCCATATCTATTGCCTCTTCGGGGAGTTGTCTGGCATGAACTCTTGCAGTTACGATCCAGCAGCATTACAGTAATACAGCTAGGAGGTACATTAGTCCCAGCTGGGGATCATAACTCGTGTAAAGCCATATCTATTGCCTCTTCGGGGAGTTTTCTGGCATGAGCTCTTGCAGTTACGACCCAGTAGCATTACAGTAATACAGCTAGGAGGTACAGTAGTCCCAGCTGGGGCTCATAACTTGGGTAAAGCCATATCTATTGCCTCTTCGGGGAGTTGTCTGGAATGAGCTCTTGCAGTTACGATCCAGCAGCATTGCAGTAATACAGCTAGGAGGTACAGTAGTCCCAGCTGGGGATCATAACTCGGATAAAGCCATATCTATTGCCTCTTCGGGGAGTTGTCTGGAATGAGCTCTTGCAGTTACGATCCAGCAGCATTACAGTAATACAGCTAGGAGGTACAGTAGTCTCAGCTGGGGATCATAACTCGGGTAAAGCCATATCTATTGCCTCTTCGGGGAGTTGTCTGGAATGAGCTCTTGCAGTTACGATCCAGCAGCATTACAGTAATACAGCTAGGAGGTACAGTAGTCCCAGCTGGGGATCATAACTCGGGTAAAGCCATATCTATTGCCTCTTCGGGGAGTTGTCTGGAATGAGCTCTTGCAGTTACGATCCAGCAGCATTACAGTAATACAGCTAGGAGGTACAGTAGTCCCAGCTGGGGATCATAACTCGGGTAAAGCCATATCTATTGCCTCTTCAGGGAGTTGTCTGGAATGAGCTCTTGCAGTTACGATCCAGCAGCATTACAGTAATACAGCTAGGAGGTACAGTAGTCCCAGCTGGGGATCATAACTCGGGTAAAGCCATATCTATTGCCTCTTCGGGGAGTTGTCTGGCATGAACTCTTGCAGTTACGATCCAGCAGCATTACAGTAATACAGCTAGGAGGTACATTAGTCCCAGCTGGGGATCATAACTCGTGTAAAGCCATATCTATTGCCTCTTCGGGGAGTTTTCTGGCATGAGCTCTTGCAGTTACGACCCAGTAGCATTACAGTAATACAGCTAGGAGGTACAGTAGTCCCAGCTGGGGCTCATAACTTGGGTAAAGCCATATCTATTGCCTCTTCGGGGAGTTGTCTGGAATGAGCTCTTGCAGTTACGATCCAGCAGCATTACAGTAATACAGCTAGGAGGTACAGTAGTCCCAGCTGGGGATCATAACTCGGGTAAAGCCATATCTATTGCCTCTTCGGGGAGTTGTCTGGAACGATTCGTCTGTTCTACCAGTTTCGATTATAGTTCATTCCAGGCATCACTGAAGCCGACTTTAGTTTCCCAGTTGAACAGATTTTCTGTATATTTTCATTATTATCCTACTGAGAAAAATTACTTTATAAAAGTCCATTTTCTTCTCAAATATTCTTAACATTTGTTTACTATAGAACATTTATTTTTAAATTTCCAGTAAAGAAAACATCGTAGATGAAATATTTATGAAACTAGTAAATGTAAGTATGCCTAGTGCAACATCAACAAGAGTTGTGATATCCTACTTAGAAACCTCATTTATATACATAATCAACTACACCTCTATAATATATTTTTATAAGTGATTTTGAAGTGTGAAATATTGTTTCAGTTACCAAGCTCTTCCATAGTAATTTGAGGAAAAGTCGTATATTTTGAGAGTAGTCCACACAAATTATTAACAATAAACCCCATTATTACAAACGATGTTATTACAATCTATAAATTACACTAAAGCTGTGTTTTCCCGTTGTATGCCTGAAGTCAATTCTTCTTTTTATAAAGCCTGAACCGAGATGTTTTTGGTCGACATTTCTGTACAGTTCGTTTGAATAGTAGTCCACTGCATTATGGAGTAAATGCAATAGCATTACTTTACCGTTTATAATATGGAAAACAAATAATATAAATAATATTTAATTGCATAAATATTGACATCATAAATGTTGTTTAACATTTTTTACATTAATTACATTGGCAATGGAATATTACAAACACTGAAGACTATTTGCAAAAAAATCAACCAGATTATTGTAAATAGATAAAACTAAACTATTATTATTTAATATGATACAAACATACCAACTATAAAAACATAACCCCTGCGCTATTGTGTTTGGTTTGAAAAAATATTAAACTCTCATGTATTTGACTAGGTATAAGGCCTAATACATCCAGATGTATTTGATATAGGCAAACACTTGCGTCGCGTAGCGTCGGTTGTTTAGTTTCTAGATTACTAGTTGTGGTTAGTTCCATCTTTTAAACCTCACCCTAAGCTATCGCTATTTTTAGGAATAAACTCGCGCAAATTAGGTTTTAATTACAACAAAATTACAAGTTTTAATAACAAAACTGAAATTACCCAGCAATCCATGATAAATTGATCCTTGAAGTTTTTATAAAAAAATTGTTGGGACAAAATTATACACCTTTTGCTTGATTTGTATTGCTGTTTTTAAGATTTAAGGATTAAAAAAATAAAACGGAAGCCATTTTGAAATGGTAAATATGAAAACGTCAAACTTTGTGCCAAATTAGCTTTAAACCATCATAATTCATTTGCTTGGTTTCAAGTCATAATCTTAAGTGGTTTTAAGATATTATGTATTTATACAAACATACATATGAACACGGGCCAACGGGGCGAGGCAGACGATACGTTTACATGCCATGCTTTCAATAAGTTTTATCTTAACTTTAAACTTTCTCAGGAACTTATTAAGTTTAAAGGGCTATAGTTAAACGTGGACGAGCAAACATTATTTTCTCTCCATGAACAGTAAGTCGCCCAGGAAGACTCACAGTTTTAATTAACTCCACATCTGGACCTTGTGCACAGAAAATGCAGCTAGTGGTCAACAAGACCATATATCATCCCGGGCTCCCTTTTCC
The DNA here is from genome assembly GCA_963675035.1 of Allygus modestus. Taxonomy (NCBI): domain Eukaryota; kingdom Metazoa; phylum Arthropoda; class Insecta; order Hemiptera; family Cicadellidae; genus Allygus; species Allygus modestus. Next base: position 19,714,572 of record OY776114.1, read on the forward strand.
AATTTCCCACCCGCTGTTAACTAGGTAGGGTGTTAACCAATTTTGATCAAATATATATTTAACATAATATAGTTCCTAAGTTATCGAGGTAATGATAATAAATAGTGGTATTAAATTAATAATTGTAGCTTTAAAACATAATACGATATTACAAAGATATAACACAGGGTGTCCTTTAACTCTCCGGACAAAGGTGTTCAGCATTATTCTTTGGGTCAATACATTCACATTTTACCGTATGAACATGAGCCTCCAGTGCCTAGTTTTCTGTTTGTCTACATATGGTCAGATATATTACGGGACACTATATAAATATTAATTATTTTATATAACAAAATATATTGTAATGCTATTTTTTATTCAATTTTTTTGCATTGTAATAAATTTTGGTATTATTCTTATATGCCTTTAACACATTTCATTAGTATACCTTTAGTATTTTTTTTTTTTTTAATGTATGTTGTTAATGTTTGCTTTTATGTTATACCGTTCAGTGCACTGTACTTTAGTAAACTTATCGTATACATGGGAAGAACCCGTTATTGCCAATAAACCAAATGCGATTTACAATTTGACTTATTTAATGAAGAAGTGTGTCTGGTTTAAGTGTGTGTAACTGGGTGTGTCCCGTGGGATAAGTAATAACCAATTTACTTTGGAATACGTAATAACTAATTAATTTTAATTTATTATACAGAATAAAGTTCATCTGGTGCAGAAGTTAATATAACATTTTTTTTCTTTGCAGGTACATTTAGGTCACACTATTATATAAGTTTCACCTTTCTTGACATGTTTCAAGAGTATCGTCAAGTTTATTAATTTAGAGCCCACAACTTCTATAGTTAAATTTTAAATAAAATAAAAACCTATGGAAACTAAAACCATTCACTATTTATTCTATGGAATGTGAGATATATGGTGAAACTAAAGTGATAATTTTATTTTATTTGTAAATAAAATCAATGAATAAGTGTTGTAAACAAAAGTAAACTAGTGGAGAAGACGATTCACGATGGGAGTTTACAATAATTTAATAACAAATTTGTCAAAACTAATAAACCAGGACTTGTCAAAACTATTGTGCAGCCAAGTAACAGAGCTTGGATATGTAAGCCCAGTCAGCGAAGACTAAGTGGTTTAGATAAGAAGACCCTAGCCCGGCTTCTTGTGGTGCTCGATGCCACTGCCTGATCAGCAGAACAGTCGTCAAAACTAATGTGCTACCAAGTAACAGAGCTTGGATATGTAAGCCCAGTCAGCGAAGACTAAGTGGTTTAGATAAGAAGACCCTAGCCCGGCTTCTTGTGGTGCTCGATGCCACTGCCTGATCAGCAGAACAGTCGTCAAAACTATTGTGCTACCAAGTAACAGAGCTTGGATATGTAAGCCCAGTCAGCGAAGACTAAGTGGTTTAGATAAGAAGACCCTAGCCCGGCTTCTTGTGGTGCTCGATGCCACTGCCTGATCAGCAGAACAGTCGTCAAAACTAATGTGCTACCAAGTAACAGAGCTTGGATATGTAAGCCCAGTCAGCGAAGACTAAGTGGTTTAGATAAGAAGACCCTAGCCCGGCTTCTTGTGGTGCTCGATGCCACTGCCTGATCAGCAGAACAGTCGTCAAAACTAATGTGCTACCAAGTAACAGAGCTTGGATATGTAAGCCCAGTCAGCGAAGACTAAGTGGTTTAGATAAGAAGACCCTAGCCCGGCTTCTTGTGGTGCTCGATGCCACTGCCTGATCAGCAGAACAGTCGTCAAAACTATTGTGCTACCAAGTAACAGAGCTTGGATATGTAAGCCCAGTAGGCGAAGACTAAGTGGTTTAGATAAGAAGTACCTAGCCCGGCTTCTTGTGGTGCTCGATGCCACTGCCTGATCAGCAGAACAGTCGTCAAAACTAATGTGCTACCAAGTAACAGAGCTTGGATATGTAAGCCCAGTCAGCGAAGACTAAGTGGTTTAGATAAGAAGACCCTAGCCCGGCTTCTTGTGGTGCTCGATGCCACTGCCTGATCAGCAGAACAGTCGTCAAAACTAATGTGCTACCAAGTAACAGAGCTTGGATATGTAAGCCCAGTCAGCGAAGACTAAGTGGTTTAGATAAGAAGACCCTAGCCCGGCTTCTTGTGGTGCTCGATGCCACTGCCTGATCAGCAGAACAGTCGTCAAAACTATTGTGCTACCAAGTAACAGAACTTGGATATGTAAGCCCAGTCAGCGAAGACTAAGTGGTTTAGATAAGAAGTACCTAGCCAGGCTTCTTGTGGTGCTCGATGCCACTGCCTAATCAGCAGAACAGTCGTCAAAACTATTGTGCTACCAAGTAACAGAACTTGGATATGTAAGCCCAGTCAGCGAAGACTAAGTGGTTTAGATAAGAAGTACCTAGCCCGGCTTCTTGTGGTGCTCGATGCCACTGCCTGATCAGCAGAACAGTCGTCAAAACTATTGTGCTACCAAGTAACAGAGCTTGGATATGTAAGCCCAGTCAGCGAAGACTAAGTGGTTTAGATAAGAAGACCCTAGCCCGGCTTCTTGTGGTGCTCGATGCCACTGCCTGATCAGCAGAACAGTCGTCAAAACTAATGTGCTACCAAGTAACAGAGCTTGGATATGTAAGCCCAGTCAGCGAAGACTAAGTGGTTTAGATAAGAAGACCCTAGCCCGGCTTCTTGTGGTGCTCGATGCCACTGCCTGATCAGCAGAACAGTCGTCAAAACTAATGTGCTACCAAGTAACAGAGCTTGGATATGTAAGCCCAGTCAGCGAAGACTAAGTGGTTTAGATAAGAAGACCCTAGCCCGGCTTCTTGTGGTGCTCGATGCCACTGCCTGATCAGCAGAACAGTCTTAGGGAAGAGACACTTGGGACTTTACAACAGTCCCGAAATAATTGAGTGTCTTTAATAGAACATGGACCAGGACTTCTTAAATACAAAATATACTATTATGAAATAAAGCCTATCACAATAAAGAACTAAGCAGGGTATATATTTTGTTGTTGTCAAATACTTAAATATATTTTTGTCTGTCACTATATCCTGCTTGCAAACATCGTGATTACGTACATAGAGGGTACTAGTCTAAATCATGGAGTTAAATGTATTGTTTTGTGGAGTTTATGTATGTATAAAATTGTAATTGATTTCACGTTCAAGAATTTATTACTAAAAATGATTTGCGTGTAGGGTTTGAATATTGGAGGATATAGTAGACTTTATTATAATAAATAAGTAAATCGAAACCATTTATAATTTATTTTGACTTGTTTTTCACCTGATGGAAAACAGAGATTTATGGATTCTTGAAACTACACACGATTACTGTAACTTATGACTTTCTGTATAAGTTGTATGTTATATATCTGCGTTATTACGTCAGTCTAACGGAAGCGTTTGGCCTATGAAATAAAATATAATCTTTCTGTCTAGAAAAAATCAGATTGTAACATTCCGAAAAATAAGAAGGACTTCTGGCAGTCATTTAGCACTAAATTCTCCACATTAATTGTTATACGAATGTATTTATATTTTCTCCAACAGACATGTTTTTTTTTAATCCTCGTGTAATTAGTCCGTTTCAAAATCTTGACAAAACCCTCTTTACCAACTAAGCAAACTATAAATTCGGTTAGTGAAATTGATCTGCTATATAACTATAGTTTTTTTATATATCAATTTAGTTTGGCATATGTATTTAATGTAGATAAGTGTGTAATAATTCACAATCAAATGTAATAAAATATATATCACTTATTTACATTGTTGATTTTATCGTTCATAAATACAATTATGCACTAGGTAAGAGTTAACTAAACATAAGTAGTGAAGTATAAACTACTTTATACTACCTCTGCATTTATTTCTTTATCAACGGCCGAAGCCAATATATAAATAACAAAGCTCATATATGAAATACTGGATACTAGCTAGCAATACAAACATAATAAATGCCTCTGACGATTCTTCTGACCCCAGAGGATGGGTGATGGTTGAATTTTTGTGACGCTTTCTCATATGTCATTTACTTAACTAATTTTGCTATAAACTCTAATATAATGTAGAAGGACATTTGAGTTTATGACATTTAATAGTAATTGGTACGGATTAGTCTATATGAATATTTAATATTTAACCTCCCTATCTACAGAACTTATTCAAAAGAAAGGTTCTGTACAAAGAATATAAATACATTTGTTGAATTAAAAACGGGATGTTATCGAAAAAAACAAAAAAGTATTATACTGTAGCTTATGGAATGAACTGTAACTTAGTACTTCAAATGAATTGTCACATTACGAATTCAGTAAATATACCCTTAAGAAAACTAGATATACATTTTCGATACTCCAACAATAGTATGCCACGAGTGGAATATCTGACACAACCCAATTTAAAGTTACTTTATTTCTCTATGTGTTACCGTTCTGTGTATGACATCAGTCACACGTGGATATGTGAACAAGTGATTATCACTTTAGTGCACGTGCCATCTGTCGTGAACCTTTTGGAGTGTCAAATGTAATTAAATCGCAAATGAAAAGTCAGTTTTGCAACTACACCTCGGTTATTTGCAGTTGTTGTGTGTTATAGAAATACATTTTTGACATTCTGTGCAAACGTAATAGATTTAGTGATTTGAGATTTTTTAAGAATAAAAAATAGAGTTAATAAAAGTAAAAAAAAATATAATTTCAACATAAAAGTTGGTAAATAAAATTTATAACCGTGATACGTTGGGCCTTGCAGTGCCAAGGACATAATTACCAGCCAGGAGCCAGGAGCCAACGACGACGACGGTCCAACAAAGCCTCCCTCTCCGCGGTTATAAGTCTCGCTAAATCCCCAGACTGATGTCTCTCTCTCTTTCTTGGCTCTTTCCTACTTCCTGTCATTATTTTTTGGCTGAATATTGAAATAGTGACGTTATTTGACCAAGACATAAACACTACTTTCATTTTAGAATAAGAGCTTAAATTATGAAACTACTTATTTTGTAATTAGTAATGTCAAGTACATAGTTTGCATGGCCTGAGAGTTAAGTAGTTCTGTGTTTGTACTGTAAGCGATCGAAACAAAACCAAGCAATACAAATAAATATAATTTTATTCCTGACAAAATGTGTAGATTTAAATACCATTTATCTCTACAAATTTGTATTCGTCCTTCGTAAGATTTTAGCTAAACCTAAACATATTTACTGATATAGCACTCAGGAAACATTCTAAGTATTGCGAAGTTGGTATTTAATTGAACAGCATAAAACACAAAGTAATTGATTTACATTATCAAACTACATTTGTATAGGTTTTTAAATTGTGTTCATTTTATTAGATACTATGCATGGTTACCTATAATATCATAAACAAAACTAGTATATACTGTATATTATTGAACACTATGCAAAACAAAACAAAGACAGTAGTTTAGACATTGCCTCATTACACCTAGATTTGAACAGTGCTCAAGTGATTCTTTAAAAGTATTTAAACCAAAACTACGAAATAAGATTTAGGTTATTTGTTGAATAAAATGTGTAAACGACGTATAATATACCCAAGCCAATATTGTTCTAACGTTTGAAATACTAAGCAGGAGTAGTTTGTAATGATTGCTTGTAAATACAATTTAGTTATTAGTAAATTTCATATGGAAAAGTGAACTATTAGCATGACCCGCACTGTGAAACTTAAGCCCGGGACGTGACCCCCTGAACACGTTTTGGTGGGTCGCTCAAAATTATATATATATATATATATATATATATATATATATTAGTTAAAAAAAGATCAAAAACTCATAAAGAAAATTTAGAAGGTGATATGATATTTCGTAAAGACTTTGACAAGCAATAGAAGATTTTATTTGAAACTATCTCAAATTAAGAGCTCGTGGATATTTCGATGATGTTAATGTCTGGTAGGCTTCTTCCATATATCTTAGTTTTGTAACGTTTGATTTGTTTTGTATCTGTTTTATCGGTTTTACTTTATACAGCATTTAAAATTTGTCATTGTGTTCAATGGCGTGCTTGACTAATGGTTTTGTCACATCCTTGTGTTTAAAGTCATAACGATGGCCTGTTATTATTAAGTTATTGGTTGTTGAACCCGTTTAGTATTTAATACCTTTTTTACAGCTTATTAGATACTCAACATTCCTTGTGTCACAAGATAAATTACCTTTTATTAGATATGTTCTTGTTGTCTTACTACTTTTGATATCTTTATTCTCTTCTAACAGGTTACATGCCATGCATCGTGCTTTCTTGCATGGTTGAGCTCCAGTAAATCTTTCTATAACTAATGTTTTGGGGGAGCTTAAGGGGCCCATACACGATCCAACCCGGTTGGGAAAACGCTTCCCAACCAAGTTGGGAGGATATTGGGACGGACAAATGTTGAGAAGTGGGCTTCGCCATACACGATCCAACCCGGCTGGGAGAATGCTACCCAACCATGGTAACTATATAGATTGCCTACGATGAAATGGTGTATGCATGTGTAATATGCACATACTGTTTTCCTTAAAAACGTAAAATTATAATTAATTACGAAAAAAATAAAGTTTAAATATGTATATACAAATGTAAATATTATTACTGTTCATAATTATTTTGAAACCGTTACTCAAAAAAACAAACCAATTTAATGTTATGTTTTTAGACATTGTTATAAACTCTGTATTACAAATACTTCTGGATTTAATAGTTTTTCAGCAACAGTTTTGGTTTGGCATTTTTGTTTATAACCTGTGTTTGAGTCATGTCTTTAAATTATGTTTATGTAAATAAATAAATGATATTCCTTCAACAGATTCCATGTTAATATAATCACTTAATATTAATTTAAACTGAACTGGGTGCGTCGTGCACACGATGGTTCTGACTTTCCGTAAAACCGGAAATGCTATTTCGTTCCTATTGTGTTACCGAGGAACTATTTTGGGAAGTCTAAAAGTCACGTCTTTTTAGTACATTACTTAGACTTCACTTTCCGCAATTCAATTACGCTACTAAAATTTTATTCTTTATAATTTTTTTTTCATTAACAGTTTATATAAATACTATTTAAAATGTACAAGACAAAACTAGTATTAATAATAACTCGTTATAAAACCTCAAATTATAGTTCTAATAACTCAAAATAATTAGTGATGATTTCTTTATTAGTTATTTAAAGTATTAGAGCCGCACACCGATGTCGAGACCAACCCGGTTAGGAACGGCCATACACGATCCAACTTTGTCCGTCCCGACCGCGTTGGGATCAGGTTGGAAGAAGTTTACGGCCGAGACTCCCAACAAATGTTGGGAGAATCTAGTCCGTCCCAACAATTGTTGGGAACTGTCGTCGCCATACACGATCCAACCGGGAGCCCGACCGGGTTGGGAAGAACTCCCAACCGGGTTGGCCCCTTTAGGCTTTGAAATAAATTCCTTAAGTGTCGGTAGTATTTTTAAAACCACTCGAGGAATGGTTCTTACTACGCTCTCGGTAATCGGAGAATTTTGGAGCAGCCTGAAAGCTGTTCGGATTACGTTTTATTTTATGTAGCCCAGGGAGGGCCAACTACCTTTAGACAATTATTGTTAAATTTGTCTTGCGCATTTTGATGGGTACTGTTATTTACTTTTAGCTTTTAAGACAATAGTTTTTTTTGGATACCCTCTTTTTAGGAAAGCTTGAAACAAGTTGTTTGTGTATTCTTTTAAGTACACACCTGCACTACAAAGTTTTGAAGCTCGTGTAATTAGGCTTTTTGGAATAGATTTCTTTACACATACTTGATGACAACTTTTATGGAGGGTATAAAGGAGATATCGGAAACGTATTTGTAGGTTTCACATTGATTTTGTTTTGGAAACGTCCATTTTTAGATATATATCCACGATGTTGTTTGATATATTCCATGTTAATTGTGGGCTCTAGAGATGTTAATTGTGATACAAAGAGAACAGCTGTGGTCGCATGTTCAGTCAGGTGATCGATAGCGGCATTGGTGGCAACCTCACCTCACGTGAAAACGGCTTGGTGATAACTGAGAATCGAACACATTGTGCAAACGCTTTTAGATTTTGATTTTGAATACAACTATTTGGAAATTAACCATTTTAATGATACTGCTGCGTCTCATTGGAACAATTTATAATTTCCTTTTGTGTATTGTAGGATTGAGGAGGATTGATTATGAGCTGGTTTGAAACATTATCTCACGGTTAGTGTCGAACGTTCCACGTATTCTAACCAAATATTGTTCCTATAACTAACATAATTTATCTTGTCATATATTTCAATTAAAAATACACATTTTTAATTCAAACATTTTACTAATTTTGTTTTATTTATCTTTAGTATTAATGTAACCTATCGCCTTTTAACACTGATATTTAGAGCTTGCCAATTTGGTTTGTAAAATATGTTTGATTAACAAACTCTTTCTGTAAAAAAGTTTTGTATTGGATTAATCAACTTTTTCCAATAAAATTCACTCAAATAGTAGATTGATCCTTCCTACAATTACCTAATACACCACAACAATAATCCCATTGGGCTTACTTTTATATTTTTGAAACGAAAACTTTTGACACAATAAATAGAAACAAGAATAAGAGGTGGGAGGAGGGTAGATAAAAGAAGGAGAGAGGGGAGGCATTTTTAATATTTTATAAAAAATATCATGGGATAACATAATCAAGATAAGTTGACTGTGAATTCAATTTGTGATGTCAACTATATACCGGTACTTTCAATCGGGCCGATATCGACTACACCGTGGCCTCGATAGATGTGGTCGCCGGTCGATACACGATATCACTGTAACGTGATACAGTGTTAAAGCACGGTTGTATCGACGACCAATATTTCAATTACAGTACGGCAGGGGCGAAGGGGGCTATTGTTACGGACCAGAGCTTCCAATGTCAATCAGTGTTGCCTCCATGAGGCTCAACAATGTCCGCGTTACCTGTTAAATTTGTTGGAGGGTTGTCAACATCATCCTTATTAACTATATGAATTATTATATGCCATATTGTTTGTTTATATTAACACATTTTTGATTTTATAATAATTAAATGTTGTGTGTATTGAGGGAAAGAATAAAAGTGTATTTATTTGAATTTTATCAGATTATGAGACTTGAGTATTTGAAAAGAAATGAGTAAAGCAAGTCATAACATAGAACTTTTAACAAGAGGAAACTATAATACATGGAAAATGCAAATGGAAGCCATACTGGTAAAGAATGATTGCCTTGGAAACGTTTTAGGAACCACTAGAAAGCCTTTAGGTGAGAATTAAAAAAAGCAGCTTGTGAGATTGCTGATGCAAAAGCAAAAGCAGATATTATTTTGGCTATAAGCCCAAGTGAATTAAAACAAGTTAAAGGATGTAACACATCAGCAGATGTGTGGGAAAACTTGAAATGTATTTATGATTCCAGGGGACCAGCCAGAAAAGCATCTCTATTAAAAAAGCTAATTTTAGAAAAAATTGTCTGCTAATTGTGATATAAGAGATCATATCAATGATTTTTTTTGATATTGTAGACAAGTTAAATGGGTTGGAAATAGAGATAAACGACGACCTTTTAATAGTTATACTTTTATATTCCCTCTCAGACGATTTTGAAAATTTTCGAATTGCTATTGAAACAAGAGATATACTACCTTCTCCTCAAGTTCTGAAAATAAAAATATTAGAGGAGTGGGAAGCTAGGAAATAACATAATAAGGAAGACGGTAGTAATGAAGCATTACTTGGAAAATTTCAGAGGAAAACTGTTTTTCAGCCAAATTTCAGAGTCCCATTAAGATGTCATGTGTGTAAAGCAATTGGACACAAAGCAAGATTCTGCCCAAAAGCAAGGAAATAAGTGCGAAATTCAGCAGTTGCTAAAGAAGAACGTGCTAGTTTTCATTCTGCTGTAGAAGACACATGTTACATGGGAAACATATTAAATAAGCAAGACATTCGGTGGTGTTTAGATTGTGGTTGCACTTCACATATGACTCATTTTTACAGTAAATTTGTCAACTGTCAGCCTGAGATGGGTAGAAGCGTAAATCTTGCAAACAATTCATCAACAGATGCAAAAGGAAATGGCACAGTTAATTTGTTGGCTAACAATGGAAGAAAGACAAATCTCATGTCAGTTGGTAAAATTACAGATCATGGTTATCAAGTTATATTTAAAAAATATGTTGCTTTGGTAATTGATCAAAATGGAGAAACAAAAGTTTGCGCTAATATAATCAATGGACTTTATTATGAACATGAAGTTAATGAAGAAAGTAATGTGAGCAATGAGAATTCAAGTTCGCTCTTATGGCACCAACGATTTGGACACTTGAATTTCAGAGCCTTGAAGATAATAATAAATTTATAAATGGTGAAAGGTGTTAATGTAAAATCAACAGAAGGAATCCCATCATGTGTATCCGGGGAAAAATAACAAAAACACCATTTCCTAAAAGTGAAAGATCAACAGATATACTGGACATTGTTTATTCGGATCTATGTGGTCCAATGAAAACTGAGTCACTTGGAAAATCCCAGTATTTTATCACTTTAAATGATAACTGTTCCAGATGGGTCGGAGTATATTTTTTGAAGAGGAAGAGTGATGCGTTAGAGGCATTCAAAACTTACAAGAATAAGGTAGAACATTTTACTGGAAGAAAAATCAAGTTTCTTCAGACAGACAATGGAGGAGAGTTTAAAAACAGTGAGTTTAACGAGCTGTTAAATAACTGTGGGATTCAAAGAAGACTTACTTGTAGTGGCACACCTCAACAAAATGGAGTAGCAGAACGTATGAATCGAACTCTAAATGACATGGCCAGATGTTTACTCACTGAGGCAAATCTACCTCAAGTTTTTGGGCGGAGGTAGTTGTAACAGCTGCTCATGTGAGAAATCAACACCATCTGCCCATCTGATTGATGGTGATTTACCATATCAGCGATGGATCGGAAACACTCCAAATGTTTCCTACTTCAAGACATTTGGATGTAAAGGTTTCATACACAACCAAACAAACGACAAGTTCCAACGAAGAACAAAAGGTATGCCACCACAAAGACTTTCATTGGTAGCTCAAGGAAACAAAATAAATGTAGGTGAACCAAAATCCTGGAATGAGTTGGTTAAATTACCAGAATCTGAAAAGAATCGTTGGATTGTTGCAGCTAAAGAAGAAATGAATGCACTGCTGAATAATGATACTTGGTCACTTGTCGATTTGCCCGCAGGAAAAACGACTGTTGGGTTAAATGGGTATTTAAAACAAAGTATTGAGATGATGTTACAGTTGAGCGTTATAAAGCCCGATTGGTAGCGAAGGGATACTCACAGAAGTATGGGGAAGACTACGATGATGTTTTTTCTCTAGTGGTTAATTCAACAACTGTACGAGTTTTATTGACTGTAGCAGTAACGAAAGTTCTGACAGTGCATCATTTTGATGTTAAGACAGCCTTTCTTAATGGGAAGTTACAAGAGGACATTTGTATGGAACTAGCAGAAGGTTTTGTTACACCCGAAACAAAAGGAAAGGTTTACAAACTTAAAAAATTAATCTATGAATTAAAACAAGCAGCTCGAGCACGGAATGAAATGCTTAACTCAACGATGCTAGATATTGGATTTGAAAGGAGTCATTCTGATCCTTGCTTATATATAAATAACAAGTGACAGCTGCACGTATGTAGTTATTCATGTTGATGATATATTATGTGTTGGTTCAGCGAAAAATGTAAAGGAAACTTTTGAGAAATTTACAATGAAATTTGAAATTAAATATTTAGGAGTTGCTCGCAATTACTTGAGTGTCGAAATAGAGAAAGTAGATGGAAACTACTACATCCATCAGAAAAGAAAAATTGAAAATATAATTAATGAATATGGGCTAGAAAATTGCAAACCAGCTAGAACACCAATAGAAGTAGGATTTCTTAACTCAACATCAGCGTCACCATCTCTCCCAGATAACAAACAATACAGGAAAGCTATAGGATCATTACTGTACCTTACTAATACATCAAGACCTGATATATCTTCAGCTGTTAGCATACTGGCCAGGAGAGTTTAAAATCCAACTCAAAGTGATTGGAATGCTGTAAAGCGTATTATCAGGCATCTTAAAAGTACAATTGATTCTAAACTTAAGTTGGGTACAGAAGAAGAAATAAAACTTTCATGTTACGTGGATGCTGATTGGGGGGAGATTTAACAGACAGAAAGTCAATCAGCGGAATGGTTTATAAGATAGGAAATCATACTGTAAGCTGGATGAGCAAGAAACAGACTACAGTAGCTCTATCGTCTACAGAAGCAGAATTCATGGCAGCAAGTATTGCTACCCAAGAAGTAATATGGATAGAGACTTCTATTAATGGATATGGGGTATCCACAGCTAATGCCAACCAAAATATTTGAAAACAACCAAAGCTGTATAAAGTTTATTAAAAATGAAAAGGTCAGTGGTAGGATAAAACACGTGGACATTCGAAAACATTACATAAGAGAAAAGGTATCCAAAAATGAAATATGTCTTGAATATTGTCCAACAGAAGCTGATCTTTTGACCAAACCAGTTCTAAGAGGAAAATTCCAAAAAATAGTTTCAAGTATTGGACTTTGTTACATCTGATGTTGAGGGGGTGTGTTGGAGAGTTGTCAACATCATCCTTATTAACTATATGAATTATCATATGCCATATTATTTGTTTATATTAACACATGTTTAGGTTTTATAATAATAAAATGTTGTGTGTATTGAGGGAATGAATAAAAGAGTATTTATTTGAATTTTATCAAAATTAACAAGAATTTTGTTCAGTAACTACACTACTAATGCACTGTCTGTAATATCAACATGTGTTGTTTAGCATAAAGTGCAATAAGAATGAGCTGTTGATAGAAAATAATGAGAGGCTTGTATACAATCTTAGATTTTTTAAATTACGTAATGTGTAGCAGTTTAACTCACACTCAAACTCATGAAAAAATATCTAAAATTTGCTTATTTTGCAGAATGATGATAATTTGTATATACATTATTGATATCTGGGCTTACGATTATAATTAGAGTAGTTTTGTTGTTATTATTGCTGTAATTGATTTAAATTATTATCAGTTGCAAAATGCAAGGTCAAAAATGTTAAATGCATTTGTAACATTTGAGAGAAATGTATGCACTAGAAAGTAAGCGGGAAAGGATTTTAACTGTCCAGTTACACGTTACCTTATGTTCAAATAACTTTCTTTGAAAAACATGAAAATATGTGTGCGTATTAATAGTTTTTCAAATAATAAGATGAATTTTCCTCAAGATAGCAATAGAATAGGGGACACGTAAATAAAATAAAAAAGTAGATGGTTGTTTAATAAGTATGCTTATAGTTATAATAAAATAGGTACAACCAGCAACTATTGTTTATAATATTATAAACAATTTGAACTCCAATAGATAATATATGACTATAAAGATTGTACTTATTTTAGCCTAATCATCAAAGCTGTCCGATTTTTCCGGTTTTCGAACCTAAAGTCATGAATGTCACTTTACACATTTGAGCCAAATTTCATCAAACTCAGACGTTTTTTACTCAAGTTATCGCATTCACGGACACACACACACACACCCACACACACACACACACACACACACACACACACACACACACACACACACACACACACATATATATATACCGGGTGTCCCACGAAGAGGTTTAAACGTTTGATTGTATATTACGTGCCCATTCATGCACCGAACTTTTTTAAACTTTACACAGTTTACAAAGTAGGTTCTAAAAATATTCTGGAAAAATTTCAGCTCCCTAACCTTAATAGAAACAAAATGGTGGCATATTGAAAAATTTACCAATTTGCTTCCTATAAAAACTACTTTCATGATTTATTATCTGATTTGTTTACTACGTTGCGGTTCTAACGCTCATTGTTGAAGAACAGCTGTTTGATTGTAAAATTTCGCTTGAGCCATAAAAACATAACCTAACTTTCTTCGGTACTGTTTTACTGAAAGTGGAGTCGAGAAACGGCTTTTAACGTTGAACAAAAAGTTAAGTGTTGTGCGTGGGCTATTGCTTTTGGCAACGTCACTGAAGCAATTAGACAATTTCAGGTTGCCTACCCAGGAATTGAACCACCTAGTAATCCAACAATAACCAAGAGGAAAAATCTTTTGTTAGAAACTGGTAGTGTTGTCAAAAAGTACTCTAGGCGATCTAATGAGGAATGAGAAGAACTGGTGTGCGCATCAATGCTCCGCTCTCCAGGTAAACCTAAATCACTAAGGAAGGTTGGTTGAACTTGAAACTGGTGTTCCGAAGTCTTCTGTACAGAGAATTATTAAGAAAAACTTAATTAAATTTTTCAAAAGTCACCTAGTTCATCAACTTCTTGAAGATGATCCGGACAGGAGAGTGGAATTTGCCCTAGAATGTAACAATAAAAATATTTTATAAAACCAAAAACACCTTTTTTAATGTTTTTAAAGTATCGTTTTTCAATATGCCGCCATTTTGTTTCTATTAAGGTTAGGGAGCTGAAATTTTTCCAGATTATTTTTAGAACCTACTTTGTTAACTGTGTAAAGTTTAAAAAAGTTCGGTGCATGAATGGGCACGTAATATAAAATCAAACGTTTAAACCTCTTCGTGGACCACCCGGTATATAAATTTCAACGAATAGTGTTTTTGGCATCTGGGGACCTCAAAACAAATAGTTATCATGGTCTCGGGCTTAAGTCTTACCATGAGACCTACGGTAATAGCTTCTTCCCTATAGGGGAAATTCGCTAAAACAACACAACTACACAAATAAAAACAAAAATCAACGCCACATTAAGTCCGATTTTTAGTTAGTTAGATTAGTTTTAGATAATTAGTTACGATTCAAGAAACTAAATGACGTTTCCCGTTATCAAGGGTCCTTGAACCGTGGACCAGTATGAGCCGTAGTCAGGCGCTCGGCTCGGGTTCGTGCTGGGCTCAAGGACCCTTTATAACGGGAAATGTGCTATAGTTTCTCGAAACATCGGGACTTAATTTGTCGTTTTTTTTTGTTTTTATTTGTGTATGTTCGTGTTGTGTTGTTTTTAAAAATCTGAAAAGAGGACTTCCATCAGTCTCCGCTGGACAACGCCACATAAACCTGAAGGTGGGTGAAGCCCAAGATAAGTCGAAAATAATGAAAATAAACCACCTAAAACATCACTTTTAAGGAAAGAAGTACATACTTTGCTCTCCAAAATATTTACATGCCCTAAAGAAATGCAGTGGAAACAGACAGGGGTATAAAGCTAAACACGCTAAGAATTTGTTCATCACGATTATTTAAAAGTACATTTCCGCACTCAATATCTAAATCTGGGAACCGCTCTGACTTCTGACGGAAATAAAGGATAAATAATAAAACAGATCATTTGATTGTATTATAACATATTTGAAATAATACGTTAACAAACTTTTACTTCATAAATATCTTTTGCCATCATTAGCTTAAAAGTACTGTCCACATGTATGACATATTCTTCAAACGAAAATAAATATATATATGTTATTATATTCTCTTCTGATTTTTGTTCTTTAAAACTCTGCAATACCTAAATAGTACATTTAGATTAATTAGTTCGTATAGCCACTATTTATTTATTAAGCAAAAAGACTATGATAAATAATATATGCTATCAGCTAATAAATCTATTAACCTAAAGATAAATGTATTATACCTGCACATCGAAACACCTGTTTTCGGTACATTTTTATCTGATCTCTAAAAGATAGTGTCACCAGTACCTTGACAAATAAACAAGTGATATTTACGATTTAAATAGCAGTATTTTTTATGAATCAGCATTGTTTGTTTATTTGCTTGCATTTATTTTTGAAATTATATAAATTATTGTGTTTGATCAAATGGTAATAAAGATATTTCTTACTAAAAAAACACACACTTTGGCAAAATCATAAAGATATAAGAAGGTAAACTTAACCTTCCAAATTTGATCTAGTTAAAACTAAAAACTACAATTAATAGTAATTTAATTTAAGTATTAGAATGGTAAACCCTTATCATTAGTAAAAGTAGCAAAAGCACATAAAAATAATCTACGAAAGACAGAAAAAGGACCGCGTTATTCTTGTCACGTCAACGAGATGTGTCTTCCTCCGACCTCAGAATAATATTAAGGCCAGTTTCATACACGACCAAGCCCCGACTGCAGTGACATTGTGGTTAAGTGTCCCAGACTAACCACGGCTCCGTCAGATATTAAATGTAAAACGTTATATATGTCCTCAAATACAATTTATGTTACTGATTAATGTTCTATAATATTAAATTTATAAAAGGCCTCAAATTAAACTAATATTTTTGATATATTTAATGATAACTTTAGATTTATACAATTCTTAAATTAAAATTAATATTTCCAATTTGATCACTGCATGATGTTGCTGACCTCTGACGTCACTCGCGAACGTTGATCACGTCCTCCCATGTACATGCAACACATGTAGCCTCAGCTGGTGAGGACGTTTAGCCGTTGAACATATTTACGTTATTCTATTAAACTTAGCAACTACTTTAGGCTACAGACCAAAATATATCTTATGTGTATCAAAACTCAGTTCCCGAATAAAATAACACCACTTGCATATCGTGTTTTTGTTGTCTAATCTTTTGGACAGAAATAAAAAATATAATTTACATCAGTTTTTTTATTTATAAATATATGTTTTATGACCTTAAGTCACACAAGCTGTTTTAAACCTACCGTGTTCATAATAACTATTGAGAACCATTTATTCGGTAAATTTCTTAGCACAAAGCGAAAAGCATATTAGAGTAGTAAAAATATCATTGCGTGTTTTTTTATAATATTAAAAAAGGAAAGGACATTGTAAATAAGTGACGAGGACGGAACAGTTTATCAACATCCAACCCCAAAGCAATCAACCCTTAACTCCGGGGACTGCTATCTGGGACACCTACTGTTATCAGGGTTACTAACTACACTTTACTTTACTAGTACTCAAGACGTTTGAACAAATGTTAACAATCGTGTATTAATAACATGTATTACTGTGTATAGCAATAATCATGGTCTTATACAAGCCAAAGTGATCAAATCCTTAGTATAGTCTTGGCAAAGTATAAATTCACCCGAATAGGCCCATCGCCTTACTGCAAGTGGAGCTTTTGGTCGAAACGAAAGGTTTTACAAATGCCAAGTAAATCATGTAACATTTTATTGAAATATTTTGATTCAAACGAAAATTATTGTTTAAATTACCCTTATTTTCTTATACTGATTCTCCTGCAGTATGACTTATTTTTTTCTAAATACTTGAACGAACATTCGTGCTTTTTTACATCTTTAGTGTCTTTTTTTTAAACAACATTATTTTGATATTAAATATTATAAAAAATTGTGATATATACTAAAAATAAGTAAAAAAATAAAAAGATAAACAAAGAACACTAATGGGAACCTCGTCTCTGTATCAAGAATGGGAAAGTCTGAATACGATTGATGATGAGCAGAAAATATCGGAAAACGTCGCGCACTAATATTACTTCGATCATATATTTGAACAAAGATACACTTTGCTTACCTAACTTATAAGCTATCAAACTTAAATTTGTATGGACTTTGATTAACACTCAGATATGATTTCACATCTCGAGGTAAAATTAGGTGAGAGATTTGAGTTTTTCTTTTCTAAATTACCTTCAGGCCATCCAGGGAAAATTCGTTTGAATCTCGTCAACATAATGTCTGACGAACGCACAGCTAAAAATATATTTTAGTACTGATATAAAAGTGGGATAAAATTATGAAAAGAGGAGAAGGATTTAAAAGTAAAAGCGTGGCAGAATTATTCATCCATATTACGTCGTATTTTATTTAATACTCTTCCAAAAACTGTTATGAACAGAAAATAAATTCTCCTGCATTTCCCACGGATTTCAACGTCTTTAAGGTTTAATTTTGCTTTAAATTTTCTTAGTTTTTGTAAATATAAAATCTTTTGTTAAAAAAAAACTATAACGGTTTTCTGCACGCTTTATATAATTTTAGATTAAGCGTGAAGTACAATATGAATTCAGTTTTAATACCAAACTTTGTTTCAGTCATTAACTTAATTAATACTTCACAGTATAATAATTGTACTAAGTTATATTTTATAACATTAAAAGGTAAATACATGGAATGAGGATTTTCGCAGTAGAATCCAATCACAGAAATGTGGTTTTCTTATAATATTTTTAAGTTAAATATTTGTAATCCTAACATTGGTATCACCTTTGTAAAATATTATCTTTTTGGAATTTTAAATTGGTTGCAAAGAAGATAAATGTAATGAACGAAGTATGTTGTGGAATGTTAAACGAAAAAAATAGCATTTATATTTTAATGAAACAGTTATATTTTATTCACTGGTTGATGAAGCAGTGTTAAATGCCATGTAATAAAACCCAAAAGTATTTCTTCCTATAAATTAAACGGTTTATGTATGTAAAATATATACAAGCTAAAATTCGTTAGCTTATACTTATCTGCTTCAATGCTTTTTGTAGATTAGTAGTTTTTCACTCTGAATATTTTCGCAAGATGACATGTAGGTTACGTAAACAAATGTTTGTTCAACCTTCTTCGAGTACTTCAAAATCGATATAGTCTTTGAAATGCATACGGTTTTTGAGTCAATATTTTGATTATTGTACGTATTACATAGTATAAATCAACGCACAACAAGTGTAATAACATTTCCATTAAAATAGGTATCACTTATTAGAATTAATTTCGTTTTGTTGCAAAATAGTTCTTTATCAATCTGAAAAGTTTCCCGCGTCTGCTGTATAGAAGGGGATAAGAAACAGTATTGATCATCTGTCTACCGCACAGGAGTTGGCCGGTGGTCATCTGTCCACGCAATATCTCTACTGACGGCTGAGGAACAGCTGACTGATCCATTGTTTACTGGAATAAGTTTATATAACTAAGACATTTCAACCTGAATTACGATAATAATTATGGAGGTTAAAACAATGGAATATGATTATATGAAGCTAGTTAAACGAGCTTTTACACTCATTAACATTTTTAGTAAAAACGTTACAAAATATAGACCTAAATACCCCCGTCGCAGCAAAGCTGCGTACTCAGAGACTTTCCAATGCATAATACGTGGCTTAACACAACATAAAGCCATATAAAAATATGTTCACAGATAAGCGATATATCAAATTTGAATTATTCTCCATTAGAATAACGTTGGGGATGAGTACGTAGGTTTGCTGAAACACGGAACAGTAAAAATGGTTTACATGGTTAAATATCAATATAGCTCAAATAGGTGAAGCCACATACCAAGTTTTAGCGAATTTCCCCTATAGGGAAGAAGCTATTACCGTAGTCGGCATGGTAAGACCTAGGCCCGGGACCATGATAACTTTTCGTTTTGAGGTCCCCAGATGCCAAAAACACCATTTGTTCAAAACTGTATGTATATATATATATTAATATATATATCTATATATCTAAGCTAGCAGAAGCTGCATTGTTTTAACACGTTCACTGCGTCACGAGGTCCCGGTACTCGAAGTACCTGTACTCGAGTACTGTATCTCCAGGTTTTTTTTCATTTTTTTGAATTTTTGATTTTTAAGGGTAACTATCCCCCAAAAACCGCCAAAAAAACATGAAAAATCAAAATTTCTCAAAAACTGCTCTTACAATTTTGATTAAACCTTATTCGTTTGTATAACTTTAGTTTTCCAACAAATTGACACCACTGCATTTCTGTAAAAATTCGGGTTCAGAAATTACAGGACTTAAAACATCAAACATTCAGTTTTTTGGATTTTTCATAAAAATACATGAATATAAAAAAATTACTATTCACCATTAAAAATAGCTCAAAAAACTAAATAATTTAGTATTTTGAATTACTATTTTACGAATGCTGGTTGCGGAGAAAATTGAAATTTTTGTTTTGCGGTAGACGCAGTACGTTGTCCAATGCTATTCTTATGGGGAATACAAAAATTACTATTCCTCTCTTATTTACTAATCAATTTCATTTAAACTTGATATGCTTGTCAAGTTAGCATTGACCAACAGAGGAAATTCGAAATATGTTGCCACTTAATAACCCTGGGGGGGAATAGGGGGCATTTCCCCTCTTAAAACCACGTGTGTAGCGTGATAATAAATAATACAAAAATATATTTAAGAATCAGAGTAGGTTACTTAACATTAACTTGTCGAACCTATTTTCACTTCTTTCGTAGCAAAATAAAAATAAACTTTGTTAATTTGTATGTTCGAGGTGTTTTCAAACTTAATTTGAAATTTGTCTGCTCAGCATCACTAATATCAATTTTGTTCTATATAAAGTCCTGTTTTATGATAGTGGGAATCATGCCCCTTTAAATAAAGTTGAGATCCAAAGTTAATGATCCAAATTGTTCATAGCTAGAAATTTAAAGATTATACACTGACAGAAAATTAAGTATAAATTTAATATTTTGATATCAACTTTTTAAGTTTTTTAAAGATAGAGTTTAAAAGAATAGTCATATAAAACCATATTTAAAATTTCTCACATGGAAGAAGCCAGCTGAGCATGACACCTAAGGTAATGGATTTCGAGCAATCTTAAATCAAACTCTGAATCACTTCCAAGACTAAAGGCGGTGCCACACTTCTCGCGATCAGGCCTGAACATTCGGCCAAACATTCTCCCGAATGTTCCCTGAAAATCCCGTCCCGTATGTTTCCGCATGTATTCAAAAGTTCGTGTAGCTCCCACACTTCTCGTGAATACTCCGAACATTCGGAGTTCGGCCGAATGTTCGAGCGTGTTCGCGAGAAGTTTGGGAACGCCTTTACTCAGCAGTTGATGTTTAGCATATAATCGCGTTCAAGTTTATTTATCAAATGAGTTTTTATTTTGAACATTTTCCCTTTAAAAGTAAGATATAGAGAGTTTAAAACGTAAACAATAAGCCCATATTATTATGACTTTTGGAAACATAAAGGCTGAACAGTTTTAGAGTTTGAATCATAGAGTTAGGTATGAAAAAAGGTCATTTAAATGCATTTGGTACAATAGTCTCGTAGTCAGAACGTTCAGTTTTTAAGTCTGGGTCATAATTTTCAACGGTGAAGATTTTCGGCTTATCTTCCTCGTACATAGCTTCTAACGTTTAATACTATTAAATCTACGTCTACATACTAACTACTACTCTTATTTGGTTTGCTAAGTTACATTAAGCGGCATAGTAGGTTACAACAGTAATTCCTAATATTGCTAAAGTGCTGGAAAATGTACAAACCACTTTAAAAACTGTAGAGTGAACATAACATGATGTGAGTGGATAAACAATCTTTAAAATCAACATTTCAACCGATTTAGAAGTTCAGATTGTGGAACAGTCAGATCTGGCACCAAAAATATGGTTCCATTTATAACAGAAACTAGACTACAGAATCATCCAATATCCAGTTTATCCAGTTTTATTATTGTAAAATATGTAGTTGAAGTAATCCAAAAGCAGGATGAAGAATGAAGATCGTCATCAAGAAGGCTGCACTGATCCGACGTCACTCCATCCATCACTCAGGATCACCTGTCGCCGTCGCCATCTGATCTCACAAAGCTTTCTATACCCTATTCTTACTCCCACCAACTTTCTTCAGGCCGATTAATCAATATTTATATTAAATTATTTTTTAATTCTTAGCACAGTTTCCGCAGAATATTAGCCTAATTTCTCTAATAAAAATACCGTTATGTATCAAACTTCGCCGCTTTTGAGCTTCCAGCGTAAATAATTGTCATAAGTAAAATTTTGATTTTGTCATAAGCTTAGTATTGGTTAGTCATGGTGTTGTACCGGTATCCTTGAGTTACACTTTCTAGATTCCTTGGATCATAAGCAAAGTTTAAACATAAGTCATCTAAATGCTGATACAAGTGTGAATGTCATTATGTTTCTGATACGAAGGTTTTTTATATAATCACGTGTTGTTAAACATAGAGATTTTATATTTGGCATAACTGCGTTACATGAACAAGTCAATGTATATTAATTTTTATGAATATATTTCAAGATGGTGAAATTTTAAAATTTGATGAAAAACAATATAATTTTCCTTTTTTATCAAATGTTTTTTTAGAGAAAGTATACTAAATATAGAAATGACATTTGGAATCATAAATGCACTTTTTTTACTACTACTTACGTTTCTGTTACTACTGCACATGAAATGTTCTATGAATGAAAAATAATTATCCATTGTTATACTACTACAAACACCTTGAAACGAATGATATCACTCGTGTCTTAGTAACACTTAGATGTTTTAATAATGTTTAAGAACTAGAACTAGCTTAAGAACTAGCTTTTTTATGGGCACAGAGGGTATTTGTTAACAGAATTATCTTTTGTAATAGTTTTGTCATTTTCTTTATTGTGTTGTGCAGATACGAGGCAACGACAAACTGTATAAATTCAGAAACAGGACGAGTGTCATATTCTTGTCACGTCGAAGAAATGTATCTTCCTCTGACCTCAGAATTATATTATGGCCAGTTTCATACACGAGCAAGACTCGACTGCAGTGACATTATAGTGGGCTCGGTTCGGTAGCGAACATTATACGGCATTTAATGAACAAAAGGTTTCCTTTAGCACACATGTTCCTTGGACCCTAAAGAAGTATTAAAGATGGAGACTCACTTTAATTTGTTATGCATTTTCAATATGGCGGTTATTTTACAAAATGGCGGACTAAATTTGAATGATTTTAAATTATAGAGCTATTTGAGTATTAGTCAAATTTTTGTATTCGCCATTGCATTCAGCTTAAATATAACAAAAATTGGTTTTTTGATCATTACTCTACGTCAATTATTGGTTACCAAAATATTGAAAGTGCTAAACACAGTACGTTGTGCAACGTTATTCTTAAGGAGAACAAGAACCATTTCATATCATTATTTATTTATTTATTTATTGGTAAACATATTAATTGCCATAGTTAAATTATGGTTAAGATTAAATTAAATTAACAGAGAATGTAATGCTAATAATAACTGATAGAATTTTGATTAATTAAATCCTTGAATCTTACAAAATAATCTTCATCCAATCTTGAAACCACTACATTTTGATTTTAAATTTATATTGTATTTTCATTTAAAAAAATCTTTAATTTTGTATGTACATTTCTCGATAAAATATTGCTTTAATTTATTTTTGAGTTTTCTTATATATATAAATAAAATTAGAGTTTTGTCTGTACATTGCTTAGAATTATGAAATGTTTGCATATTGTTACGTTCCATACCATAGGAAAGCAGAAACGCGTCTTATCTCAATTTCTGTCTGTCTTTCTATCGGTAACACTGAAGGATGGGTTTTTGTTCACATTTTACGGGAAAACGGGTGCACTGACATTGATGAAACTTTGTTTCTTTGTTCTATGCATTTTTGAGAAGGTGTTAGGCCACTTTAAACCGGCATACGCCTTTTGTAAAAATAATGACGGCCGCTCAAAAACGTGGTTTCGTGCGATTTGGGCACGTTTTGTTCGCTTTTCACAGGAAAACGGGTGCACCAATTTCGATTAAACTTTTTTTATGTTCTATATGTGCGTTTGAAGGTTTTAGGTTAGTTGGATTTTTGGAAATCACCTTAGGACTCTGCCCTAC
This sequence comes from Allygus modestus, assembly GCA_963675035.1. Taxonomy (NCBI): domain Eukaryota; kingdom Metazoa; phylum Arthropoda; class Insecta; order Hemiptera; family Cicadellidae; genus Allygus; species Allygus modestus. The sequence continues at coordinate 19,738,331 of OY776114.1, forward strand.
GGGGTTTTAAAGTTCCTATGTTATTCTAATGAACAAAGCATTTATTTATATTGAACCAGATGATGACTTAAAAGTTATATCTATAACTTAAAATATGTAACGAGCTGTTTATCATTATGGAAATAAAAAACCTACTTGAATGGCAAATATCATAATGGAAATTTTTTTTATTTCCAGCTTGAATGGCAACTCAAACTCATTTTTCGATAGGTGAGAGTAGAGGGTATTGGTGAACTCTGCGCGCTCCCTCCGCCCCCCACCCGATATTAGTGACCCCCCCACCACGATTTTATATTTTTGCCCCCCCTCTTCGATTTTATATTTTTATTTCATGTCCTCCCATTTCATATATTTGCCTCCCCCGATTTTATATTTTTTGCCCCCCCCCCGATTTTATAGTTTTGCCTCCCCAATTTTTATTTTTGCCCCTCCACCAATTTCATATATTGCTCCCCCCCAATTTTATATTTATGCCCCTCCCCTGCTCCCCGATTTTTTTTGTACTTGAGTTCTTTTATTTCTAAAAGCGAATCCAAATTTATTACGTGTACCGATTTGGAGTCGCAAACCACATGCCGTATACTACCCGACAGAGATCCTCGACTTAGCAACAGAACCCGAACCATCTGCCAGTATATTTCGTTAACTTTGATTTACATGAACATTAAGCATGTAAAATGTAATTTTAATGTTGTAAAATCATGTGGATTGTTATTTGCTTTAGTTAATCTACCACTTATATACAACCCATACGAAGGACGGGTACACAGCTACTGTTTTTTTAATATTTTATTTCTGAAGGAGTTTGATAGTAAATTGATTAATATGTATTCTGGGCATCTTTGTCAGAATGTTGAATTTGGGCGTGGCAAGTCTACATGATTAAGATTTCTCGTATTATAATTATGAATTTGTCTTCTAAATGAAAATTTATCAAGGTTCAAATGTCCAAAACTTGCTGCTTTTAATATAAAAATAGACCAATGTTAGAATATTAATTGTTTCAATAGTTGTTTGCACGATATTCTTTTAGAGTCTTGACAAAGAGTTCTTATAGCTTATTTTTTCTGAATTTTAAAAACAATTTTGGCATTTGGGCTTGAGGTCACCACCGAGATCGTCATGTCCGAGTTCGTCACATCTATGAAAATCAATGAGCCGTACTAATTAGGGTCGGCTGTCTACCTGCCCCATCGGGTATGTCATGCCTCCTCCGCCCGAACAGGAACAACTTATCCTAGTCACAGATCACAGGAGAACGGTCAAATACAGTTCTGAATCTTTACGCTCAAAGTTTACTGATGTTTGTTCTTCATGTAGCTAAAAATTATACAAACTAACTCGTGACAAAATTGAAGTCATACGACTACATATCGCACTGAAAGGATGAATTAGGCCGATTGATGTTTGTTCGTGAGTCCGAAAAACAGCCTTAGTACAAAAGGATTCGTGTTACAAAATTGAAAAGTGTCATACAAAAGGTGAGATAAACATTCATCTGTTGCAAAGCATAACATTGCATTTTTATTTGTGTTAATTGTAATAATGTTCTCGCTTATTTTACATTTTCAGGATGTTTACTCCGTCAACTATTAAATCATGTGGGCTCTTCATTATTAGAGCAACTATCAACTGATAAAGCGGAATGTTAAAATTGTTAAAGAATATTGCTGCTTACATTTCAAATAGAGTTTAAAAAAATGCAAATGTGCATGTTTGTTCATTAGCAAGGGCTTGGTATTCGTAAGGATAAAATAAATACAATAGTACAGCTGCCAGTTTAAATTTACCAAAGTTGTAGTAGTTTTGATATGATATTTTCGCAATTACTTACTTAAAAATATGTTAAATAAATACATTCTTAAAATTTAAGAATTTAATAAATATAACAACCAAATCCTATCATGGATAAAAGTTTAATTGAACTTATATTTAACACTTTTAATATTGCTCGGCGAAATGTACAGGCTAGTTGTAATTTTCAGCTACATGAAGAACCGACATCAGTAAACTCTGAGCGTAAAGATTCCGAACGGTATTTGACCGTTCTCTTGTGATCTGTGACTAGGATAAGTTGTTCCCGTTCGGGCGGAGGAGACATGACATACCCGGCGGGGCAGGTAGACGGCCGACCCTAATTAGTACGGCTCATTGATTTTCGTAGATGTGACGAACTCGGACATGACGATCTCGGTGGACACGGGGCTTGAACCCCTTATAATTAATCCATATGATATATGTTGTAAACTTTTGAGGGGTTAAATTGTTTGAATTGAATAAATCTGAAATTGTACTCGCTTAGCTAGTTAGAGGTAACTCATAGGACCGTGGATTGGAATGAACACAGATCAAGGAAATGAAAACACTTTAATATACATGATAAATATAATCCAATTATAATAAATGATAAACCAGAATACTGTAAAAGGTGCACTTAAGCCTCCTGGACAAATTATGTATCTAGAGAGTCCTTTATCCCTGATAAACACATATAGTTCGTTCCACTTTCTCACTCGATGTGCATTTAATACATTTAAAATATTCACTTTGCACTTTAATTCTCCTAACCTCTACTCTTACAGTATAATAATGGTCCCTCAAGACAAAGGCCTGAACCACAATGACTTATGCATTTATAACATAATTAAGACATGACATAAAGGTTCCCTAGAATTATTTACAAAACACATACATAAAATAACCCCATAAAATAAAGCTTTCTATCTCTCCCTTGTTTAGTTATTATCAATATTCACAAATAATTCCTGTGATATTCTGAACAAAGGAGCAAAACACACTAAATAAAATCTTCTAATAAACCCTTTATATATCTGACATATTAAATATCTAATGCTTTATACATTCAACTTTCACTTGATATACTGAATAAGGAATCAGCATACACTAAATGGAGTTATCTAAAACCCTTCTATATATCCGACATAAAATTAAAATCCTTTAATAAACCCTTTATATATTTGACATATTAATGATCTAATACTTTGTACATTCATTTGATATACTTATATTCATTTGATATACTGAATAAAGAATCAATATACATTAAACAGAATTATCTAACAACCCTTTTATGTATATCCGACACATTATTAACCTAATACTTTATACATTCAACCCCACATAGCATGGCGGGTTCTTAACTTGCATTCTGATATCACCCCTTTTAGTTTATATTAGTTAGATATTTTATCTCTTCGAGATATCTTATGATTCTCCTGTATTTAATTTTATTATTATTATAGTTTATTTTTAACTCCTGCTAGCTATTATTTCTTGGCTTCTTTTATTTAAGTTCGTCTTTTAATAATTTATTTAATATATCCTATCTGTGCACCTTTTTAATGAAGTGGGAACATACCCAGATATTTTTGGAGATCTCTGTGACACCTCACGTCCCTTGTGGTGGTCGTCCTGTCCTCCTCCTGTCCTCGTCCCTCCGGGCCGCGTCGTAGGTCCGGTACCTCGGAGTTCCGCTCCCCCTGGGGTTGACGGCGGGTGGGTGGACGTCGGTCGGTGTCCTCACTGATGTTCTCAGAAGATGGACCCAGAAGATGGACTCGGGTGCGATGGGATCTCGTCGAGTGAAGTGATAGAGTGTCGTAAGGTACTGGTAGAAGTTATCGAACTCCCGGGTGCCCTCAGGTGCATTTCACTTTCCTGAAGACTTTCTGTTCCTACTCGGTCCGGAACAGCCCAGAAGAAGCTTCCCAGTGTCTACCTTACTCTCCCAAAACTCTCCGAAGACTGTCCTTTTCTTTTTCTCCCTCTATCGCCATCTTCCCCTCCAATCCGTCATCGTTACGCCTCCTAACCAATCGGTGATCGATGCATCCGATACCTCCATATTATTGGTCATCCTCCTCCTGATCGGCCTCCTAGTTCGAGGAAATGGGCGTGTCGCTGACCGTAAGTTATTTTATTCTCTTAGCATGCTTGGATCATGGGATTGTTTGATTTTCTTAACGTTGTTCTCAAGGGTTTTGATTTTCAGCTTGATCATTATCGGGGATCGTAATTCTATACGTCCTGTTGTTCGCCGAGGAGTCGTGACTTCCCGTGGGAGCGTAATGATTTGATTCGATCTGTCTCTGCCTTCATAACTATTATTTTAAAGTAAAGGAGTAATTGTGTTTTAAATTTTATTCTATAATTTCTTTAATTATTTATATATATTTAAATTCCCCTTGTTTATAATGTGAATGGATATAAGCATATTATACTATTTTATTTATGTCTCGATTATTTATCAATTCTAATGAACAGGTATTCTAATGAAACTTGATTATGGCTCATCTGGCCGTGGTCTATTTTTATTTGCACAACAACAATGTAACAATGGTTCCTGTAGTAGCAAACCTGCGTACTCAGTCCCTATGTTATTCTTATGGAGAGTAAGTAAAACATTATGTCCCCCTTAATTATGAACATAAATTAATAAAACATGGTATGTGGTTTTACCTTGTTGGGTTATATTTATATTTGCTGCAACGGGGTATTATTATATTTGTGTGCTATTTTGTAAGCTTTATTTACTTTAACATAATATAGTAGTATAGTGTAATGCAGTCTGAGCAATTCGTAACAGTAGAATGAGTTCTTCAATTTCAAATACGAAAGAAAGATCATCAGGAATGGTGTTCATTAGGGCTCAATTATCGGGCCAGTACTGTTCTTGATCTACATAAATTACATGATTGAGACAGTACCTGAGGAGACTCTTTTACTTTTCGCAGACGATACAACCCTTTTCAGAAAAACAAAAAAGTTAAAAATCTGGAAATTTAAACTTTTAAAAAACTGAATCAATCGGCACAATTATTTTTCTGACAATTTGCTCAAATTGAACCTGAGAAAACCGCTTACCTCTGCATTCAAACTCAGCAGAGAAACAAACTTAGTTCTTCAAATGCGATGTCTATGATTGAGGACAGACGCAGACTTTCAGAGTCTGTAGAGTTTCTGGGAGTGAGCTTGGACGGTGGTCTTACAGGGTCTGATCAAGTTGACAAAATTGAAAAAACTAATTTCGTCAGAGCTACCCGTGCTGAAGAGAAACATTGAATTGGAAAATGAGAATCTTTTGAACACTGTGCACTTTAGCTTAATAGAATCACATATTGTGTACTTAATACCACTCTGGGGAGGCTATAAGACTCCATCTGGATAAAATCTTTGTTTGGCAAAATAAGGGTGTTAAAGCTATATTTAATCCCACCATGGACTCATTGTGGCGATTTTTTTTTTAAATTAGGTATAAAGACTGTTTCTAGTGTACATTTTTGTTAAAAAATCAGCAACTTCTCAACTATGGAATCAGAGATCATAACTAGTACACTAGATACAAGTCTGCATTTTCAGAATTTCAAAAACTAGCCACTTTTGAAAGGAAATGTATCAAGGAACATTTTATCAAACCATTCCAAAGTTTGTAGCAGAAATAGTCATTGATTAAACATTTAAATTAGCATTAAAGAATTACTTAATTAAACACTGTTTTTACAATTTGAGCAGTCTTACCAAACATATGACCACATGTACCATGGCCTGTGAGTGCCTAACACAACTTAATCCTAAAGAACCAAACCTAACCAAACTTAATAACCATAATTCTGGCCTTAGTTTTAAATCAGCCCAAAGTTGCCTTATTGGCACTTTTATGACCTATCCAGCGCTCGTGAGGTGCTCACGGATGGAAACATCAAGCATTCAAATAAGTACGTCTTATTTCAAACTCTTAGTAAACTTTACAATATTAGACCAATTTAGAGCCTCTTTATGCCAAACCTCTTTATTACCAGATAAACTCAGGTAATATCCACTTAAGCTCAATATTTACTTAAAACCTTTTAATGTTTTGTCCAAGAATCGGCACGAATATTGAGTATTTGTTGTTAATATTTCTAAAAGTAGTTTTTTCGTAATTATATTTTAAATACAGGTAAAACTCTTAAGGGATACAAAATTAAGTGTTATAATACCCTTTATCGTGTTTGTCAGCCCAAAGTCATACGATAACGACTTCAAGAACATAAATATGCCTGCTTTTTCAAATGCCAGACATTTTTTCCGCCATTTTGGAAAATAGGCACCATATCGAGCATACATCGAATTTTGGGTGGATCCCCTTCTTACTCTGTTCTTTGTGACCCTGAAATACGTGCCAAAGGAAACCTTTTGTTCATCAAACGCCGTATTTTGTGATTGTGTGTTGTGTACCGTAGCCACTATTAATAGTTATGTCCTTATAGAACTCCGATAGTAACACAATATTCACATACTATTTATCGTCACTCTTTTATACGTCACTCTGACCTTGAAATCGTACAACAATTAGCTCCCTGCAGGATAATGCTCCTACAATGGGTTGCTGATATTATAAATACATTTGACCGCTGTTTCAACAGTAGGTTTTAACCATAATAGCGGACATTTAAGTTGACAGTTGGGCTGTAACCAATAGCGTGGTTGTACGCTGTCGCTGTTGTAATTTTTCCATAGAAAAATATCGCTCGAATGTTATTCCGTCATTTCGATCAGTTGGTGTGGAGTTTTAGCAATGCAACACGTCTACTATTAATTTATTCTCTCAATGGTCACACCACTATAAAAGTACAAGATGCAATAACCATAACAAGACAATCAACAACACGCAACAATAGAATAAGTAACAGTATCTTAACAAGCAACAATTAAACACGAATAATAAGTAATGCAAAGCAGGATGAAATGAACAATCAAGTATAAAAACATTTATACAAGTCAACATCAGCAGCAATTTCACCCCAGCACGATGCAGTCTAGATAGTCCATTATTATAAGTGTAGTAGGTGGGTTGATACTGCCGCTGAAACACAGATCTGGAACGCGTGCCTCTTGGTACAGTGAAGTTTACATGCCTTATGAGCTCCGGACAGTCGAGAAGGCCATTAGCAAGTTTGTACAGCAAAAGGAGGTTGTGGATTTTGCGTCTCAAGTGCAGAGGTTCCAAGTTAAGGTGTACCTCCAATACACTAACAGGGGTCTCAGAGTATTGGTTACCAAGCTTATGACCCAGCATCTTGAGAAAGCGATCCTGGATCCTTGACAGCATGTCCATATGTCCGATTTGGTACGGTGTCTATATTACTGAGCCGTACTATTGGCTGATCTTGGTTGATAGTTCGGCAAACCATGCCCTCAACTGGCAACTTAATTGCCCGCTATAGTAGTTGAAAATTAAGATGAATCAATTAAGTTTTTGTATACCCAAAGCTATATCTGATTTGGAAGCAAAGTGACCTTCTGCTAACAAACTAATTATAGCCTAATTTAATAGATAATAAACTCAGGATTGAAATGATGACCTTTGAAGGCGAACTTAGCACTAGTCAAGATATTGCTAAAAATAAATCTGTTGATGTAGATTAGAGTTATTAAAGGAATAGAAGCGTACAAAGAGACACTTTCGAATGAGTAATTGTTCTGGTTGTGTTAAAGACAGGCAATCTGTTACTTCACTGTGTAATAGAAACTAACAACAAAACATATGTATTCAACCAATCTATCTTTCTAAACAATTGTAAACATTGTGTTAATATTCAAAACATAGTTTTATATGAAAAACTAGAATAGACATGTTGCAGCATATATTTTTACTCAAGGTTTCTCATGGTTTTTAAAGAATGTTTTCATTAATAAAACATGTACAATTAGTAAGTAAAACAAAACGACATCTTGTTAGCCACAATCGGATAAGAAATACCTGATTCATTAGCTTTTTCCTTGATTATATTATAACACCTTTATACGGAAAAATGTATAAAATTAACAACTTCCAAATCATAAATACTATTAATAATGAGATATTTATTTCAGTAAATAACTAACATCTGAGCTATTTCTTATCCAATTGTTTTATACAATGTGTGGTTTTGATTGTCTTAATATTTACATTTGTTTTTACTGAAACAATTTTTATTTGACGATTTTCGTGAAATTTGACAAATTGGTTTTAATTGGTTACCATTTTGATTCTGTTGCAGTTACAGTAATCTATTTTCACAAACTTGTTGTGAGTCTTAAATACACTTTGGGGCCGAATTTAAAATTTCTTTATTAAATAGCAATTAAATGACTCACGAATTAGCAAAAATATAAAATAAAAATCACAAACAGACAGACAGAAAACTAAGCAATTTAAACCCTTGTTTATACGGTGATTTATGCTTTTCTCGTGCTAGAGAACAAATAAACAAAGTGTATCCAGGAAGTTAGTATACACCCTAAATATTATATTTAAACTAAAATACATACATATATATTCAAACTTAGAGGTCTAACAATTGTAATATTTTAAAATGTAATTTTAAGCTTTCAAAGCATACATCTGTGTACGTTGCCCCTAAATAAATCAATAGTAAATGCTGAATCAATTACAACTCAACTCGTATAACAAATATTAATAATTACAAACCCTTATTTTTACTTACTAACAACATAGCTCATGATGGCAATTTAGTTTTAAAACATTACGTGTACTGTAACGTGCCAACTGAGTGGGTTGCGACTTTAATTAACAGCTGACCGTCAGTCTGGGTCTGTCACAGCTGACAGCTGCGCAGCTGAGAATGGTGGTGATTAATGGACGGGGGAGTCTAGAGCCTTGACACCGAGACCATTACTTTACAAGTACTTAGCTAAATTAAAACTGAAGTAAACATTGTATTCAGCTTTTAAATATAATTAACAACATCAGTACACCAATACCTTACTACTTCCTTATTTAACCCAAATAATTTGGGTATTACCGCAAAAATATACATTTGTAACAGGACTAATATTTAATTGGCTTTTCATAAAGGAAGTTCTTCTCGTGCTCGATAGCTATGCACTGAATACTGACCTACAGCTTAAAATTGTACTTTTAATTTATAGTAAAACTATGTTTGATTTTGTTCCGATCATTAACAGGATAAAGAAAGGTATAGATACAGTCATACACTTATAAATATATTAGTCAGTTGTTATTTTACTGTTTCCTCGTCACTCGTCATAAATGTATCTAGAATATTAAAAAGTAATCATAATTCTAACTGTACTGATAATTAATCTCAGATCCTGCCACATAACTAATTATCTTTAATGTAGTATAAGTATTAGACTGTAGGTGTTGTAACATGTTCTCTTTCATCATGTGCAACTAATTGTGCACTTGTAAAAGCCTGTTAAGTAGCTTCGATGCAATGCTCTTTACTTACATGTACCCAGGAATGAATACTCGTTTTCTTTACAAATTCTAACCATTTAAATCTATTTTTTATGTGTCGTACGCTATTAGGCAATTTATCCTAAATAAATAATTAATTATAAACATGTTATAGTAAAGTTTTGTTTCATAAAGGAATTGGTTACCAAGGAGTTTAATTTTACCTTAAATATAAATATTGACTCATTCTCTAAACACACGACTAAAGGGAAAATCTAATCTATTTTGGTCTTTTAATGTTCTTGAATGGGAGTTGGTTATTGGAATTCGCTGAACACGAGAAGAAAGTAAGAAAGTGTTCTTCATATTAAAGGAGAGTATCACAGAGTTTAGTTTGACGTTAGGTTTTGGTTCATTTTGAATAAAGTTACTGCTTATCCAGATTTTAATGAATCTTGTTAGTTCTATACGTATAAAATTAATCACTAAGCAAACAGAATATAATAGTTTTAACAGTAACTAGTTTAATATTACATTTCTAAATTTATCTTAGAGTATAACAGTTATTCTGCATCGCACACACATGGTTAGACACAATGTTTATTAATATTCATACATTTTACTGTGCGTTGTAAACCTCTGGCAAAATACACTCTTATTATGGGTTTAAGCCTTATACAAATTATTTTAAAATATATTTATGACTAAAATAGATAATTTTAGATAAGCCAATAAACATAGTATGTATGCATTTACCAAAATGTAGTACTTGTACCATGGTCTTAAATCAAATTAATAACAAATGTAAAATAAAAAAATTCAAAATTGCTTTTATGACTGTCATCAAGCAATCCATTTGTTATTCCAATAGAATATTTGACAATAGAACAGTCTGACTTTCTTTTTGATCTCCTTAATTTCTGAATTAAGTGCATAGTAGAGCTGGTTATCATACTTTTTAGTTCTTAAAAACATATTTTTTATTAAAGCTTTGGTATTATATTCTATTAATTCCGGTATGTATTATTCGCCATGTTTTTCATATCTTGAAACATTTCTCGTTACCCATCACTACTCTAAATAATATTAAAAAATGCAAAAACTTTTCAAAATTAAATACTTGTAATATATAGGATCACACAAATGTTCTAACAACTTACTATAAGCAATTTAATATTAACATATAATTTTAATTGGAAATATGAAACATTTTTCAAGTCCGTTTGTTACTGAATTTCCTATGGAAAAGTAAACTATTAGCATGACCCCCACGGTGTAACATAAGCCCGGCACCACCATAGAAGTTCCAAACGTGACCCCCTAAGCATATTTTCAGGGGTCACTAACAACTGCATATATATATATATATATATATATATATATATATATATATATATATATATATATATATATGTGTGTGTGTGTGTGTGTGTGTGTGTGTGTGTGTGTGTGTGTGTGTGTGTGTGTGTTCGCACTCTAGAGGACGCAATTTGTTGTCCGAATTAGTTGAAATTTGACAGGATCCTTCCCGTCTGCAAACATTGGAGAGGTTTGCTGGCCAAAACAATCGTACAGTTCAAACCTCCCTTTATGGGAAATTTTATTTTTAAAATTTTGAGTAAATGGGTCAGAATAGGCCCGAATGAAAAATGATTGCATATTCGAAAATTTTAAGCACTCTCTCATCATTCTAGCACACATATTTACTAAGTTATTAAATAAAATGTTAATTGTCTAAACACAGTACGTTGTCTTATGGAGATTTTACATTGGAAAAGGCTGTTTTTCATATCTTGATGTAGTTTTATCACCCCCAATACTCCCGTACCAACTTTTGATTCTTAGGAGACCTCCTCCTAACCTTATAATGTACAATTTCAGTCCTGATAGTGAATTCAAATAAAACCAGGAGCAACAGAACAGCCAACAACTTTTTTTTCATTAAAATAAATGTCATCAGTGTTTGTTTAAACCCATTATTAGATTGTTTAAAGGTTTTAATGCGGAAATTCACTTCCCTCACGTCAGCGTAGTGCGTGCGAATTCGTTTACATTTATAAGTATGTTGATCTAGGATGAAGATGAGTTCAGATTCCAACTCTAAATGTACATTATTTAATTCAATTAGTAGTGCTGAATAACGTCATAGGTTTTCCAATCAGATTGAATTTCCAGTATAAATTTTATCACGAAACCTTACAAAAACGGTATGCTATGTAACGCGATTTACCTGTGTTTTTTTATTTATCTACTATGCTTAGTAACATAACCTTCTACTTGAGTTTTCCTATCATCTTACCCATGTATTATTTTCATTCTTTTATACCCCAATATTACGCGGTTGACCGTAAAAAACACTATATCACTGTTGGAAGCGCGTATAACAACTATACGACATTTCCTAAATACGACCGAATGCATCAACTTATATCTCCAACACAGATGTTGTTCGTTATTCGCAAGAAAAACTAAAACTTATGCAAGAAAACTTATGGATACAGAGAACCCGCCTTCAGAAAGACCTTGCATCAATCACTCATACGATGACACTTATGTGTATACTTATCAGAACTTGTAACATTATATTGAATATAAAATGGCTGTTAAATGATCTCTAAGTATTTTCGATTGGTAAACAATTTAAAAAAGTGTTTAAAAACAACCTGTTTGGTTTGTATAAATTGTGTGTTTATCCAAAATTGAGTTTTAGTATTCATTAGTTATTATTATTTTCATTAATTCACATTGTATCATATTATGAGGATAAAATAAAATCATAAATAACTAAACAAACTGGTGGAATATTATAAAACCTTTTTTTTAATTTGCTTTTTCGGGTCTTAATTTTATGAAAACTAAACGTTTTAACGGCTTCTTTGGCTGTCTTATCATAAAAATAATTGAGAATAAACAATGATAATCCTATTTCCAATACTATACACCTTGTACACAAAATAAGTTTTGTTGAAAATGTAAGAAAAAGAAAAGATTCCATCTAATTTCAACACATTTTTCTTCACCCCACGAGATAATAAACATTTGCAATTTGTTATTTAAATTTTGATTTTATTCGGAAATATATTATATGGAAGAACTAAAACGATGTTGCAATCTGAACATGGAGCTTTACTCCATTGCTCTTCAAAGTTTCAATGTTAAATTACAACTGGTTATTAATAATTAAACAAGTAGACAACAGAACGGAACACATTAACACATATAACAATTGCGGGGTAACTGATAGGTGGACGGGTGAAGTGAATAGCGAAATATGTAGGAGTGTGAATCATAGTAATCGATTTTAGGACAGAGTTTTATTCAGGATTAAACAGGATTGGATCGTTATCCTCTTTTAATGCCACTGTCAAATGACAAGGACGTAGACAAGCAGGAAGAAACAAATTATTACGTTTGAAAAGAGTGACCAATCGTACAATTATAAGGTGTAAAGACAGGTATAAAACGTGTACGTGCCGTATATAACACAACTAGGTATGCATTTTATGATCAAAACAAAAAGTTAGATGGGAAATAGTGAACAATGGCTTCATGTGTTTAATTTTTGAGCTTTTAATTCCTAGTGCTTGGATCCAAGAAGAAGGGAAATGGCTTAAAGATCTGTAATTAACTGTGCGGGAGGTGTTAAAACCAGGAGGTTATTATATTATATTATGCTTAAGACGACACTTTCTGTTGTTATGATGTACTTAGATTTTACAACAGTGGCGTCTAGCAGGAATACAGTGAGATACATACCATTGCAACAACACTAACGGACGGTAAACTGCAGGCGCTCTGCGGGAAACATCTGTTGTGTATATTGGTGTACAATTGTATCACAGACTGCATCACAAAATTATATTTATGAATAATACAAATTATGATAATAATATATATTAGTATTGCCATTACCTTTTAAAACTGCTGCCATTTTAGTGTTGTTTTTTCGTCATTTATATTGAGTTAGATTACTTAGTGGTTAGTGGTTAGTTTTATTATCTCACTTGGAGCCTTAAAAACACGTTAAAAGCTTGGAAAATTGTATTTATATTAATATATCTTTAAAAACTCTTAAATAATTCAGTAACTTATCCACAAAACGTTGTTTCATCTGGTCATTTGCAATATTTATTCTAGAGATAATGCATATATGAGAATTGTTTGATGTGGTGAAAATAATTCAGGTTTCAAATAAAATACGAACTATTAGTTTACTCATCAACAGAGTTAATGTCTGAGCAGTAACAGTGATGGGGGATAATATAAATGTAAAGGAGGATATAGTTTGTTATACTCTGGAAAAAATATGTTTAACATATTTGTGGTAAATCAACTATTTAAAAAAAAAAACATAATCACTTATTTGGATCAGAAGCAATAGAAATGGTTTAATTTTAATGTACCACCAACACTGTTAAGACATGTAAATACAAAATGTAAATGTAAATGTTCACAACATTTCTTTAATTAGTAATTACAATTTAGTGAATAGTTTATATTACCGGCCAGAATGGTCTACTTTAATTTTCTTTAAAACTACTTTAACTATAACTAATGCGTTTATGTAACATATTTGGCAATTTATTGAAAATATTAACTAGGTTGTTTTTATAAATGTTTCCAGAAACAAACTAAAATATAAAAAACCATAGCTGTTAATTAAATTATTTGCTAAAGTTACATTTAATGCACAAACTTTATATTTATTTGTTCAAAACATTTACAAAAATCTGTTCTTAAACCTGCTCAATTTCTAGTTTGTTTACTTGTTTTAGGAGAAAAAAGACAATCTGTATCGATCCATTTAATATCATAGTAAAACATTCAATCTCAAATTTGATTAAACAAGGTAGGAGTCTAAGTATAAATAAAGTAGACGATAAATCTTGTAGATGTAAAATAAAATGTATGGGTTCAAGTCAGCAAAGTAATTTGTAAAAAAATCTCTCGTATTTTATTAGTTTATAAAAAAACTTAAAAACTATTACCTGTCACCAAAAGTGTCAATGCAAGGGTTCAGTATCACCACTGCAGTTGCTATCAATATATCTAGTGTCATATCTTGTGTGGAGACAGTCGCGCATTAATAATGCAGGGGACTGCATTCACACTCCTGCCACTACAGGGTCACTGGCTCTGAGTTGGCAGTGCGACATCATACATCTTTACCGGTTTTTCTCTGTTGTTTTATTACAAATAATAATATTTATATTTTTAAAGTAGGTTGAAAAAGCATATATTTCCATGAGTTATACATTCCAGCCCATATGCGATTCTCATTTAGCTGTTATTGGCTAACGTGTTTTAATTACAGATGCGTTTAGCCTGTTGATTTTCCAGGAATCGAGATGGTAAACTCCTATAGTTATTTGTGCAACTAGTGAGCAAAGTGAGCAATTGCCTCACTCGAGAGAAATCCTTACTCACGAGCCGTAGGCGAGTGAGGAATGGTTTCTCGAGTGAGGCGATTGCACTTTGCACTCGAGTTGCACACTATATTTTTCCTACAGTTACCATAAAACAAATAAATTGGTAAAGAAACGTAACATATTTTTTTCATATTTATGTTTTGATTTCTCTGGAAGAAGATTTAGAGAGACATTCCTCGCCACATTTTTTAATTCTTCTGGAGTACAAGATTCTTCTGGTGAACTATTATTACTAAAATCGTCATTAACGTCCATTTTGCGACAGCAAAACCACCTTCAATGTTTACAAATGGCAAATCAATGAAATGGTGGCTTCTGCCGTGACCGGAAGTGTTGTGACAAATACAACAGTACAACAGCTGACCAGCTGATTTACAGCCAGTGCTGCCAACGTATTTCGCGCGCATACGACCTTGTCTGCATGTTACGCGCTCACTATTTCGTGCCTTCACGTTGCAAATCTGGAGTGAGACAAAGTAATTAGAGTGAGACAATGTTAAAATTGTCTCACTGATGAGCGAATTGGCCACTTTGCTTTCTCAAATCAGTGAGAGAACATGTACATTGTTAGGTAACTGTAGGAAAATGTATTTTTAATTGTATAATTTCTTTGTGAAAACAGCATCGGATGTTGTCATAGATGCAAACTACAACAAATATTAATTCTTATCTGGCAGATAAGAAATCCAGACTCTCAGTTTGTAGCAATGTTATTAAAATAAGTTGCCATATATGAACAAAATTGGATTAATACGAATTAGGATTTTAAATAAGAACAATACATAATATTAACAATAATTGGGTTTCCTTCATAAAGATTGACCTAAAAAGTAAAATTAACTTTTGAAAAATCCTATAAAACATTTTTACGTTTTCCATGGCATTTCAGCTTAAGAACATGAATCTTTGACGTTGAATCTTCATCGTCTTTGATTTACATCGGTAAATTGTCATTTATATATAGTAGTGTCTCGACAAACAGTTTCAATGCAATTAATTTACAGTGTCTCGATCACGTATGCTTATGCTTCATAGTTATTTGGATTTAAACCAAAGTTGTGAGTTACAAGTAATAACTAAAATTGTTAATAACTAAAAGTAATTAGATAAATACTTTATTAAAATTCAAAATAAACAGTAAAAAATACGTTGTTCTAAAATAACCTGCTGTTATTCAATTGCTATTGTACAGTAGTTAGTAAACAGAGGAGGTAAAGTCGAAAATAGGCAAACTTTGATTAAAATATGTTGATCAATGTTGATCAGCAGTCAGGCTAATCAAAGTAAGTCTGGTTTTACTGTAGGATACTTGATTATCGAAGAAACTGCTACAAGAGAGAAATATTTAGATCAGTGACAATTTAATTGCATTAAATTTACGTTTTAGTTGTTTTATGAAGTTTTATTGAAAGGGACGACGTAACGTTACGGGCCTAAAACCATAAATACATATTATTCAATATTCTAATAGCTGCATATATATTTTAACAACCGATATTAAGTTAACAATTTGTTGGGACAAGTTAGGAGGTAATATTGACATTACTATTTTATTCAAACAATGTGACCTTTGGAAATAAATATGTCTTACAAGTTTATCAGTTTTAACAAAGATGCTGTTAGGAGATAAGACTCGTAAAGGATCATAAGTTGAGCAAAGCCGAAGTTATTGCCTCTTTGGGACTTTATCTGTTAGAAATGATTGGCCATTCTTCCAGTTATGGTCATTGTTTATGTTTCGCCCGGGCGGAGACGAAACAGAGTTTTCCCGCCTAAGCTTTTCCTCAATCTTCGATAAACCTTGACTGTCTTTTATCTTACCATAAAAATTGTGTACCTCAATCGCAAAAAAATAGTCAATACGTTTTAGAATAATTCAATAGGTATTTTTCTTTGTTGTATGGCTGATAGTGGAGTGATATCTTTAATACACAGATTGTTCTTCTCGTTTCAGGGACCGGTCTTTTTTGTACTTCATAAGGATGATATATGGCTTAAGGTGGGGCAGAGCCATCAGGGCGTGCTATCATCTCATTGTCAATAGCCTATAGTGATTGGTGGGGGTCAAACCGAGGACCTTAGTGGTCAGTGTCACTCACTTATGTACCACCTAGATACTCCTTCAATCCAATAACAAAACGAAGCAGTTATTCACAAATATTCATTACAAACATTTATTCACCTTTGACGATTTGTAATATGACAACTCAAACAATGTTTATTAGATAAGTAAATAAAAACAATTGATATATTTTTCAAATACCATCTAAGAAAGTCAAAATATTCCTGTTTTAACCAATTTAAAATTTCTAATATTTTGGAGATAAAATATATCAAGTGGACAAAGGGAGTTAATTATAAGTAAATAAAATTACATGCAAGTCGAATAATTACAATATGACATATATTGGTACAAAGCACTTTATTTCTAGGAAGCAATTACCTTCCAACAATACTTTTTTAAAGATTCTTTTAGAGCAGAGACGGCCATGTTCAGAGGCATAACGACATTGAGAAACTACACCTACATAGTACATACGTGTGCTTAACCAGGGCCTTCGTATTATTTAGCTAGTGTCATTGAAATCAGGAGTTGTATTTACAAGGGGGTTTAAATAGCTTTGTGTGAGGAAAGTATCGTTTTTTTTTAAATCTAAGAATGTTACAAGTCTTTCGGTGACAGAAGGTAATATAACAATTTCTCAAAAAGGCGAATTCAATATCTGTTCAAATGCTTTTCGTAACCTTATCTTGTCACTCAAAGGTTTACTTGAATATCAAGTCAGTGTCAATCCAACAATGTTTTCAGTTGTGTTAAAATAGCCTAGGAGACAACTCTAGCCGTGCCCGCCGGCCATTCCAGCATGTGTCCCATCTCCATAGATAGTGACACCACCCGAGCTTGACTTATTTACTCTGAAGACATTTTTCTCGTTTCCTCGAGACATTCCAAACTTTTACAACCTCTATTGACTTTGTATACAAAAAGTTGTTTAACTTTTTCTCTACGGAGAACTGTTTGTCAATTTTCATGTTTACAACACTAAAACCAGTCGTTAATAGAAAATGTCTTGACGGAAAAATTATTGCTTGATTTTTTAGATAATTTGTTATTAAAACCAATACAACTTATTTATTATACTAGTATAAGAGTTTGTTTTACTTTATCCCGCCAACAGGAAGCATATATAGGAAGTATTGATTTCGTAAACATTTTAGAAATTGAGTTTTCAGTGTTAATACTCGTTTCAGTTTTTGAAGTGATGCCTGTCAGCCTGTCTGTGTACAAACCTAGAGCCCACACCAATGGTCTGGTGTTGATAACATTTGATATTTACCTACTGTTCTACGGTATCCTCGCCGTTTTTTTATTTTAATTTTAATACTGGATGTGGTAACTTACAAGTTGAGTCAGCACCTTGCAAGTCACACATGGTCAAGCGTAGATTCGACAGTTGTGAAACTTTTTCCGAGCGGTCACAATTGGCTTGCCGATGTGACTATTTCTTTAACGGTACCTCCCTGAATTTAGATCGCCGCACAGGCCTATGCATAATGACAGGCAGCTGAGTGTTCTTTGAGAAAAGAGTCAGAAAATGTTGATTTTTAAGGGTAATTATCCCCCCAAACACTGATAGAGAACTTAAAAAATTCCAAATTTATCGAAAACTGTTCTAATATTTTGATAAACATTTAGAAACTTACAGTATTTCAGATCTGCAGCGCAATCTAAAAACAGGAATGAAAATGAAGCAAAAGAATACAAAACCGGCTTAGACAAATATTAAACAAATCAATAAAATGCTGCATTTTCTTTTTCCCAGTTAATTGAATTTGCTGTTATTCTTTCTTTTGTAACAATGATGGTTAAAACCCCGAATAATATCAATAACATAAACAATATATATTGCGAAAGAAACATGCGATGTTTCCCCAGAGGCCACTGGCTATTTTCTCAATCAAAATATTCTACGTAAAAAAAACCTAGAACTAAATTTGATTGAGAACTGGAAATGACAAATTTTCAGAAATTAATTGGGTTGGACATTGGATACTCCTTACGAAGTTAAATTCAGTTCTAATATATTTCTCTATGATATACTCGTATTTCAAATATATCTTTAACAATTGTATTGTTAATACGGTACTTTGTACGAAGTAACTGGCAATACTGTAGTTAAATATCGATGCAACTTCATATACCAATGTAAGGGTAAGGTAAGCTAACTGCTTTGAGCACTAAATTAGTATTTGTTTTGTGTATTTGTTCGATTTTCATTTAAAGAGTCAATATATTTTTCTGAAATCAAACAGTTAATTAGTAATTGTTTGTTAGATTTAAAATAAAGCTATTTTAAAGTCAACCAACAATATTTACATGTGTGTGTTTTAAAATGTCTGTATTTGACCGTAAGTAATAATTTGCAGTTACACATACAAATTGAAACACAAACATATTGTTAAGTCTTTGAGAGCTCAAAATACAGCAATGATCGTAGAAAAATAACTTGTTCCATCAACGATTCTACATATATGGAATCCTTTCTAAAACCAAAAGACGGTTAAAGTTGTGGTCTAAAGTGATTAAAGTAAAGAACTAAATTTTAAAAGTTGTACTAAACTGAACAGCTCGTCTAGCTGGCTTTATCTCAGTAACTGAAGATATTGAATTACTCTGTGTTTTTATGTTGGCCCTAAGTTGTCAGTCTACAGTCCCACGGTGTTGTATTTTCTCTCAGTATGACATGGAGCAAGATAAGTTCCTATTCTCACACTGGGTTATGTGACTGAGTCTGAGAGATTGATGCGAGGAGCATCTTAAAGGTGAATACTGGATTCTCCATTCATTCTTTATAGTTCATTTCCTCCAGGTGGCACTTTACTATCAATTCGATTATTTAATTTACCTTCTAACAGCTGCTACTGTGACAACAAACTACTTGGTGCGTCAACACAGTGAAGTCTTTCGGTGTCTGTGAACTCTATTGTCATTAGTTTCACATGGAACATAATGCATTTTGTTTAAATTTAAGTCTTGGTGATGAAAAGTTTATGTTATTTAAGAAATTACTGCAAACATTTTTGATTACTGATTCAGGAAAAACAGTTTCCAAAAAGTTCAGAGTCTGGAATATGACCTTGTCTTTAGAAGAGAATACCGTAAACATAGAAAACAAGGGGCACAATCCAGGCAAAGTTGAACAAATTCAACATTGCTAAAAAACTGGAAAATCAGTAAATACGATAAAAATAAAAGAAACAAAAGTTAAACAATAGAGACAACACTACTGCACAACTGTTCAAGTTTCAGGTGTCGAAATTTTTAAGGAAATTTCTCGGCAATATTTTTATATGAAAATTATTATTTTGTAGTTCTAAATCATTTAATGTTTCCGAAAAATCTAACATTGAGTGAAGATTACATAGTTATTGGGATATTTTATCAGTAATCAATACCGAAACTTACTCGTACAAAGAAAAGATGCAATTTAATACTTTGTGATATTCTCTACTTCAGATATAGTTACTGGTTTGACATCGGAGAACTACTCTTGACACCTTTCAATACCGAACACGACCGCCCCGAGAGCATAGCTAGGGCGCTTTGATGTGGCTTACACGCTGATATCTCCCTAGAAATATTTCCTACTTTTTATTGCTATAATACAGTATAGTTTATTATTTGTCCTCTTTAAAATCCAGACAAAGAAAGTTTATGGAATAGGAAGTTATAATACTATTTTTTTCAATATTACTGAAAATTAGTAACCTATCATCAAAGGTTTTTTACAGGTATATCTTTTGAAATAATTTAAGCTAGTTTTTTAATGGACTTAACACTAATATTATATTTAATACAATTTACAACTCGTTAAAAAGTTTAGGAACCTCATATCAGTTATATCTCAGCAGAAAGATGTGTTGTTACTATTTATTATTTATTTAAATTAATCCCTATTACTTTAGGCCTAATCATTATTTTACAATTTAACTTGTTATATGAAGGACAATTTAAAGAAAGTTGTTCGATAATTTAATTTAGATCTGTAAAGTGAGACACCTTACTGACAATAAGATAACAAATACTTTTGTCTTATTTTTACTTATAAATCTTGACTTTAAGCCGATACCCAGCTTGAAACAATGTCTTGGGCCCAGACGTGTTATTGTTGTGCAGTCTGTGTATTTTAGGTGGCCCAGACCTGTTATTGCTGTGTAGTCTGTGTATTGTAGGTGGCCAGACCTGTTATTGTTGTGCAGTCTGTGTATTGTAGGTGGCCCAGACCTGTTATTGTTGTGCAGTCTGTGTGTGTAGGTGGCCCAGACCTGTTGTTGTGCAGTCTGTGTGTGTAGGTGGCCCAGACCTGTTATTGTTGTGCAGTCTGTGTATTGTAGGTGGCCCAGACCTGTTATTGTTGTGCAGTCTGTGTATTGTAGGTGGCCCAGACCTGTTATTGTTGTGCAGTCTGTGTATTTTAGGTGGCCCAGATCTGTTATTGTTGTGCAGTCTGTGTATTGTAGGTGGCCCAGACCTGTTATTGTTGTGCAGTCTGTGTATTGTAGGTGGCCCAGACCTGTTATTGTTGTGCAGTCTGTGTATTGTAGGTGGCCTAGACCTGTTATTGTTGTGCAGTCTTTGTGTGCAGGTGGCCCAGACGTGTTATTGTTGTGCAGTCTGTGTGTGTAGGTGGCCTAGACGTGTTATTGTTGTGCAGTCTGTGTATGTAGATGGCCCAGACGTGTTATTGTTGTGCAGTCTGTGTGTGTAGGTGGCCCAGATTCACGGCAGCAGGGGTATGGCTCGAAGCCAAAATCCTTCATATCGTACCTTTATAAAGGCCAAAGCTAACACTGCAAATCACATACAAATTTATATAACTCTTTATTTCGTGTGTAGGATGTCTGATTTAAAAGGAGGAATTTTCTCGTTTGTGACTCTCTACTTCCCGTTTGGAAAGTAATCTGTTTTCCTCTGTTGGATGCAGTACTAATACTCAAAGCTGTTTACATGTCACTGAAGCGTTTGTGCTCGTTAAATCACTGTTCCTGCTTGATTTGGAATGCCCCTACAAATTTAAAAGAATGATAAAATATTGAGAATTGAGAGATGATTTAGTTTCAATCAGCATTTCTGCTTAGCCCGCTCGGATTTTGTATATTTGGGATATCCTGTGTTTCAATAGCGTAAACAATGACCTAGTTCTACTCCAGTGCTTCTTACCTATAGTAGCGGCTTTTGCCAAGCGTTTTTGTTTTATATGGTTTTGTAATCAACTGAACCATTATAATTGTATGTCCATGAAAATAAAATTAAATATTTTGAAGCCAATGAGCAGAGCCCTTAGGGACATTTTCTTAGCGAGTGTGTTTGTCCAAAGAAGGATAAATCGCATAGAATGAAACAATCTTACATTGTATACTGCTGGGATTGTCATTGGTTTTAAATGATAAGTTGTTTCATTATAAATTCGTCAGTATCTTTAAAAGTTGCATTGTATTTATTAGTTGTACTTGTATACTGGTTTTGAGAATAAACAGGACCTTATGGGATTGGTATCTTCACTCTATCAAGCCTTTCAGCTGCTTTCTTCCCGTTATTTGGCAAGTGGCTTGGTAGTTGTTGACAGCACGAGCTAATACGCGAAAAAATACAATACAATTACAATATCAAAAAAATCAGTTACATTGCAAATTTTAATAAAACCTTTTGGTTGTTTGATTTGTAAAAACGAACAATGTAAGTTTGTATTTTTGTCTAGAGACCGTTATATTTTTAACCACAACGGATTTTATTACTAGTTAGTGAATTTCCTTTGGAAAGTGAACTATTAGCATGACCCGCACGGTGAAACTTAAGCCCGGGACCACCATAGAAGTTCCTAACGTGACCCCCTGAACACGTTTTGGGGGGTCGTTCAAAATGTTATATATATATATATATGTATATATATATATATATATATATATATATATATATATAGACATATATATATAGACATATATATATATATGTGTATGCACTCTAGCGGTCGCATTTTTTGTCCGATTTACTTCAATTTTGGTAGGGACGTTCCTTTCTATAACCTGTTGGACAAGTTTGTTGGGCAAAACAATCGGAAAACTCTAAACCCATTTTTTGGGGATTAATCTTTCAAATTTTGAGTTTTTGGGCCCAAATAGGGTCAGAAAAGCCCCAGATGTAAAATTAATGCATGTTAAAAGATGGGAATTAGAAAGGCGAAGGTTTTAAGCCCTCTTTCGTCATTCTAGCTTAAATATTTACTGAGTTATTAAAGAAAATGTGTATCGGATAAACACAGTACGTTGTCTTATGGGGGTTTTACACTAGAAAAGCCTGTTATTCCTTTGTTAGAGTACTTTTATTATCCCCAGCAACCTCACGCCTACTTTCAAGCCTGTCTGGACCTTCTCCTAACCTTATAATGCGTAAAATTGTATTCCCAGCTTTGCAAGTAAATGAAACCAGGAGTATCAGAACAGCCAAAAAAACAATGTTTTCAGATTTCAATAAAAATTGGACAAATGGATGTTTTTACACTGATTTTGAGTTTTACAAGTTTTTATATGGAAATTCACTTCCCTCACGTCAGCGTGCTGCGTGCGATCTCGTTGTTTCCTTAATACTGGTGAAAAAATATGTAGCTTGATATAGAATGTTGATAAAGTAAAATGTTACTTAATTAGAATATTTGGGTACCCGTTGATTTTTACTTATTTAGAAAAGACTTAATGCTCGTTGTATTTAATAATACAACAAATGTAAATCTGTGAGCATTCATAGCTATACAAACTACCCCATAGGTCAGGCAGCGCCATCAACGATTTTTATAAAATATATAAGCAAGTACAAGAGCTTAATTTCTTGCTATGATTGTATATGTGTTCGGCAGTAACATATAGATAACATGTGACCATACAATGTTGCCTACACTGTTTGTCATGCAAGGATCATAATCTATATCTTGTGTGGCAGACAAGTAGACATGACTGTATCACGTGACTCGACTATGGAATGTGTTATAGTGTATAAGCGTTGTATCAATTTGTTCAACTAATATAAATTCACGATTCATGATGAATCGAATTTATACTCAACAAAAGTTAGAATAATAAATTTGTTCTTATAAAGGAATTAGATTGTACGAGTATATTATTTTTATATTATCTTACAAAGTTTACCTACAAATTCTAACTTATCCAAACTAACGTACAAGGGACACACAATAAGCTTCGGTTGACGTGTGAGGATCTTTGAATCTTTGGATCTCTGAATCCGTCCCTTTAACAACACATAAACATAAACATAAACATAAAAGTAGATGTGAACTGAGAAAGAGGCATACTATTCGGCGCTTTTTCCTCATGTTATTCTTATGGGGATCAGTTTTTGGACCGACACCCGATCCCGCCTATACTAATAAGCCACAAGTTTCCTTGTTGGCCTGTACTAATACCCAACCCTTGCCTATATTAAATATATTGTCCCCACCCCTCCTCTATATTTTTTAAAATTAATTTTCAAATTCTAAAAAACTATCTTTAGTGTTTATGGTCCGATTTGTTTAAAACTTGGATATGTTATTGTCGTAGGCAAGTGTTTTAATAAATTACACTTACATATCCCAAATTCACTATTACGGTCAAATTAAAAATTATTTTTGAAAAATACTGCCGCCAACTTCTTTATTTACTGTCCGATTTGTCTGCAATTTGGATATGATATTGTCCTAGGCAAATGTTTTAATAAATTCCCCCAAATTAAAAATACTGCCGCCAACTTCTTGATTGTCGTAGTGTTTTAATAAATCCCAACTACGGTCGAACTGCCAACTGATTAAAACATCCGCCGCTTGCACGCGCAACGATCCGCTGCCTGCACACACTGACATACTAACACACTAAGTCGGTCATGCGCAAGCACGCGTCACATTGACCAGAATTTCCACTTACCATAGAAAGTCCAGCCAACGTGATTTCCTGGTTAAATTGAAAATCCGATGTGTATATAAGGTGCCACCGACAACACACAACAACAGTGACCTCCACCACCAGCACCGGATGAAGACACCACACACGCCACCAGCGACACAAGGCACCGGCACCAGATGACGTCACCACGCCGCACTCTGGCTCTCTCCACGTCTCTCGGCCCACCTCTCCACCTAGGACTCTATGTTAGCTGTGAGTGTTAGCGACGGTAGTTGTAATCTGTCTTCAACGGAGGGACAATAGTTAATCCATCACTATGGCAATTTTTGAACTCTCGTAAACTTGTAAAATATAATTTAAAAACCGCTGTTAAATAATTTAAAAAAATTTAAAAATTTAAAAAATTTAAAAATGGTAATTTCTTGTTTATAAAAAGCAGAGTAATGTCATCTCAAAATTTATTTACATCCAACATGTTGTCCTGTGCAATATGCTCCGTGCCCTGCTCCAACAGAAGCAATTTAATCAGACACTATCGTAACATTCACAAAGTTATTCCTAAAATTTGTAAAAAATGCCATCAAATATTTGATAATAAAAATTTTAAAATGCACATGCTAGAGAACCACAATACTTGTAATGTGTGTAAGAAGGCTATTAACTGTCAAAAGAAACGCCACCACCTACGATGTGACAAACGACCTTACAAGTTGTATGTTTTTAACGGTGAATCTGTGGAAGTATTAGACACTCTTCAATCTTGTCCCCTACCTATCAAATGGAATCTTATTAGGAGGGTAAAGTTCATCAAACACTCGGTGGACAATAATGGTGATTTAATCACTGACAAAGAATGTATTGCTGATTTTCGAAGTTTAACTAATTTATCAATTGAGAAAGCACAATTAAAGACTCAAATTAAAGAAGCACTTTTTAAAATTGATACCTCCATGCACAAGTATCAAGCCCAAGGCAGTGGATGGATATATGACCA
The DNA here is from genome assembly GCA_963675035.1 of Allygus modestus. Lineage (NCBI taxonomy): Eukaryota > Metazoa > Arthropoda > Insecta > Hemiptera > Cicadellidae > Allygus > Allygus modestus. Next base: position 19,763,910 of record OY776114.1, read on the forward strand.
CACTAAATACTGGCAGCTGCATGTTTACAAGTATAAACCCCTAACTCCCAACTCACACATACCCACACCAGAAAATATAAAATCAAAACACGCTGTTTTAAATATTAAAAACAGTGATAATAAATGTTTCGTGTGGAGTGTTTTAGCAAGCTTGAATCCAAGGAATCGTAAAGAAAATGCAAATCGAGTATTTTACTACGAACCCTATGAAAGTCAGTTGAATATGTCAAATATAAAATATCCCGTAAAAATATCCGACATTGATAAATTTGAAAAACAAAATAACATAAGTGTTAATGTATATGGAATTGAAGGACAATTAATATATCCACTGAGAATAACTAAACTAAATAGTAACACGCACGTCAACCTGCTGCTTTTACAACAAGGTCGGAAATCACATTACTGTTTAATTCGTGATTTTGATAAGTTAATGCTACGGTCTACAAAACACAACAATAAGAAATATTTTTGCAAGTTCTGTTTGCAACATTTTTGCACCAAAGATATATTGGAACGTCACACAACATATTGTAAAACCTTTGATGCCCAAAGAGTACAAATGTCTAAAAAAGATACACTACAATTTACGAATTACAAATATCAACTTAAAGCTCCCTTTGTGATTTATGCAGATTTCGAATGTTTTATAAACTGTGGCAAACACACTCCTTCTGGATTTGCTTATGTTGTGGTGAGGGATTCTAACATTATTTACGAAGAGTTGTACAGCGGTGAAAATGTGATGGATGTGTTTTTCGAAAAGTTATTTAAAACTTATGACTTTATTAAAAGTCAGATGGGAGTATATGTTCCCCTTGTAATGACTCCAGAGCAAGAGATGTTATTCCAAAACTCTACACACTGCCACATATGCCAACAGCCACTACTGTGTGATAAAGTGCGCGACCACTGCCACCTAACAGGCGAGTTCCGAGGACCCTCCCATAACTCTTGCAATTTAAACTATAAAGCAACCAAGAAAATTCCAGTATTCTTCCACAATCTTAAAAACTATGACGGTCATTTAATAATGCAACACTTGGGAAAATTCAATCGCAAATTGAATTGCATAGCCAAGGACATGGAAAAGTATATTTCGTTCTCTGTTGATGATTTGGTATTTTTGGATTCCTACAACTTTCTGTCTCTTCCCTTAAGCAAATTAGCTTCCAATTTAAATACGTTTAGATTTATAGACAATCCACTACTACAATGTAAGGGCGAATTTCCGTACGAATACATGACAGGACCAGAAAAGTTTTTAGAGCCCCTCCCACCCATAGAGGCATTTTACAGCAGTCTAACTAAAGAATGTATATCTCCTGCACAATATGAACATGCTAAAAACGTATGGAATCATTTTAATATAAAGAATTTAAAAGAATATCACGATTTATACCTTAAAACAGATGTGTTGTTATTGGCTGATGTGTTTGAGACATTTAGGGACTTGTGTTTAAAGGATTATAAACTCGACCCTGTCCACATGTACTCACTGCCTGGACTAACATGGGAGGCGTGCCTTAGAATGACCGGCATAAAATTAGAATTATTTCAAGACATTGACATGCATTTGTTTATAGAACATGCCATTAGAGGCGGTGTAAGCATGATTTCCACGCGCTATGCTAAAGCCAATAATAAGTATATGGGCGAACATTATGACCCAAATCAAGAAAGCACATATCTTGTATACTTAGACTGTAACTCGCTATACTCTACAGCAATGTGTGAGTCGTTGCCCGTTGATGGCTTTAGATGGACAAATGAGAAAGATTATAAATCCAATCAAAATGAAAACTTTGGATTTATTTTGGAAGTTGATTTAAAATACGATAAAAGTTTACACGATTTGCATAATGACTACCCGCTCGCACCAGAAAAAATGAATGGAAAATTAATACCAAATTTAAATGACAAAACCAAATATATTTTGCATTATAAAGCACTAAAAAAATACGAAGAACTGGGTTTGGTAGTTACAAAATACCACAGAATCTTAAAATTCAGACAATCAAAATGGCTCGCCCCCTATATTAATTTTAATATTGAAAAGCGACAAAAAGCTGAACATGATTTTGAAAAAGACTTTTACAAACTGTTAAATAACAGTCTCTTTGGTCGAACAATTATGAACCAACGCAAGTTTCGTGATATACATCTTGTAGACGAGTCTAAGTTAACAAAGTATGTTACAAAGCCAAGATTTGACTGCAGCAAAAAGTTCGATAACAACTTGCATGCTGTGCATTTAAATAAATTAATTGTAAAGTTTGATAAACCAATATATTTAGGAATGACCATTTTGGATATCAGCAAAGTAATAATGTATGATTTCCACTATAATTATATGTCAAAATTTAAGAATAAAAGGTTCTTAATGACAGACACAGACAGCCTTCTTTATTCTATAGTAACAGAGGACTTTTACAAGGAAATACAATGTGACTTGGACCGTTTTGACACCTCTGCATATAGTAAAGATCATTTCTTATACTCTGATAAAAACAAAAAAGTTACGGGCAAGTTTAAAGACGAATTAAATGGTCAAATTATGTATGAATATTGTGGTTTAAAGCCAAAATTATACTCTTTCATTCCTTTACAATGGTTATACGAAAAATAAAAGCAAAATGAGCTAGAGGTTAAGAAGGCAAAAGGAGCTGACAACGCTACAGTTAAACATCTCTTAAGACACCAACATTACTTACACTGTCTTGCAACCGGGGAAGATTACTATGAGAATGTTACAAGAATTAAATCCACAAACCACCATCTGCAAACATTAACAATGAACAAAAAGGTACTCTCTTTTGATGACGACAAGAGGTTTATTGTGGATGGCATCAACACCCTTGCCCTTGGTCACTATAAAATTGGTCAAACATAAATCTGTATTTGCCATTATTCTTTGGCCTTTCCTTGTCTATTACAAAAAAGCCATATTTAGACCTATCCCAGCATTGATGGCAGAGATTTCTAAATTGGTTAAATGAAAAATCATTTCCCACATGATTGTTATACACATGTTTTAAATTTAAATCGTCTTGTTTAAATAATATTAGGAAATTAACATTGTCACGTAAATGTTTGTGTACTTTACTGTAAGATTGACACAAGTAAAAACTGTTAATATTTTTGTGTCTGCCCATTGAGAAAAATTGTGTGATATTTGGACTATTTATGTCGTCAAATACAACTATTGAGTGTGATTCTACATCATTTGGTGTGATTTCACAGTTTGAATATGTGTGTAATTTAACTTCATCACACAGACGGAATATTTCAATTATTTTTTTATATTTTTCTTGTTCTAAAGATTTGGATATTATATATAAATTTGTAAACTTTAATCCTTGTTTTTTTACAATTAAGTTATAAATTACAACGGTCTTCCCCGAACCACTGGGCCCTATTATAAGACAGCGAATATTATTAGGAAATAGACCCAACTTCTTTGGTGTATTTTCTTTATGTGCTATTTTAAATTTGTTCTTTTGTTGAATAAATGACATTTTTTATATAATAAAAATGGTGTATTTTCTTTATGTGTTAAATTTGTTGAATAAATGACATATAATAAAAATGGTGTATTTTCTTTATGTGTTAAATCTTTTGTTTAATAATTTTTTTATATAATAAAAATGGCAAAGAGAAAGTGTAAGAAGGGTAAGGGATTATTCTTAAAGCCATATAGAGGCCGTGGCTTGTTAAATACCCTTATAAACAACCTTCCTTTTCCCCTCCACATCCCGTCGTATAGATATTGTGGTCCAGCAACTAATATACGTGAAAATTTAGCCAAAAATGTACCTCCAAAAAATAAGCTAGACTCTTATTGTAAAGAGCACGACATATTCTACATGAATAATCCTGATACAGCCGCCCGGAACAAGGCAGATATGAGATTAGCGGACCAGGCTTGGACTAGAGTTTCGGCAAAGGACGCCAGTCTGGCCGAAAAAGCAGCAGCTTATGCAGTGACAAATTTGATGAAGGCCAAGGCAAAAATGGGAATGGGATTAAAATTTAATAAAAAAGATGGACAACTTTCAGCTGTTAGAGGCAGCAAGAGACGTGCCTCACTTTCGAGGAGTGTACCTAAAAAACGAGCTAAAACAGAGACCAAAAGTAAGAGAATGTGGAATTATTAATTTAGACAGTGACAGGGGCACACATTGGACAGCGTATCGTAAAAATAAAGATGTTGTAATATATTTTGACCCTTTCGGAATACAGCCTCCAAAAGAGGTAATTGAATATTTTGTACCATCTAAAATTTACTATACAACTGATCAAATACAAGATTTAAACAGTTCCATTTGTGGAATTTTATGTTTATCATTTCTGAAAAATTTTAGTTTATAAAAATGGATTCATTTACTATAACATTTACGGGTACAGAGCCAGAGTTGAAGTCGGTGTTCTTTCCTCCTATAGAATTAAATGGTGATTATGTAATTGGACTGGTAGATTTTCAAAGTTATAATTCTATATTTAATGTTAAAAAACCTCTAAATACTTTGACATATTACAAAATGCACAAAATTACAACCACAAAAGGGGAGGTCACAATTGACGAATTAAACCGGGCATTAGATGGTAAAGTTGAAGTTATTATACAAAATAAAGTAGCATTAATTAATACAAAAGTCAAACTTATATTTTACAAAGGGCTAGTTCCAAAATTAAATAAACTTAAAGACACAAAATTAACTATAGACGAGGGTGAGGATGTATATTATTACGATCACAAAGCTCCAAATGTAATTGAAATTGCTGAAGGTACATACGAAGTGTTTGAGCTTGCGAAGGAAATTCAAAAGCAACTCCCAGATTTTGTACTTATAGCCGATAATAAAACTATGAAAGCCACATTACATTCTAGCCATGTGTTTGATTTTACAAAACCGTGTTTAGGGTCTGAATTATTGGGATTTAAAGGATTTTCTACTCCAGATATTGCGTTTAAATCCGTAAATAAAATCAACATAAATAATGTAAATGTGATTAGAGTAAAATGTAATATTGCGAATGGGTCTTATTTAAATGGTGACAAATCACACACCATACACAGTTTTTACCCAGAAGCTCCTCCCGGCTACAAAATTATTGAGGTTCCCAGAAATATTATATACTTCCCTGTAAATAAGAGAAGTTTAGATGTTGTTAGCATTACATTTGCAGATCAACACGACAAGCCAATTGACTTTAATAAAGAAGAAACTACAATTACTTGTCATATAAAAAAGATATGAGAATTTACAAGAACGGGCTGAGTGTACAAAATGCCAGGTTTCTGCGATCAATTGGGTTGAAGTTAAAATTTTCTATTAATAAAAATGGAAGATTTTCTAGACGTTACAGGAAAATTCCAATACGATGATAGCCTGGTTAAAATTACAAATCACTCCTACGTTCCACACAACACTTTAGCAATAAATAATTCCGATGAAATTCGAATATGCATAAATAATCAAGATTTACTAACACTCCCATGTAGGAGTTATCTGTATATTAAAGGAGAAATAGAGAATCATGATAAAGGACATTTTATAAATAATGCATTTGCATTCTTATTTGACGAAATTAGATACGAAGTTGCTGGTAAAGAAATAGATATTGTAAGAAATCCGGGAATTTCCAGTCTTATGAAAATATTGTGCTCTTACAATAAAACAACTAAATTGTCAAATGTAGCATTTGATTCTGATGAAAATTTAAAGGAGTTCCATAAAAGCGGCAAGTTTAGTACTTGTGTCCCGTTAGAGCTGTTAATGGGTGTGTTTGAGGATTTTAATAAGGTTTTAGTAAATGTTAAACAAGAATTGGTGTTGAAAAGATCTAAAAACGACTTAAATTGTATATTAACAACATCTGGTGTCGATCCTATTCCTAAAATTACACTTAAATCGATTCAGTGGGTGATGCCGCACGTGGTGCCATCTGATGGGGAGAAGCTTCAATTACAAAAGATGTTATTGCAAAATAAAAATTTGCAAATTGCATTTAGAAGTTTGGAGCTACACGAACTCCCATCATACCCCGAAACCAAGAGACATACATGGTCAGTTAAGACGTCTTCGAGTTTGGAGAAGCCCAGGTATGTTATATTTGGTTTCCAAACAGGTAGGGACAACAGTGCACGAAAAAGAACTGATGAATTTGATCACTGTAAATTGAAAAATATCAAAGTGTTTTTAAACTCTGAATATTATCCTTATAGTGATTTAAATCTCGACTTTGAAAATGGAGATGCCTCTAAAGCTTATGAGATGTTTGTGAGGTTTAGGGAGAGTTACTACAACACCGTCCCCGATCCTATGTTTAACAGAGCTGACTTTATAAAGAAATATCCTCTAATTGTAATAGATTGTTCTAGGCAGAATGAATCAGTCAAAGAGGGGGTTGTAGATATTAAATTAGAAATTGAAACTGCAGAAAATGTCCCTTCAAACACATCTGCATATTGCCTAATAATACACGATAAGGTGTTTGAGTATAATCCTTTGACAAATGAGATAAATAAAATGTAAATAAAATCAAAACAAATATTCAACAAGAATTGGTAGAGTCTGCAAAACAAATAAGAGAAAAATATAGGGCGTTAAAACGTGGTAAATTTCTAGAGGCTGAAGAGAGGTTCCAAACGTTTCAACCATTAATAGAGCCTTTGCAAGAATTAAAAAATTTAGCCACAAAAACAGAGAGGCCAGTTCTCCCAATGATTTTAGAAAAGACCCCGTCTAGAATACCAAGAATAACACAGATAACACCACACAAATTAGATTTTGGTCTTTTAGCATCAGACTATTTAGGAAATTACCTTAGTAGAAGTAGTATGACAGACACTACATATGGTATTAGGCGAGAAGGAAATAAATTTTTTGTTGGGAATCAGGAAGTTCAAATTGCCAATGATGATGTTACAGTTGGAGAAAAAATTTATAAAGGGACAAAGGGGTTGTGGGAATTGTTAACTTTAAAAGAACCCGTAAACTATAGTCAGGCTGATTTGCAAAATTATAAAGAGATTTTGGAAGCTACAAATGCACATTTAAAGGGTTATAAAACGGGTGCGGCAATGTCAAGTAATAAACACACTAAATATCTTAATATAATTAAACCCCTGTTTAAGACTGTTGGTGAAGGTTTAAGGCAGGTAACTGGTAATAAAATAGACTATGTTTATTGGGCCGATCCTAATGAGCTTGTAGATAGGTTAAGACTGCTTTGGTTAAGCCGATTGGCGGGAAATTCTGGAGTGGATAATGAGATAGATTCTATCATAGAAGAATTGAGGGAAAGTGGAATTGTTTATTAAATAAAAAGATGATAGATAAATTTTATCGCGTATATAACCCGTATAGTAAACCAGAAGCTAGAAGTTTTAAAGAAACTACTTTAAATCTAAAAGATGATGGTTGGAATGCTTTAAATTATAAAATTAGTAATGTTAAAGGTGGGGAGTTTACTGATGATGTATCGACTTTGGGGCAGACGTTAACCAGAAAAGGTGATGCTTTTGTACAAGGTAATACTAAATATAAGTTTTTAGAATCCAAGACTAATAATTGGAACGCTAATAAACGCAAAATTACTAATGTTAAACGAGGTGAAAGCTCAACCGATGTACCCACATTAGAGCAAACTTTAATAAGAAAAGATGGTGTCTTTGTACAAGACAAAAATAATTATGAATTTTTGGAATCGGAGAATGGAAAAAATGGAAATATTTGGAATGCCAAAAAGCGAAAGATTAGTAATTTGTTGGCTGGTAAAGAAAGCGATGATGTTGTAAACGTCTCTCAAGTACCAAAAATGGATCTAAACTTTTGGGATTTTAATAATAAAAGGCTAGTTCGTGTTAAACCCGCTGTTGATGAGAACGATTGTGTTACAAAACATCAGACTGTGACTTTAGACGGTCTTAAATTTGATGGTAAAAATAAGCAATTAACAAACATTTTACCTGGAACATTGCCAAATGATGTGGCTGTTGTTAAGCAAATATTAACAAAGGGTGAGAAAAGCATAATAAAACAGGGGGATAAATATTATAATGTATTAACATTAGATAGAGATATGTGGGATGCAGAGGACAAATTAATAAAAAATGTACCTGAAGGCAAAGATAGGAGTGATATTTGTTTAATGTCGCAGGTTTTGAGGTATGACGATAATATTAAAACTTTTAGACAAGACAATATTAAATTTGATATTTGTTTAAAATCACATGCATTAAGGTTTAACAATAAAACTAATAAATTTATGCAAGACAATAATCAAATCGATTTGATGATGTACAATCCTAAATTGTTGGTTGCAGACCCTACATCTTTAAGCGGATTTAAGACTTTAGATGGAGAGGCATATTTGCCAAAAAACTATGTATATCAAAGAATGAGTGATGGTATGTTAATTGGTAGCAATGGAGGTGTTTTTGAAACGACAGAGACTGGTAGATACGTTAACATTAAAAATAAAGAATAAAAAATGGAAAAAATTGCTTACGAATTGCATAAGCCCGCGAGAAAGAACTTTGTTAGAAGGTCTTTTAAGGTGTTGGGTATAAACGAAACTGTTCAAATAGATTTAATAGATATGCGGAATTATGCTAGAGAGAATTCTGGGAATAAATATATTTTAACTTTAATAGACATATTTTCTAAAAAAGCTTATGCTGCTCCACTAAAGAATAAAACTGGATTAGTAGTCACAGAAGCTATAAAAACTATTCTCCCAAAGGGAGTTAAAAATATTCAATCTGATAACGGAAAAGAATTTTTTAATGAACATTTTACCAAACTAATGAAAATTCTAAATATTAATCACTACCACACTTACTCTACAACTAAGGCGGCTATTGTGGAAAGGTTCCAGAGAACTTTAAAGAATTGGTTGTAAAGAGAGTTTAGTGCACAAGGGAGTTACAAGTGGTTGGATTTACTTCCAAAGTTAATAAGGATATATAATAATAAAGTACATAGATCCATAGGGATGAAGCCTAACCAAGTAAGTGCTAAGAACTCTAAAGATGTACATGAAAGGTTAGCATCTAAAGTACAAGTTAAAAAGCCAAGATATAAGGTGGGGGATAGTGTAAGGATATCTAAATATAAACATGTATTTAGTAAAGGATATACCCCCAACTGGACGGGAGAGCTTTTTACAATAGCAGAAGTTAAGAAAACAAGGCCTGTGACTTATATTTTGAAAGATGAGAATGGCAATATAATCAAAGGAGGATTTTATACAGAAGAATTGTTAAAGACTAAATATAAAGACATGTATTTGGTAGAGAAGGTAATTAGGAGGAAGGGTGATTTATTATATGTCAAATGGCTCGGGTTCCCAAGTAGCCAGAACTCGTGGATTTCTGCAAAGGATGTGTTAAAATGAATTTTAAAATAGGGTCAAAATTGGCAGTTTGACCGTAGTTGGGATATGTAGAATTTATTAAAACATTAGGACAATATCATATCCAAATTGAAGACAAATCGGACAGTAAATAAAGAAGTTGGCGGCAGTATTTTTCAAAAATATTTTTTAATTTGACCGTAATAGTGAATTTGGGATATGTAAGTGTAATTTATTAAAACACTTGCCTACGACAATAACATATCCAAGTTTTAAACAAATCGGACCATAAACACTAAAGATAGTTTTTTAGAATTTGAAAATTAATTTTTAAAAATATAGAGGAGGGGTGGGGACGATATATTTAATATAGGCAAGGGTTGGGTATTAGTACAGGCCAACAAGGAAACTTGTGGCTTATTAGTATAGGCGGGATCGGGTGTCGGTCCAAAAACTGATCCCCATAAGAATAACATGGGGAAAAAGCGCCGAATAGTATGCCTCTTTCTCAGTTCACATCTACTCATAAACTTATCCAAAACGTTTTAGTCAATTAAATATTTTCTAAGATTTATAATTTTATATTTAAGTAAGTCAATTTAATGGATGGATTAAGCTGATATTTGCTGCATAAAGTTGCTTCTTATAGAGAGTTCACCGCCTTTCTCCAAGTTAGGTGCAAGAATACTTCGAATATTTAAAATCGATCAATTATAGCTTACTTAACCAAACTTTGATGGAGAGTAATAATACCCCCGTCGCAGCAAACCTGCATACTCAGCGAATTTCCAATGGAGATATAAATGTCTTAATACTACATAAAGCCACTTACCAAGTTTCATAAAAATATATTCACAAATAAGCGATATATACAATTTTAATTATTCTCCATAAGAATAACATTGGAGCTGAGTACGCAGGTTTGCTGCAACAAGGAACACAAAAAATTGGTTTTAATGCTAATATCAATATAACTCAACTAGGTGAAGTCGTATACCGGTTCATAATCATTTATGTTCATAATTAAGGGAGACAGAATATTTAATTATTCTCCATAAGAATAACATGGGGCCTGAGTACGCAGGTTTGCTGCTACGGGAGAATTATGCAAAAACAATTTTTTGGAGCAAATACCAATAAACCTCAACGAGATGAAGCTGTATACCAAGTTTCGTCAGTATACGTTCATAAATAAGCGAGATAACAAAAATTTCTTTTCCTCCATAAGAATAACATTAGACAACGTACTGTGTTTAGCACTTTCAATATCTGGGTAACCAATTGACGTAGAGGAATGATCGAAATACCAAATTGTGTGTTTTTTTAAGCTGAATCGAATGGTCAAAACTAAAATTTGACTTTTTCAAAAATTATGTGTAAAAAATTCAAAAAACCCATTTTTGGGGTACAAAACCCCCCCAAAATACCCCTTCAGATAGGTCGATCTGTCTGGTTTTCGAACTTAAAGTCATAAATGCTGCTTTACATGTTTATACCAAATTTCGTCAAAATCGGATAATTTTTATGAGAGTTATCGTGCTCACGGACACATATATATATATATATATATATATATATATATATATATATATATATATATACAGTATCGAACGAATGGTGTTTTTGGGGTCTGGGGACCTCAAAACGAAAAGTTATCATGGTCCCGGGCCTAGGTCTTACCATGCCGACTACGGTAATAGCTTCTTCCCTATAGGGGAAATTCGCTAAAAGAGGGATAAATTATAATTTACTATCTATATATAAGAATAATACCGGACAACGCAATGCATGGTGCACTAAGTGATATCATAATTAAATATACTAATTATTTTATTGGTATGTACTATTTTAAATGGCTAGAGTTTCCTTTTCAAACTATAGTAAATTATTTTATTTTGTTATTTACCAACTTATATCTTACACATAATTCTTATTTTTTAAGAAAAGATACTTTAATTCAATAATATTCACTACAATCTCATAAATAATCAAGATTCTATCTAAAATGAATCCTCTGGCTGATACAAGTTTTTATGTAAATCAGCTTTAGAGAAACAAGTTTTGTGCATTAATTCCACCGAAACCAAACCTGCTGAAATAAATGTAGGCAAGAGATAATTTTCTAATGTTATAGTTCGATAATTCACATAATATAAAAAATAAACGTAAAATATGATTATAAAAAATATCTTACCTCTGTCCACAACTAGAGGAGTAAACGGAATAATAAGTTAGTTTAAAAACATAATTGACTGAACTAAAAGAGTTTGCACAATGTGTCTGAATCGTATTGATAGTTATCGCGGAGCCGTGTTCACGTTAGAGGTGATAAGTTGCCACTAATGTCGCTATCGATCACCTGTCTGAACATGCGACCGCAGATGTTCTCTTTGTATACTCTCTACTCGCTTCGCTATAGGCTTCGCTATAGTGCTTCGCTTCGTATAGGCGTTTTATATATATATATATATATGCCTTTTAGGATGACCGGATGGATATAAATAGGGAGTAATATAAAATATAAACTATATACAATAATGAAAGTACTCTTGTCTTAAAAATATATGTTGGGATACCCTTTTTATACTCGTTTGTTTTCTAGTGCTATATAAATATTTATATTTTCATATTCAGAGTTTTATAAAACAGGAAAACAAGATCACAAACACTGAAAACACCTTTACTTTTCTAATGTGTATTTGTTCTAAATTGTTCTGGATAGTGACGATTTAAATTGTGTTATAAAGAATATTGTACAATGTATTTGAACATGACACTCGGGTGTTTACACAACTTACATCATGTTAACTGCTGACGATCGAGAATCAAATTGTTACACCATTAAAACAGTTAGAAAGTTTATTTCAAATGAACTTTAATAACAATATATTTTTTGTTTTATTTAAAGATATTTTTTTATAACCGGTAATATAGGGAATTTTGTATTCTTGAACATCTTTTACAATGTAAAACGTTAAACATTAACACTGTTTCGAACAGTTGCTGTGATTTTTGTTTCAATTTGAACTCAACATGTCTAGTTTTTTATTTATCTATTTTTAAAACTAACATTTATTTTGGAATGAAACTTAATCCAATGCATTATTTGATTCCGGCATTAAAACAAATTGATTGTGCAGTTCTTAGAAATTTTTAGCAGGCAAGAATTAAAACAGATGAATCTTACCCATAAATGATACTATATCAGTAGTTCAAGAGAGTGTAAAAAGCGGAAGTAGGAAAGAACCAAGAAAGAGGAAGAGACATCAGTCTGGGGATTTGGCGAGACTTATAACCGCGGAGAGGGAGGCTTTGTTGGACCGTCGTCGTTGGCTCCTGGCTTCTGGCTGGTGATTGTGTCCTTAGAATTGTGAGGACCAAAATATCACGTTTATACATTTCAGTTATATCAATATACTTCTAAGTACTATATAATTGATGTATTGTGGTTATAAAACAATTATTTTGGATAACTTTTTTTAAATATTGCCAAACAAAAAAGTTAAAATAAGTATGTTAAAACACTGTGTTTAAATAAGTTTACACTTACAGTTACTCCAATTAGTTGATAAAATAGTTATAATATATGTAAACTATTAAATTTTGATATCTTATTTATATTTTATCTTTTAGTTCTTTTGACTCTTTTTATAAACAGTCCTTAAAACAATTTCTAGTAAAATAAGTAATTTGTCTACCTACCGATTGTTATTCTTAAACAATTAATTGAGTAGCATGATACGTGATTATTTTATTTTCAATGGTAACTCCCTAAAAAATTTACTTTAATAATAATGAAGAAATCATTATATTCAACAACAATTACAATTGGTTCTGCGAGGATAGTAACATTCTAAAAATATACTTAATAAATAGTAATTACGATATTCCAAAATCAAAGAACTTGCATAAAAACATAAAATTAAAATTGTATACTCTTAGAAGAACAAATATTTAGGAATAACAGCTAATGCCTCTGAATCGATCTTAAAGCAGCAAGAATAACTCAAAAAAGTATAATAACAGCAAGTTTTGCAAGTTAATGAAAATTGAAAAATCTAGATTTTAATGAAAAATAAAAATAAAAAAAACCAAATACGTGCAAATTGATTGACAGTAGACGGTTATATTTTCTACTTCAAGCACAAGCCTAAAATCGGTCAAAGGCCGAAATATCCAGACCAAACATTGTTAGAGCAGCAGTGACAGCAAATACATCAACCCGTAATTGTGTGCCGCTTACAAACAACATGGTTGCTATAATTTTATATACAGATTAACTGTAAAATGTTTGGCATTACAGGCATTCTAGGATTTGTGCTAATCTGCTCCTAAAAGCACACACTAATATTTAGACAAATCAGGTATTATTTCATCTAAATTATTTTTAATTCGTCTGGTTATTAGATTAAGGGATTACACTAATTGTTGATTAACCGTATAAACCATAGTATTTTTATAATAATAAAATTTTGTTTGTGACCTATTTTATTCTGATACCTAACGAATAAGGCCCTTTGGCAATATACTTTTGTAATATGCATATGTTTTAACCAAATGTTTAATTGACAAATTGTAATATCGTCATGCTTAAATAGTTTTATTAAATTGTGTGAATGTGTTATTGAAGTTTAAACAAATATTTTTATCAAGAGAAGTCAAGAGTAAATTTAATAAATTATGAAAGAGATGATACACATTTGTCACACAATTGAACGTGAGTGCAGTATGAGTTAAACATATTGTTAAGTGTTGTAAGACGTAATTGATTCCATCTGTTCTTAGAGTACCAACATGTGTATTGTAGAAGTAGTAGTGTATATTTGTTGGTATTAACATCAAATGTGCGGATTGTGTATATCAATTATCACTACATTTCCAAGAAACATTAGCATGTAGTTTACAGTTACCTTTAACTTGAACACCAGAAATCAAAAGTAGACTCGTCGCCGAGGCTTGGCCACTCCCCATAGACCGAGTGGTGATTGCTACTGGGACCGAACCGTCGTCTTGCAACTAAAGCACCGTCACTGATTTCTTATACAATTTTAAACTAGATGATATTCACTGGTATGTATGATGAATTCAGCGTTCCAGTTCTAATCTTATTAAACTTTAAAACATCCAATAATTAACAAACATTAATTAATAAACATATCGTTTACTTCTAGAAAAAGTATTAACATATTCAGGGATTTTTCAGACAACCGAACAATAAGTTTTACTATTACAACAATAAGAATCGTTCGTACACAATGGGATCATAAAAGTTAACAAAAATAAATTATGCCATAAAAATAACAAAATAATCAAACGTATTTAATATGAAGTGTCTTTTAAATAATATTCTGTTAGACATATCAATGAATATAAAACTGCTGATTTTAAAATGGGTCTTATAATATCAGTGGTAAATCTGGGTACCAAATTTTAATATAATTTTAATAACAAAATATAGTACAATTGTATTTCAGTATGATTCCTCTAAGAGATAATCATAAAATAATAACCAAGCTGAAATTCGAGGTAGCCATTTTGTTTGAAAAGAAGAAAGGGATGTAATTAGAGACGTTTAGAAACTGATTAAATATATAGTACATTTGATTTCCCAGTATTATAATTCGCATGTTAGTTACCGAATATATATTACTAAAAAACTGATAATTTTTTTTCTTTGTAAAAGGTTTACTCTGGGAAATGAATTCCCCAGTCTATTACATTATTTCGTTAAGTTGTCTTGGGAAATTACACTTTAGTTTTTGTTTCCTCGTGGGATTTAGTTACACGATAACTTCGGTATGAAAATATCCTGGAGAAACTGGTGGGCTGGATACCCGTAATACTGTTATTCAACATCGGTTAACTAGCACAAATTAGTCTAACTTGTTTTGATTATTATTTAAGTAGTTTAACATGTTGTTTCTCGTAGAAGTCAAACCTTTACGATAACACTGTCTGTTTGTTACCAATTTTTGACTTGAAACTAATTTATTATTACCAATATGGTAACCAATTATTAAAAGATATCAGAAAACAAACACATTCTTTCTTCTATCTAACCCTATAGTAATCGGTAGACTCACAATTAACTGAGGGCTTATTACTAAGTACCATATACTTGATTCGCAGGAAATCTTTACAACTTCTTATTTTATCCCGTCCAATATGACTACTTATCGTGGGTTTTTAAAGAAGGACTTGTTTATTCCACCAGGAGTTTAGGTAGCACGATTTTTCCCAATTCAATTTCTAAACTGATAATTTCTAACATAAGCTACGGGGCAAATTTAGCAGAAAATACTATAAAAAGAGGTTTATTAAAATTAGTGTCCATAGGAATGGCATTAAAGAAAACATACTGTGTTTACCAATAATTATAATTATTTGTTTCCAATCACCTGACGTAGAATAATGATTTAAGATACCAATAATAAGTAGTTATTCTAAACTATTTTTAATAGTTATCATTACGTATTATTTAAATTAAAAATTAAAAATTAAATTACTTAAATTAAAAATACAAATACCCCAGTCGCAAAAGACCTGCATACTGAGCGAATTTCCAACACTACTTACGTCTTACTTAGGCCTAGCAGCTTTTGTTAGTGGTTCAAGTTGTTAGTTTTTGATAGATTGCGTAGTAGTGTTGAGTAGTAATTCAATTTTACCAAACTATCTCTCATAAAACTACAATTTATTTTTCCCACAATTTAGTCAAATATAATTTAACAATCACATCACTCACGGAGTAAATAAATAACATAATAACTTTAACTTTTGATTTTGTTTTTCCGAGTTTGGTACAAGACTGCGACCCTGCAACACACCATCGTGACCTCTTTACTCTTCTTATTGTTAGCAGGGCATCTGTTCCAGAACAACCACAAACCGTTGTGTTAGAATAGTTATAATAATAATAAAACCATATATTTTGTTAGTAAAAGTTCGAGAGTTTCGATTAATTAATTTAATTTGTGATGGTTCGAACTAAATTAAAGTAAAATACCCCCCGTCGCAGCAAACCTGCGTACTCAGCGAATTTCCAATGCATTGATATGTTTCTCACTAGTACATAAAGCCGCTCACCAAGTTTGACAAAAATACATTCATAAATAAGTGATTTATTACATTTTATTTATTCCCCATAAGAATAACATTAGGACTGAGTACGCAGGTTGGCTGCAACGAGGAAGATAAGAAATGAGTGTTTATGCAATTATCAATATAACTGAACCAGGTGAAGCTACTTACCATGTTTTATTAATTTATGTTCATAATTAAGGGAGATATAAAACTTTACTTAATCTCCATAAGAATAACATTAGGGCTGAGTATGCAGGTTAGCTGCTACGGGGACAGTCAACAAAACATTTATTTTTTGTGCAATTATCAATATACCAGTACAACATGAAGCCACATACCAAATTTCATCAATATACATTCATAAATAATCAAGATATCAAATTTTATTTATTCTCCATAAGGATAACATTGGACAACGTACTGTGTTTAGCACTTTGAATATCTCTGCAACGGTTTGACGTAGAATCACAATTTAAACACCAAAATGATTGTTTTGTGAAGCTGAAGTGATTGGTAAAAGAAAATGTGAAGTTTAAAGTAAAATTAACTGAGGAAAAGCCAAAAACCTTTTTCCCATAAGATTAACATGGGAGATTTTATGAGCATGTTTTTTGGATTTTTTCCGCAACCACTTAACCTAGGTTAATAATTCAAAATACCATATTATTTGTTTTTTTAAGCTCTATAACATGGTCTAAACCTAAATTAAGTGTTTTAAAAATGTTAGGGTAAAAAATGCAAAAAACTGATTTTTGGAAAATTTAAAACCCCCATAAACCCCCCTTCCCATAGTCCGATTTTTCTGGTTTTCGAACTTAAAGTCATAAATGTCAGTTTACACATTTGAGCCAAATGTCATCGAAATCGGACGTTTTTTACTCAAGTTATCGCATTCACGGACACATATATAGATATATATATATATATATATATATATATATATATATATATATGCATATATATAAATTTGAACGAATAGTGTTTTGGACATCTGGGGACCTCAAAACAAAAAGTTATCAAGGTCTCGGGCTTAAGTCTTACCATGAGACCTACGGTAATAGCTTCTTCCCTATAAGGGAAATTCGCTAAAATGGTGTCTCCGTGAACATTCATCTTTTCTTATTAAGTGATTATTTATTCAAGTATTCCATTAGACCCTTGCTACTATGAACCGTCTTATTCTTGTAAGACATTTTAAGTTGATCAAAGATTCTTCTCTAATCAAACTTGACCTCTTTCATTAGAAGTGCGAGGAAATAAATGTTTTATATTGACCTTGATGTACTGCTTCGCTTGAAACAGTCTACCTTTGCTCAAAAAACCTTTAGAACTGCAATGGTAAAAAATGGTTTATAAATATTATCTAACTGTTACATACCCATTAGGATTTCCCCAACAGACCTCAACTGTTAAATGTCAATAATATGCCCGGATGAGATTTTCTAATTTGGTAAAATATGAGATACTACTCATCAAACTACTCATCAAACTGTCGTAATAATTATTAAAAACAACATACCCTTGACTATTCGCCTATCGGTATGGACAGAATAGATAGTGTAGGCATTTGAAAAATATTATATTCAAAGGCATATGTGTTATTAAAAGGCTAGAGGCCAAACTTACTGAAACAGTATGATGAATTACATATTGGATAATACAAGTTACAAGGTAAAACTTGTTTTTAAGTCTCTGGAAGACACAAGCCGGTAAAACTGTATCATTTTTTTTTGTGTGCGATGTTCGAGGGTCTTCTACAACAATTTAAACTCATTTAAGTCCTTTAGGTAGTCCTTTACTCTTAATTAGAGTAATTAAGAAAGTCAAAATAAAAAAATACCTCATACAAAAAATAAAGAGTTTAAGAACAATGTAATCCTATTACAGCTATTATTTATCCATCGAATTAATAGTTAGTTAACCAAACCCGACTTCCCATATAGATCATGAGTCGTAATAAATCACACGTCACTTCCACAATAGCCTATCCACATAATGTATGAAGTGGGGATGAATAGAGTAAGAAGGTGTAGGCCTGTGTAACGCATAAACCATTACTCCGTGTCATTGACGTGGATGAAGAGAGAAGAAACTTCATCCAGCCTTTGTTCATAAATCTTGAAGGAAGACTTGCTGTCAGGTGCTAATGTCGATAAATATTGCGTTCTAATTGGTGGTTATATCCGGATACTCAGTAGGTTCAAAGCAACTATGTTTTCTGTATTACCAAAAACAAGATCTTGTTTTGTTAAAATAAAAACACTGTTTAGTAGACCGGATTAAATTTGCAAAAGAATAATTTATGATCTAATAAATTTATTTAGCACAGATTGAAAAATGCGGTCATCTAATGTAATTGGAAGAAAAATATCTAAAAAACTTTATTACGCCTAAACAGAATGTTTTTCAAAGAGGTGCCAAGCAGAAATTTACCTTAATTAGACTTCAAAGAGGTTGCCGCTGCGCCGGGTGAGAAATTCCCTCACAACTAAATAAGCGTTGGTTCCCTTACAACTAGACCTCTAAATAAGATTGTCGTACACAAATTATTTAATGTTGTTTATAGTATATAACAGAGGTTCAATGTTGAACAAATCCTGAAAATATTCTTAGATCGAGTATGCAGTTAGTATACAAAAATAAAACTATTCAAACAGTATCTGGTTTATGACAGTATAGTTTATTGACGCAAGGTGGTTTAATAGTAACCTAAAAAAACCTAAAATTCCGTGGATGAAACTATAGTTATACGTCAGTCATTTAAAAAAAGAGTAAATTTGACAGTTCAATAACATTTTAAATTTTCATTTTCTCAGGGATTTGACAATACAAACGTCAGATAATATGTGACTCTT
Organism: Allygus modestus; assembly: GCA_963675035.1. Taxonomy (NCBI): domain Eukaryota; kingdom Metazoa; phylum Arthropoda; class Insecta; order Hemiptera; family Cicadellidae; genus Allygus; species Allygus modestus. The sequence goes on from OY776114.1 coordinate 19,783,211, forward strand.
AAGTTATTAATTTTAATGAAGAAGGTTGGAGCCAAATGAATGCAGACTAATTTTAAAAGCAATTTTAAACTATCTACTATACAAAAATGTATTAATGAGTGTGATTTCCATCAGACGCAGCGTCGAGATTATGCAAAGCAAGTACGTGACGTGAAAACGCAATCGAGAGTTTTGTGGATTTGGGTCACAGAGTAATGGAGCTCCTGCGATCCTTAACTAGAATTTAAGATTAAGAGGTGGTGAATTATTAAAAATAAATTAGATGAATAGTTGAAAAAGTTTGTAGGCTTTGAGTTGTTTTAAAAGAAATCAATGGCTTTTCTAGGATCGTGCAATATTTACTATAATAGTACCAGTTGCAATAGAACAAAATCGTAAGACCAAATCTGCAATACAGTAATGTACAAGGAATGCCCTTTATAGCTAATAAATTGACCATAATGACTGGTAAAGTTGGCAAGCTAAAACAAATTAGTTGTAATTTCCTAGCTTGTTGCACGGTAAAATATCACAAGGATGTTAATGTGAATTAACTTAAGATGGTTTATTATTTTGTGATGGTTGATGATAGATGCACATTTTGAGATTCCAAAATACTTGAAGTCGTTTACTTGAATCAGTGCTAAATTCAAAACCAACTAGCAGTAGTATAGTTTCCCCCCACAGAGAGGATGCGTGGAAGTTAATGATAATTTTAAAATTTTCTGAAGCACTATGACTGCAAAACTTGAAAATTCAGCAAAACGCAATATTTATTTTGAGAAACACATGCTCCGTTTTTGCGTAAAATTAAATGACGATTACGCAAAAACTACTTATTATTTATAATCAATTCATTATTATTTGTTGTGAGTTGAGTACGAGGAAAGGACTAAAGAAAGTTGAAGATACAGATAATTTTGGCCCTCATTCGATCGTGGTCTTTATAACTCATTGTATAGCGTAAATGTGCTTTCTGCTGTTCTAATTTAACTGAACAATATCAAAGGTATATTGACTATTAAAATCAGTTTCGATCAATCTCATTAAATGTAATATATGATATTTATAATCAACCTCCTAAATATTGTTTACGTATTTAATGTACATGTATGTACCAAACTCTCATTTACTAATGATCCGACTGACTTATGAAACTATCAAAACCCTTAACTAAAACAGGTTGTAAACAGAAAAATATTAACATTTAAAAAACATATTATTATTACATACATGATTTTGGTTACTACTGAGCAAAATAACAAAAATTGGTAGCTTAACAGAATATTATTCAACCTAATATTATTGTAAACAAAATTTTCGTATTTAAGAAAGAAAAATAATTTTCCTATAACTCAGCCTAAAGTGCTTCTTTACGATCAAAAACAACTCGTAAAATAGTTGTTTTCTGTTTCGCGAGCAAAAAAGTATTTTTGGTATTCGGTTTTATAACCCAAGTCTCGTGAATTCAGCCAAAATGGATGAAAGTAATTTTTGTTATGTTTCCAAAACTGCAGTTGTAGGAAATTTGTGTATGTAATTTGAGTGTAACGTGGCTTTGTCCTACCGGAAATTTACACAGTTTTCTCTTAAGCTACAAAGACCTACTTTACGCTTCTAATAAATAAATAACTCTTTCGTCACACTCATTCAAAATCAGTTTTGTTCATTATATGCATTAAGATGCTAACCTCTTATTCCTTGGGTGAAAAAGTATTGATTTAAATATCGTTTAGTCCTAGGCCAAAAACAAAAACATCATATGATGACACTTTTTGGCCGAGGTCATTAGCTCTTAAATATGGATTGTTTAACTTGTAAACAATGAAAACTTATGTAACAGCTGTTTGTTTAGAGTAGCCAGATCATGTTGGAAGCAAACCTTTGAAGGTAGTCGTAGACAAGTAAACAGATTAGTTTATGTAGTATTGTTATCTTAATATTGATTGCTCACAAATATAGTTGACAACAAAGATAGTTAATCACTAGGACCAAAAGTAGCTTATACCTTATACTATTAAGAGGAAATACTCTATTCTAGCTTTTTCAAAAAACACTAGTTCAGAAGTACATATTGATTATGTGCAATTAAAATATTTATAATTGATTATAATCTTCTTAAATAAAACAACCTTTGATATTTTAATAAATGAAACTATTAAATATTACTACCTAGACTTTTCGAACAAAGACTCTGTAATAATAGTGTAATTTTTATAACGTTAGGCATCCAACATGAAATTTATTTTTATGGCCGCCAAAATATGTTTTCATTTTGAAACAGCCAAATTTAAAGAAACAAAGTTTCATACACTACAGATTTTTCATTCATGTATGCCAAATAAACAGAATCTATACAATCAATTACGGAACTGCATTAAAAGTATATCTATTTTAAAAGTGATCCATTACTTGCAGATTTAATCCGTTATTAGCTAAGCACAGTTGATGGGAATATAATGGTTTAAAAGATTAATGATTATTGATTAAAGATTATTGTAACCGACAAAGATTATTGTTATTCCGTAAAATAGTTTTTTATAACATTTTAAATGATTCGCTAGGTGAACGTAATATTTCATATATGATTATATAGCTACCTTTTTTTTGATTACGCAAAATAAACCTTGGATAGTTCTCGTTTGAAGTAAGATTAAGTTAAAAATATAACCTTCATTCAAAGAATTAAATGTCCTCAAAGCTCATAATTAGTCGCCTTGAGCCACACTCAAAACTAGAGCTTCTTTTGGTTGGACTTTGGAATAAAAATAGTGTGGAAGGCGTTTCTCTTTATAAAAAGGAGCCGTTTTTATTTACCACAACATTCATGGTTTAAACATAAAGAAATTAACATATCTGTCACAGGATAAACTAGTCAGTCCTTAAACAATGTATTAGTGTAAACCATAAATATTAGGCTAATTTACTCATGAAATTTAGATATATTATTAATGAGACTTAAAATAGTGTAAGTAATGTAAGACCAAATTCGGAATGTTAACTTGTGCTTTTCTGACCAAGACCTTAGGATGTAGAAATCAGTAAAGAGACCTCAGGGACAGTTCATATTTTACTGTCAGTAAAATTGCTAGTGTAAATTCTGTCCTAAATAAACTGATAGGGTGAATTCGCCGCAGCTTTAACAATTGTACACTTATAAGTCATTAATATTTTTTTTAATATTTTCCATGTTTTAAAAAATTAGTAATTTTTAGTAGTAATTTCCGCCTCCGAGGATAAAGTTGTATTAGTTTACAGCTTATTGGGTAATTACTGTACTGCAAGACAATTTATGTTTCGAAAAATTTCTAAGAGTGAGAAACATGTGTTCAGCACTTGTACTTGCCATCCTCTAGCCTATTAAAATATAAATGTTATTGCAATTATAGCAATATAAAAATAATGTATAACTAGCTAATATGTTTGTTTATGTTTTAATTTATATGGATATATGGTTTAAAAAATGAAATATCATTATTGAATTATGTTAACAAAACAAATTTTGAATGTTTCATGACATGTGAACAGTTATTAACGCTTATCCAAAATCTAGATAATAACTTTAAATCAAAAATAATTTTAGTAATTTTAGCGGTAGACTTACTATATGATTATATACTAGTATTACTAAACCTGAACCACTACATTTCATGTTATATTGATTTTCCAATTTAAAATGAGTTTTTCATCACGGTATAATCAGTACTATAATTCACATTTGTCTGTGGCTCCGTGGGTCCGACCGTCCGTTTCGTGCGTCCGTCCGCGGCTGTTTCTCGAGCTGTAATGGCTCCCAAGCTACGAAAAGATATTTTTTAGGGGTAATCGAGGTCGGGGAAGCTGCACGTTTCGTTTGTTTTTCTTGAAAAGCAACCTTATTTGAGTTTCGTTAGCTTAAAATGTTGTTTTTAGGCCGTTTTATCATATATCAGCGGAGCCGGGAGTATTCAGCTGTGTATTTATATTTCTACAAGCTTTGTTCCTGAGACTGCTGATTATTTCCTGTGGTCCCGATAGCGGCCGCTTATACTAGTAAACTTATAAACCTAAGATGAATGTTAAGAAAGTTATTTTATTGTATAAATTGTTATCCTATCAATGACACTTTGCCTAACTCAAACTAACCGTTTCTCTGTCATATTCTGCGAATTTAAAACAATATAAGTTTTTACGAAAACATAAAGAAATGCTTTCAAAATATACTATTTTAAGCTGTTTAATTTAAGTTCAAATAAGGATACTAAAAGGGATATTGAATTTGGCTTAACAATCGCAGTCACAGTAGTAACACAGATATAATCTTAACTGCCACTTTTATAGCGGAGGAGGCAGATGCTGCTTTTATGCGGGAAGTCGTCGTGATTGTTGAGAGTGATTTAATTTCAGTTAAATGCAAACGTTGAATTTGTTTATTGTATACAAATGCGAAATTACAAGCTTTGAATAAATTGTTTAATTGAGTGAAATATAACAAGTATCTCACAATTTTTTCCACTGTAAAAAAGCTCATAACATTTCCAATAACCGGGAAAACAGTAATTTTACGAGTTGAACTAATTGTATTCAAAAAGAAAGTATATTATGTTTTTATAAAAAAAAGCAATAACATAAAATTGTAAAACTTATTGATTGGCGTTATAAATAGAAATATTAGTGTACATGTTGTTTATTATCAATACTCTTTTCTTGAATAATTTCATGTCTTTTATATTTTAAGTTATTATGGGAAAAAAATTAATTTCTTTTTACCTTGTTTTAACAATTGCAATCTATTTAATTGTTTTATTTTGAGCAATTTCTTCCAAGAAAGTAAACCACTTTTTTATGACATTAGACAGGTCAAGAAATATCTGGTTTTCTTGCCAGCACAAAAGATTGTGTGCTTATAATTGCTATTACGTCAACTTTACGGTGGTGGTTGTTAAAGCGTCTTCTTATTTTACAATGACTCATATTATTTAGGTTATGCCTACTATGTAAATAGTTTTAAATAGTGGCTATGAAAAAATACAATCTCGAATCTTACTGTCTCAAATAATAAAAATAAAATATTCGTATATATCTAGTTTGGTTAAAGTTTAATCAATGGCTTGAAACTCTGTATGTAAATTCGATTGAGTGTGTTTTCTGTATATTCCACCAGTACCATAGTTAATTTATAATTAGTTATTAGCTACCTGTATAATCGTGTCTTCGGTTTTTTTTATAAGTTAGTGATTATATATTGTATCTTATGTGAATATTTGTGATGAAGAGACTGTTATATTGAGTCAGGCTACTGGCTACGAGGGGGCTTTTTGTAATATTTACTGATGTTAATACCTTAGTTAATAAAAAAACTATAAATTCTGCACTTATGAGAACCATTGGAACTGACCAATGAAGTCACAGAGATCTAATTGACAATGGGTTGAAATAGCTTAGATATTCTGACAATGCCGAACGAAAGCAAGAAAATAACTACAATCAGTTTCTGTTTTCCTGATAAAACCAAACCCAACCTTCCCCTTAATCGTAACAGACGTACAGATGGCAATTTTGTAGTCGTAGTTTACAACACCTTTTGATCTGTAAAACATTAAACATTAATAGAATAACAAAGATAACAAATTTTATGCAACAATACTATTACTAATATTTGAACAATATTTGGTTGTAACATTACAATGTACATGGTAATGAAACAGGTGATAAATGAGGTTTGAACGTAACCCCTACCGTACCTAGAGCCCTGGAGTTCGTTTACAGTGATAAGTTACAGCAAATGGTTCTATCGATCAGGTGTGGGAATATACGACCAGACTATGTTTCTCTTTTGCATTGTATTTCTCTGCTACTACAGCAAATCCTAACTAAACTTTAAGATATTCACCTACTTGTAAATAGGTGATATATTTTACGATTCATAAAACATACCGTTAAAAATATAAGGAGCTAAGTTTTAATAAAGCCGTTTCAATGTTTTAATGAGGGCAAGTTTATATTCAATGTTTAGGGTTTGCTAGTTTTTTAGATTCTTAAAAAATCCCATCAAATCTTTTGAGCTGACTTAATGTATTATATTTTTTAGATAACGTTACACTACTAAACTGTATATTTTAATCAAATACGAACACTTGAAAGAGTACCTTAGTGAAAATTTAAAAGCTAAGATCAAGTTTGATCATGGAACTCAAAATGTCTGAAACGACCATTATACACTTATAGAAATATCGTTAGGAAGCATTGACACCATATTCCCAGACTACAGCTCGTTAAGCTTCGGCTACTTTGAACAGTTATAACAATCTAAATTGTGGGAAATCAGTAAAATATCCTATTCCAATACTGTTTTGAAGCTTTTTAAAAGCTTGCCAAATTGTAGATCACTCTTCGTGTACAGCACTAGTATTCACAGTTTTAAACATATAATGCAATGCAAGGATATCTCTCAACAAGGGTGGTTTTATACCTGTCATTATGCTTCCACCAGGTTCTTAGATTCCAGTTTATCAAAGCTTATCAATTGATGAGCTTACGGTATAAGCTTATGTACTTAGGGCCCGCATAAGGACAATTAATTGCGGGCCATAGTTTGAAAAGAAGATCTTTGAGTTATTTTTTGACGTGTATAGTTTATGCCAAACTATGGAAAAAAGGTTGACAACATTACCCCAGTCTTTGTTTTGCACTTCTGCGACTAAGTGACTACTAGTTGGTGTCATAACACCTCTAGTATTCCAGGACTTCTAGTTTTTTTTAAATACGGGTACAGGCATCAACGTGGCGTTTCAGACGTCCCAATGACGGCAAACACATACCGTGTGTCCCAAAAGTCCCACCCCCCTAGCTATTTTTTAAACGGCTCCAGATAACGGACTGGATTAAGATACAGACTTCTAACCTTCGCCATTCTTCTTATTTTACGGAGACGTTTAAAATGAAGTGTCACTCGAAGGGGGTTCACTTTTAACAATTTTGAGTTGCCCCCCAAAAACCTAATTTTGGGGGAGGGGATTAAAATTTTACATACATTAAAACTTTCCGTTTTGATACTTAAGACTTCCTGAAAAAATAATCTCATTACTGGGGCTGTTCAAAAAATAGCTGGGGGGGTGCGACTTTATAACATACGGTATTATAATAACAATGGCTTCACTAGAGGTCCCTGATATCGTGTAGAGTGGGGGTAAGTCGGACACAATCTTTCGAACTTTATCTAAGCTAATGATATTGTTCTCCCGTTGAAAAAAAGTATCCACAAGTTAAAACTTCAATTTTAGACCTTTCATAACATTTAGAATGCTGGTGTGATTGTAACAATGATAATTGTAAAACAACCACTCTTGATAAATCCAAACATATTGGTCAATTGAATGTTATTGTTTATTTCTATACATTTTTACAACTTTACCTTAACATTACAACTGTTAAGTTTATTTTACTCCTTGCCCAAAAACAGTATATGATGAATAAACATGTTATGCAAGTTTTATATATCAGTTCTGTATTTTTGTTTTCCTAAGATTTTTTAAATAGAGGGAAGAATTCGATGAAAACCTTGATTTCTAAACAAAGTTTAATAAATATTGTTCGACTACCCAAGGAGAAGAAACTTTGAAAATTGTTGTCAAACGTGAAATCGGTATTTTGAAGCCCTATAACATAAGCCTGTTCTTTCTCCTCTATAATATTCTTTTTAAATTTAATGGTAACGATACTAAATATATTTATTTCACAAACTAGTTACTGTCAATTAATAACTAAATTTGATTAAAACATATTAAGTGTTGTTAAACACTCTATATATTTTTAATCACCATTTGTTTCCAATATATTATTTTATTTAATATTTTCTTTTCAATTTGTATTAGTTTTAAAATATATTTATCTGTGCAGAATGTCACCTTAGGTGTTCAGACTACTCTAAAATCATCTAATAAATTTAATTTTCTCTACCATATTCATTCGCCCACCAGAAATAGCTGCAACGTCGTTTGAATACAAACACTCAAAACTAGTATGAACCAGTCAAATTGGCTTGTTTGCAGTAAATTATTTTTAAAAATATTGTTAAAGCATTTGACTATTATTAGTTAAACCTTAAAATAGTTATAAAACTGTCAAGAAATAATATATACAAACTAAATGTCGTAGAAACCTTTGTAAGATTGGTGAAGTTGTAGATCATCGTTAATTTAATGTATTCAAAGTAAACTAAAATGTTTATTGTGTACTTAGGCCAATAATTACTGATCAAAAATTGTCTATGATAAAATTATTTATTAAATTTAGCCACATAAAAGTCCAATTCTTTCACTCTCCGTGCAATCAATCCACACATCTCCTCTGATTGAGGAATGATTTATTCAGGACTCGTGGTCGGTCAGCTTTAAAGTTTCACAAGATACGTTGTCTGACCGAAGAGTAAAGTTACAATCTTTACTTCGTCTCTACCTAAACTTAATCAGTATTTCATTATTCATTTGGAACAATCCTTTTCCTTTAGACGAAATTTCAGGTCGATTCGTGCTATTGAAACTTTAACTTGTTAAACCTTTCTTGGAAAAAGAGAGAGGAGTTTTATTTGTCGTATGTATTTAAGTTGAGGGAGGTATTTACTGTAGAGGTGCCACAGCGACCAATTAAATATTAGTTTTATAGGTATGAAAAAGCCAAATGGATCTATTTTTCTAGGCAGGTTGACCTCACCTGCTCAAGGTGAGCTCAGAACCACCGGCCCACGGCGTTATCACATAACTAGTAGCATTGAATATACTGTTTAAAGTATATAGTGTATACTCGATTAAAGAAGCCATTGGTAATTTACCTCAATTCTGTGTGACATAACCACTACCCCAAGCCGCATTCGTCAGAGGAATAGAAACAATAATCTTTGGTCCGGGAGAATAATGTGAAAACAAAAGGATTAACTGAGGTATTTTTACTGAAAACCTTTTTGTAAAACGGATGTGAAGTCAGTAATGCTATTTGTCCTATTAGGTTTTTTTATTTCATGTAGAGTGTAATTTCAAGTTTATTTTTCATTACAAGTTTGGTCTTAGTATTTCTACAGGGATATAGTTGAGGTAGAATCCACTCGTCTCCTATATATACACATTTTACTTGATTATTTTGAAAACATGCTAAATGTGGACTTACAAACGTTATTTTCTCCAATAAAAGTCGTTTTCTGATCAGAACAATTGGTTTTCAAGTAGTTTTAGATTTCTCAGAAAAAATGTTTTTACATTCTTCCCTGGGCATTTTTAAAACATGCATCTTTAGTTCTGACCATGGCTAGAGCTAAACAAATGTACAGTAATTTTATAAGTAGGCTGCACGTCATATATTTCTAAAATACATAACTCATTATCTGATAAACAACTTTAAATAAATTATAATATCATGAACTCTTTACGTTGAGATTAGTAACATAATGCAGGCCTTACCTTCCGAGATTATTTATCTGTTGTGAACTTTTTGAGTTGTGTTTAAAATGGGTTTGAAACTAGTTTTAGTTTAGCTAATATATGTTTACCAGTCATCATAACGACATTTACAAATCAGTAAAAATAACTATTTGCGAGTTCGAAATACCTTAAAACTATTTGGACACGGTACAAAAAAATGGTTTGATAAAATAAGTGAACAACCCTTTTCTTATACTTTGATAATACTACCTAAAATGTTCACACTTTATAGAAACTTGTATACCTCTTACGACATACAAATGCTGAGTAAAGCTTACACAATTTTGTTTGCTTTCCTATTAATATAAATTTTTCTTATATTAGTTTTTTAATTGTTTGGCTGAATTTACTATTTTTTAGTCACCAGAAAAACTACCAATGTTTAAACTATTTTGAATGAGATTAAAGCTAGTTGATAATAAATTGTTAACTAATTTAATAATACAAAAAATTTACCTTTGATACAATTTTAACGCCTATTTTCTATCATTTATAAACGCAAAGTATACAAAAAACTTTAAAATATCTGTTAACAATGTTTGATTACTTTTTCAATGATTTGAAAATTGTTTAAAATAAAAACAATTGAATAAAATAAATTACAAGCCACGGGCTACAATTATTTTGAAGAAACTATTGATAAAATAAGTTGAAATTGGTTTTTGTATTTTGTATTTTAAAAATAGTAGACGAAATATTTATTTATTTACCAACGGCAGTGTCATTTTAACAATAGTACATATAAAGTTTATACAGTTTTATACATTTAGTAACTGCAATGAGTACAATATTTCAATAACAATAAATAGAAAATTTCCAATAATGATACAACAAAACAATTCCAGTATAAATACAAATACAATAATAATGAATTTCAACAGGTAAGCAAAATCAATTACAATAATAATCATACAACATACAAAACGCTTACTGTACTTTTGGGGGGGGGGGGGCATGTCTTCAATGAAGAAGAAAAAGTGACATTAAATTCCTACGGAAAATTGTTAGGCTATCATGAATAAAGTCTATAGCATCTGAATTTCCCAGCTGTTGGAGTAACATGGGTGCATTCTTCAAGTAATTAGTTTTGTGCCACCGATGGAAGAAGAGCTCTCTGGACCAAGTCCCGGTTGGAATTCTGAATTCAACCAAGGATAAAAGCACTGAGCAGTCGATCTGACCTGGGAGAGTGTTTATACAGAAATGCAAGGTCAGACACTTTTCTTCTCGTAACAAGTGCATGCAGCTCAAGGGATTCTTGAATGAGATCGACAGAAACTTCCATCTCATTTAGTGCCATCTTAAACCTCAACAGGCGTGCAAAACGAATCTGTATTCGTTGAAGTCGATGCTGCTGATACAACTGGTGAGGTGACCATATAACTGAGGCGTATTCAATCAGCTGTCTTACAAGTGATTTATAAAGATATACCAAAGTACTTGCAGATAGTACTTGGATCTCAAAGTTGTGGCAACAGACCCATGACTCTTGAAGCCCTTGTACAAGAATACATGACATGATCCTCAAATGTAAGAAAGGATATTGAAAGTGACGAAGAACTCAAAAACTTGTAAGTACATCCAAGGGGTTTGTTTAACTCGATAAAACATAAACATCTTTGCTATTCAATAATAAATATGACATTATTAAAAGAAATCGAAATTGAAATCCTCAATTGAGATATCACCACTTCAGACAAAACATTGAGTGATAGTAAGTCAAACTTTACCTTAAAACGACCACTGAACAAACAAGCCTGCAATATTATTTATGTGAATAGAATTTGCAAAGGAGGTTGGATTTTGGGATAGGGAAAAACTGACGACACAATTTGTCAACCAACTTGTTAAAAACTGGTTTGGAAAGTTTTCCTTAAACGTCGTGCTCTCAAAAATTCTCTGGTGTTTAAAAACTAATCAACATGAAGTTAAAAAAAAAATATATATATATATATATCTGTATAAACTATTTTAGATTGGAAAATTACATTCATAGTTGTCAAGAGGTTAAGAGATTAAGTTTATTTCGCTTTACCTTTTAGACATCTCATATTTCCTTTGAATTATGTATTATGTATTATAAGTATGTTATCTCGAATTTAGAGAATTTTAGTGTGTTATTTAGCAGATGCACTTTTCATGTATGCCATACATCACGTTGATATAGTTATAGTTACGTGTAACTAATCGTCTATTTAAAAAATGAAAAATCAGCCTTTGTGCTAACAACGTTAATAAAGTCTGGTTTCATGAGTTCGATACAATATTAAATACTATCGAAACATATTACCAAAATCCCTCAACAAATATCAAAACTCATAAAAAAATTTAAAAAATAATCAGAATCCCCCTCCCGTTTACGCAACACCAAAAGTGAAATTTAGCGATTTTAGTTGTATATGATTAAGTAATACTAAACAACAAGTTGGTGAAGTTTCACGTAGGCCTATTTATATTTTTGTATTTTACAAGCACAACATGGTTAAGAGAACTCGGTAATTACAACATTTCTGCTTCATCCGATTGAGGTTTTTATTATTCAATGGGGAGAAAATTGCTTTCCGCTGTAGTAATTCAACTGGAAAACATTGCCAAATTGGGTATGAAACATTTGTTAACCGATCGGAATGGATGCAAGATACTTGGTAAATTACTATACTTTACTAAGGCAAAACATTACTAGATTAATCATAAAATAACATGAGAGTTATATATGTCTAAATGGTTTTTATTACATTAACATTCCTCACACAGAGTAAAGTTTACTGGTATTTGTTTTTTACGTCTTTTTGATGGTCGGTGTGAATTTATTTCTAAAATTAACACTATTTTTTGTTAAATTTTATATTCTAATTTCTTTATGTATTTGGAAGTTTATCACTGGTTTCACCTATTCTTACCTTTATTATTATGATTGTATATACTAATAGAAATCATTTAAAGTAACCGGTTACTCATTAACCTTATTAAAAACTATCATACAAATTCTTGAACTTCCAACTCTATATTCCAGTTTCAGTAACTTTATAAATAAAACATGCAACACTAACAACCAGGACTGTACTAGGAATAAATAAATAACATCAACATTGTATAATATAACCTTATGGATACGTTTTTGTTTAGATGTTTAATCATAGTTTATATTCACTTATGAATATAATATTTGAATATAATTGAATAAACATAATATTATTATAAGTGTATAAAAAAATCTATTATAAAGAGAATATATATAATATAGTAGTTGATTATATTATAATCGAGAAATATAATAGTGTATAGTCACTTACATTGTTATCAAGGTACACGTATACTGTTGTAGTCTTCATCTTACTTTATTTAAACTTAATTAAACATCTTCTTCAGAAAACTATATTAACTGAAAGTACTACAATAAAGAATGGACCTGTATATGATCTGAGGAGAAGAAAATCTTCTGTGGAATGAGATTGTCTTGACCTGTCAGAGGAAAGTCAAAAATATTGTTTTCATTTTGGCTCTTTCATGCCAACCAAAACAAGGATTTTCCCTCCTCCATTACAAAAAACCTTGTATGTGAAATATAAATTTATTAGACTTGAAACTGTAATGAAGTAAGAACAGATAATGCAAATAAAAACACATTGACCACCTAGAATAATTTAAAGTTTACTAATACCATTATTTCTTACGTTTTCCAGTTCATCACATAATTTTGTTAGTTTTAATTCATAATTGCTAATTTAATTTGCTTTGCTAATTAAAAAATTAAAACTCTAAATTCCCTAAGCTGCTATTATAAAATGTTATATTAATTGAAAAATTCAGACACTATATATTAGTTAATACTTTCAAATCATATTAGCTAAGTTAGTTTTGGTAAAAAACTGAAGTAGAGAGTACAAAAATATTTACTTTCGAAAAAACTGTTTTCATATAAACTAAACAATCTTTTAGACGAATTCTGGGTGTGGGCAAATTGCAAACATTTATGTTAGAACAACTGGGAACCCTCATTTAAATACCTGTTTCCTAAACACAAGCTTCTCTTCTCCTCTTTGTCTGTAACCTTTTAATATTCACTTCCACCCTGACTCGCCTAACAATTGTTTCGCCGTATTAGGCTATGCAAATTTAGAGATTAAGGTTTAACCATGTTAGATTAAATAAACATAATCATTAAACCAATATCAAGAACCGTACATTGTGTTCACGTTTGTTATAAGCCACTGTAACGAACTGTCGGAAGTGAAATGTTATTTAGTTACGTGTCTATAATTTATAATTTCAAGATTTAAAATTCTGGAATTAGAGATAAGAATAAATGATATAATCAAATATTTTTAATTATATTCGTATACAATACAAGAAGAAACACAACCCCAACAATCGTGGACAACAATAGTTGATAACCCTTTGTAATTATAGAAAAATTGCAATGATTTGATTTTGAGTGGATTAATTTGCTGCAGTAAAGTGCTGGTAGTGGCATAGCATGGAATAAATGTTATAACATTTATAATTAAATTTATAAATTAAATTCGACTTAAATTATTTGTAAGTCAGATTAAGTTGATTGGTTTGAAACCTTTACGGTATATTATAATTCTGAAGTAAATAAGTTTTCATTTACTGAAAATGACTCAGAAGAACAAATTCCAAAAGTGTTCTCGGGTTGTTTTTGCGTATGTTTTTGTAATTGATTAAACGTGTTACACAACTCCAGTTGATACCCATATTAGACAGAAACTACGCACTTAAATCAGACAAATCATTGTAAATATGTTACATGATTGCAGAAATATGTTACTCTGGGCTAGATTGCAGAGTTTAAGAATAATTTACTATAATTCAAATTTGAGAACACCCACCTAGTTGGTGTTGTGTTGTGGTGTGTTGCTTAAACCAAGTAAAAGGTTTATAAATAACCTTTTAAATAAAACAGTATGATTGTTTTAAAAATTTAAAATGATTGTTTGGTGTGTTCATATTTATTTTTATAACGAGACATAACTAAAAGACCTAAATTCTTTCTGGGCTAGTCTGCATTGGCTAGGTATTTGATATTGGTTACTACCAGTTTCATAATAATTCCGATGTACCATAAATAGTCTATTTCACCCTAGTCGTCACAGGGTAATTTAATAAAAGGTTAGATTTAAAAGGGTACATGAAATAAAACACATTTTACATTTTCTAAACAAATACTTTCGTTAAATCATAAATGATCCTAGCAGTAAAGGTAATAATTGTTACATTAATGTTTTCTGACCACTAAAAACATAAATATTGTCCAATAAAGAATTACTAATGATAAATCATTTGTAGTTGAATAATATACAATGATATATAACGGATTTTTTTGTAGGATGGGGACTCGACCATTTGTAACAGTTTTTAACTTAAACAAAGCTTTTCATCTCAGAAAGGAAAACTAACTTGTAATTATAACTTCCATTCTGAGTTGTTTGAGATTTTATTATTCATTGAATAGACACCGCCTCTTGCAATTAAACTTATCTCCTCATCTTTTCAGTATTATATTGGGTTCCACAAAATATTTAGTTCCATACTTTGTGCCATAGTCACAATATGCTAAAAGGCTAGCTTATTATAAAATACCCCCGTAGCAGCAAACCTGCATACTCAGCGAATTTCCAATGCATATAAATTTACCTTAATACCACATAAAGCTACATACCAAGTTTCATAAATATACATTCATAAATAAACGATTTATGACATTTTAATTATTCTCCATAAGAATAATATGGTGGCTGAGTATGTAGGTTTGCTGAAGCAAGGAACACAAAAAATGGGGTTTTATGCTAATATCAATATAACTCAACTAGGTGAGGTCACATACCAAATTTCATTAATTTATTTTCATAATTAAGGGAGATAACACATACTTATCCTCCATAAGAATAACATGGGGCTGAGTACGCAGGTTTGCTGCTATGGGAGCCTTAAGCAACAAATTATTTTTTTGAGCAAATATCAATGGTCCACAACCAGATGAAGCCGTATACCAAGTTTCGTCAGTATATGTTCATAAATAAGCGAGATATAAAATTGTTATTTTCCTCCATAAGAATAACATTAGACAACGTACTGTGTTTAGCACTTTCAATATCTCGGTAACCAATTGACGTAGAGAAATGATCAAAATACCAAATTGTGTGTTTTTTTAAGCTGAATCCAATGGAAAAAACTAAAATTTGACTTTTTCCAAAATTATATGTAAAAAATTCAAAAAACCCATTTTTGGGGTATAAAACCCCCCCAAAATACCCCTTTGGATAAAGCGATCTGGCTGGTTTTCGAACTTAAAGTCATAAATGTTGCTTTACACGTTTATACCAAATTTAATCAAAATCGGATAATTTTTACTAGAGTTATCGTGCTCACGGACACATATATATATATATATATATATATATATATATATATATATATATATATATATATAATCTCATACGGCATTTGGCTGCCTTTCATGGTGAAAACCACATTTAACATGGCGGCCGGTGCACTTGGCTGCCGTATCCGGCCGCCAAATGCACATCACATGTTAAATCAACTGAGGAAGCCGGCAGGAAGAAATCCTGAAGATTTGAAGAGGCAGCCAAATAACGTATTTTTGATAGGTGTATAACAAAATGTAGTTCGCCATTCTACCACATGGAACGCTGCTGCTTTTAAAGGATACACCACGAGTATGTTCCTATAAATAATTGCCGTGGACTCGGCAGCCTAAAAGTGGCAACATTGTTAAGATGAATACGCATCCCGATTATAAATTTTTGCCGCGCAAGTGGCAGCCAAAACACATCTGGCCTGACTCACTTGCAGATGTTCAAAGATTGTTATCTTCCATCATAATTTTCTGTACTCACTCGAGGCCCGGGATATTTCTGAGCCTGCATACTTCCCGCCCGCTTGTCTGTGAATCGGTTAGACCACTCAACGCTTTCCAAATAAATCATACATTTGCATGTTCTTATTGCTCACACAGTGAGAGTCAACAAATTCGAGCAGTTTGATTATTTTCCTTGACTATGTTCTGTTTAAATCAATATAAGTTGAACGTATTTTCTCCAAATCGTTGGAGTTTCCGACTAAACCTGCTTCATTTGTATCGGTAATGTAGATTCACCAATCACATTTTTAGGTACAATACCGTTTACTTCAATTTGTAACAAATATATTACTATAAGCGATTTATACACGAAAATTCTACAATAATATAACGATTTATGTTCTGTTGAAATTAATAATAACCTTGGAACAAATTAGATATACGAGGTGTAACTAAAATGTAGCACTGGCTATATGTTTTAAGATTCTACACCCAAATATAATAAATGTGGAGGATAATAAAATGTATTTGAAAATATTCTACGTGATAATACAGAATCAAAAAAACTATCAAATAATTGATATGTTGAGGGCCAATCCTTTACTCTGATATGAGCAATGTCTGTCTGTCTGCAAAATTTATCTCGGAATCCAGCGGAACAATTTGATCAAACTTTGGAATTAGATTCGTTTGGACCTAAAAGTACGATTGGTAAAAACCTCAGCCCCATGGAAATTCATATTTGGTTAAAAATCTCATTTGAAAATGGAAAATTGTAATATTGGACTAATGGAGTTTCAAATAAAAAGAAAAGAATCATAACAGCTGGGAATGAATTAACCAGTAAACTGTCAAAGTAGCAGTTAAATAAGGTAAAGTATCAACACATGATTTCTTGAAAACAGTGACCAGACCCATTAATTAAGATTGTTTATAGACATATGTTTCACCTACGAAACTAATCAAATATCAACGAGCATAGCTCGGTGTCCCCGGTCCTAAATTGTCTCTGTTTAGATGTATAATAAGCTGGCCTGTCCAATAGTTAGTGCGTAGAAATACTTACTTCGATATGGGATAACTGATTAAACAACCGTTTTTGTTTGTAAAAATATAAAATTAAACCAAATTTTGAAATAACGGTAATAAAAACTTGATTGTCTAAGGGAAAACTAATTGGTTTAGTTATAACATTTACAGGACATCTTAACTATTCAGTATAGTTGTAATCTTGACTCTAAAATGTGTTTTTTCTTATTTTCCCTATAGGGCTTACGAAGTTGTATAACTAATAGTGGAGACCGATATTTTCAACATTTTCTGCAACCGCTATTCATGTTATGCTTGAGCATCATGTACTGCTACTACGATGTATTATATTTTATTTCCTCTTAATTTTTGTTAACATTCCAATAACTAAACAATGATGATAATAGTTTTCATTATATAGTAATCAGCACGATTTGTATTTACATATCACGGCTGCAAATAGTAAGCAAGTGCAGTAAGAAAAGGCAAATTCCCGGACAAGGCAAATGGCCGAGATGCAGTCGCTATCACCACCACCATAAACTACCTTCGAGTATCAAATATGAGAGAGAAGTTTATGGCCTTAAAAGAAACCACTGAAGTGTCACAAACTCGGCCGACCGGACTCAGGTAGGTGCCCGTTTGTACAAGGAGGGGGCATGTGCCACTAAGACCTGGGACCTGACCGACGCGACGTCCTCGCCTACACTCTACCTTGTGCATACTGCATATTACACCTGCACAGGTGGATGGTGTCAATTTGAAGAGGGTCAATTTTTGCTCTTGAGGTGTAAATGGTTAGAACAACTTTTTCAATTGTTTAATAACTCTGATCATTACCTTATTACGTGTTGTTATTACTAAGGGATGTGTGAGAAAATTGCTTACAAGAAATTCCATTACGGTAAATGTATATACGAGGTAATACGAGGCAATCAATCGACTTCAATAAAACATGAGAAAGTTATCAGGCGCATTTTAAAATCTTAAATAAAATGAGATTTTCACATTTGGCCTCTACAATAATTTACGTTCCAAATAAACATACAGCGAAGAAGAAGCACAAAAAGGCCTATACATTTATTTAGTTTTAAGACTTTTTTCATGAAATCCCGTCAATTTTAAAGTCCTAGTAATGCTTTTTGTGTTTTAACGACAACCTTAGACCGTATAGCCGCAGAGAAGTAACATATTACTTCTCTGTGGAATAGCAAATTTGGCAATAGCTACATTTAGGCTATTTTAAATCAATAACCTTATTTTATTGCCTCTTGTAATTCGAATTTTGCCCCATTATTGTTCATAGTTCCAATTTTAATCTTATGGGAAATATATAATGATACAATGATATAATGATATTAAATATAGTGTGTGATTACCATGGTAATGGTAAGTAAAATGTAAGTTGGTTTTATAACTACATTACAACCCCCTTCGGAGGACGGGATACCAGCAAGTAAATAATAGAAGAAGTAAATTACTATATTATAAGTGGCATAAAGGGCCATCGTAGGTCCCGGCCATGGCCCAAACCTTGCTCTAATATTCTGCCTCGTCTGATTTGTTTACTCTTTACATGCTAATGAAAGTAAAACAATATAAGTAGGAACACGTGTCAGTTCGTAAGTAACATAGACATTTAGGCGGACTTAGTAACATGTTATAATATAAATAAAGCAGACGTTTTTAAATCCCCATGCTTCTCTTATGGGGGATGGTTTACATGATTTCTCGTTTTCTAATAACTGTTTAGAAATGCTGCTATTTTTCCCGAGTCCCTGGGATCGAGATCTTTAATTTGAGCCATCTTCGATTACCCTGCAATTTGCAAAACTCCAACAATTTTGACCTACAAGTTTCGCTTACAGAATTACATATACAGATTACTTTTATCATACATCGTCGATAAGACTATTTAGTTTAGGCGCTACAAACCTTGCCAGATAATGTCTAATTTGAAAACTTTGAAGTCACTTGATTGCTCATCGGTTCAAGAGGAACAATCCTAAATTTCGTTCACGATTTTTGGAAAAAAATCAAACTTGACCAATCAAATTTATATACCACTCCCTAAAAATACTAAGAAATAATTTACAACAACAGTTAAAATTATTTGTTTGATATTCTTTGTGCTAGCGCAACCTACATTGGTAATATGATTATAGGTAATATGATAATTTATTTATTTTATGATTAGGATAAGGACTCCATTCACCTCTTAGCAAAAACAAAGAAGGTTTTAAAGTGTATTTCTTGCACTTTAAATGGTAATCGTTCAAAGATCTAATCAAGGGGAAGTTGGATTTGCCCCCTTTGTATCTGGCTTTTGGTAAGGAGGCAAATCTGAGCAGTTTAAATAACAAAATCAATAAACTTTTAGCTGGCATTAGATTAAATAAACATAGAGAGGTCTAGTTTGAAGAATTCATTTTCTTTCTTCTCTTTAATATGATATGCAACGTGTTAGGGGTTGGAATAACGCAACGTGTTATTTTTGCAATAACAGTTCATTGTTGATGCAGTCATATGACTTGGATAAATCACAGAACATAGCAGCTGCATTCCACTATCCATCCGAGGCTGACAGGGTCCTATTTATAAAATCAGAAAGTTTTGTTTGTGTATTCTTGTTTTTTTATGAAACCAAATTGATTTTGATAGAAGAAAGAGCTTTTTCCAGATATTGACTTAGGCTATCATACATGACTCTTTCAATTATTTTTGATATAAACAGGTCGATAGTTATTTAATTTGGAACCCTTTTTATAAATTGGAATAAATTTCCCAAATTTTAATTTTTCTGGGAAGACACCATTGCTAATGGAAAGGCTGGTAATGTTTCTCACAACAGGTGCCAAAAATAGAGCATTGTGTTTCAATATTTCTACTGGAATTCCATCCCAGCCAACTGATGACTTGTTTTTTAGATCTTTTGTTATTTTATATACATAATTCTCAGAAATATTTTCAACTGTAAATTCAGGATTTAAAAAGTCAACTAAGAGGTATTAATTTTGACCATGAAAAGTAAACGGGATATATATTAGTATTCAATAGTTATATTTTATATAAAGTTAAAAAAGTTAGTTAGCTAATCTTTTACTTCGTGCTTTTTATTCTATTTTTATTCAACCATGTATTATTTTAGTTTTAAATATACTAAAAATCTGTTACAATGTCATAGTGTTTTTATTTTAAACTAATTCTAGTCTGGTTAATCGAAGGTGAAGTATAATTAATTGACTGTAAGCATGCTTAAAATTGTATCATAAACATTAATGAATGTTCCATATGAGTTACACGAAAAATACATTAATGGTTTACGCCCTGTTTAATAGTGATTTTTTACAAATATTGTCTGTACAATGGAATTATTCCCACATAGACTATCCGTGTGCGTGTGGGAATTCACAGAAGCCCTCTTACAATTAAAACTTAAAAACCTTAATATATAATTCTGTAAGCGAAATTTTGAGATCAAAATTGTGGGAGTTTGACAAATCGCAGGATGATGGGAGACGGCTCAAATTAAAGGTATTGATCACGGAGACTCGGGAAAAATAACAGTATTTCTAAAACGTTACCAGCAAACGATAAAATACGTAAAATACCCCCCATGAGAAAAGCATGCGGATTTCAAAAGGTCTGCTTTGTTTACATTAATAAATGGTTGTCTTTGTTTACGAACTAACATGTGACCCTTCTTAATCCGCGTTTACACTATACAACTTTTTTTATAAACTTGTACAACCAATTATAGTAATCGATTTGAACATATTTAAGAATGCAATGAAAAATATTAAACAAAGTTGTACAACAAGCGTGTTTTACAACCAAAAATCGTGTTTTACAACGATTTCCCGACCGGAGTTGGTAAAGATCAAAGGAAATTTGTGTTTTACAAACCTTATATATAAGTTTTTGCACTCTAGCGGTCGCATTTTTTGTCCGATTTACTTCAAATTTGGTAGAGAAATTCCTTTCTATAATCCGTTGGACATGTTCGTTCGGCAAAACAATCGGAAAACTGTAACCCCCTTTTTTAGGGATTAATCTTTCAAATGTTGTGTTTTCGGCCCAAAAAAGGTCAGTAAAGCCCCGGATTTAAAATGTATACATTTAATAAGATGGATATTAGTGAGGCGAAATTTTTAAGCTATCACATCATTCTAGCACAAATATTTATCGAGTTATTAAATAAAATATATATCGACTAAACACAGTACGTTGTCTTATGGGGGTATTACAGTAGAAAATCCCGTTATTCATTTGTTGGTGTATTTTAATCATCCACAGTCACCTCAAGCCTATTTTCAAGCCTGACTGAAACTTCTCCTAACCTTCTAATGAGCAAAATTGTATTCCTAGCATTGCAGGTAAATGGAACCAGGAGCATCAGAACATAAAAAACAATGTTTTCAGATTTTGATAAAATTTTGTAAAATCAATGCTTTTACACTGATTTTGATTGTTAACAGTTTTTTACGTGGAAATTCACTTCCCTCACATCAGCGTGCTGCGTGCGAGCTCGTTGTATTTTACAATGATTTTTCAAATTTTGTCCCAAATAAAAGCGTCCTCACTCGTCGCTTGAAACAATCATGGCGACTTTAGTTTTTTGGGCGGGCTTGTAATTGAAACATGTTCGATAATTTGTTAGTGCATAAAATTAATGTTGTACGACAAAAGTTTTATAAACACAAGTTCAAGTTTAATAAAACCAAATTTGTATTAAACATGTTTGACAAACAAAAGTTTATAAAACATGTTTTATAGTGTAAATGCGGCTTTATATTTTTTATTTTTCTCAGCATTTAAAGAGTAAACAAATTAAATAAGGCATATATTGGAGACAGGTTAGGGGCAATGGCCCCTTCAAGCCACTAGTATGTTATAATTCAATAAAAACGAATAAGCTATACTTTGGAACGACAAAAGTATTAACAACATACTCTTTCGTAAGTTGAACAACACAAATAAGGAAAGTATACATGATAAGCATTGAAAACAAGCAAACTACCGCAGGACAGTGTTTAATCTTATTAAAATAAACCAAGCCAACAAGTGTTTAGTAATTGCAATTAGTTTAGTAATTTATTTATAAGAAATTAAAATGGCGGGAATTATATCTTTGAAAAACTCGACAAGTTTTGACTTGAGATAATAATCACTATAGTTTATATCAGAACCACTTAATTCAACTACAATCTCTCTTAATCTTGTAGTGAATACTGGCACTCATTGTCATTTCCAAGGTAATTTGTATGCAGATTAAATAAATCTACAGTCTCGGATGATAAAGGCCGTCCCAGCGAGCAAAGAATATAAATAGAGGGGCTACGTTTATACAACAAGCATTATGGGCAGTGAAGCCAATTCCCTACCGCTCTTGCGGGCAAGTCCCGGGAACTGCTGCACACAGCTGCAGAAAACCAAATATATGATGATTAGACACACTTATAGTAGATAATATTTGTTAGTACTCCTCAATTTTGATAAGCTTAACAATTTTAAATCTATTCTATTGTATTTTTAATAACTAATAATATTTGAAGAAATTATTAAATTAACTATTAAAACATGGAAAAGTGAGTAATAGAGGAATATTTTTATTGTTTGGTCAGGAAAGTTTTGTAAGCGACAAAGTTTGAGAGCTTGAGTTAAATCATAACATATATTTTTTCGACAAATTTACGATCAGTGGAAAAAATCAGTTTGAAGAGGTAGCATCAATTGTGTTGCGGCGACGCTCGAGCGCTGCCACTACGAGCTGCCGCGTGTCGCCTCGGCCCGTGCTTCTCGACGTAAACACAACGCAATGTGATCTCTCTGTCATTCATTAGTGTAAGAGGATGTTCAGGAGTGTTATATGAATGATTGACTTTGGCATGATGTTTATTCTTTACGAATGGGTTTATTTATCCCTATCGCTCTAGTCTGTAGGACAAGAAAATGTCTTAAGAAATACTATCCATCCGAAAATTACATTAGTGTTAGAATTGTCAAGCAACATAAGAGAATTGAATACTTACTTGCTTAAATACTTGGGGTTTCCAACTGGTATTGGAAATATTTGGGCAGGCCATTGGTTAACGAGTTTTAAAATATGTTTCTTTAATAGTACAAGTCTTAATTTCCATAATTTTAATCTAAGGTTTATAATTAGATTAGACTGTAAGCGAATAGCATTAGATTATACAAGCTTGATCCGGACAGTCAACATTGTATTGTATGCAACTGTAAGCTCAAGACGCGCGGGACTCAGATGACTCACCGCTCTCCCCTCCACTGATTGGGGCACACCACCGATATTCGCGTGGCTTCACCTGCCGCGCCCGCTGTCCTCTCTATTTCTATTCTGTGGCTCTGTGGGCCACAATATGTTCAATATGTTTAGGTTTGCATACGTTAAAGTTCTTATAACATTGCCCATGGTACCGGGCTTAGCCGCAATTAAATCAATTACATATAAAAGCCTGGACTTAATTACAGGCCCATAACTTTACAGGCCCAATCATAATTTCTATCATCACAAGCATTAAGGAGCGTTTGCTTTATTTAAATCGTTGAAAGATCATGAATTTGGTTGGTATCTAGAAGGAAGTTTTGGGGAAGACACCGCTTTTTATCCACATAACAAACAGTCATGCTTGTCAACAAAAGTGGTTTCTATAATTCTCTGAGAAAGTGCTACGATTTAGAAGATTGCGAATTTTCCGCATTAAAAGCTGCTTTAATATTGCTAGGTCTGATATAATTTTTCCTGAATACAAAATGTACTTTTACCATAACGACATTAGCAAGTAACTTATGGATTTAGTCTTTTCTATCTATACTCCGGCATCTTTGACTTCCTTATTACATATTATGCAAACACTGTTCAAATCAGTCATTATTATTAGCTTTTGGTTATAAGGTGTGTCTAACTGTAAAGTTAACAGTTCAGATTAAAAAGTGTTTACCATTTTTAAAGGTTTACTTCCATTTTATTTACCTCGTTCAACAATCCATGACATTAGCACAACTATCAGCATTTCACTGGCACTTGGCACAACACAACCGAAATCCTGTACAAAAAATAAAACGTTATAACGAAACACAAAATGCCAACGAACCGCTCAATGCAATGGTTAACTGAACACTAAATTGACAAGACCCACTGTTAACGATGAATACAAACCTTATAAGATGATGTTATTAATGAACATAGGCAGTATTCAACAAGCAACGTAGGGAGGGCAGTAAACAAAAGTATAAATATGCAGTCCGACTCATGCTAACAGCCAGAAGCGCCTGAGTCACTACGATACGTGGCGCAGCTAGGCCCGGCGTGGTGTCCGGTACGTTAATCACTCTTTATGAAGCCATCATGTTAACAAATATATTTACTAGGCCCATAATTTCAAAGCTAATTAAATTATTTATAGTTTTTGTGATAAAATTCAATCCCATGAAGCAAGGATAAAATTAGTTGAAGTTACCTTTTGTTTTTCGCAGTGGCATTTGTTTTTATATATTTAAGAATTACGGTGAAATTAAGCAGTCTACATAAAAAGTGTATAAAACTTATTTTTTTAGAATATTGTTAAGCGTAGATTAAAATGTTAATTTTTTCACATTTTTTGCGCGAATTTCGGCTATTTCGTATATACAAATTTTACAAAAGAGGCTACTATTATTGTTTTATAACAAGAGTATAAAAATGTGAATACCTGGGCCAATCAGACCATAGATCAACGTAGGTTAAAAATTAGCATCAATCAAATTATTTCTGAACACTCTTCCCAACATTAAAAATATGCACGAACTAATTTGTACCATTCTCACTTGTCTCACTATTCTGTCTTGAGACTCTTGAGACGAGACCATATATATTACTTATCTGTTGAAAGTATACAGGATGTTGAAAAAAAACATTCAGGACTTTGGGATATGATTTCTCATATAAAAATAAAGAAAAAAGTTCATATGTCCTAAAACGTTTAGTTTCCCGTCTATCTGCTGTTATGTGTTTTCCATTTAATACGGCATATCTTAGGAAAGTCTGATGATATCAAATCCAAACTTGGTACATATATTACATATAATACGACCCGTTTTGGCATGAAATATTAAGATACTACTTTGTACTATTTTAAAATGGCGGCTATTTTTGTTTTCAAAGCTAAATATCTTTAAAACTGTAATATTTAGGAAAAAATCTGTAAGAATAAAAAAACGATGTCATAGTGTCCTCAACCAATGAAATGAAGATATTGGCTATAGGATTATAAATAACTGATGAATTGTGATTGTTATAAGTTAAAACATTTTTTTTAGTCAAGAAATGGCAAAAATGCATGTTTTAAATTATAAAAATCACGATATCTCAGTTATTTATTATCGTACACCTAATATCTTCCATTGTTTTTATGACAGAATGACCCAAGTTTTTTTACAGTTTTTCCTAAATATTACCGTTTTTAAGATATTTAGCCTTGCAAAACAAAAATGGCCGCTATACAAGGTGGAGGGGATTACATTGCGTCAAAATTTAAAACCTACTTATAAACTATCAAAACGAACACAAGAGTTTTATGGAATCCATGGAATTGCGATATTAATGCAGGTACAAAAATCTATTTGCCTAAAGGTTCATCACTGTTCGAGGAAAAAATATGTTATTCCGTTCCCCTGAAATAGAAATTATATATCAAATTGATTTCGTTTCAACATTGGTTGGGATAAACAAGCAAAGCCTACCTACAACAAAATAGCAATGAAGGGCCTTATGTTTCCGTAATTATTAGGTTTATTATTTCCGGACATTCTTACCCCTTTATATATTATTTATACCTAGATTAGTTTTATAAGTAGAGAATATAATTATATTAGAACTACACTAATCCGACTTTAGATGGTCCGACTCCTCGCTTACCGACCGTGCTGTTATCGGTGTTAGACGTAAACAGACCACGTAAAAAAACCACTCACGCAACTAACTTTCTACTTATGATGTATATAATTTAAAATGTTGAACAAGTCAATATAAAATTAATAATAAAATGTTATATATTTTTATTTGACCTGAGATTGTTCATGATGCAATGAAATGTGTCAGTATCTAACTACTTCAATAACGAAAGACGTTCTTGTGCTGCCATTCCAGTGCTTTGGACAATGATAACAGTTAGGAGATTTAAGATACGAAATAATACATTAATACAAGTTAAAGCAGCGAGAGGAGAGCTAATTTTGTCCATTATGCTCGTAACGTTTCCAAGAAGATCGTCAAGACGAATTGGCAACAGTGGTGGCAGCGAAATAACGCGAAATATTTATGAAGTATCATAGCTGGCAGTCATTTGACTGCTAGACATACATGGAGCGCCGAATCAAATGTAAACTTAGGGCAGTCAAATTACATGGGTTTTGATACACATAGTTACAATAAAAAAATTATGAAAATAAGTTAATAGTTATATTAATAACTTAATTT
This sequence comes from Allygus modestus, assembly GCA_963675035.1. Lineage (NCBI taxonomy): Eukaryota > Metazoa > Arthropoda > Insecta > Hemiptera > Cicadellidae > Allygus > Allygus modestus. The sequence continues at coordinate 19,809,993 of OY776114.1, forward strand.
TGAGTAACAATACACGTTAAAACTTAAACATACTCTAACCTTTGAGGTGGCAGCTACTTAACCGAAATTCGTACGGCAGCTGAATAGATAGTGAGATTTATATATATATATATATATATACAGTTTCGAACGAATGGTGTTTTTGGGGTCTGGGGACCTCAAAACGAAAAGTTATCATGGTCCCGGGCCTAGGTCTTACCATGCCGACTACGGTAATAGCTTCTTCCCTATAGGGGAAATTCGCTAAAAATTGACAATTAACAAACTCAACCCATTTTATGACCCACAACGAATGTTAAAACATTTGTGCTGAGAATAAATCAATTGTGTTTAATACTGTGAATTGTGCAATTTATAAATTAGTTTTTCATGGATTTTTGCTTTATTTCCTCATAATAACTAAATCGATAGCATATTTGATGAATTTCCTCTTTTATAATAAAAGTAAATCAAATAAATAAACAATTGGTTTTCGCGATATTCAGTAATAGTTGCTAAATAAAAAATATTTAAATAAAAGAAAATAAATGATTGTTTATATTACAACTAGCTCTGGATGATCAAAGACAAAATAAAAGTCCACGTTTTCCGCGTGGTAAAACGTTAACGCGAAACAAACGTGAAAGTCTAGTGCCTTTTATGTTGTTGTTTTAGGAAGCAAGTTGAAATGTAAGAAGTCTGGAGGCAATTTCAAGTAAATCCAGGAATAGCTTCGCACAACAAGCCAAATACAAGATAAAACTGAATTTCTCACATTGTTTACCCTCCCTGCTGCGGAGGCTACCCGAGGCTAGAGGCAATCTCAGCTCTGGATTACCAAGAACTCTGAACATCGTGTGTTTTGTTCTCATTTCTTCAACACCTTCTGAGCTTACACTAATACAAGTAAACTGGTCTGCCGATCCTCCTATTTCAACAAAGCTTCTTTAGGATTACACTGTTAATAATTTATACATTTACAGAAAAGACTACAGCGCCATTAGGTGATGGGGTTAAGGAAAACGAGTAACCACATATATTTGATTGCAGAGTTTAAGAGTAATTGACTATAATTAAAATTTGAGTACACCCGCCTTGTAGTGTATTAAAAATATAAAAAATATCGATGAGTTCAATGAAAAACTAAGTTTATTTAACATTATGATCAACGTTATAGTGAAATGAATTAAGAAAGAAAAAATTATAACCATAGTTAACATTTTGCCCAAGATAGTGAAATCATGATCACAATGAATCTACATAGGACGAGTGCGTGTATTATTTGACGTGCCCTAATTGACATACTTCATAAGTAAAACAATATAAATCATCTGTGTGCCTTGTAACAAGCTTAAACCCAGGTAAATGTAATCAGTTTATGTTGTATTTTGAGTGATTGCACCAAAGGGGTCATTTAAAAACATCTACTTATAATTTTAAAATATATAAATTTTCTATGAAGATTCTGGGCAGTATTTACAAAACCCATATTAAAGTATACTTATTTATAACAATTAAAAATTGCACGAGAAATACAATACTATGACTTTACAACTACAATACAATTAGCAACGAAAAACGATTTACATTAAGATATATCTCGATACGTTTGTGAATCCAGTGCATAATTTAATGCAATTAATATGAAGATAAATTAATCGTAATATTTATCAAAATCAGAGAACATGATGTGTGAACAAAATTATGAATATACAAAATACGTAGCAGTTCTTCTCCACTTTGTACAGAATGATGATCAACAAGTTACTGGCGCAGTTGTGGTCTCTTAAACTTTGATACCTTTGAATGAACAAAGCCAAATCCACCTGGCATACATTTTTAATTTTGAGAAGAGTATGGATGGAAATCAATAATCTATTTTAATGATACTTAAATCAGCTTGAAACTTAAGAGATCACTTGAGTCTTATTAACACTTAGATATTTTAATAACGTCTAAGGACTAGAGTGTGGGAGTTTCTTTTAACTAATCGGGTTAATTTCCATTTCATTTATATTTTTTGACGGAAAAAGAGTTTTTTTCATAGAATTTTATTTTAGTAGTTTGTCCATGTTTTGAACTACATTGTGCAGATACAGGATAATGAAAAACTGTATAAATGCAAAATCAGGACGAATGTCATATTCTCGTCACTTCGAAGAGATGTATCTTGCACCGACCTCAGAATAATATTATGGCCAGTTTCTTACACGACTAAGTCCCGACTGGAGTGATATTAATATTGTCTTTATATAACTCTGATAGTAACACAATATTCACATTCTATGTATCGTCGCTCTTTGATTTGTCCCTCTGACCTTGAAATCGTACTACAGTTAGCTCCTTGCAGGATAATGCTCCTATGATGGGTTGCTGATGTTTTAAACACATTTGACCGCTGTTTCAACAGTAGGTTTTAACTGTAATAGCGGACAGTTAAAATATCCGTAAATACCCTGAATATTGTATTTAAACTAAAATACAAACATATATTCAAACTTAGAGGTATAATAATTGTAGTATTTTAAAATGTAGTCTTAAGCTTCGTTCATTCATTCATTGTTGCTGGATTATTAAGCCCCATCATAGCTGCTAGGCACTTCTTCCAAAAGTGGTAATTTTGCGCAGTTTACCGGAAGGATTGGTGTAGTATTACATTGCATCTCATTCATTATTAATATTAATTTCCCCATAATTTTGTCTTTTTTCCCTACATAAATGCCACTATTCCCCATAATATAATCATAGTTACTATCATACCCTAGTTATGCTGAATAATTCATATTTGATCTATCTGCCCTCATAATGTTTGTCCTTGTCTCATAATAATGTATGTTACCATTCATTTAATATTTTTCCCTTCTTACTATGTGTTATTTTGTTTTTATTAATATTCTATTTTATGTTGTTTCAATTAACTTGTTGAATATTAAATAATTGTCCCCTCATCCCGCAAAAAAATCATTTCCCCTTGTTTTACAATATAATATATAGTTATTTATGCAAATTGTCACCATATGTACCTTGTACTAATTGATAATTAACCATTTTTTACAGTTTATTCATAATTTAATACCTTAAGTGATTCTAGAATAATTTAAACAAGCCTACATTTGATGTATAATATTTGTAAAAAAATGTCAATACAATAATATTTTACATAGTACTACTTTTCAAAATTAGTCCTTATAAAATCAAAATTATTGTGTCAAGTGTTTTACAGCATGTGATTTATCCACCTGTACCACTCAACAATGGAATTACGTTTGTATTTTTGAAACTCATAATAGCGATGGATTTGAATTTATTTTTTGATTTATTTGGACTTTTCCTATCGCTTCTAGTGTTTAAAACTACACTACGTTTTGGGAGGTAAGGAAACTCCTCCCGTTATCAAGTGAACCCTACTTACATCTAAATATCAAGTTCTTATACCTAACTAACCTGCATTTTTTTATTTTCTTTTACTGTATATTATATTGTAAAACAAGGGGAATTTTTTTTGCGGGGTGAGGGGACAATTATTTAATATTCAACAAGTTAAATGATGTAACATAAAATAGCATATTAATTATCACAAAATAAAAAATCCAAAAAAAATTTAGGTTAGTTACGTGTAAGAACTTGATATTTAGATGTAAGTAAAATCACTTGATAACGGGAGGAGTTTCCTTACCTCCCGAAACGTAATGTAGTTTTAAACACTAGAAGCGATAGGTAAAGTCCAAATAAATCAAAAAATAAAAGGAATTATGATCTTCAAGACCTCCAACCCTGTTCTTCTTCTTGTTGCTGCCTGCCTCCAAATGTGTTAACATCATTTTTTTATAGGACAAGTTCCTATTAATTCATTTCCCAAGTATGGCCTAAGAATTGCCTTGCTTGGTGCCTAAAAGTAGGGATTTTCACTGCCCAAAAGAGTACATAGTTAAATTCAACCCCATTTGCCTGAATTCCCTTCATTTGTAATACTCTGGGTGAAGAACTTTGATTCCTGTGGTGTAACCATCATCCATTTTGATATACTCATTAAGGACATTTTTAAAGATATATCATGAACAATTTTTGAACAAGCCTAATGTTCTAATCATTTAAATCAAGGTGAATCAAGAAATAATTAATTTAAATTGAACTATTATTCCAAATTTAATATAAAACATCATTTAGCAATTATAAATCCAGTGAAAACCATTTGGAATTTTTCTTTGGACTTTTTTTCATATTGCATTGTTGCATTTAGTAAACAAACTACCACATTAAATGAATTTCATCTCTTCAAAATAATAAATAATTCGATCTGGCAAGACACCCCTCCCTGAGAGTAAAAGAGGATTTAAGAAATAAGAATAAAGTACTAGACATGAACTGTTAAAAGACATTTACTAAAAACATATGGGCCTAAATTACCTAGACAACTTTTGAAGATCCCCCATATTGTATTATTGTTGTTAGACCCAGTCAGATTCATTTGCTATCATCCCCTTTTTTAATTTAAATAATAAATGCCATATTGTGAACAAATGTAAAACGAATTTTCATTAATTAGGTAATAGGGTAAAAGGTTTCATTTTAAGCTAAGACTTACCTTGAAGGTAGCAATCCAAACCAAGAGATCTTTATTTCAGACAAACAAAATACAAATAAAGAAGAAAGCAGGTAAAAGAGTATTTATTGATTTAATATTTGCCAATCGTGCACTAAAAGTGTTAGCCAAGGTAATTTTGTTAGCATTATATTCACTTTCCACCAAAAAGCGTCACCTATGTGTATGGAAGCCATGTTGCTTGATGCTCAAAGACGGCGTCACTCGAACCAACGATTTGCCCTCAATTAAAAGTGTTTATAAAACACTGTAAACCCATAGTTAGATATTTCCCCATTACTACTACTAGTTAAGTAGGATTTGTGTAAGGTGTTTATATAGTATATAGCAGGAAAGGAAAAGGTGGGATGGAACGGCAGCCAAATTGACCTTGCAGAGGGCTAACTCCAGTGTTCCCGTTACAGCTGTGATGAGGCTCAAACAGGCGGACCTGCTCTGCCCTCCAAATGGTCAAATCAACTGAAAGATATACATGGACAACAGCCAGGGACCATATATTCTCAGGTTAGGGACCAAACCAGGAGTTTCCGTCCGCAGCCGCTGCAAATGGAGGGAACAAAGGTGAAAGGGAAGTTTGTCATAATGGACAGCCAAAATACGTGCCAAATGTAATGACAACTTCTTTAGCTGTACCCCATATCAGCCTCAAAACTGGTATAGACCAGTTGTAAGGTTGTCCTCGGACAGTATTAACCTTTCAAAGCATACATTTGTGTACGTTGCTCCTAAATAAATTAAAATTAAATGCTGAATCAATTACAACTCAACTTGAATAACAAATATTAGTAATTACGAACCTTTATTTTTACTTACTAACAACATAGCTCATGATAGCAATTTAGTTTAAAATTTTCCCTTAAAAAAAGTAAAACATTACGTGTACGTAACTGAGAGGGTGAAAAATCCAATTTGTCTCCGTTGCGACTTTAATTAACAGCTGACCGTAAGTCTGGGTCCGTCACAGCTGACAGCTGCGCAGCTGAGAATGGTGGTGATTAATGGACTGGGGAGTCTCTAGCCTTGACACCGAGACCATTACTTTACAAGTACTTAGATAAATTAAAACTGGAGTAAACATTGTACTTTAAAATATAAATAAAACAGGCTTTGAAATAGTACTAACCATACCGGTACACCGATACCTTACTACTTCCTTACTTAACCCAAATAATTTAGGTATTACCGCAAAATATATATTTGTAATTGGACTAATATGTAATTAAGTTATCACTAAGGAAGTTCTCCAATACGAAGACGTTATTCTCGAGCTCGATGGATATGCACCAAATACTGACCTACAGCTTAAAATTGTACTTTTAATGCATAGTGAAGCTATTTTTGATTTTGTTCCGATCATTAACAGGATAAAGAAAGGTATAGATACAGTCATACACTTATAAATATATTGGTCAATTGTTATTTTACTGTTTCTTCGTCGTAAATGTATATAGAATAGTAACAAGTAATCATAATTATAACTGTACTGATAATTTCTCTCAGATCCTGCCACATATAACTAATTATCTTTAATGTAGTATAAGTATTAGACTGTAGGTGTTGTAACATGTTCTCTTTCATCATGTGCAACTAATTGTGCACTTGTAAAAGCCTTTTAAGTAGCTTCGATGCAATGCTCTTTACTTACATGTACCCAGGAATGAATACCCGTTTTCTTTACAAATTCTAACCATTTAAATCTATTTTTTATGTGTCGTACGCTATTAGGCAATTTATCCTGAATAAATAATTAATTATAAACATGTTATAGTAAAGTTTTGTTTCATAAAGGAATTTGTTGCCAAGGAGTTTAATTTTACCTTAAATATAAATATTGACTCATTCTCTAAACACACGACTAAAGGGAAAATCTAATCTATTTTGGTCTTTTAATGTTCTTGAATGGGAGTTGGTTATTGGAATTCGCTGAACACGAGAAGAAAGTAAGAAAGTGTTCTTCACATTAAAGGAAAGTATCACATTAGTTTGACGTTAGGTTTTGGTTCATTTTGAATAAAGTTACTGCTTATCCAGATTTTAATGAATCTTGTTAGTTCTATACGTATAAAATTAATCATTAAGCAAAAAGAATAATAGTTTTAAGAGTAACTAGTTTAATATCACATTTCTAAATTTATCTTATAGGATAACGGTTATTCTGCATCGCACACATTTGGTTAGACACAATGTTTATTAATATTCATACATTTTACTATGCGTTGTAAACCTCTGGCAAAATACACTCTTATTATGGCTTTAAGCCTGATAAAATTATTTTAAAATATGTTTATGCCTAGAATAGATAATTTAGATAAGCCAATAAACATAGTATGTATGCATTTACCAAAATGTAGTACTTGTACCATGGTCTTAAATCAAATTAATAACAAATATGAAATAAAAAAATTCAAAATTGCTTTTATGACTGTCATCAAGCAATCCGTTTGTTATTTCAATAGAATATTTGACAATGGAACAGTCTGACTTTCTTTTTGAACTCCTTAATTTCTGAATTAAGTGCATAGTAGAGCTGGTTATCATACTTTTTAGTTCTTAAAAACATATTTTTATTAAAGCTTTGATATTATATTTCTATTAATTCCGGTATGTATTATTCGCGATGGTTTTCATATCTTGGAACATTTCTCGTTACCCATCACTACTCTAAATAATATTAAAAAAATGCGAAAACTTTTCAAAATTAAATACTTGTAATATAGAATCACACAAATGTTTTAACAACTTACTATAAGCAATTTAATATTAACATATAATTTTAATTGGAAATATGAAACATTTTTCAAGTCCGTTTGTTACTGAATTTCCTATGGAAAAGTAAACTATTAGCATGACCCTGTAACGTCCATTTTTTTAGGGGGGGAATATTTTGTTGAAAAACAAATATTACAAAAATCTAATTAAATATTAATTTAAATTAAGGGATATATTAAATTCCAAAACGCAATCGATATTAAATTCTAAATTATATTTTGGCGAAATTCGGTTAAACATTTTATTCGTCGGCAACAATTGGCTCGGAACCTTCTTTGTTCTTATCTCGAAGACAAAAGCAAGGGAAGCAGTAAACGTGCAGAATCGCGTGCTGGAGTAAATCGCTTCCGACGGCCACCGTCAGGGGCGCTGCGGAAGACTCTTCGAAGTTACTGGAGGCAAGAGCGGCTGGGCATTCGGTATCTGGTCGTCGCGCTAGTCGGTTCGCTCCGCTTGCCCACGTCGTTCGTCCCACAAATCACTTGGTGACAACCAGTGTCAACGATTTTGTCTTAGTTTTGGTAAGTTTGACGTCTCATCTACGTAAATAGAAGTAGTTTTGCTGTTTATAACGATTGTTTTCAGCTTGCTTCTCGCTTCTATTTAAATTAAATTATGCGTCGTGATTGCGTGACTCACGCCGCGACAGGTCCGCTTAATAACGCCCGCTAACTTTGTAACCATTTACGTAGTTGCTTCATTTATAGTACGGTAGTGTAGTTATTAGAAACACGCTTTTTCCCCGTAAATTTTGCACTAATTTCTTCAGCAGTAAGATTTACAAAAATTAAGTTACGCTCACGCCGGTGGCACGTAACGCCTGGACTTTCCTGCACGTTGTGTCACGTTATGTCTTGTCTGCTTGCTTGATTTTTGCTAAATTGCTAATTCGCTTTGTCTGAGTAGTTAACTAGCAGAAAAGTTACGAGGTTAAAATAAAATAAGAAACAAATTAATTAATCGAGTTTTATTATTTTCCAATATATTTTTTTTTAAATAGAACGGACACGAACACATTTTAAACGTAACGATCAGCCACGGTGTAAATTCGCTCATCGGAGACGAGGACCGGAATACCAATTCGGGTCATTCCTGGTGTAATGAACGCATGAAGAGCTACTGATCGACACTGCATAAAATAGTTTAAGCAGGAATCTGTACTGGTGTATTTTATGCTGACTTTATTTAGTGATAAGAGTATTGTGTGTCGACGATTTCAGGAAGTCTACGTATACGTAAGGTTATTTGCTCCTGTTTATATGGTCTAAAGAGAGTTATCGAAGATGTTATCAACCTGTGACGCGCTGTAATAAGTAACCACGTAGGGAACGCGTTTTCACTACCGAGAGCCACGCAGGTGTTAAATATCGTAGCTACAGTGGTAAACAAAGCCTAGCCGGTCGTCTGAACTCCGTGTAAATAATAATCACGTTCTTTTTTTTACTGCCGTTTACATTTCTTATCTTAAATTTAGTTCGATAAATCTCTCCTGGGAGCCAGCAGTATTTATGTTATTGCTTGGCGAAGGGAATTAGGTCTAAATTCTAATAAATAAAAATCATTGGAGTTAATCGGTGCTTCAAATTGGCATTAAATAGATTAAAATCTCGCACGATTGGCATTAAGTGCGTCTTTATTTTTGTAAAATTTATTTTCTAAATTCAACCCCAAAAACCTTTTACGAGTGGCGAGGATGAATGAATAAAGGCGAATCGCCATGGCATCTTTTATGTTTTGATGTTCTGAGCCAAGACAACTCGTTTATTAAATACGAATAAAATATTATTCAAGTGATTGTCGGTTGAGTAGTATTTTACGAACCCTGGACTACTCATAGTAGACTGAGCGATCTCGGTATTTTTCTTTGTAAGACAGATTAGCTAATTGGGAATAAAATAAAATTTTCTTTTCGTAAATACTGTCGTTACAACCCCCACGGTGTAACATAAGCCCGGGACCACCATAGAAGTTCCAAACGTGACCCCCTAAGCATATTTTCAGGGGTCACTAACAACTGTATATATATATATATATATATGTGTGTGTGTGTGTGTGTGTGTGTGTGTGTGTGTGTGTGTGTGTGTGTGTGTTCGCACTCTAGAGGACGCAATTTTTGTCCGAATTAGTTGAAATTTGACAGGAACCTTCCCTTCTGTAAACATTGGAGAGGTTTGCTGGCCAAAACAGTCGAACAGTTCTAACCTCCCTTTCTGGGAAATTTAATTTTTAAAATTTTGAGAAAATGGGTCAGAATAGGCCCGAATGAAAAATGATTGCATATTCGAACATTTTAAGCACTCTCTCATCATTCTAGCACAAATATTTACTGAGTTATTAAATGAAATGTTAATTGTCTAAACACAGTACGTTGTCTTATGGAGATTTTACATTGGAAAAGGCTGTTTTTCATATCTTGATGTAGTTTTATCACCCCCAATACTCCCGTACCAACTTTTGATTCTTAGGAGACCTCCTCCTAACCTTATAATGTACAATTTCAGTCCTGATAGTGAATTCAAATAAAACCAGGAGCAACAGAACAGCCAACAACTTTTTTTCATTAAAATAAATGTCATCAGTGTTTGTTTAAACCAATTATTAGATTGTTTAAAGGTTTTAATGCGGAAATTCACTTCCCTCACGTCAGCGTAGTGCGTGCGAATTCGTTTACATTTATAAGTATGTTGATCTAGGATGAAGATGAGTTCAGATTCCAACTCTAAATATACATTATTTAATTCAATTAGTAGTGCTGAATAACGTCATAGGTTTTCCAATCAGATTGAATTTCCAGTATAAATTTTATCACGAAACCTTACAAAAACGTTATGTATGTAACGCGATTTACCTGTGTTTTTTTTATTTATCTACTATGCTTAGTAACATAACCTTCTACTCGAGTTTTCCTATCATCTTACCCATGTATTGTGTTCTTTATTTTATACCCAATATTACGCGGCTGAACGTAAAAAACGATATATCACTGTTGGAAGCGCGTATAACAACTATACGACATTTCCTAAATACGACCTAATGCATCAACTTATATCTCCAATACAGATGTTGTTCCGTTATTCGCAAGAAAACTTATGGATACAGAGAACCCGCCTTCAGAAAGACCTTGCATCAATCACTCATACGATGACACTTTAGTGTATACTTATCAGAACTTGCAGCATTATATGGAATATAAAATGGCTGCTAAATGATCTCTAAGTATTTTCGATTGGTAAACAATTTTAAAAAGTGTTTAAAAACAACCTGTTTGGTTTGTATAAACTGTGTGTTTATCCAATATTGAGTTTTAGTATTCATTAGTTATTATTATTTTCATTAATTCACATTGTATCATATTATGAGGATAAAATAAAATCATAAATAACTAAACAAACTGGTGGACTATTATAAAACCTTTTTTAAATTTGCTTTTTCGGGTCTTCATTTTATGAAAACTAAACGTTTTAACGGCTTCTTTGGCCGTCTTATCATAAAAATAAATGAGAATAAACGATGATAATCCTATTTCCAATACTATACACCTTGTACACAAAATAAGTTTTGTTGAAAATGTAAGAAAAAGAAAAGATTCCATCTAATTTCAACACATTTTTCTTCACCCACGAGATAATAAACATTTGCAATTTGTTATTTAAATTTTGATTTTATTCGGAAATATATTATATGGAAGAACTAAAACGATGTTGCAATCTGAACATGAAGCTTTACTCCACTGCTCTTCAAAGTTTTAATGTTAAATTACAACTGGTTATTGATAGTTAAACAGGTTAACAACAGAATGGAACACATTAACACATATAAAAATTGCGGAGTAACTGATAGGGGGACGGGTGAAGTGAATAGCGAAATATGTAGGAGTGTGAATTATAGAAATCGATTTTAGGACAGAGTTTTATTCTGGATTAAACAGGATTGGATCGTTATCCTCTTTTAATGCCACTGTCAAATGACAAGGACGTAGACAAGCAGGAAGAAACAAATTATTACGTTTGAAAAGAGTGACCAATCGTACAATTATAAGGTGTAAAGACAGTTATTAAACGTGTACGTGCCGTTAATAACGCAAATAGGTATGCATTTTATGATCAAAACAAAAAGTTAGATGGGAAATAATAGTGAACAATGGCTTCATGTGTTTAATTTTTGAGCTTTTAATTCCTAGTGCTTGGATCCAAGAAGAAGCGAAATGGCTTAAATATCTGTAATTAACTGTGCGGGAGGTGTTAAAACCAGGAGGTTATTATATTATATTATGCTTAAGACGACACTTTCTGTTGTTATGATGTAATTAGATTTTACAACAGTGGCGTCTAGCAGGAATACAGTGAGATACATACCATTGCAACAACACTAACGGACGGTAAACTGCAGGCGCTCTACGGGAAACAGCTGTTGTGTATATTGGTGTACAATTGTATCACAGACTGCATCACAAAATTATATTTATGAATAATACAAATTATGATAATAATATATATTAGTATTGCATTACCTTTTAAAACTGCTGCCATTTTAGTGTTGTTTTTTCGTCATTTATATTGAGTTATATTACTTAGTGGTTAGTGGTTAGTTTTATTATCTCACTTGGAGCCTTAAAAACACGTTAAAAGCTTGGAAAATTGTATTTATATTTATATATCTTTAAAAACTCTTAAATAATTCAGTAACTTATCCACAAAACGTTGTTTCATCTGGGCATTTGCAATATTTATTCTAGAGATAATGCATATATGAGAATTGTTTGATGTGGTGAAAATAATTTAGGTTTCAAATAAAATACTAACTATTAGTTTACTCATCAACAGAGTTATTGTCTGAGCAGTAACAGTGATGGGGGATAATATAAATGTAAAGTAGGATATAGTTTGTTATACTCTGGAAAAAATATGTTTAACATATTTGTGGTAAATCAACTATTTACAAAAAACAAAACATAATCACTTATTTGGATCAGAAGCAATAGAAATGGTTTAATTTTAATGTACCACCAACACTGTTAAGACATGTAAATACAAAATGTAACATTTAGTTTAAATTTTAGCTACTGCCGACTGTAAATGTTCACAACATTTCTTTAATTAGTAATTACAATTTAGTGAATAGTTTATATTACCGGCCAGAATGGTCTACTTTAATTTTCTTTAAAAGTACTTTAACTATAACTAATGCGTTTATGTAGGAAAGAGTAACGGGGCCGGTGCCTGATGTTCCTTTGTTCACGGAACAGGAGCTCGTGGCAGCGTCGTCTGCCATGCACAACAACAGAGCTCCAGGCCCTGATGGCATTCCGGTTGAGGCTCTGAAGGTTGTGGCGGGAAGTCACCCACATCTGCTGCTGCGCATGTTCAACGCGTGTTTGGCGGCGGGTGTGTTTCCGTCACGCTGGAAGACAGCTAGACTGGCGCTCATCAGCAAAGGCAAAGGTGACCCGGAGTCCCCGTCGGCATACAGACCACTCTGTATGTTGGACACGGCGGGTAAACTCTTTGAGAGGTTGCTGAAACCCAGGTTGAGGTCGGCCGTCGAAGCCGCTGGGGACTTGTCCCCCCTGCAGCACGGCTTTCGGAAGGGCCACTCAACCTTGAATGCCGTGGCTGAAGTCCTGGGCGCCGTCCAGCGGGCTGACACGGCCTGCCATCAGGCCAGGCCGATCGTGCTGCTGGTCACCCTGGACGTTAAAAACGCTTTTAACTCGGCCCGTTGGGTGGACATGCTCGAGGCGTTGCAGCGGGACTTCAGGGTACCCGACTATCTCTTGGTCGTGGTACAGGACTACCTGAAGGAGCGCAGGCTGCTATATAGCACAGAAGCAGGGGTCCGTTCCAAAGTGGTCACCGCCGGCGCGGCGCAAGGGTCGATCCTTGGCCCTGACCTTTGGAACGTGGCATATGACGGAGTGCTTCGCCTCGAGATGCCACCACAAGCCTATCTCGTTGGCTACGCAGATGATGTAGCCGCAGTCATCACGGCTCGGAATCCGGAGTTAGCCCAGCTTCGCCTCAACCAGGTGATGTTTCGGGTCAACAGATGGATGAGCGGTCATGGACTTGAGCTGGCGGTCGCCAAGACCGAGATCGTCATGCTCACGCGACGGAGGATCCAAACAGTAATCCCTATGACTGTTGGTGACGTGGAGGTCCAGACGAAGACTGCGGCGAAGTATCTGGGAGTGGTGCTTGACCGCCGCCTCACATGGTGGGAGCACATCCAGGCGGTTTGCAACAAGGCGACGAGGGTTGTTCTGTCGCTCAGCAGATTGATGGGGAATGTCGGAGGCCCGAGGTCCAGCAAGAGGCGACTTCTCATGTCCACCGTCAACGCGACTCTCCTGTACGGCGCAGAAGTGTGGGCGGGTGCCATGAGAGTCAAAAAACACAGCAAGAGAATTCTCTCCGTTCAGCACAGGGCGGCTCTTAGGGTTGCCTGTGCGTATCGCACTGTGTCTGGACTGGCTGTAATGGTTGTGGCTGGAGTGTTTCCCCTTGATCTGCTCGCCGCTGAGAGGCAGAACATCTTTCGCCGTGCTCCTGATCTCGGAAGAGACCAAGCTGCTGTGGAAGCCAGACTCGAAACTCTGCGAGTTTGGCAAGAGCGTTGGAACGGTGGACTGGAAGGGCGATGGACGTTTCGTCTCATCAGAGACATAAGCCCTTGGTTGAGCCGTGCATTTGGGGAAATTGACTTTTTCTTGTGTCAATTCCTGACGGGCCACGGGTACTTCAGGGAATACCTTTTCCGCGTGGGGAAGGTGAGGTCACCTCAGTGTAGTTACTGCCCGGAGGAGGTGGATGATGCTCATCATACTTTCTTCCGGTGCAGTCGTTTCGCTGAAGACAGGAGGAGGCTCGTCTCTGCTGACGGCGATCTGTCCCCGGACGTCGTGGTGGGGACGATGCTTCGAAATGAAGACTCCTGGAGAGCGGTTGCGCTCTTCGTACAATCCGTTCTTCGGGGAAAGCGAGACGATGGATGCTTAGGTGACCTCTAAGTTTCCCGAAACGGTGACGTGACCCGTCTGGGCGCAAGACACGCGGGCCAGTGCCGAAGTTGTCCGATAAGGGTTCCGGCCTGGTTTTTCCCCCGCGGCTCCGTAGGAGGTTTAGTGGGTATACCTCGTAAGAGGGAGTCCCACACTGTTCCTTTGGGTTCGCGCATAAAGCGTTCCTCCTACGTAAAAAAACAAAAAAAAAAAAAAAATGCGTTTATGTAACATATTTGGCAATTTATTGAAAATATTAACTAGGTTGTTTTTATAAATGTTACAGAAACAGACTAAAATATAAAAAAAACCATAGCTGTTAATTAAATTATTTGCTAAAGTTACATTAATGCACAAACTTTATATTTATTTTTTCAAAACATTTACAAAAATCTGTTCTTAAACCTGCTCAATTTCTAGTTTGTTTACTTGTTTTAGGAGAAAAAAGACAATCTGTATCGATCCATTTAATATCATAGTAAAACATTCAATCTCAAATTTGATTAAACAAGGTAGGAGTCTAAGTATAAATAAAGTAGACGATAAATCTTGTAGATGTAAAATAAAATGTATGGGTTCAAGTCAGCAAAGTAATTTGTAAAAAAATCTCTCGTATTTTATTAGTTTATAAAAAAAAACTTAAAAACCATTACCTGTCACCAAAAGTGTCAATGCAAGGGTTCAGTATCACCACAGCAGTTGCTATCAATATATCTAGTGTCACATCTTGCGTGGAGACAGTCGCGTATTAATAATGCAGGGGACTGCATTCACACTCCTGTCACTACAGGGTCACTGGCTCTGAGTTGGCAGTGCGACATCATACATCTTTACCGGTTTTTAACTTTTGTTTTATTTAAAAAAATATATTTTTTAAAGTAAGTTGAAAAAGCATATATTTCCAAGAATTATACATTCCAGCCCATATGCGATTCTCACTTGGCTGTTGTTGGTTAACGGTTTTAATTACAGATGCGTTTAGCCTGTTGATTTTCCAGGAATCGAGATGGTAAACTCCTAATGTATTTTTAATTGTACAATTTCTTTGTGGAATCAGCATCGGATATTGTCATGGTTTCAAACTACAACAAATATTAATAATAACAGGCAGATGAGAATTCCAGACTCTCAGTTTGTAGTATTGTTATTAAATAAGTCGTCATGTATGAACAAAATTGGATTAATAAGAAATAGGATTTTAAATAATAACAACACATAAAATTAACAATAATTAGGTTTCCTTCATAAAGATTGACCTAAAAAGTAAAATTAACTTTTTAAAAATCCTATAAAACATTTTGACGTTTTACCTGGCATTTCAGCTTAAGAACATGAATCTTTGACGCTGAATCTTCATCGTCTTTGATTTACATCGGTAAATTGTCATTTATATATAGTAGTGTCTCGACAAACAGTTTCAATGCAATTAATATACAGTGTCTCGTTCACGTATTTACCTTATACTTCATAGTTATTTGGATTTAAACCAAAGTTGTGAGTTAAAAGTAATAACTAAAATAGCTAATAACTAAAAGTAATAAGATAAATACTTTATTAAAAGTCAAAGTAACCAGTAAAAAAAATTATTGTGCTAAAATAACCTGCTGTTATGCAATTATTATTGTACAGTAGTTAGTAAACAGAGGAGGTACATTCTAAAATAGGCAAACTTTGATTAAAATGTGTTGATCAATGTTGATCAGTAATTAGGCTTAATAATCTTAATCATCTTAATCATAAGTCTGGTTTTGCTGTAGGATACTTAATTATCAAAGAAACTGCTACAAGAGTATTGAAATGTTTAGATCAGTGACAATTTAATAGCATTACATTTACGTTTTAGTTGTTTTACGAAGTTTTATTGAAAGGGACGAAATAGAGTTTTCCCACCTAAGCTTTTCCTCAATCTTCGATAAACCTTGACTGTCTAATCTTACCATACAAATTGTGTACCTCAATCGCAAAAAAATAGTCAATACGTTTTAGAATAATTCAATAGGTATTTTTCTTTGTTGTATGGCTGATAGTGGAGTGATATCTTTAATACACAGATTGTTCTTCTCGTTTCAAACCGGTCCTTTTTGTACTTCATAAGGATGATATATGGCTTAAGGTGGGGCAGAGCCATCAGGGCGTGCTATCATCTCATTGTCAATGGCCTATACTGATTAGTGGGGGTCGAACCGAGGACCTTAGTGGTCAGTGTCACTCACTTATGTACCACCTAGATACTCCTTCAATCCAATAACAAAACGAAGCAGTTATTTACAAATATTTATTACAAACATTTATTCACCTTTGACGATTTTTAATATGACAACTCATTCAATGATTATTAGATAAGTAAATAAAAACAATTAACATATTTTTCAAATACCATCTAAGAAAGTCAAAATATTCCTGTTTTAACCAATTTAAAATTTCTAATATTTTGGAGATAAAATATATTAAGTGGACTAAGGGAGTTAATTATAAGTAAATAAAATTACATGCAAGTCGAATAATTACAATATGACATATATTGGTACAAAGTACTTTATTTCTAGGAAGCAATTACCTTCCACCAATACTTTTTTAAAGATTCTTTTAGAGCAGAGACGGCCATTATTAGAGGCATAACGACGTTGAGAAACTACACCTTTGCATATGTGTGCTTAACCAGGGCCTTCGTATTATTTAGCTAGAGTCATTGAAATCAGTTGTTTTTACAAGGGGGTTTAAATAGCTTTGTGGGAAGAAAGTATAGTTTTAAAAAATCTAAGTATGTTACAAGTCTTTCGGTTACAGACGGTAATACAAAAATTTTTCAAAAAGACGAATTCAATATCTGTTCAAATGCATGTCCGTTACATGCTTGTCGTAACCTTATCTTGTCACTCAAAGGTTTACTTGAATATCAAGTCAGTGTCAATCCATCAATGTTTTCAGTTGTGTTAAAATAGCCTAGGAGACAACTCTAGCCGTGCCCGCCGGCCATTCCAGCATGTGTCCCATCTCCATAGATAGTGACACCACCCGAGCTTGACTTATTTACTCTGAAGACATTTTTCTCGTTTCCTCGAGACATTCCAACCTTTTACAACCTCTATTGACTTTGAATACAATAAGTTGTTTAACTTTTTCTCTACGGTGAACTGTTTGTCAATTTTCATGTTTACAACACTAAAACCAGTCGTTAATAGAAAATGTCTTGACGGAAAAATTATTGCTTGATTTTTTAGATAATTTGTTATTAAAACCAATACAACTTATTTATTATACTAGTATAAGAGTTTATTTTACTTTATCCCACCAACACGAAGTATATGTAGGAAGTATTTATTTCGTAAACATTTTAGAAATTGAGTTATCAGTGTTAATACTCGTTTCAGTTTTTGAAGTGATGCCTGTCAGCCTGTCTGTGTACAGACCTAGAGCCCACACCAATGGTCTGGTGTTGATAACATTTGATATTTACCTACTGTTCTACGGTATCCTCGCAGTTTTTTATTTTAATTTTAATACTGGATGTGGTAACTTACAAGTTGAGTCAGCACCTTGCAAGTCAGACGTGGTCAAGCGTAGATTCGACGGTTGTGATACTTTTTCCAAGCGGTCACAATTGGCTTGCCCATGTGACTATTTCTTTAACGGTACCTCCCTGAATTTAGATCGCCGCGCAGGCTTATGCATAATGACAGGCAGCTGAGTGTTCTATGAAAAAAGAATCAGAAAATGTTGATTTTTAAGGGTAATTATCCCCCAAAACACTGATAGAGAACTTAAAAAATTCCAAATTTATCGAAAACGGCTCTAATATGTTGATAAGCATTTAGTAACTTACAGTATTTCAGATCTGCAGCGCAATCTAAAAACAGGAATGAAAATGAAGCAAAAGAATACAAAACCGGCTTAGACAAATATTAAACAACTCAATAGAATGCTGCATTTTCTTTTTCCCAGTTAATTGAATTTGCTGTTATTCTTTCGTCTGTAACAATGATGGTTAAAACCCCGAATAATATCAATAACATAAACAATATAAATTGCGAAAGAAACATGCGATGTTTCCCCAGAGGCCACTGGCTATTTTCTCAATCAAAATATTCTACGTAAAAAAACCTAGAACTAAATTTGATTGAGAACTGGAAATGACAAATTTTCAGAAATTAATTGGGTTGGACATTGGATACTCCTTAAGAAGTTAAATTCAGTTCTAGTATATTTTGCTATGATATACTCGTATTTCAAATATATCTTTAACAATTGTATTGTAAATACGGTACTTTGTACGAAATAACTGGCAATACTGTAGTTAAATATCGATGCAACTTCACATACCAATGTAAGGGTAAGGTAAGCTAACTGCTTTGAGCACTAAATTAGTATTTGTTTTGTGTATTTGTTCGATTTTCATTTAAAGAGTCAATATATTTTTCTGAAATCAAATAGTTAATTAGTAATTGTTTGTTAGATTTAAAATAAAGCTATTTTCAAGTCAACCGACAGTAGTAGGGAAAGGGGACTTCTGGGCCAAGTGATTGACAGCTTCCGGTCACGTGACCGGAAGCGCTGAGTCATGAAAGACGTCATCTGAGGCTGAGCCAGTGACGTAGGCGGTTTTGTGACGAAATGAGTAAAAGTTCAAAGTTCAAGGTCACGGTGAAGTTTTTTTAAAAAAATCTACCTCGCACTCGTAAAACGATTGTGATTCGATAGTTAATCGATAAGAAATATCGAATAAATATCGAATGAAACAATCGAATGATACGAGTGCGAGGTAGTACTATTACAAATATTACTTTATTTACAATAATTCATGTTTACAATAGTTCCCCGTTGTTCGTTGTCATCGATGTTGTTGATCCGGACGAGTTGCGGCCATCACTTCGCTTTCTGAAGAAAGACGGTAGATACTTCGATCCCTGCGCAGAGTCCATGTTGTGTTTTTGACACCTATCTGTTCTGTTAGGTGTTTGCATTTCATTGCTGTCAGGAGGAAAGAATACGTGACGGCAATGAAATAGAAACATCTATCAGACCTTGAGTGAAATGATATTGTTATTTTGTGAAGAGCGTCTCGGAGAGCTCGATGTTCACCGGTCGAGAGCCGGAGGTGTACTGACTATTCGCTAGCTAGCGTTTTTGGTATCAAACAAAATGGTGGGGGTAAAAGTGTAGTAGAACGAAGCAGATGGTGGACAGCAGATGGGCGGCGGCAGGTGGCAGGCGGCAGGTGGCAAGTGTGCGGCAGATGGTAGTCCCCCACTACACCAGTCCCCCACTACACCAGTCTCCCCACCAAGTTTTACATCGCACAATAACTAGTTTACATGTGTTAGTTAGGGTTTAGCTCTTAGACTGTCAAGACCTTACCTCCGTAACTAAAAACCTCAATAATGTTTGCGCTTCAACGCTGTATAAGTATAACAGCTACTATGATCTAAACCGGTGCATGTATTCATATGGTTCTTTTTGCGTAGCAAACAACTGGTTAAAAGTGTTTCAACCTCAATTATTCTTCGACGAAACCGCTCATTGTCCACTAAAAGTGTAGACCTTCTGTCTTCATCGTCAGGGAAGTAGAAAGTAGTGTCAAGGGGACTACTGAAGGTCACCTTCCTCATGTTCCTGTAAAACTGCGACATTTTTCAGACCGTCTAGGTAGATGTTCATACGACAAGAGCTGGAAGAATAATGATGTAGCGTTATCGTGTATAATAGGCATCTACCCCCACCACAACGTTACCTTGTCCTTCAAACCATCGTTTTTACGCCACGGATGCTATACTGTTGGTTAGATTTAAATTTAAATTGCACCTACTTGTTCGCCTTGTCAAGCTGCGTAATTGAAGTACCCACATGTTAGACCTTGAACCAAAAACAAAGAAGTTATTTAGGTTTGTCCTTGAAAATAGTTGTTTTTTCGCTGTTGCTGCTATACCCTTTGTTGGATCTGAATTCTGTTTGCACCAACTTGTTCGTCTGATCAATCCGCGTAATTTGAGTACCCACTTAATATATTTTAAACCGTAAATAAAGAAGTTATTTAGGCTTGCCCTTGAAAATAGTTGTTTTTCGCTGTTGCTGCTATACCCTTTGTCGGATCTGAATTCTGTTTGCGCCAACTTGTTCGTCTGATCAATCCGCGTAATTTGAGTACCCACATGACATACTTTGCACAAACTGTGTACCCCCCCCTTTTTTGGGTCATGTTCAAGGTCAAGGTCAAGGTCAAGGACCTTGGGACTTAGAAATTTTCACAAAGTGGGCTGCACACAAACATAAGACTAATAGTCTCCTGCCTATGTACAGGCCAAGTCCCTAACTTGAAATGCTTAGGGTGGTCCTGAAAAGGACCGTTTGTGTTTGAAGGAGATGGTGGATAAGGAGCGGTGAGCGGTAGTCAGTGTTTATTTTTCCTTTGTAACCCACTTTACTTGTCCCTTCTGCCGTACTAAAATCAAGTCACACTTGGTCTCAGGAGGTGGCAGAGTGGACCTTGGAAGGTGGACCTTGACGTAACGGCCGCCGCCAAAGAGGTGTTGGAGTAGGTACTCATCATCGCTGATCTTCCCCACAAGTAGATACTCCACGTTTAATTTCAACTGCGCAAACTTGACGGCGACAGACTCCAGCGGCGTTACCAACTCGGTAAGTTTCACCGTATCCGTCCTCTTCATTATCTCCTCAACAGTTGGTGGCGGCGATGAAGGTCGAAGCGATGAAGGGCGAGGTGATAGCGATGGTGAAGATGCAGTGGACGTCGAAGGCCGTTGGTCGAAGTAAAGTGGGTGGTTTCGAAAATTCTTCCGTATGCAAGATTTAAAAGAACTAGGTCTTTTGAATCCGCTCCTTTTTTCCGAAGACTTCTTCAAAGTCTCCTCACAAACGTTGCAGTTTCTCGGGTGTAATGGGAGAAGACATAGCGCAGAGGTATATTCAGTTCGCAAGGCAAAGCTGGAATGAGGTACCAGACGGAGCAAAGCGGGTCGCCAAGTGTAACCGTGACATTTCCATATACGGGTAGAAAGCTAAAAACCGGTCTACATCCGGTTCCCCTTCCCCCGTGACGACACAACCTCCCCCCCCCTTTTTTGGGTCATGTTCAAGGTCACCCCCCCCCCTTTTTTGGGTCATGTTCAAGGTCACCCCCCCCCGTGACGTAACCCCCCCCCGTGACGTAACCCCCCCCCCCGTGACATAACATCCCCCCTTCCGCTTCGGTGACGTCACTTTGCCTTTATAAGCGGGAGCAGTCCGCAGTCTCGTCGCAGTAGCTTGCCGCCCGCTGTTTGGGTATACGTCCCAGTGGGTTGCACTCTGCTGCAGCGTAGGTCTGTTAAGTGTGCGTTGGGCCCGACGCGCAATTAAGAGATCCGCGCCCTTGCATGTTTAGTTAGTTTGTTAAGCATGTTAGATAACGCTTGTAGTTTGCTGCTAGGTAATGTAGTTAGTCTAATATATGTTAGTGTTTGGTATCGGTTTGAAGTGTCTTATTTACTAATGAAATATGTACTCCCGGCCCTACAGGTCCCTCAACAACCTTGGTCAAAACTTGGGTTCGCAGCAGCCTGACGCCGGGTGTTTGGGTCTACGTCCCACCGGGTTTCAGTGATACTGTTGACCTTTGCAAAACCGACCTTGGTTGTTCTTGTAAAAGTAACGTTAACTGATTAATTTTGTTTACATAGTTGATGGTAAAGTCTTTATTTTCAAAGTAATGTATCTTGCTTCTCATCCTTTTCCTAACCCCTCTAAGGTATGGCGCGCAAACCGACCTTGTGTCAATACGGCGCGTAAAACGGTTGACATTTCCCATCTTAGCCTGAGAAAACTGTGTAAAATATAAAGTCAGTCTCTTGTTTAAAATCAGTCTCTTGTTTGTTGTCTTTTGTCCCCTTCCCAAATACAGAGCGGGGAATAGAGCAGTATGTTATGCTCTATTCCCCGCTTTGGCTTCATGTTCAGATGACCTTGGGACTTAGAAAATTCACGTACAAAGCGGGGAATAGATCGGTTTGTGGTCCAAGTGAGAATCAATTACTGCTCTATTCCCCGTTTCAATAATATGACCAAACGACCTTGACCCACTTCGGGACTTAAAAAATCCTCGTATTGTAATATATCCCCCCCCCTGACGTAACATCCCCCCTTCCGCTTTGGTGACGTCACTTTGCCTTTATAAGCGGGAGCAGTCCGCAGTCTCGTCGCAGTAGCTTGCCGCCCGCTGTTTGGGTATACGTCCCAGTGGGTTGCACTCTGCTGCAGCGTAGGTCTGTTAAGTGTGCGTTGGGCCCGACGCGCAATTAAGAGATCCGCGCCCTTGCATGTTTAGTTAGTTTGTTAAGCATGTTAGATAACGCTTGTAGTTTGCTGCTAGGTAATGTAGTTAGTCTAATATATGTTAATGTTTGGTATCGGTTTGAAGTGTCTTATTTACTAATGAAATATGTACTCCCGGCCCTACAGGTCCCTCAACAACCTTGGTCAAAACTTGGGTTCGCAGCAGCCTGACGCCGGGTGTTTGGGTCTACGTCCCACCGGGTTTCAGTGATACTGTTGACCTTTGCAAAACCGACCTTGGCTGTTCTTGTAAAAGTAACGTTAACTGATTAATTTTTGTTTACATAGTTGCTGGCAAAGTCTTTATTTTCAAAGTAATGTATCTTGCTTCTCATCCTTTTCCTAACCCCTCTAAGGTATGGCGCGCAAACCGACCTCGTGTCAATACGGCGCGTAAACCGGTTGACATTTCCCATCTTAGCCTGAGAAAACTGTGTAAAATATAAAGTCAGTCTCTTGTTTAAAATCAGTCTCTTGTTTGTTGTCTTTTGTCCCCTTCCCAAATACAGAGCGGGGAATAGAGCAGTATGTTATGCTCTATTCCCCGCTTTGGCTTCATGTTCAGATGACCTTGGGACTTAGAAAATTCACGTACAAAGCGGGGAATAGATCGGTTTGTGGTCCAAGTGAGAATCAATTACTGCTCTATTCCCCGTTTCAATAATATGACCAAACGACCTTGACCCACTTCGGGACTTAAAAAATCCTCGTATTGTAATATATCCCCCCCCCTGACGTAACATCCCCCCTTCCGCTTTGGTGACGTCACTTTGCCTTTATAAGCGGGAGCAGTCCGCAGTCTCGTCGCAGTAGCTTGCCGCCCGCTGTTTGGGTATACGTCCCAGTGGGTTGCACTCTGCTGCAGCGTAGGTCTGTTAAGTGTGCGTTGGGCCCGACGCGCAATTAAGAGATCCGCGCCCTTGCATGTTTAGTTAGTTTGTTAAGCATGTTAGATAACGCTTGTAGTTTGCTGCTAGGTAATGTAGTTAGTCTAATATATGTTAATGTTTGGTATCGGTTTGAAGTGTCTTATTTACTAATGAAATATGTACTCCCGGCCCTACAGGTCCCTCAACAACCTTGGTCAAAACTTGGGTTCGCAGCAGCCTGACGCCGGGTGTTTGGGTCTACGTCCCACCGGGTTTCAGTGATACTGTTGACCTTTGCAAAACCGACCTTGGCTGTTCTTGTAAAAGTAACGTTAACTGATTAATTTTTGTTTACATAGTTGCTGGCAAAGTCTTTATTTTCAAAGTAATGTATCTTGCTTCTCATCCTTTTCCTAACCCCTCTAAGGTATGGCGCGCAAACCGACCTCGTGTCAATACGGCGCGTAAACCGGTTGACATTACCCATCTTAGCCTGAGAAAACCTTGTAAAATATAAAGTCAGTCTCTTGTTTAAAATCAGTCTCTTGTTTGTTGTCTTTTGTCCCCTTCCCAAATACAGAGCGGGGAATAGATCAGTATGTTATGCTCTATTCCCCGCTTTGGCTTCATGTTCAGATGACCTTGGGACTTAGAAAATTCACGTACAAAGCGGGGAATAGATCGGTTTGTGGTCCAAGTGAGAATCACTTACTGCTCTATTTCCCGTGTTAATAATATGATCAAACGACCTTGACCCACTTCGGGACTTAGAAAATCCCCGTATTGTAATATATATTTACTCGTTACAACATTATTACCCCCACCGTATAACACTTGCAGTCCCCACCACTATCAGTATGTATAAAAGAGGGTCCCCCAGCACTAGTAAAATCATTCTTCCTCTTGTGCTGTTATACCTCACACCATGGCACACATTAGGAAGCAGACACAACCTCTCAAATTGAAACCTTCTGCTTCGTCTTCGCCCCGCCTCTACCACTCCGTCTTCTGCGGTTCCATCCATCCTTCGGACAGCCCTGATGTTAGCTAACATCGTCCCGGAGAACTGTCCACCACTACCTGCTGCGTCAACGACTTACACAAGTCCTTCACCTCTTCCGTCAACTTCTCGTGCTGTTTCTCCAAGTCCTTCACCTCTTCCGTCAACTTCTCGTGCTGTTTCTCCAAGTCCTTTGTCAACGTCTCGTGCTGTTTCTCCAAGTCCTTCTACATCTTCAAGTTGTTCTACATGTTCATCAAAGTCTTCCAAATCGTCTGCTTCTTCATCCTCATCAACATCAAGTTCGAGACCAAGCCAACCAGCCACCCAATCATCTTCTCCAACCAGACCTTCAGTAATCTGCACATATACTTCATCTCCTTCAGAGAAATTTAAACAACTTAAATCTGTACAAAGGATGTGCATGCTTCCTGCACAACAATGTAATTATATATTCAAAAAAGGTGCTAAGAAAGGTGAACGCTGTGTTAAACGTTGTATTTTAAATGAAGAAACGTGCAGTCTTCATTTAAAATTAAACCATGGCGCATCTCCTTCTTCACCACGTGCAACAGTGGTGCCAATTAAAATTCGAATTAACAGGCTTTGTAAAAACAAACGCTACTTCTTTGTTAAAATAAAGGACTTTGCAAAGGTGTTGGTTCAATGTGAAGGTAAACTGTACTATGTAGAGTTACCTAGAGCCATGGACCTCCACGTCAAAAAACCTACCCACAAGGACTATTTAATTCGAAATGATACAGGTATCACTGTGTGGAAATCATTAAAATAATAATATAAATAAAAAGACCAAAAGTTTATTCCAAATTAAATAAAGCATTTTTTCCAAATTAAAAAAAAAGTGTGGACAACCTATTTACAATTTGTAGCATATATTGCAGAGTGTAAATAAGTTGTCCACACTTTTTTTTTGCAATGTTACAACGACCTTGACCTAGATAACGGACTTGGATAATTTACACTAAGTCAAAGATAAACTTAAAAGGAAAAAGGAGAAATATTATACTAAAGTCATTATTCAACAGTAAAGAGGGGAGGGGGTAAGCGGGTATTTAAGCGAGCGATTCGGAATATAATTATTAGTTGTATCATCATGAGCGTCAACAGCAACACATGGGGAAAGGAAATTAACGAAGAGGAGTTGTACGCAATTGCTGAGGCTGCAGAAATGACTGAAGTTTTTAAGATTAATAAGGTTGCGGAGAATGATGCTCAGTCACATCCGCAACAAACTACATCATCGATGCAGTCTACAACGCAGCAACCAAGACCCTATCATGTTATCCTGGAGGAATATAATGAGGCAACTTGTTTAGATGACCTTGGGACTTAGACAATTTTCGTTTGGTAAAAAACAACATTGAAATATATGTTGTTTTTCAACATATATTCCCCCCCCCACTTCCATTGGGTATAAAAGAGACACCTTATCGATGGTAAAATTAGTCTGCTGCTTGTATTCGCCCACCTCAGACACCATGGAGCACATCACTGTTTCATCTTCTGCTGCCCCATCGATACTTGTCCAGGCTATGATTCTATCCAACATTTTTCCAGAGACTAGTAATACTTCGCCAAACTTAACCTCGAGATCTTTCAAAACCGAGAGAAACAATGCTAGTTCTCGGAAAATGAGAACAAAGATCGCTGACCGTTATAAAGTATTAAGAAGCATATTACCATCCTCCAATCCGTATGATTCTAAATTAACCACTATACAAAAGACAATAAAATACATTGCAAACCTACAATCGCAGCTTCAAGAACCGTCCTCAATTCACAAAGAAGTTTTACACAACCCTCCACCTTTTGAATCCGTTTTTCTTAAAGAGGATGAGTTAGCGGACCAACATTTTTTCGCTGAAGAACCTTCAGCTTACAAACAAATCTTCCTTATGGATGAAGATCAGGACGAGTAACTATCTTAAAACTAAAGTCCTTTGAAATACAAAGCGGGGAATAGATCAGTTTGAGGTCAAAGTGAGAACCTCTTACTGCTCTATTCCCCGTTTTGGCAATATGTTCAGACGACCTTGACCCACTCACAGACTTAGAAAATCTGCGGATAGGATAGAAAAATAAAACTGTTAAATAAAACTTTCCTTCTCTACTACCTACCCCCACTCTACTACCTACCCCCCACTCTACTACCTACCCCCACTCTAATGGTATAGGTAAGCGGGGTATTTAAGCGGCCGCTCCAGAACTTAGTAATTAGTCAGCTATGGACAGTCAAGCTGGATCATCCAACTTACATAGAGAGCCTAGAAATGTTCGAGAGCAGAAAAGGGTGCTAAAAGTAAATAAAGCATACAAGATACTACAATCAAAATTACCATTTGCTAGTCCAAAAATGTCAAGATTATCAATTATACAACACGCGACAAAATACATTAAAACTTTACAAATGGAGTTGGAAAAACCATTGACTTCGCCTCAACTGCCTGATCAACCAATCTCCAACTCAACTCTTAAAGAAGTTTTTCTTGATGATGGTGATGTTGCAATAGAAAAAATTCTTAATGAAATTGTAACATTCGAAATTGATCAATTTGTTTCAACTGACTAATGATGGTTTGGAAATACTGAACGGAAGAATACAGAACGGGGAATAGATCAGTTTGCGGTCAAAGTAAGAACCACTTACTGCTCTATTCCCCGTTCTGGCAACTGGTGTAAATGACCTTGGGACTTAGAAAATATTCGTTTGATAAAAAATAATGAAAGATCTTCTTATTTCTTACAACAACAACAATATCCTTTCCTAACCCCCACCACCACCTAAACTAAGTATAAAGGAGGTTCTCCATCGTTGGTAAAAATTAGTACTCTGCTGAAAATGAGTGCATCCACTCCTTCTATCTCTGCAGCAACTATAATAGTTAGCAGACGGGTCGAAAACATTGATCAGTTGCTTGCTGTAAGGAGATTACTGCTACGGTATCTTGATATAGAGGTTAGTTGTCAATTGTACATGTGGAGACCAACAAGTGAAGTTTACAGTAGCGAAAATGAAGCATTTGAAACAAACTATAGTAGAAAGTTATATAAAATCTTTGGTAATATGGTAAGGTTAGTCGATAATGGATGGAAGATTAACATAACATTTTATATTGTTCCAAACCTGTAACTAAAGCAAAAAAAAAACAAAAAAAACGATGGGTATATAAGCCCGATGTTGCAGAGACAATTATCACTTTGGTTCTGAATTGCATCAAGAGAGCACCTACCATGGTATACCTCCACTATATTGACTCTACTGCTAAAGCGGATACTTTTATCCAGCGTGTTTACCAACTGTTAACGGAGTACCAACATGTTCAGGTCAAAGGATTGGGTATTCGTGGAACAGAAGAAGTAAAAATAGATGTAAAACCAATCCCTTTGAAGAAAAAAATTGACCAATTATTACGAGAAGGCTACATCCTGTGCCTTTATTACACAACCTCATAAACTACATAAAAGGCCAAAGGGGGGGGGGAATACAGAACGGGGAATAGATCAGTTTGAGGTTTGAATAAGAATCTCTTACTGCTCTATTCCCCGTTCTGGCAATAGGATAAGGTGACCTTGACCCACTTACAGGACTTAATCATTTGTGTTACAATAATAACTCTTCCCTATCACTTTTCCCTACCACTTGCACTTTCAACACTTACCCCCACCACCACCAAAATCAGGTATAAAAGGTGGTTTCGTATTAGTGGTAAAACCAGTCTGCTACTTGGAATCATGTCGCCCAGAGATAACATTTTCCCTTCTAAGAAGACTATACTGGAATTGATTCAAAATATTCCAGTAAATATAAACGAAGATGAAGACGAAGACGATTCAGAGATGGAAGATGAACTATTTAGTGATCTTGAACTACTGAGTGAGTTTGCTAGCAGTGAACCATATCTTGGAGAGATGGAGCTGTTGGAGCTGTTGACTGACGACGACGACGACGATGATAATGAACCAGAATGTCATCATCAGTTGCTCTGTTTGGAGGAAATGGACCTTGTTGATAGTGAAACCCCTCCAAGCAGTATTAATATCGATGATGTAGTTCTAGATCCAATCACAGGGAACTTTTGTGTTCGTCGTCGCTTATTTAGTGATATGAGCTCATCATCATCATCATTATCATCGGAAGAATCTGAATAAGTCTTTGTTGTCTTCAAATAGTTTACTTTAAATACAAAGCGGGGAATAGATCAGTTTGTGGTTATAGTGAGAATCACTTACTGCTCTATTCCCCGTTTTGGTAATATCGTTGTATGACCTTGACCCATTTACAAGATTGAAAAAGTGGGGTAACTTATACATTTAATGGTGGGGGAACGTCTATTTAAAGACGATGCAACAGTGTATATTTATCATATCGGCATGATGAACCCACCAGGAAACTCCGTTTGCTACAGCTTTCCCCTCATCGATATCGATGATGTGATAAAACTTACATCAATAACAAAACGGTTTGAACTCGAAAGGCGACTCATAAAAGTCGACGTAATTCCACAAGATCTTCGTTCGGCAATGTTGACCATCGAATATGTTAAAGATGAATCTACAACTGAAGATCCCTATTGTTTTATGAAATTTTTAGTTGATCGAGATGCAATGTGTACAATCCGACTTCACATCCGAGTTTAAAATCTATCAAATGTTCCTGTTGGAGAAAATTGTCTTAGTTAAATACAGAGCGGGGAATAGATCAGTTTATGGTTTGATATGAAATCATTTACTGCTCTATTCCCCGTTTTGGCAAATATGTTCAATGACCTTGACCTAAATACAGAACTCTGTACCCTTCAGCTACAATAGTAAATATAAAATGCAAAAAAATAGTAAACTTAACGTAATACGTACCCCCACCACTTTTGCTAGGGTATAAATAGAGGGGTATTTGCAGTGTTTTTCATTATTGCTTTGACCCTTGCGGAGATCGCACTTACATTATGCATCGCTGCGATATTTGCAAGTCTTCATTTAAGGATGAATTTCTTTTAATGATTCATAATGAACTAAAACATAACAACAACCAAGATGAAAAATATGAAGAAGAAGAATTGAAAGAAATAGATCAAATGTTAGCTCAACACCAACATTCCAGACCAACTGTAATTCAATATGCACCATCAACATCGACTTCTACCTCTGCTCTGTCTACACTTCACCGTCCTTCAACATCATCAGCTGCATCGACTTCTACGCCTGCTCTGTCTACACTTCATCGTCCTTCAACATCATCAGCTGCATCGAGTTCTACGCATGCTCTGTCTACACTTCACCGTCCTTCAGCATCAACAGCAGTAAATGTAGAACTACATGCCCGAGCACTTCCGGGTAATGTAGTAACCCACTTTAAAATTGACAATGCAAAATTACAACTTGAAGAATTTTTAAATAACGCAAAAGGATTGGTAAGTAAAACTCTGCAAAATGAATTAAAAAGATTAAATTTTATCAAATTTGGCCTATTACTAGATGGTTTATTTACAAACATTCAGAATGAAACTTCACCGAGAGGTTTCTTAACAAAAAACCGAACTATTATGTCTTCCTCAGATATTGATTCAATCGTATCTGAATGTTTTGAAGAGCTAATGACAAAAATACAAGAACACGAAGGAAGAGGATCTGGATGGAGTTTGTTAAGCATCACAGGGCTAGACTTAAGAGTGCACAAACACGGTTATGGAATTCGTGGCAGTAGCTATATCCCTTTACCAACAAAGATTAGAAATACCTTCTCCTGTACTAATGTGCAAAATGAAAATAATGAATGTTTTAAATACGTTATGTTGGCTAAATATGTAAAAAACCATCCTGAAAGACCAAGTCAAAAATATGAAGAAATACAACATAAGTATAATTTCCAGGGAATGAATTACCCTGTTGCAATTACTGATATATCAAAATTTGAAAAGCAAAATCCTTCAGCTTCTGTCAACATTTTCGGCTTAGATTCGTCGAACAATGCGTACCCCTTGCGCATAACACCTATTGAGCGCAGAGATCATACGCATTTGCTATTGATCACTAAAGGGGACATATCCCACTATGTCTACATAAAAAACTTTGCAGCTCTTGTATCTAAACAAATATCAAAAAAACACGGAGAGAAAACCATTTGTAAAAGATGTTTTTGTCATGTAGGCAAACCATTAAGAAGGGGAGGTTCAGAATGGTTAGTAGAACATCAAAGGTTATGTAATGGAAACTATGAGGTTAGAATTAAATTGCCACATTCCAGCAGAGCGCAGATAAAATTTGACAAAATAATACAACAATACCGTGTACCTGTTGCTGTTTACGCTGATTTCGAGTCTTCTTTACATCCACTTGAACAACAAGAAGAGGACGTTACAAGAAGAAGCAAATACCAACTTCATTCACCAAACAGTTATTGCATACTAATTAAATCCACGTTGACTGAAGACCATCTTCAAAAATATGGACTATCATCTTCTCCAAAGATTTATCGCGGTGAAGAAGCAGCCAAATACTTTGTCGATGATCTGTATGAAATAGCTGCAAAGGTAGAAGAACTGTATGGAACAAAGGTACCCATGTCACCTATGGAAGAAGAAGAGCTTCAACATTATTATTCAACAACAACGTGTTATTTGTGTAATAACACCTTTACACTGGATAACGTTAAAGTTCGTGACCACGATCATCTTACGGGAGCGTATAGAGGTGCAGCCTGTAACGCTTGCAACTTGAACTACAAACTACCATATTTCATCCCCGTAGTTCTGCACAATCTGAGTGGTTATGATTCGCACTTCATAATCCCCGAACTAGGAAGAGATAATGGAGCAATAGACGTTTTGGCTACTACAATGGAAAAATTTATAAGCTTTTCAAAAAAGGTGGGTAAAATTAAATTAAGGTTTGTTGATTCATTTAGATTTATGCCTTCAAGCCTCATGAAATTATCTGAAAATCTAAGAAGAACAGATTTGATAGAAACAAGCAAAAGTGTACCCAATAGTAAAATGGATTTGGTTCTTCGAAAAGGAGTCTTCCCCTATGATTACATCGATGGACTGCATAGATTTGATGAAACATCACTACCTCCACCAGAACACTTTAAAAACAAACTTAATGATTCGGAAATATCACTTGAGGACTATCAACACGCACGTCGAGTATGGAACGAGTTAGATATGAAGACCTTAGGAGATTACTCGGACTTTTATGTCAAACTAGATGTAACTCTTCTTTGTGATGTAATGGAAGAATTCCGAAACACTTGTTTTGCTGCCTACGGTTTGGACCCTCTACATTCGTATACTTCACCAGGATTAGCTTGGCAAGCCATGTTAAAAGAAACAAAATGCAAACTCCAACTTTTAACAGACATTGACATGGTTTTAATGGTTGAAGCTGGAGTAAGAGGCGGATTGACCCAAAGTGTTACCAGACATGTCAAAGCCAACAACAAATACCTACCCGATTATGATGAAACCAAACCGTCAACCTATTTAGGATATTTCGATGCAAATAACCTGTACGGTTGGGCAATGTCAAACCCACTTCCTTTTGATAACTTTAAATGGATTAATCCCGACTCTATTGGCGATATTTTACAAATTCCGAAACATGGTGACACTGGATATATTTTGGATTGCGATTTTGAATACCCAGAAAATTTACATGATCTTCATTATGACCTTCCACTTCTTGCTAAAACAGAAATTTCACCAATTGGAAAACACCCCAAATTAATGATGACATTAAATAATAAACAACGCTACGTGGCTCACTTTTGGGTGGTTCAACAAGCTATCGAATTAGGACTACGTCTAACAAAAATTAATAGAGTTTTGGAATTTTCTCAATCATGCTGGTTGAAACCCTACATTGATTCAAATACCATCAGAAGAGCAGCAGCTACATCAGACTTTCAAAAAGATTTTTTTAAATTAATGAATAATGCGATATTTGGAAAAACATTGGAAAACAAAAGAAGACACAAAAATGTTAAACTTGTTACCGACGCAAAAAAATTACAGAAACTAGTACAGCAACCAAATTTTTGAACATCTATAATTATTAATGAAAAACTTGTAGCAGTGTCCATGAAGAAGACGAGTGTGAAGATGGATCGTCCTTTGTATATAGGCATGTCAATCTTGGACATCTCAAAAACACACATGTACGATTTTCACTACAACAAAATGGTGGCGTTCTACGGAAGAGAAAATATATCTATTACATATATGGACACTGACGCTTTTATATATCGCATAGTAACATTGGACATGTA
The DNA here is from genome assembly GCA_963675035.1 of Allygus modestus. Lineage (NCBI taxonomy): Eukaryota > Metazoa > Arthropoda > Insecta > Hemiptera > Cicadellidae > Allygus > Allygus modestus. Next base: position 19,842,819 of record OY776114.1, read on the forward strand.
TAAAGATTTACGTACATTTATTTACAAGAACGATTTTGATTTCTCCGATTATCCAAAAGATCATCCAAACTACGACAATGACAGACACAAAAAAGTACTAGGCAAATTCAAGGATGAGGCTAATGGTGTTCTGCTTGAAGAGATTGTTGCACTGATGTCTAAACTATATTCTTTGAAACTCTATAATGAAAAAGAAGAAGAAAAGAAGAATAGCTATATTAAGAAAGCTAAAGGTGTAAAGAGTTTATATTTAAAAAAGAAAGTGCATTTTGAACACTACAAGCAATGCTTATTTGAAGATAACATCATTACAGCTAAATTCAACACCATCAGAAGTTTTAACCATCAGCTGTACAGCGTGACTGAAGTTAAAAAGGCGCTATCCTGTAATGACGACAAAAGACAAACCCTTCCAGACAAAATCAACACATTGCCATTTGGCCACTACTCCCTCAACCCTATTGACGAGTAACCTTTTCATCGTCCTAGATCCTTGATCCTTTTCCTTTCCGTAAAAAAGGGGAAACACAGCAATGTTAAGCTGTGTTTCCCCTTTTTTTACACAAGTTTTGAATGACCTTGAACTATATGTATATATAAGCAGATTTATACCAAAGAATATTTAATACCATATCAGCTGCCTTCGTGAAACCATCATGTCAGACCTGAAGGAGAAGATTATTAATGAACTACACAAACCTGCAAGAATAAAGTTTCCAAGAAGAAATACTGTTATAAAAGGGATAAATGATCTATATCAAGCGGATCTAATTGAAATGCGACCGCATAGCAGAATAAACAAAGGATTTAAATATATACTCACAATTATTAATTGTTTTACAAAAGTTGCAGACGCTTTGCCTCTAAAGGACAAGACTGGTAAAAGCGTAACAGAAGCCATGGAAATAGCCATAAAAAGAGATAAAAACAAAATTAAACATTTACAAACTGATGATGGAACAGAATACTTTAATACAAACTTTGCACAGTTAATGAATAAATATAAAATAAATCATTATTCTACAAATTCAGAGAAAAAAGCTGCTATTGTAGAAAGATTTAATAGAACCTTAAAAGGAGCACTGTATAAACAATTTTCAAAAAGAGGTTCTTACGTATGGTATGATGTTTTACCACAATTAATAAATGATTATAACAACAGGTTTCATAGAACTATTGGTATGAAACCTAACAAAGTAAATAGAAGAAATGCAAAAGATGTATTAAAACGCATAAAGAAAAATACAAAGCCTAAAGTAGAAAAAATGCAGCCAAGAAAATTTAATGTAAGTGATAAAGTACGGATTAGTAAATATAAGGGAGTGTTTACCAAAAAATACCTTCCCAATTGGACGAATGAAGTTTTTACAGTGTATAAAGTGCAACCGACTGTACCTGAAACGTATATCCTAAAAGATAACAAAGGAGATTTGTTGCAAGGTGCATTTTATGGACATGAAATGTTAAAGTCAACAGTAGGTGATGTATATCTTGTTGAAAAAGTGTTACAAAGAAAAAAGGATGCAGTTAAAGTGCGGTGGTTAGGGTTTAACAAAACTGAGGATTCATGGATACCTATAAAGGACTTGGTTTAATACAAGCAACTCATTTCATCGTTAACCTTTGAGCAGGATGGAGATTATTCACCATAAAGATCGATTCAATATTAATAACATAGATGATTTAACTGTGGATAACGTTAAAATCAACAATGGTAAACACGGTAGTTTACTTCCAAACACTGTTCGATGTATAGTAAGTGGCCCCTCAAACTGTGGAAAGACCAATGTTGTCTTTAATTTGATCACTAATCCGCAGGGATTAAGGTTTAGTAACCTATATATTTTTTCAAAGTCTCTACATCAACCAAAGTATCAATTGCTGGATAAAATCCTATCTGATGTGTCTGATGTTAATTTTTACAAATTTAACGCTAGTGATAGCATTATGCAACCAAACGAAGCGAAACCGTATTCTGTATTTATATTTGACGATGTATCTTGTGAAAATCAGGATACTATTAGAAACTACTTTGCCATGGGAAGACATAATAACATCGACAGCATATATAGGACAAACTTATAGCAAAATCCCAAAACAACTTATCAGAGATAATGCAAATATTCTAATTGTATTCAAACAAGATGATACTAACCTAAAACATATATATAACGATCATGTGAATGCGGATATGCCATTTGAAAAGTTTAAAGAGCTTTGCGGAAAAGCATGGGCGGAAAAGTATGGATTTTTGGTTATTATGAAAGATCAAGCTATAAAAGATGGTCGTTATAGAATAGGTTTTGATAAATTCGTTTTAATACACTGATTAGCGGTATTACTGTACAAGTCGTCAAGGTGTGAAGATGGTTAACCAGGAAAAGCTATTAAAGGAAATAAAATCACTTAGTGATTCTATTAGACAAAAAAACCGAGCTTTAAAATCAGGTATAAATGAAAGAGAGCAATTTTTAGAAACAACATTCAAACCTGTTACTGAACCTTTAAAGCGATTAGCACAAAATATGGAAAAACCTTCAATTCGCTTCGAAGGAGACAAAATGCTACCAATTTCCAAATATGAAGAAGAATTTCAGAATGATGAAAGTTCTGACCAGTTACAAACATCTGAAGAAAGCGACGAGTATGAAGAAAGCGGAGATATAGGAGATTTAAGGGAAAAGAACATTGCAGGAGATACAAGTACAGAAGATACAAGTGCGGAAGATACAAGAGCAGAAGAAGAGGATATCAACCCATCCAACTTAAGCAAATTAGGCACCGATATTATGTTTAAAGGAACACTTGGAAGAAAATATACATTAAAAATGTTACATGGCACACATGCTAATCGAAATTATCATACATATGGAGCTAGAATAGAGGATAAAGGATTAATGATTGGAGATAGAAAGTTAGATATAAACGAAAATGATGATATAGTTATTGGTGATAAGAAATATAAAGGTACAACAGGTTTGTTTGAACTCATCTTTAAAAATAATCCTGGTAAATATACTAAAAAGGATTTACAATTGTTTAAAAATATACTAGAGTATACAAATGCACATAGAAAAAAATATTCCAAAGACCTACCTATTCATAGAAACAGGTCAATAAAATACACAAACATTATATCTAGTCTTTTCCCCTCGAAATCAAATAAAGCTCCAATTAAAAGAAGAGCTTTATCTTCTGCTGAATTAAATGTTTTGCATAAAAAAAGAAAAACAACTGATCCTACTACATCTGGAAGGGGATTATTAAAAAATTTGTATAAAACCAATATAATATATTACAACGATATAAATAAGTTAGTTGATCGAATGAGGTTATTACATGAAGCTATGGAAGCCGGGCACACTGGTTTAGAAAACGAATGGGTAGCTTTGGTTGATGAACTGCGAAAACGAGAAATAATTGTTCAGTAGACGTATATATATATATATATATATATATAGTAAGAACCTAAACGATAGCGATTCAGTTGCATCATGAGTGTGGACAAGTTTGGACGGTATTCCGAGTTTGGAGTAAAATCTGGATATAGTGAAAAAAGAGCTGGGTTTCCGTTAACACCTGATGGTAATTATAATTTTGAAGGAAAAGTAATTCAAAATGTTGGTGATCCGCTTTTGTCTTCTGATGCGGTTACGGTACAATATATGGATAAAAGAACCCCGATTGTACACGAAGACCATTGGGGATTTTCCGGTAAAAGGTTAAGCAATATAAAACATCCCATTTATGATGGTGAAGCAGTAAATTTAGCGACTTTAAAATTGTTAACAATTTACAAAAAGAATGAAACTGATACAAGCTATGATGTAAAAAAATTAAAATTGTCAAATGTAGGTGATTGTGAGCAGGATGGAGACGCTGTAAATAAGAAAATATTTGATATAGTACACAAGAAATGGACTACAGAATATGAAAAACATATGGAAAGGTTTGGTGCAGCTTTATTTAATTATATCCATCGGGCTTCAGGAAGAGCTGTAGCTTCAGATGTTGACAGCCACAATTATTTAGACTGGAAAAAGATACACAATCCAGAAAAACCTAATCAATTAGATAAACCGTCTGAGCCTTCTAAAGTCAAGACATTAGGAAAGGGGGATAAAGTGAATGTGATTAATGAACCAACAGAAAACGATGAAGATTATATAAGAGAAAAAAGAATTTAAATACCCATGATAAGGGATAAAGCATCAGTCATATTCGAGAGATAATACAGAGAGGATGATGGAATCCAATATTACTGCGTGGAGTTTAATATCTCAAGAGCCGAGATTTCCCCAAGGAGTGCTGACAGATGGTTTTGTTCAACGGTTTGATAGATATATGGATTGGGAACAACTTTCCATACACTACCTCTTTACAATGACTATGTTAAGAATTTATTTTCACAGAGTTAACTGGATTCATATTTTACAAAGACAACAGTTTTCAGAAGACTTCCTTGTAGAGATGACATCAAATTTTAATAACTGTTGGGAAGTAATAAGTAAATATCAAAATCTCTCTGAAAATTACATTGACAATTTTAAAGATAAACTAGACTGGAATGTTTTATTTAATTACCAACGATTAAGTGGCAAGTTTCTAAGGGAACATGACAACTATTTAGATTTTATTCATTTTACCGAAAACAACGATACCATCACCAGCGGAGAAACATTTAAAACATCTTCAATTACACCTTATTTCTATTTTTACTACTTTTATTTATTATGTCTACATTTAATTAATTAATCCATTTCTATATAATAAATGGATTTTAAACAGTATATATAATACAAGAAGCCAAGACTAATATTACATTCATTGTAAAACATTTATAGAGTGCACCTACTGATTGTAAGTTTGGCTATAAATAGTCATGCCGAGGGCTAAACGCATCAGTCATAATCGAGAGAGATTACAGAGAGGAAGGGGAATAGCATCAACAGCATTTTCTCTATTAAGTAAACCGGTTGGAGCTATAGTTAACAAGGCGATTGATTTATTACCTGTGGAATTACATTTACCTGGAGGATATCAATATTGTGGTCCTGGAACCAAATTAGAGAAACGGCTCGCTAGAGGAGATCCTGGAATAAATAAGCTTGATCAGGCCTGTAAACAGCACGATATAGCGTATTCCAAATTTGGTGATACAAAAAATAGATCAATAGCAGATAGAGCACTTTCTGAGAAAGCTTGGCAAAGAGTAAAATCTAGTGACGCGAGTATTGGTGAAAAAGCAGCGTCTTTAGCAGTAACAGCAGCAATGAAAGCAAAAACTACGTTTGGAGGAGGAAAGAGAAGAAGGCGTGGGAAAAGACCCGCTAAGAAACAAGGAGGTAATATCAGAAGAAAACGTCGATCTACTAGTGGTAAAGGTAAAAAGAAACCAACAATATGGTCAATGATAAAAAAGGGAGGAGGACTATACCTAAGACCGTATCGTGTGTATTAAATAAGAAAGAGCAATTAATAATTAAAAACAAAGAATTAACCAATGAAGAACTGATTACATATGCTTCTTGTTTGAAAATCCCATTTTTTAGAGGAGTATTTATGAAAGATGAATTACCGGTTAAAATGTGGAAAAATGAGACTGGTATAGTAAATTTGGATAATAGTGAAGGATTAGGCACTCATTGGGTGTGTTACAAGAAACTTGGTGAAACGATTTATTATTTCGACAGTTTTGGAAACCTTCCACCACCGAAAGAACTTCAACAATACTTTCGTGCGGCAGAAAATGTTTTTTACAATTATACAAGAAAACAACCTGATGATACATCCATTTGCGGTCATTTATGTTTAGACTTTTTAGCTAAAAGTGTTAGTCAACTTTAAGATGTCTTCGTATACAGTGTCAATAACCGGTAACTCATGTACTTTGCGCAGTATTCTGTTTCCAGCGCTACGTTTGCAAAAAGGAAGACTATGGGAAGCCGCATTATTGGATTTAACAACATATAACTCTATTCCAAACGTTAGTGAAGGAATTAATAACAAAATACATTATTACAAGACAAAAGATAATAAAGGAAAATATTCAGCTTTGGAAGAATTCAGTTTACCAACAGGAGCTTATGAAATTGATAATATAAATGAAGTTATACAAAAACATATGGGAAAAGAAAATATAACGATAAAAGGCAATAACAATACAATGAAAGCCGAAATTACTTCTAAGTATTATATTGATTTTGGCCAAGAACGTTCAATTGGTAGTTTATTGGGGTTTTCTAAGGAAACAAAGGTATTAGAACCTAATACAACTCATTCTGAGAATAGAACTGTGACGATCATCAAAGTAAACAGCATAGACATTACATGTAACATTATACAAGGATCCTACAGAGATGGAGAAAATCGGCATATATTACACACATTCTACCCATCAGTCGCACCGGGTTTCAAGATAGTAGAAAAGCCTCAAAACCTTGTGTACCTACCGTTAAACACCAGTTTCATTTCAGACATCGTGCTGAACATAGTGGATCAAGACGGAAACCTTATTGACTTTCGAGGAGAAGCTATTACTGTAAGAATACATATAAAATCATCCGCTTAGATAATGGGGTTATCATTTAAAAAGAGAGAGCCAACCAGCAAAGAGGTCAGTAGCTCATCAGCTGTAGAAGGATTAACAAGTGACAACATTCGTTTTCTAGAAGAAATTGGATTAAAGGTCATTAACAATGGATATACTGGATATAGCGCAGGGCCCAACATTCGACGAGACCTTATGGGAAAAGGAATATCACACACACAACCCTTACGCTTCGTCCAAATTAAACAATAACGATGAAATTAGGATTCCTATACAACAACAAAACATTTATACTCTTCCATGCGAAAGTTATTTATATATTGAAGGAAAAGTAACAAAAGCTGACGGTACTGTTGGAACCACTGTTCCGTTCATAAATAATCCTATGGCATTTTTGTTTGACGAGATTAGATATGAAATTTCAGGAGTTACAGTCGATTCAACAAAAAAGGTTGGAATTTCCAGTACATTAAAAGGATTAGCGTCTTTAACACCAAATGAGAAGAATCTGTTAGCTGTTGCAGGATGGGTTGCACCAGACAAAAGTATAATTACTCCTGACGCTTCGGGAAACTTTGATTTTTACGTACCTTTAAGATTACTTTTAGGATTTGCTGAAGATTACAGAAGAATAATAATAAATGTAAAACAAGAACTAGTTTTATTAAGGTCATCAAACGATAATGATATTATTAAAGCATCTGCTGGAACAACTGAAGCCAATTTAGACTGGAAACTAACATTAGACAAGATTGTTTGGAGAGTACCACATGTGCGACTAAATGATGAACACAGGATTACATTATTAAGAAAGTTAAAATCAGATCGAGACATTGTAATGCCATTCAGAAGCTGGGAGTTTCATGAATACCCCGTTTTACCTTCAACACAACGGCATACATGGACTGTAAAAACTTCTACTCATTTGGAAAAAGCGAGATATGTAATCTTTGGATTACAAACAAAGAAAAAAAGTATATTAACTGAAAATGCTGGTGAATTTGACCATTGTAAATTAACAAACTGTAAAGTGTTCCTGAATTCACAATTCTTTCCCTACGACAATTTTAATATCTCTTTTGATAAAAAAAGGTACAGTGTTTTATACGATATGTACGCTAGGTTCCAAAATTCATATTACGGCAAAACAAACACACCTCTACTATCTCCCGTACAGTTTGAATCGAAAGCTCCGATTGTTGTAATTGATTGCTCCAAACAAAACGAATCTGTAAAATCGTCTAGTGTTGATATAAAAATAGAAATGGAATTTCAAGAAAACGTACCTGCAAATACATCTGCGTATTGTTTAATTTTGCACGATAAAATTGTTACATACACACCGTTGACTGGTATCGTAAAGACGGTATTGTAAAACGTTGTACCACCACCGGCACCGCCACTGTCGCTAACCTATAAATAGCGGAGCAACAATGCAGGTCTTCAGTTGATCGTCTATCGTCGCATGGGCAACATCTTCTACAAAATGAGTTCTCCATCTGTTGTACAAGGTGATGCAGAGGTAGCACCGTTATTGGAACGTGATAATACTAGTGAAGAAGAAATCATCAAGGAAATAACTGCATTTTTAAAGTTTGGTAAAAGAGATAGAGAGGAGGAAAGTAATGCAGACCCATCAAAGGTAGTACCAAAGAGGAAGAAGAAAGTTGAAGAAAATATTCCTCCTCACATTTTAACTGAAGTTTTTTTGCGAATCTTTTACCCCATCTCAGCATGCATCAGTAAAAGTGTATCAGTTGGATTGATGAAGTCATTGGATTATTCCCCTACAGTAATACTACACCATGGAACAAAAAAGGTTTTATTTTCGCAAAATGCTTGGGAGTCATTTTTGAAACATGTACATTTAATAGAATGTTATTTAACTAACAGTTTGTGTGGAAGGAAAACACATATTCGACTTTTGGATTGTGACAATGAAATCGATATTGTTAAACATCGTGGACAACTACAAGTGCGAATTAGAGACTTGACTCAACATGAAAATAAGATTCTACTGTCACGTGAAGAATTCTACGTTTTAAACTACGCAACAGAACCTATTACAAGGTACATGAGACAGTTGGTATTTGCAAGCGCTATTATTAAAGAATATTTGGTCGATACTTTGGAAAAACAACCTGATAGCACCATCGTGTACGGACCTGTGGATACATCTATTTTTAATAGAATACCTCATGAAGTTTTCATGTGGAGAAAGTTAAAGGATTTTGAACCACTTGTAGAAATCGCTACAGAAGCTACAGAAGAAACAACACAGGAAGAAGAAACGGAGAAACAAGAAGAAGAAAACGAAACACAAGAAGAAGAAGTTAAAAAAGACTAAAGTTTGACTTAGTAAAGAAGAACACACGTGGGGTAGGCCTATTGGGGACGGTGCCCACGTTAAATATACACCAACGCGCCTGCAACTGTACGGCCTGGTATTTAACCTACCGTGGTGTGGAAAACAGTTTAGTTGATCGCTAGGTGCCATGATGAGCGGAGGGGATGAAGAAGTGAGTGTAAAGCCTTGTGTAATAGAATTTCAAGCATTTCGAAATAATGATGATAGGTTTATTATCAAGGAATTAGTAATTTTAGACTTGCTTACATTTGTAGCCTACCCATTCACGTTTGATGCTCCTTTTTCTTTTAACAAACTTAACACCAAAGCAAAAAGTACAAACAAATGGATAACAAACTACTTTCATCACATACATTGGTATGAAGGATTTATAAGCTACAGTAATCTGCACAGTATTATGTTTAACTTTTGCAAACAATATTCACATATATACACAAGAGGATTAGAAAAAAATAACTGGATACAAAAGTACACGCACGGTGATGTTTTCGATATAACTATCAGTAAGGACTTTAACATTAATCTCGGTAATATTTGTGTCGCTGCAAAAGATCTTAAACACGGCCAAACAAACTGTGCATTGTACAACGCGTATCGTTTGGCTGCTTACTTGAAACAAACGCAGGAATGTGGTGGGGGTAGCGGAGAACAGAAATGTGGTGGGGGTAGTGGGGCCTATAAATACGAGGAGACAGCACCGCTCCAGCACGAGTATTATTCGAGACTCCGAAGAGGCAACATCACAGAAGACACCACAACCACCACTGACGAAGATGGCATCACAACAGTTTCTACAAACACTGGTTCATCAATTCAACACTCATTCAAAATCCGACCTTCTGCTAACTAAAAAGTGTTCAGAATTAAAAGAACAAAAACACTACATTATTCATAACATCAAGAAAGTGGAAACCACACATGGAGAAGCAATTCTAGTTTCATTGAGCGAAGGACCTTTCACTCCAGGAGATGAGCCGAAGTTTCAAGTATTTCTTCCAAAACGATTTGTTCAACTGCTACAAAATGAAGATTTGCGAGATATTCAACCGGGGACGTTGTATTTGGTATCACACGGTGTAAGCGGCAACAACTCGACGGAACTCACTCTGCACATCACGCATCCTTGTACATAATGTCTTTGTTTGTATTTTTCTGTTTGTATTTCTAGTCATCAATGTTAGACTTAAGCTTATTGTATTGTAAGATGTTTTTTTAATAAAGAAAATATAAAAAAAAGAAATAAAACAGCAACACAGCAGTATATTATTTTATATACTGCTGTGTTGCTTTTTTTAAATTTCAAATGGATGACCTTGAACTTTCATTCAGGGTTAACTTATGAAGAGGTATAAAAGAGAGGGAGCAGTGAAGTTAGTCTCAGTCTTGTCTAACACACGCTGCAGCTAACATGTCGGTGCCACCTATGAACAATTTATTTTTCGATAACAATTTGAAGACATATTGTTGCGAGTTACAATGTTTTAAAATACCAGGCGATCAAGTTGACGGGAAAGCTTGTCGTAAGTGCAAGTGTTTCAGCTATTGCATATGTAGATGTAAAACGTATCAAATGAACCGACAAGATAAAATACAAGAATTACGCCGAAGGATTGCATTACTGTGGCGGCGAATGTAGTAGCAACCATCTGCCTCGCACCACCTGCCGCCTGCCATCTGCTGTCCGCCATCTTCTCCGCCCCACCACACTTTTACCCCCACCATTTCGTTTCATACCAGAACGCTAGCTAGCGAATAGTCAGTACACCTCCGGCTCTCGACTGGTGAACATCGAGTGCTCTTCACAAACGTAAAACATTATATTAAAATGTCCATTAAAATTAGGTGTATTCATTATGACTCTATTCATCTTGCGACTTACCAAGACCTCGAGGTGTTTAGTGAAGAGTTAAGACTTCTTATTGCGTCCGGTTACGATTTATCTTTGGAACTTTACGCATCAAAAAACAACATGGACTCTGCGCAGGGAACGAAGTATCTACCGTCTTTCTTCAGAAAGCAAAGTGATGGCCGCAACTCGTCCGGATCAACAACATCGATGACAACCAACAACGGGGAACTATTGTAAACATGAATTATTGTAAATAAAATAAAGTAATATTTGTAATATGAATTATTGTTAATAAAATAAAGTAATATTTGTAATTGTTCTACCTCGCACTCGTATCATTCGATTGTTTCATTCGATAATTTTCATTCGATATTTCTTATCGATTAACTATCGAATCACAATCGTTTTACGAGTGCGAGGTAGATTTTTTTTAAAAAACTTCACCGTGACCTTGAACTTTGAACTTTTACTCATTTCGTCACAAAACCGTCTACGTCACTGGCTCAGCCTCAGATGACGTCTTTCATGACTCAGCGCTTCCGGTCACGTGACCGGAAGCTGTCAATCACTTGGCCCAGAAGTCCCCTTTCCCTACTACTACCGACAATATTTACATGTGTGTGTTTTAAAATGTCTGTATTTGACCGTAAGTAATAATTTGCAGTTACACATACAAATTGAAACACAAACATATTGTTAAGTCTTTGAGAGCTCAAAATACAGCAATGATCGTAGAAAAATAACATTTTCCATCAACGATTCTACATATATGGAATCCTTTCTAAAACCAAAAGCAGGTTAAAGTTGTGGTCTAAAGTGATTAAAGTAAAGTACTAAATTTTAAAAGTTGTACTAAACTGAACAGCTCGTCTAGCTGGCTTTATCTCAGTAACTGCAGATATTGAATTACTCTGTGTTTTTATGTTGGCCCTAAGTTGTCAGTCTACAGTCCCACGGTGTTGTATTCCCTCTCAGTATGACATGGAGCAAGATAAGTTCCTATTCTCACACTGGGTTATGTGACTGAGTCTGAGAGATTGATGCGAGGAGCATCTTAAAGGTGAATACTGGATTCTCCATTCATTCTTTATAGTTCATTTCCTCCAGGTGGCACTTTACTATCAATTCGATTATTTAATTTACCTTCTAACAGCTGCTACTGTGACAACAAACTACTTGGTGCGTCAACACAGTGAAGTCTTTCGGTGTCTGTGAACTCTATTGTCATTAGTTTCACATGGAACATAATGCATTTTGTTTAAATTTAAGTCTTGGTGATGAAAAGTTTATGTTATTTAAGAAATTACTGCAAACATTTTTGATTACTGATTCAGGAAAAACAGTTTCCAAAAAGTTCAGAGTCTGGAATATGACCTTGTCTTTAGAAGAGAATACCGTAAACATAGAAAACAAGGGGCACAATCCAGGCAAAGTTGAACAAATTCAACATTGCTAAAAAACTGGAAAATCAGTAAATAAAATAAAAATAAAAGAAACAAAAGTTAAACAATAGAGACAACACTACTGCACAACTGTTCAAGTTTCAGGTGTCGAAATTTTTAAGGAAATTTCTCGGCAATATTTTTATATGAAAATTATTATCTTGTAGTTCTAAATCATTTAATGTTTCCGAAAAATCTAACATTGAGTGAAGATTACATAGTTATTGGGATATTTTATCAGTAATCAATACCGAAACTTACTCGTACAAAGAAAAGATGCAATTTAATACTTTGTGATATTCTCTACTTCAGATATAGTTACTGGTTTGACATCGGAGAACTACTCTTGACACCTTTCAATACCGAACACGACCGCCCCGAGAGCATAGCTAGGGTGCTTTGATGTGGCTTACACGCTGATATCTCCCTAGAAATATTTCCTACTTTTTATTGTTATAATACAGTATAGTTTATTTGTCCTCTTTAAAATCCAGACAAAGAAAGTTTATGGAATAGGAAGTTATAATACTAATTTTTTCAATATTACTGAAAATTAGTAACCTATCATCAAAGGTTTTTTACAGGTATATCTTTTGAAATAATTTAAACTAGTTTTTAATGGACTTACACTAATATTATATTTAATACAATTTACAACTCGTTAAAAAGTTTAGGAACCTCATATCAGTTATATCTCAGCAGAAAGATGTGTTTTTACTATTTATTATTTATTTAAATTAGTCCCTATTACTTTAGGCCTAATCATTATTTTACAATTTAACTTGTTAAATGAAGGACAATTTAAATAAAGTTGTTCGATAATTTAATTTAGATCTGTAAAGTGAGACACCTTACTGACAATAAGATAACAAATACTTTTGTCTTATTTTTACTTATAAATCTTGACTTTAAGCCGATACCCAGCTTGAAACAATGTCTTGGGCCCAGACGTGTTATTGTTGTGCAGTCTGTGTGTGTAGGTGGCCCAGACCTGTTATTGTTGTGCAGTCTGTGTATTTTAGGTGGCCCAGACCTGTTATTGTTGTGCAGTCTGTGTATTGTAGGTGGCCAGACCTGTTATTGTTGTGCAGTCTGTGTATTGTAGGTGGCCCAGACCTGTTATTGTTGTGCAGTCTGTGTGTGTAGGTGGCCCAGACCTGTTGTTGTGCAGTCTGTGTGTGTAGGTGGCCCAGACCTGTTATTGTTGTGCAGTCTGTGTATTTTAGGTGGCCCAGACCTGTTATTGTTGTGCAGTCTGTGTATTGTAGGTGGCCCAGACCTGTTATTGTTGTGCAGTCTGTGTATTGTAGGTGGCCCAGACCTGTTATTGTTGTGCAGTCTGTGTATTGTAGGTGGCCCAGACCTGTTATTGTTGTGCAGTCTGTGTATTGTAGGTGGCCCAGACCTGTTATTGTTGTGCAGTCTTTGTGTGTAGGTGGCCCAGAAGTGTTATTGTTGTGCAGTCTGTGTGTGTAGGTGGCCCAGACGTGTTATTGTTGTGCAGTCTGTGTATTTAGATGGCCCAGACGTGTTATTGTTGTGCAGTCTGTGTGTGTAGGTGGCCCAGATTCACGGCAGCAGGGGTATGTCTCGAAGCCAAAATCCTTCATATCGTACCTTTATAAAGGCCAAAGCTAACACTGCAAATCACATACAAATTTATATAACTCTTTATTTCGTGTGTAGGATGTCTGATTTAAAAGGAGGAATTTTCTCGTTTGTGACTCTCTACTTCCCGTTTGGAAAGTAATCTGTTTTCCTCTGTTGGGTGCAGTACTAATACTCAAAGCTGTTTACATGTCACTGAAGCGTTTGTGCTCGTTAAATCACTGTCCCTGCTTGATTTGGAATGCCCCTACAAATTTAAAAGAATGATAAAATATTGAGAATTGAGAGATTTTTTAGTTTCAATCAGCATTTCTGCTTAGCCCGCTCGGTTTTTGTAGATTTGGGATATCCTGTGTTTCAATAGCGTAAACAATGACCTAGTTCTACTCCAGTGCTTCTTACCTATAGTAGCGGCTTTTGCTAAGCGTTTTTGTTTTATATGGTTTTGTAATCAACTGAACCATTATAATTGTATGTCCATGAAAATAAAATAAACAATTTTGAAGCCAATGAGCAGAGCCTTTAGGGACATTTTCTTAGCGAGTGTGTTTGTCCAAAGAAGGATAAATCGCATAGAATGAAACAATCTTACATTGTATACTGCTGGGATTGTCGTTGGTTTTAAATGATAAGTTGTTTAATTATAAATTCGTCAGTATCTTTAAAAGTTGCATTGTATTTATTAGTTGTACTTGTATACTGGTTTTGAGAATAAACAGGACCTTATGGGATTGGTATCTTCACTCTATCAAGCCTTTCAGCTGCTTTCTTCCCGTTATTTGGCAAGTGGCTTGGTAGTTGTTGACAGCACGAGCTAATACGCGAAACAAATACAATACAATTACAATATCAAAAAAATCAGTTACATTGCAAATTTTAATAAAACCTTTTGGTTGTTTGATTTGTAAAAACGAACAATATGTAAGTTTGTATTTTTTTCTAGAGACCGTTTTATTTTTAACCACAACGGATTTTATTACTAGTTGTTTCCTTAATACTGGTGAAAAGATATGTAGCTTGATATAGAATTTTGATAAATTAAAATGTTACTTAATTAGAATATTTGGGTACCCGTTGATTTTTTACTTATTTAGAAAAGACTTAATGCTCGTTGTATTTAATAATACAACAAATGTAAATCTGTGAGCATTCATAGCTATACAAACTACCCCATAGGTCAGGCAGCGCCATCAACGATTTTTATAAAATATATAAGCAAGTACAAGAGCTTAATTTCTTGCTATGATTGTATATGTGTTCGGCAGTAACATATAGATAACATGGGACCATACAATGACGCCTACACTGTTTGTCATGCAAGGATCATAATCTATATCTTGTGTGGCAGACAAGGAGACATGACTGTATCACGTGACTCGGCTATGGAATGTGTTATAGTGTATTTTATCAAGAAAGCGTTGTATCAATTTGTTCAACTAATATAAATTCACGATTCATGATGAATCGAATTTATACTCAACAACAGTTAGAACAATAAATTTGTTCTTATAAAGGAATTAGATTGTACGAGTATATTATTTTTATATTTTTTATATTATCTTACAAAGTTTACCTACAAATTCTAACTTATCCAAAACGTTTTAATCAATTAAATATTTTCTAAGATTTATAATTTTATATTTAAATAAGTCAATTTAATGGATGGATTAAGCTGGTATTTGCTGCATAAAGTTGCTTCTTATAGAGAGTTCACCGCCTTTCTCCAAGTTTAGGTGCAAGAATACTTCGAATATTCACAATCGATCAATTATAGCTTACTTAACCAAACTTTGATGGAGAGTAATAAAAGAGGGATAAATTATAATTTACTATCTATATATAAGAACAATATCAGACAACGCTATGCATGGTGCACAAAGTAATATCATAATTCAATATACTACTTATTTTATTGGTATGTACTATTTTAAATGGCTAGAGTTTCCTTTTCAAACTATAGTAAATTATTTTATTTTGTTATTTACCAACTTATATCTTACACATAATTCTTATTTTTTTAAGAAAAGATACTTTAATTCAATAATATTCACTACAATCTCATAAATAATCAAGATTCTATCTAAAATGAATCCTCTGGCTGATACAAGTTTTTATGTAAATCAGCTTTAGAGAAACAAATCTTGTGCGTTAATTCCACCGAAACCAAACCTCCTGAAAGAAATATAGGCAAGAGATAATTTTCTAATGTTATAGTTTGATAATTCACATAATATAAAAAATAAACGTAAAATATGATTATAAAAAATATCTTACCTCTGTCCACAACTAAAGGAGTAAACGGTATAATAAGTTAGTTTAAAAACATAATTGACTGAACTAAAAGCGTTTGCACAATGTGTCTGAATCGTATTCACAGTTATCGCGGAGCCGTGTTCACGTTAGAGGTGATAAGTTGCCACTAATGTCGCTATCGATCACCTGTCTGAACATGCGACCGCAGATGTTCTCTTTGTATACTCTCTACTCGCTTCGGTATAGGCTTCGCTATAGCGCTTCGCTTCGTATAGGCGTTTTATATATATATATATATATATATATGCCTTTTAGGATGACCGGATGGATATAAATAGGGAGTAATATAAAATATAAACTATATACAATAATGAAAGTACTCTTGTCTTAAAAATATATGTTGGGATACCCTTTTTATACTCGTTTGTTTTCTAGTGCTATATAAATATTTATATTTTCATACTCAGAGTTTTATAAAACAGGAAAACAAGATCACAAACACTGAAAACACCTTTACTTTTCTAATGTGTATTTGTTCTAAATTGTTCTGGATAGTGACGATTTAAATTGTGTTATTAAGAATATTGTACAATGTATTTGGACATGATAATCGGGTGTTTTACACAACTTACATCATGTTAACTGCTGACGATGGAGAATCAAATTGTTACACCATTAAAACAGTTAGAAAGTTTATTTCAAATGAACTTTAATAACAATATATTTTTTGTTTTATTTAAAGATATTTTTTATAACCGGTAATATAGGGAATTTTGTATTCTTGAACTTCTTTTACTATGTAAAACGTTAAACATTAACACTGTTTCGAACAGTTGCTGTGATTTTTGTTTCAATTTGAACTCAACATGTCTAGTTTTTTATTTATCTATTTTTAAAACTAAAATTTATTTTGGAATGAAACTTAATCCAATGCATTATTTCATTCCGGCATTAAAACAAATTGATTGTGCAGTTCTTAGAAATTTTTAGTTGGCAAGAATTAAAACAGATGAATCTTACCCATAAATGATACTATATCAGTAGTTCAAGAGAGTGGAAAAAGCGGAAGTAGGAAAGAACCAAGAAAGAGGAAGATACATCAGTCTGGGGATTTGGCGAGACTTATAACCGCGGAGAGGGAGGCTTTGTTGGACCGTCGTCGTTGGCTCCTGGCTTCTGGCTGGTGATTGTGTCCTTAGAATTGTGAGGACCAAAATATCACTTTTATACATTTCAGTTATATCAATATACTTCTAAGTACTATATAATTGATGTATTGTGGTTATAAAACAATTATTTTGGATAACTTTTTTTAAATATTGCCAAACAAAAAAGTTAAAATAAGTATGTTAAAACACTGTGTTTAAATAAGTTTACACTTACAGTTACTCCAATTAGTTGATAAAATAGTTATAATATATGTAAACTATTAAATTTGATATCTTATTTATATTTTATGTACTGAGAGTTCTTTTGACTCTTTTTATAAACAGTCCTTAAAACGATTTCTAGTATAATAAGTAATTTGTCTACCTACCGATTGTTATTCTTAAACAATTAATTGAGTAGCATGATACGTGATTATTTTATTTTCAATGGTAACTCCCTAAAAGAATTTACTTTAATAATAATGAAGAAATCATTATATTCAACAACAATTACAATTGGTTCTGCGAGGATAGTAACATTCTAAAAATGTACTTAATAAATAGTAATTACGATATTCCAAAATCAACGAACTTGCATAAAATTAAAATTGTATACTCTTAGAAGAACAAATATTTAGGAATAACAGCTAATGTCTCTGAATCGATCTTAAAGCAGCAAGAATAACTCAAAAAAGTATAATAACAGCAAGTTCTGCAAGTTAATGAAAATTAAAAAATCTAGATTTTAATGAAAAATAAAAATAAAAAAAACCAAATACGTGCAAATTGATTGACAGTAGACGGTTATATTTTCTACTTCAATCACAAGCCTAAAATCGGTCAAAGACCGAAATATCCAGACCAAACATTGTTAGAGCACCAGTGACAGCAAATACATCAACCCGTAATTGTGTGCCGCTTACAAACAACATGGTTGCTATAATTTTATATACAGATTAACTGAAAAATGTTTGGCATTACAGGCATTCTAGGATTTGTGCTAATCTGCTCCTAAAAGCACACACTAATATTTAGACAAATCAGGTATTATTTCATCTAAATTATTTTTAATTCGTCTGGTTTTTAGATTAAGGGATTACACTAATTGTTGATTAACCGTATAAACCATAGTATTTTTATAATAATCAAATTTTGTTTGTGACCCATTTTATTCTGATACCTAACGAATAAGGCCCTTTGGCAATATACTTTTGTAATATGCATATGTTTTAACCAAATGTTTAATTGACAAATTGTAATATCGTCATGCTTAAATAGTTTTATTAAATTGTGTGAATGTGTTATTGAAGTTTAAACAAATATTTTAATCAAGAGAAGTCAAGAGTAAATTTAATAAATTATGAAAGAGATGATACACATTTGTCACACAATTTAACGTGAGTGCAGTATGAGTTAAACATATTGTTAAGTGTTGTAAGACGTAATTGATTCCATCTGTTCTTAGAGTACCAACATGTGTATTGTAGAAGTAGTAGTGTATATTTGTTGGTATTAACATCAAATGTGCGGATTGTGTATATCAATTATCACTACATTTCCAAGAAACATTAGCATGTAGTTTACAGTTATCTTTAACTTGAACACCAGAAATCAAAAGTAGACTCGTCGCCGAGGCTTGGCCACTCCCCATAGACCGAGTGGTGATTGCTACTGGGACCGAACCGTCGTCTTGCAACTAAAGCACCGTCACTGATTTCTTATACAATTTTAAATAGATGATATTCACTGGTATGTATGATGAATTCAGCGTTCCAGTTCTAATCTTATTAAACTTTAAAACATCCAATAATTTATACCATACCAAATTAACAAACATTAATTAATAAACATATCGTTTACTTCTAGAAAAAGTATTAACATATTCAGGGATTTTTCAGACAACCGAACAATAAGTTGTACTATTACAACAATAAGAATCGTTCGTACACAATGGGATCATAAAAGTTAACAAAAATAAATTATGCCATAAAAATAACAAAATAATCAAACGTATTTAATATGAAGTGTCTTTTAAATAATATTCTGTTAGACATATCAGTGAATATAAAACTGCTGATTTTAAAATGGGTCTTATAATAGCAGTGGTAAATCTGGGTACCAAATTTTAATATAATTTTAATAACAAAATATAGTACAATTGTATTTCAGTATGATTCCCCTAAGAGATAATCATAAAATAATAACCAAGCTGAAATTTGAGGTAGCCATTTTGTTTGAAAAGAAGAAAGGGATGTAATTAGAGACGTTTAGAAACTGATTAAATATATAGTACATTTGATTTCCCAGTATCATAATTCGCATGTTAGTTACCGAATATATATTACTAAAAAACTGATATTGTTTTTTCTTTGTAAAAGGTTTACTCTGGGAAATGAATTCCCCAGTCTATTACACTATTTCGTTAAGTTGTCTTGGGAAATTACACTTTAGTTTTTGTTTCCTCGTGGGATTTAGTTACACGATAACTTCGGTATGAAAATATCCTGGAGAAACTGGTGGGCTGGATACCCGTAATACTGTTATTCAACATCGGTTAACTAGCACAAATTAGTCTAACTTGTTTTGATTATTATTTAAGTAGTTTAACATGTTGTTTCTCGTAGAAGTCAAACCTTTACGATAACACTGTCTGTTTGTTACCAATTTTTGACTTGAAACTAATTTATTATTACCAATATGGTAACCAATTATTAAAAGATATCAGAAAACAAACACATTCTTTCTTCTATCTAACCCTATAGTAATCGGTAGACTCACAAATAACTGGGGGCTTATTACTAAGTACCATATACTTGATTCGCAGGAAATCTTTACAACTTCTTATTTTATCCCGTCCAATATGACTACTTATCGTGGGTTTTTAAAGAAGGACTTGTTTATTCCACCAGGAGTTTAGGTAGCACGATTTTTCCCAATTCAATTTCTAAACTGATAATTGCTAACATAAGCTACGGGGCAAATTTAGCAGAAAATACTATAAAAAGAGGTTTATTAAAATTAGTGTCCATAGGAATGGCATTAAAGAAAACATACTGTGTTTACCAATAATTATAATTATTTGTTTCCAATCACCTGACGTAGAATAATGATTTAAGATACCAATAATAAGTAGTTATTCTAAACTATTTTTAATAGTTATCATTACGTATTATTTAAATTAAAAATTAAAAATTAAATTACTTAAATTAAAAATACAAATACCCCAGTCGCAAAAGACCTGCATACTGAGCGAATTTCCAACACTACTTACGCCTTACTTAGGCCTAGCAGCTTTTGTTAGTGGTTCAAGTTGTTAGTTTTTGATAGATTGCGTAGTAGTGTTGAATAGTAATTCAATTTTACCAAACTATCTCTCATAAAACTACAATTTATTTTTCCCACAATTTAGTCAAATATAATTTAACAATCACATCACTCACGGAGTAGAAACTTTTGATTTTGTTGTTCCGACTTTGGTACAAGACTGCGACCCTGCAACACACCATCGTGACCTCTTTACTCGTCTTATTGTGGTCAGGGCTTCTGTTCCAGAACAACCACAAACCGTTGTGTTAGAATAGTTATAATAATAACATATATTTAGTTTGTAAAAGTTTGAGAGTTTCGATTAATTAATTTAATTTGTGATGGTTCGAACTAAAATAAAGTAAATAAACGGTATCAGGAAACAGACACATACTTTCTCCCTTTTAGCCAAACTTTAATGACAAAAATATTTGTTATTTACTAAATATAGAATATGAAGTATAGATAAATGTACAGAAAATTGTCTAAAATAGTTGTTTTCAGAAATATCCACCCAAATTGCTTTTTTGGAGGCACTATAGAGTCCGTTGCTACACACAGTAGTTTTGAGAGGGAAATGCCCCCTTGCCCCCCCCCAGGGTTAAATAGCAACACATTTCGAACATCATCTGTTGGTCAATGCTAACTTGACCTGCATATAAAATGAAATTGATCAGTAAATAAGAGAGAAATCGTTATTTTTGTATTCCCCATAAGAATAACATTGGACAACGTTCTGTGTTTACCGCTAAATGAAAATTTCAATTTTCTCCGCAACTAGCAATCGTAGAATAGTAATTTAAAATACTAATTTATTTAGTTTTTTGAGCCCTTTTCAATAGTGAATAGTAATATTTTTTAACATTTATGATTTTTTATGAAAAATCCAAAAAACTGAATTTTTGATGTTTTAAGTCCTGTAATTTCTGAACCCGCATTTTTCCAGAAATGCGGGTGGTGTCATTTTGTTGGAAACCTAAAGTTCTACAAACCACGAAAGTTTAATCAAAATCGTTAGAGCCGTTTTTGAGAAATTTGGATTTTTCATGTTTTTTGGCGGTTTTTGGGGGATAATTACCCTTAAAAATCAAAAATTCAAAAAAATGAAAAAAACGCCTGGAGATATCGTGGATTAGTACCTACATACCAAATTTCATAAAAATCGGCCCATAGGTTAGGGCTCTAGCTCTGTACACATCCACACAGACACACACACACACACACACACACACACACACACACACACACACACACACACACACACACACACACACACACACACACACACACACACACACACACACACACGGACACACACACACACACACACACACACACACACACAGACAGACATCACGTAAAAACCACTTTTTTGGGTTCAGGGAGCACCAAAACGAATATTTCCACTAACAACTCAAATTCGAAAATTTTTACGAAAACAATACTTTCTCCATATACTATGTATAGGGGGAGAAAGTAAAAAGTGGGGTCTCCAAGAACATTCATCTTTTCTTATTAAGTGATTATTTATTCAAGTATTTCATTAGACCCTTGCTACTTTGAACCGTCTTATTCTTGCAAGATATTTTAAGTTGATCAAAGAAATTCTTCTCTTATATAAACTTGACCTCTTTCAGTAGAAGTGCGAGGAAATAAATGTTTTATATTGACCTTGATGTACTGCTTCGCTTGAAACAGTCTACCTTTGCTCAAAAAACCTTTAGAACTGCAATGGTAAAAAATGGTTTATAAATATTATCTAACTGTTACATACCCATTAGGATTTCCCCAACAGACCTCAACTGTTAAATGTCAATAATATGCCCGGATGAGATTTTCTAATTTGGTAAAATATGAGATACTACTCATCAAACTACTCATCAAACTGTCGCAATAATTATTAAAAACAACATACCCTTGACTATTCGCCTAGCGGTATGGACAGAATAGATAGTGTAGACATTTGAAAAATATTATATTCAAAGGCATATGTGTTATTAAAAGGCTAGAGGCCAAACTTAAAGAAACAGTATGATGAATTACATATTGTATAATACAAGTTACAAGGTACAACTTGTTTTTTAAGTCTCTGGAAGACACAAGCCGGTAAAACTGTATCATGTCTTTTGTGTGCGATGTTCGAGGGTCTTCTACAACAATTTAAACTCATTTAAGTCCTTTAGGTAGTCCTTTACTCTTAATTAGAGTAATTAAGAGAGTCAAAATAAAAAAATACCTCATACAAAAAATAAAGAGTTTAAGAACAATGTAATCCTATTACAGCTATTATTTATCCATCGAATTAATAGTTAGTTAACCAAACCCGACTTCCCATATAGATCATGAGACGTAATAAATCACACGTCACTTCCACAATAGCCTATTCACATTATGTATGAAGTGGGGATGAATAGAGTAAGGTGTAGACCTGTGTAACGCATAAACCATTACTCCGTGTCATTGACGTGGATGAAGAGAGAAGAAACTTCATCCAGCCTTTGTTCATAAATCTTGAAGGAAGACTTGCTGTCAGGTGCCAATGTCGATAAATATCGCGTTCTAATTGGTGGTTATATCCGGATACTCAGTAGGTTCAAAGCAACTATGTTTTCTGTATTACCAAAAACAAGATCTTGTTTTGTTAAAATAAAAACACTGTTTAGTAGACCGGATTAAATTTGCAAAAGAATAATTTATGATCTAATAAATTTATTTAGCACAGATTGAAAAATACGGTCATCTAATGTAATTGTAAGAAAAATAGGTACTTTGGTATTATACGGATGCCAACCTTATACAGCGCGCTGCGGCAGTTATGTTAGGATGGGTTATCATAAAAATGATTGTAGGACTTTCCTTGTTTCGTTACAAATCGAATGATACCTGATGAGTCATACTTCCGGCCGCCAAACCCCCTCCAAATAAGCCAAGGTCAGGTCGTTGACCGGAGTGCGCGCGTCACCTGTCACCGCCTGTATCTGGGTCAGTGTCATGAGTGATTTATTGCCGTGCACTACATTACATTTGTTTTCATAATGAGTGACGTTCTTTTGGTGTGGGATTTACCTCGAAATGAAGAGGAAACCGTACGTATTTTTATGATAACCCATCCTAACATAACTGCCGCAGCGCACTGTATATTTTGCGGAGTACATGTGGCGATCGGGTGTGGCTGCTAGCGGCGGCGACGCATTCAACACGATCCTAGCGGACATCGCTGCCTTTTGGGAGGTACAACACAAAGACCGCTCATCAGAATAATGTAAAATTTTTACAGTAAGTCAATAAAAGTACGTTTTTTTGAATTATGTAGTTATCCTTTGTATCCGGTAAAAATTAACCTACAAATATAGTGGCATCCGTATAATACCAAAGTACCGAAAAGGATCTAAAAAAACTTGATTACGCTTAAACAGAATGTTTTTCAAAGAGGTGCCAAGCAGAAATTTACCTTAATTAGACTTCAAAGAGGTTGCCGCTGCGCCGGGTGAGAAATTCCGTCACAACTACGGAAACGTTGGTTCCCTTACAATTAGACCTCTAAACAAGATTGTCGTACACAAATGATTTAATGCTGTTTATATTATATAACAGAGGTTCAATGTTGAACAAATCCTGAAAATATTCTTAGATCGAGTATGCAGTTAGTATACAAAAATAAAACTATTCAAACAGTATCTGGTTTATGACAGTATAGTTTATTGACGCAAAGTGGTTTCATAGTAACCTAAAAAAAACCTAAAATTCCATGGATGAAACTATAGTTATACGTCAGTCATTTCAGAAAAAAGAGTAAATTTGACAGTTCAATAACATTTTAAATTTTCATTTTCTCAGGGATTTGACAATACAAACGTCAGATAATATGTGACTCTTAAGTTATTAATTTTAATGAAGAAGGTTGGAGCCAAATGAATGCAGACTAATTTTAAAAGCAATTTTAAACTATCTACTATACAAAAATGTATTAATGAGTGTGATTTCCATCAGACGCAGCGTCGAGATAATGCAAAGCAAGTACGTGACGTGAAAACGCAATCGAGAGTTTTGTGGATTTGGGTCACAGAGTAATGGAGCTCCTGCGATCCTTAACTAGAATTTAAGATTAAGAGGTGGTGAATTATTAAAAATAAATTAGATGAATAGTTGAAAAAGTTTGTAGGCTTTGAGTTGTTTTAAAAGAAATCAATGGCTTTTCTAGGATCGTGCAATATTTACTATAATAGTACCAGTTGCAATAGAACAAAATCGTAAGACCAAATCTGCAATACAGTAATGTACAAGGAATGCCCTTTATAGCTAATAAATTGACCATAATGACTGGTAAAGTTGGCAAGCTAAAACAAATTAGTTGTAATTTCCTAGCTTGTTGCACGGTAAAATATCACAAGGATGTTAATGTGAATTAACTTAAGATGGTTTATTATTTTGTGATGGTTGATGATAGATGCACATTTTGAGATTCCAAAATACTTGAAGTCGTTTACTTGAATCAGTGCTAAATTAAAAACAAACTAGCAGTAGTATAGTCTTCCCCCCACAGAGAGGATGCGTGGAAATTAATGATAATTTTAAAATTTTCTGAAGCACTATGACTGCAAAAATTGAAAATTCAGCAAAACGCAATATTTATTTTGAGGAACACATGTTCCGTTTTTGCGTAAAATTAAATGACGATTACGTAAACACTACTTATTATTTATTATCAATTCATTAGTGAATTTCCTTTGGAAAGTGAACTATTAGCATGACCCGCACGGTGAAACTTAAGCCCGGGACCACTATAGAAGTTCCTAACGTGACCCCCTGAACACGTTTTGGGGGGTCGTTCAAAATTTGATATATATATGTGTGTTTGCACTCTAGCGGTCGCATTTTTTGTCCGATTTACTTCAAATTTGGTAGGGACGTTCCTTTCTGTAATAGGTTGGACAAGTTCTTTGGGCAAAACAATCGGAAAACTCTAAACACCTTTTTTTGGGATTAATCTTTCAAATTTTGAGTTTTTGGGCCCAAAAAGGGTCAGAAAAGCCCCGTATGTAAAATCCATGCATGTAAAAAGATGGGAATTGGAGAGGCGAAAGTTTTAAGCCCTCTCTCGTCATTCTAGCATAAATATTTACCGAGTTATTAAAGAAAATGTGTATCGATCAAACACAGTACGTTGTCTTATGGGGATTTTACATTAGAAGAGCCTGTTATTCATTTTTTGGTGTACTTTTATCATCCCCTACCACTTCACGCCTACTTTAAAGCCTGACTGGACCTTCTCCTAACCTTATAATGCGCAAAATTGTATTCCCAGCATTGCAGGTAAATAGAACCAGGAGCATCAGAACAGCCAAAAAATCAATGTTTTCAGATTTGAATAAAAGTTGGAATAAATGTATTTTTTAAACCGATTTTGAGTTTTTGTAGTTTTTTATGTGGAAATTCACTTCCCTCACGTCAGCGTGCTGCGTGCGAACTCGTTATTATTTGTTGTGAGTTGAGTACGAGGAAACGACTAAAGAAAGTTGAAGATACAGATAACGTATTTAATGTACATGTGTGTACCAAACTCTCATTTACTAATGATCCCACTGACTTATGAAATTATCAAAACCCTTAACTAAAACAGGTTGTAAACAGAAAAATATTAACATTTAAAAAACATATTATTATTACATACATGATTTTGGTTACTACTGAGCAAAATAACAAAAATTGGTAGCTTAACAGAATATTATTCAACCTAATGTTATTGAAAACATGATTTTCGAATTTAAGAAAGAAAAATAATTTTACTATAACTCTGCCTAAAGAGTTTCTTTACGATCAAAAACCACTCGTAAAATAGTTGTTTTCTGTATCGCGAGCAAAAAAGTATTTTTGGTATTCGGTTTTATAACCCAAGTCTCGTGAATTCAGCCAAAATGGATGAAAGTAATTTTTGTTATGTCTCCAAACTGCAGTTGTAGGAAATTTGTGTATGTAATTTGAGTGTAACGTGGCTTTGTCCTACCGGAAAGTTACACAGTTTTCTCTTAAGCTACAAAGACCTACTTTACGCTCCTAATACATAAATAACTCTTTCATCACACTCATTCAAAATCAGTTTTGTTCATTATATGCATTAAGATGCTAACCTCTTTTATTCCTTGGGTGAAAAAGTATTGATTTAAATATCGTTTTAGTCCTAGGACAAAAAACAAAAACATCATATGATGACACTTTTTGGTCGAGGTCATTAGCTCTTAAATATGGATTGTTTAACTTGTAAACAATGAAAACTTATGTAACAGCTGTTTGTTTAGAGTAGCCAGATCATGTTGCAAGCAAACCTTTGAAGTTAGTCGTAGACAAGTAAACAGATTAGTTTACGTAGTATTGTTATCTTAATATTGATTGCTCACAAATATAGTTGGCAACAAAGATAGTTAATCACTAGGACCAAAAGTAGCTTATACCTAGGCTTATACTATTAAGAGGAAATACTCTATTATAGCTTTTTCAAAAAACACTAGTTCAGAAGTACATATTGATTATGTGCAATTAAAATATTTATAATTGATTATAATCTTCTTAAATAAAACAACCTTTGATATTTTAATAAATGAAACTATTAAATATTACTACCTAGACTTTTCGAACAAAGACTCTGTAATAATAGTGTAATTTTTATAACGTTAGGCATCCAACATGAAATTTATTTTTATGGCCGCCAAAATATGTTTTCATTTTGAAACAGCCAAATTTAAAGAAACAAAGTTTCATACACTACAGATTTTTCATTCATGTATGCCAAATAAACAGAATCTATACAATCAATTACGGAACTGCATTAAAAGTATATCTATTTTAAAAGTGATCCATTACTTGCAGATTTAATCCGTTATTAGCTAAGCACAGTTGATGAGAATATAATGGTTTAAAAGATTAATGATTATTGATTAAAGATTATTGTAACCGACAAAGATTATTGTTATTCCGTAAAATAGTTTTTTATAACATTTTAAATGATTCGCTAGGTGAACGTAATATCAATATTTCATATATGATTCTATAGCTACCTTTTTTTGATTACGCAAAATAAACCTTGGATAGTTCTCGTTTGAAGTAAGATTAAGTTAAAAATAAAACCTTTATTCAAAGAATTAAATGTCCTCAAAGCTCATAATTAGTCGCCTTGAGCCACACTCAAAACTAGAGCTTCTTTTGGTTGGACTTTGGAATAAAAATAGTGTGGAAGGCGTTTCTCTTTATAAAAAGGTGCCGTTTTTTTTTACCACAACATTCATGGTTTACACATAAAGAAATTAACATATCTGTCACAGGAGAAACTAGTCAGTCCTTAAACAATGTATTAGTGTAAACCATAATTATTAGGCTCATGCAACCATAATTACCATAATTACCATAACCATAATTATTTACTCATGCAATTGAGTTATATTATTTATGAGACTTAAAATAGTGTAAGTAACGTAAGACCAAATTCGGAATGTTAACTTGTGCTTTTCTGACCTTAGGATGTAGAAATCAGTAAAGAGACCTCAGGGACAGTTCATATTTTACTGTCAGTAAAATTGCTAGTGTAAATTCTGTCCTAGAATGTTGTGAATTTGAGTATCCTCCTAAATAAACTGATAGGGTGAATTCGCCGCAGCTTTAACAATTGTACACTTATAAGTCATTAATATTTTTTTTAATATTTTCCATGTTTTAAAAAAATTAGTAATTTTTAGTAGTAATTTCCGCCTTCGAGGACAAAGTTGTATTAGTTTACAGCTTATTGGGTAATTACTGTACTGCAAGACAATTTATGTTTCGAAGAATTTCTTAGAGTGAGAAACATGTGTTCAGCACTTGTACTTGCCATCCTCTAGCCTATTAAAATATAAATGTTATTGCAATTATAGCAATATAGAAATAATGTATAACTAGCTAATATGTTTGTTTATGTTTTAATTTATATGGATATATGGTTTAAAAAATGAAATATCATTATTGAATTATGTTAACAAAACAAATTTTGAATGTTTCATGACATGTGAACAGTTATTAACGCTTATCCAAAATCTAGATAATAACTTTAAATCAAAAATAATTTTAGTAATTTTAGCGGTAGACTTACTATATGATTATATACTAGTATTACTAAACCTGAACCACTACATTTCATGTTATATTGATTTTCCAATTTAAAATAAGTTTTTCAACAGGGTATAATCAATACTATAATTCACATTTGTCTGTGGCTCCGTGGGTCCGACCGTCCGCTTCGTGCGTCCGTCCGTCCGCGGCTGTTTCTCGAGCTGTAATGGCTCCCAAGCTACGAAAAGATATTTTTTAGGGGTAATCGAGGTCGGGGAAGCTGCACGTTTCGTTTGTTTTTCTTGAAAAGCAACCTTATTTGAGTTTCGTTAGCTTAAAATGTTGTTTTTAGGCCGTTTTATCATATATCAGCGGAGCCGGGAGTATTCAGCTGTGTATTTCTATTTCTACAAGCTTTGTTCCTGAGACTGCTGATTATTTCCTGTGGTCCCGATTGCGGCCGCTAATCTAGTAAACTTATAAACCTAAGATGAATGTTAAGAAAGTTATTTTATTGTATAAATTGTTATCCTATCAATGACACTTTGCCTAACTCAAACTAACCGTTTCTCTGTCATATTCTGCGAATTTAAAACAATATAAGTTTTTACGAAAACATAAAGAAATGCTTTCAAGAGATACTATTTTAAGCTGTTTAATTTAAGATCAAATAAGGATACTAAAAGAGATATTGAATTTGGCTTAACAATCGCAGTCACAGTAGTAACACAGATATAATCTTAACTGCCACTTTTATAGCGGAGGAGGCAGATGCTGCTTTTATGCGGGAAGTCGTCGTGATTGTTGAGAGTGATTTAATTTTAGTTAAAGGCAAACGTTGAATTTGTTTATTGTATACAAATGCGAAATTACAAGCTTTGAATAGATTGTTTAATTGAGTGAAATATAACAAGTATCTCACAATTTTTTCCACTGTAAAAAAGCTCATAACATTTCCAATAACCGGGAAAACAGTAATTTTACGAGTTGAACTAATTGTATTCAAAAAGAAAGTATATTATGTTTTTATAAAAAAGGCAATAACATAAAATTGTAAAACTTATTTATTGGCGTTATAAATAGAAATATTAATGTACATGTTGTTTATTATCAATACTCTTTTCTTGAATAATTTCATGTCTTATATATTTTAAGTTATTATGGGGGAAAAAAATTAATTTCTTTTTACCTTGTTTTAACAATTGCAATCTATTTAATTGTTTTATTTTGAGCAATTTCTTCCAAGAAAGTAAACCACTTTTTTATGACATTAGACAGGCCAAGAAATATCTGGTTTTCTTGCTAGCACAAAAGATTGTGTGCTTATAATTGCTATTACCTCAACTTTACAGTGGCGGTTGTTAAAGCGTCTTCTTATTTTACAATGACTCATTTTATTTAGGTTGTGCCTAATATGTAAATAGTTTTAAATAGTGGCTATGAAAAAATACAATCTCGAATCTTACTGTCTCAAAAAATAAAACTAAAATAATCATATAAATCTAGTTTGGTTAAAGTTTAATCAATGGCTTGAAACTCTGTACGTAAATTCGATTGAGTGTGTTTTCTGTTGTATATTCCACCAAAACCATAGTTAATTTATAATAAGTTATTAGCTACCTGTATAATCGTGTCTTCGGTTTTTTTTATAAGTTAGTGATTATATATTGTATCTTATGTGAATATTGTGATGAAGAGACTGTTATATAGAGTCAGGCTACTGGCTATGAGGGGGCTTTTTGTAATATTTACTGATGTTAATACCTTAGTCAATATAAAAACTATAAATTTTACACTTATGAACCCCATTGGAACTGACCAACGTAGGCACAGAGATCTAATTGGCAATGGGTTTAAATAGCTTAGATATTCTGACAATGCCGAAAGATAGCAAGAAAATAACTACAATCAGTTTCTGCTTTCCTGATAAAACCAAACCCAACCTTCCCCTTTATCGTGACAGTCGTACAGATGGCAATTTTGTAGTCGTAGTTTACAACACCGCTGATCTGTAAAACTTTAAACATTAATAAAATAACAAAGATAACAAATTTTATGCAACATTACTATTACTAATATTTGAACAATATTTGGTTGTAACATTACAATGTACATGGTAATGAAACAGGTGATAAATGAGGTTTGAACGTAACCCCTACCGTACCTACAGCCCTGGAGTTCGTTTACAGTGATAAGTTACAGCAAATGGTTCTATCGATCAGGTGTGGGAATATACGACCAGACTATGTTTCTCTTTTGCATTTTATTTATCTGCTACTACAGCAAATCCTAACTAAACTTTAAGATATTCACCTACTTGTAAATAGGTGATATATTTTACGATTCATAAAACATACCGTTAAAAATATAAGGTGCTAAGTTTTAATAAAGCCGTTTCAATGTTTTAATGAGGGCAAGTTTATATTCAATGTTTAGGGTTTGCTAGTTTTTTAGATTCTTAAAAAATCCCATCAAATCTTTTGAGCTGACTTAATGTATTATATTTTTTAGATAACGTTACACTACTAAACTGTATATTTTAATCAAATACGAACACTTGAAAGAGTACCTTAGTGAAAATTTAAAAGCTAAGATCAAGTTTGATCATGGAACTCAAAATGTCTGAAGCGACCATTATACACTTATAGAAATATCGTTAGGAAGCATTGACACCATATTCCCAGACTACAGCTCGTTAAGCTTCGGCTACTTTGAACAGTTATAACAATCTAAATTGTGGGAAATCAGTAAAATATCCTATTCCAATACTGTTTTGAAGCTTTTTAAAAGCTTGCCAAATTGTAGATCACTCTTCGTGTACAGCACTAGTATTCACAGTTTTAAACATATAATGCAATGCAAGGATATCTCTCAACAAGGGTGGTTTTATACCTGTCATTATGCTTCCACCAGGTTCTTAGATTCCAGTTTATCAAAGCTTATCAATTGATGAGCTTACGGTATAAGCTTATGTACTTAGGGCCCGCATAAGGACAATTAACTGCGGGCCATAGTTTGAAAAGAAGATCTTTGAGTTATTTTTTGACGTGTATAGTTTATGCCAAACTATGGAAAAAAGGTTGACAACATTACCCCAGTCTTTGTTTTGCACTTCTGCGACTAAGTGACTACTAGTTGGTGTCATAACACCTCTAGGATTCCAGGACTTCTAGTTTTTTTTAAATACGGGTACAGGCATCAACGTGGCGTTTTTCAGAACGTGGTGTCCCAAAAGTCCCACCCCCCTAGCTATTTTTTAAACGGCTCCAGATAACGGACAGGATTAAGATACAGACTTCTAACCTTCGCCATTCTTCTTATTTTACGGAGACGTTTAAAATGAAGTGTCACTCGAAGGGGGTTCACTTTTAACAATTTTGAGTTGCCCCCCAAAAACCTAATTTTGGGGGAGGGGATTAAAATTTTACATACATTAAAACTTTCCGTTTTGATACTTAAGACTTCCTGAAAAAATAATCTCATTATCTGGGGCTGTTTAAAAATAGCTGGGGGGTGCGACTTTAGGGACATACGGTATTATAATAACAATGGCTTCACTAGAGGTCCCTGATATCGTGTAGAGTGGGGGTAAGTCGGACACAATCTTTCGAACTTTATCTAAGCTAATGATATTGTTCTCCCGTTGAAAAAAAGTATCCACAAGTTAAAACTTCAATTTTAGACCTTTCATAACATTTAGAATGCTGGTGTGATTGTAACAATGATAATTGTAAAACAACCACTCTTGATAAATCCAAACATATTGGTCAATTGAATGTTATTGTTTATTTCTATACATTTTTACAACTTTACCTTAACATTACAACTGTTAAGTTTATTTTACTCCTTGCCCAAAAACAGTATATGATGAATAAACATGTTATGCAAGTTTGTATATATCAGTTCTGTATTTTTGTTTTCCTAAGATTTTTAAAACAGTTAGAGGGAAGAATGCGATGAAAACCTTGATTTCCAAACAAAGTTTAATAAATATTGTTCGACTACCCAAGGAGAAGAAACTTTGAAAATTGTTCTCAAACGTGAAATCTGTATATTGAAGCCCTATAACATAAGCCTGTTCTTTCTCCTCTATAATATTCTTTTTAAATTTAATGGTAACGATACTAAATATATTTATTTCACAAACTAGTTACCATCAATTAATAACTAAAGTTGATTAAAACATATTAAGTGTTGTTAAACACTCTATATATTATTAATCACCATTTGTTTCCAAAATATTATTTTATTTAATATTTTCTTTTAAATTTGTATTAGTTTAAAAATATATTTATCTGTGCAGAATGTCACCTTAGGTGTTCAGACTACTCTAAAATCATCTAATAAATTTAATTTTCTCTACCATATTCATTCGCCCACCAGAAATAGCTGCAACGTCGTTTGAATACAAACACTCAAAACTAGTATGAACCAGTCAAATTGGCTTGTTTGCAGTAAATTATTTTTAAAAATATTGTTAAAGCATTTGACTATTATTAGTTAAACCTTAAAATAGTTATAAAACTGTCAAGAAATAATATATACAAACTAAATGTCGTAGAAACCTTTGTAAGATTGGTGAAGTTGTAGATCATCGTTAATTTAATGTATTCAAAGTAAACTAAAATGTTTATTGTGTACTTAGGCCAATAATTACTGATCAAAAATTGTCTATGATAAAATTATTTATTAAATTTAGCCACATAAAAGTCCAATTCTTTCACTCTCCGTGCAATCAATCCACACATCTCCTCTGATTGAGGAATGATTTATTCAGGACTCGTGGTTGGTCAGCTTTAAAGTTTCACAAGATACGTTGTCTGACCGAAGAGTAAAGTTACAATATTTACTTCGTCTCTACCTAAACTTAATCAGTATTTCATTATTCATTTGGAACAAGACTTTTCCTTTAGGAGGAAATTTCAGGTCGATTCGTGCTATTGAAACTTTAACTTGTTAAACCTTTCTTGGAAAAAGAGAGAGGAGTTTTATTTGTCGTATGTATTTAAGTTGAGGGAGGTCTTTACTGTACAGGTGCCACAGCGACCAATTAAATATTAGTTTTATAGGTATAAAAAAGCCAGATGGATCCATTTTTCTCAGGACCACCGGTCCACGGCATTATCACATAACTAGTGGCATTGAATATACTGTTTAGTTATACTCGATTCAAGTAGCCATTGGTAATTTACCTCGGTTCTGTGTGCCATAACTACTACGCCAAGCCGCATTTGTCAGAGGAATAGAATCAATAATTTTTGGCCCGGGAGAATAATGTGAAAACAAAAGGTTTACCTGAGGTATTTTTACTGAAAACCTTTTTGTAAAACGGATGTGAAGTCAGTAATGCTATTTGTCCTATTAGGTTTTTTATTTCATGTAGAGTGTAATTTCAAGTTTATTTTTCATTACAAGTTTGGTCTTAGTATTCCCACATGGATATAGTTGAAGTAAAATCCACTCGTCTCCTATATATACACATTTTACGTGATTATTTTGAAAACATGCTAAATGTGGACTTACAAACGTTATTTTCTCCAATAAAAGTCGTTTTCTGATCATAACAATTAATTTTCAAGTAGTTTTAGATTTCTCAGAAAACTGTTTTCTCAGAAAACTTTGCATTGGCTAGGTAATTCTTCCCTGGGCATTTTTAAAACACGAAACTTTAGTTCTGACCATGGCTAGAGCTAAACAAATGTACAGTAATTTTATAAGTAGGCTGCACGTCATATATTTCTAAAATACATAACTCATTATCTGATAAACAACTTTAAATAAATTATAATATCATGAACTCTTTACGTTGAGATTAGTAACATAATGCAGGCCTTACCTTCCGAGATTATTTATCTGTTGTGAACTTTTTGAGTTGTGTTTAAAATGGGTTTGAAACTAGTTTTAGTTTAGCTAATATATGTTTACCAGTCATCATAACGCCATTTACAAATCAGTAAAAATAACTATTTGCGAGTTCGAAATACCTTAAAACTATTTGGACACGGTACAAAAAAATGGTTTGATAAAATAAGTGAACAACCCTTTTCTTATACTTTGATAATACTACCTAAAATGTTCATACTTTATAGAAACTTGTATACCTCTTACGACATACAAATGCTGAGTAAAGCTTACACAATTTTGTTTGCTTTCCTATTAATATAAAATCTTTTATATTAGTTTTTTAATTGTTTGGCTGAATTTACTCTTTTTTAGTCACCAGAAAAACTACCAATTTTTAAACTATTTTGAAAGAGATTAAAGCTAGTTGATAATAAATTGTTAACTAATTTAATAATACAAATATTTAACCTTTGATACAATTTTAACGCCTATTTTCTAACATTTATAAACGCAAAGTATACAAAAAACTTTAAAATATCTGTTAACAATGTTTAATTACTTTTTCAATGATTTGAAAATTGTTTAAAATAAAAACAATTGAATAAAATAAATTACAAGCCACGGGCTACAATTATTTTGAAGAAACTATTGATAAAATAAGTTGAAATTGGTTTTTGTATTTTGTATTTTAAAAATAGTAGACGAAATATTTATTTATTTACCAACGACAGTGTCATTTTAACAATAGTACATATAAAGTTTATACAATTTTATATATTTAGTAACTGCAATGAGTACAATATTTCAATAACAATAAATAGAAAATTTCCAATAATGATACAACAAAACAATTCCATTATAAATACAAATACAATAATAATTATACAACATACAACACGCTTACTGTACTTTTGGGGGGAGGACATGTCTTCAATGAAGAAGAAAAAGTGACATTAAATTCCTACGGAAAATTGTTAGGCTATCATGAATAAAGTCTATAGCATCTGAATTTCCCAGCTGTTGGAGTAACATGGGTGCATTCTTCAAGTAATTAGTTTTGTGCCACCGATGGAAGAAGAGCTCTCTGGACCGTCCCGGTTGGAATTCTGAATTCAACCATGGATAAAAGCACTGAGCAGTCGATCTGACCTGGGAGAAGTTTATACAGAAATGCAAGGTCAGACACTTTTCTTCTCGTAACAAGTGCATGCAGCTCAAGGGATTCTTGAATGAGATCGACAGAAACTTCCATCTCATTTAGTGCCATCTTAAACCTCAACAG
This sequence comes from Allygus modestus, assembly GCA_963675035.1. Classification (NCBI taxonomy): domain Eukaryota; kingdom Metazoa; phylum Arthropoda; class Insecta; order Hemiptera; family Cicadellidae; genus Allygus; species Allygus modestus. The sequence continues at coordinate 19,878,545 of OY776114.1, forward strand.
GCGTGCAAAACGAATCTGTATTCGTTGAAGTCGATGCTGCTGATACAACTGGTGAGGTGACCATATAACTGAGGCGTATTCAATCAGCTGTCTTACAAGTGATTTATAAAGATATACCAAAGTACTTGCAGATAGTACTTGGATCTCAAAGTTGTGGCAACAGACCCATGACTCTTGAAGCCCTTGTACAAGAATACATGACATGATCCTCAAATGTAAGAAAGGATATTGAAAGTGACGAAGAACTCAAAAACTTGTAAGTACATCCAAGGGGTTTGTTTAACTCGATAAAACATAAACATCTTTGCTATTCAATAATAAATATGACATTATTAAAAGAAATCGAAATTGAAACCTCAATTGAGATATCACCACTTCATACAAAACATTGAGTGATAGTAAGTCAAACTTTACCTTAAAACGACCACTGAACAAACAAGCCTGCAATATTACTTATGTGAATAGAATTTGCAAAGGGGGTTGGATTTTGGGATAGGGAAAAACTGACGAAACAATTTGTCAACCAACTTGTTAAAAACTGGTTTGGAAAGTTTTCCTTAAACGTCGTGCTCTCAAAAATTCTCTGGTGTTTAAAAACTAATCAACACGAAGTTAAAAATATATATATATATATATATCTGTATAAACTATTTTAGATTGGAAAATTACATTCATAGTTGTCAAGAGGTTAAGAGATTAAGTTTATTTCGCTTTACCTTTTAGACATCTCATATTTCTTTTGAATTATGTATTATGTATTATAAGTATGTTATCTCGAATTTAGAGAATTTTAGTGTGTTATTTAGTAGATGCACTTTTCATGTATGCCATACATCACGTTGATATAGTTATAGTTACGTATAACTAATCGTCTATTTAAAAAACGAAAAATCAGCCTTTGTGCTAACAACGTTAATAAAGTCTGGTTTCATGAGTTCGATACAATATTAAATACTATCGAAACATATTACCAAAATCCCTCAACAAATATCAAAACTCATAAAAAAATTTAAAAAATAATCAGAATCCCCCTCCCGTTTACGCAACACCAAAAGTGAAATTTAGCGATTTTAGTTGTATATGATTAAGTAATACTAAACAACAAGTTGGTGAAGTTTCACGTAGGCCTATTTATATTTTTGTATTTTACAAGTACAACATAGTTAAGAGAACTCGGTGATTACAACATTTCTGCTTCATCCGATTGAGGTTTTTATTATTCAATGGGGAGAAAATTGCTTTCCGCTGTAGTAATTCAACTGGAAAACATTGCCAAATTGAATATGAAACATTTGTTAACCTATCGGAATGGATGCAAGATACTTGGTAAATTACTATACTTTACTAAGGCAAAACATTACTAGATTAATCATAAAATAACATGAGAGTTATATATGTCTAAATGGTTTTTATTACATTAACATTCCTCACACAGAGTAAAGTTTACTGGCATTTGTTTTTTACGTCTTTTTGATGGTCGGTGTGAATTTATTTCTAAAATTAACACTATTTTTTGTTAAATTTTATATTCTAATTTCTTTATGTATTTGGAAATTTATCACTGGTTTCACCTATTCTTACCTTTATTATTATGATTGTATATACTAATAGAAATCATTTAAAGTAACCGGTTACTCATTAACCTTATTGAAAACTATCATACAAATTCTTGAACTTCCAACTCTATATTCCAGTTTCAGTAACTTTATAAATGAAACAGGCAACACTAACAACCAGGACGGTTCTAGGAATAAATAAATAACATCAACATTGTATAATATAACCTTATGGATACGTTTTTGTTTAGATGTTTAATCATAGTTTATATTCACTTATAATATTTGAATATATTTGAATAAACATAATATTGTTGTAAGTGTATAAAAAAATTTATTATAAATAGAATATATATAATATAGTAGTTGATTATAATATAATCGAGAAATATAATAGTGTATAGTCACTTACATTGTTATCAAGGTACACGTATACTGTTGTAGTCTTCATCTTACTTTATTTAAACTTAATCAAACAACTTCTTCAGAAAACTATATTAACTGAAAGTACTACAATAAAGAATGGACCTGTATATGATCTGAGGAGAAGAAAATCTTCTGTGGAATGAGATTGTCTTGACCTGTCAGAGGAAAGTCAAAAATATTGTTTTCATTTTGGCTCTTTCATGCCAACCAAAACAAGGATTTCCCCTCCTCCATTCCAAAAAACCTTGTATGTGAAATATAAATTTATTAGACTTGAAACTGTAATGAAGTAAGAACAGATAATGCAAATAAAAACACATTGACCACCTAGAATAATTTAAAGTTTACTAATACCATTATTTCTTACGTTTTCCAGTTCATCACAGAATTTTGCTAGTTTTAATTCATAATTGCTAATTAAATTTGCTAATTAATTTAATTTGCTTTGGTAATTAAAAAATTAAAACTCTAAAATCCTTAAGCTGATATTATAAAATGTTATATTAATTGAAAAATTCAGACACTATATATCAGTTAATATTTTCAAATCATATTAGCTAAGTTAGTTTTGGTAAAAAACTGAAGTAGAGAGTACAAAAATATTTACTTTCGTAAAAACTGTTTTCTTATAAACTAAACAATCTTATAAACGAATTCTGGGTGTGGGTAAATTGCAAACATTTATGTCAGAACAACTGGGAACCTTCATTTAAATACCTGTTTCCTAAACACAAGCTTCTCTTCTCCTCTTTGTCTGTAACCTTTTAATATTCACTTCCACCCTGACTCGCCTAACAATTGTTTCGCCGTATTAGGCTATGCAAATTTAGAGATTAAGGTTTAACCATGTTAGATTAAATAAACATAATCGTTAAACCAATATCTAGAACCGTACATTGTGTTCACGTTTGTTATAAGCCACTGTAACGAACTGTCGGAAGTGAAATGTTATTTAGTTACGTGTCTATAATTTATAATTTCAAGATTTAAAATTCTGGAATTAGAGATAAGAATAAATGATATAATCAAATATTTTTAATTATATTCGTATACAATACAAGAAGAATACAACCCCAACAATCGTGGACAACAATAGTTGATAACCCTTTGTAATTATAGAAAAATTGCAATGATTTGATTTTGAGTGGATTAATTTGCTGCAGTAAAGTGCTGGTAGTGGCATAGCATGGAATAAATGTTATAACATTTATAATTAAATTCATAAATTAAATTCGACTTAAATTATTTGTAAGTCAGATTAAGTTGATTGGTATGAAACCTTTACGGTATATAATAATTCTGAAGTAAATAAGTTTTCATTTACTGAAAATGACTCAGAAGAACAAATTTCAAAAGTGTTCTCGGGTTGTTTTTGCGTATGTTTTTGTAATTGATTAAACCTGTTACACAACTCCAGTTGATACCCATATTAGACAGACACTACGCACTTAAATCAGACAAATCATTGTAAATATGTTACATATATTTGATTGCAGAGTTTAAGAATAATTTACTATAATTCAAATTTGAGAACACCCACCTAGTTGGTGTTGTGTTGTGTTGTGTTGCTTAAACCAAGTAAAAGGTTTATAAATAACCTTTTGGATAAAACAGTATGATTGTTTTAAAAATTTAAAATGATTGTTTGGTGTGTTCATATTTATTTTTATAACGAGACATAACTAAAAGACCTAAATTCTTTCTGGGCTAGTCTGCATTGGCTAGGTAATTGATATTGGTTACTACCAGTTTCATAATAATTCCGATGTACCATAAATAGTCTATTTCACCCTATTCGTCACAGGGTAATTTAATAAAAGGTTAGCTTTAAAAGGGTACATGAAATAAAACACATTTTACATTTTCTAAACAAATACTTTCGTTAAATCATAAATGATCCTAGCAGTAAAGGTAATAATTGTTACGTTAATGTTTTCTGACCACTAAAAACATAAATATTGTCCAATAAAGAATTACTAATGATAAATCATTTGTAGTTGAATAATATACAATGATATATAACGGATTTTATTGTAGGATGGGGACTCGACCATTTGTAACAGTTTTTAACTTAAACAAGCTTTTCATCTCAGAAAGGAAAACTAACTTGTAATTATAACTTCCATTCTGAGTTGTTTGAGATTTTATTATTCATTGAATAGACACCGCCTCTTGCAATTAAACTTATCTCCTCATCTTTTCAGTATTATGTCGGGTTCCACAAAATATTTAGTTCCATACTTTGTGCCATAGTCACAATATGCTAAAAGGCTAGCTTATTATAAAATACCCCCGTAGCAGCAAACCTGCATACTCAGCGAATTTCCAATGCATATAAATTTACCTTAATACCACATAAAGCTACATACCAAGTTTCATAAATATACATTCATAAATAGACGATTTATGACATTTTAATTATTCTCCATAAGAATAACATGGTGGCTGAGTATGTAGGTTTGCTGAAGCAAGGAACACAAAAAATGGGGTTTTATGCTAATATCAATATAACTCAACTAGGTGAGGTCACATACCAAATTTCATTAATTTATTTTCATAATTAAGGGAGATAACACATACTTATCCTCCATAAGAATAACATGGGGCTGAGTACGCAGGTTTGCTGCCTTAAGCAAAAAATTATTTTTTTTGAGCAAATATCAATGGTCCACAACCAGATGAAGCCGTATACCAAGTTTCGTCAGTATATGTTCATAAATAAGCGAGATATAAAATTGTTATTTTCCTCCATAAGAATAACATTAGACAACGTACTGTGTTTAGCACTTTCAATATCTCGGTAACCAATTGACGTAGAGAAATGATCAAAATACCAAATTGTGTGTTTTTTTAAGCTGAATCCAATGGGAAAAACTAAAATTTGACTTTTTCCAAAATTATATGTAAAAAATTCAAAAAACCCATTTTTGGGGTATAAAACCCCCCCAAAATACCCCTTTGGATAAAGCGATCTGGCTGGTTTTCGAACTTAAAGTCATAAATGTTGCTTTACACGTTTATACCAAATTTCATCAAAATCGGATAATTTTTACGAGAGTTATCGTGCTCACGGACCCACATATATATATATATATATACAGTTTCGAACGAATGGTGTTTTTGGGGTCTGGGGACCTCAAAACGAAAAGTTATCATGGTCCCGGGCCTAGGTCTTACCATGCCGACTACGGTAATAGCTTCTTCCCTATAGGGGAAATTCGCTAAAAATTGACAATTAACAAACTCAACCCATTTTATGACCCACAACGAATGTTAAAACATTTGTGCTGAGAATAAATCAATTGTGTTTAATACTGTGAATTGTGCAATTTATAAATTAGTTTTTCATGGATTTTTGCTTTATTTCCTCATAATAACTAAATCGATAGCATATTTGATGAATTTCCTCTTTTATAATAAAAGTAAATCAAATAAATAAACAATTGGTTTTCGCGATATTCAATAATAGTTGCTAAATTAAAAAATATTTAAATCAAAGAAAATAAATGATTGTTTATATTAAACTACAGTATCTGTGGATGATCAAAGACAATTAAAAGTCCACGTTTTCCTCGTAGTAAAACGTTAACGCGAAACAAACGTGAAAGTCTAGTGCCTTTTATGTTGTTGTTTTAGGAAGCAAGTTGAAATGTAAGAAGTCTGGAGGCAATTTCAAGTAAATCCAGGAATAGCTTCGCACAACAAGCCAAATACAAGATAAAACTGAATTTCTCACATTGTATACCCTCCCTGCTGCGGAGGCTACCCGACGCTAGAGGCAATCTCAGCTCTGGATTACCAAGAACTCTGAACATCGTGTGTATTGTTCTCATTTCTTCAACACCTTCTGAGCTTACACTAATACAAGTAAACTGGTCTGCCGATCCTCCTATTTCAACAAAGCTTCTTTAGGATTACACTGTTAATAATTTATACATTTACAGAAAAGACTACAGCGCCATTAGGTGATGGGGTTAAGGAAAACGAGCAACCACATATATTTGATTGCAGAGTTTAAGAGTAATTGACTATAATTAAAATTTGAGTACACCCACCTTGTAGTGTATTAAAAATATAAAATATATCGATGAGTTCAATGAAAAACTAAGTTTATTTAACATTATGATCAACGTTATAGTGAAATAAATTAAGAGATAACAAATTATAATCACAGTTAACATTTAGCCCAAGATAATGAAATCATGATCACAATGAATCTGCATAGGACGAGTGCGTGTATTATTTGACGTGCCCTAATTGACATACTTTATAAGTAAAACAATATACAGCATCTGTGTGCCTTGTAACAAGCTTAAACCCGGGAAAATGTAATCAGTTTATGTTGGATTTTGAGTGATTGCACCAAAGGGGTCATTTAAAAACATCTACTTATAATTTTAAAATATATAAATTTTCTATGAAGATTCTGGGCAGTATTTACAAAACCCATATTAAAGTATACTTATTTATAACAATTAAAAATTGCACGAGAAAAACAATACTACAATGACTTTACAACTACAATACAATTAGCAACAAAAAACAATTTACATTAAGATATATCTCGATACGTTGGTGAATCCAGTGCATAATTTAATGCAATTAATATTAAGATAAATTAATCGTAATATTTATCAAAATCAGAGAACATGATGTGTGAACAAAATTATGAATATACAAAATATGTAGCAGTTCTTCTCCACTTTGAGCAAAATGGTTATCAACAAGTTACTGGCGCGGTTGAGGTCTCTTAAACTTAGATACCTTTGAATGAACAAAGCCAAATCCGCCTGGCATACATTTTTAATTTTGAGAAGAGTATGGATGGAAATCAATAATCTATTTTAATGATACTTAAATCAGCTAACTTGAGTCTTATTAACACTTAGATATTTTAATAACGTCTAAGGACTTGATTGTGGGAGTTTATTTTAACTAATCGGGTAAATTTCCATTTCATTTATATTTTTTGACGGAAATAGAGTTTTTTTCATAGAATTTTATTTTAGTAGTTTGTCCATGTTTTGAACTACATTGTGCAGATACAGGATAATGAAAAACTGTATAAATGCAAAAACAGGACGAGTGTCATATTCTCGTCACTTCGAAGAACTGTATCTTGCACCGACCTCAGAATAATATTATGGCCAGTTTCTTACACGACTAAGTCCCGACTGCAGTGATATTGATATTGTCTTTATATAACTCTGATAGTAACACAATATTCACATTCTATGTATCGTCGCTCTTTGATTTGTCCCTCTGACCTTGAAATCGTACCACAGTTAGCTCCTTGCAGGGTAATGCTCCTACAATGGGTTGCTGATGTTATAAACACATTTGACCGCTGTTTCAACAGTAGGTTTTAACTGTGATAGCGGACAGTTAAAATATCCGTAAACACCCTGAATATTGTATTTAAACTAAAATACAAACATAAATTCAAACTTAGAGGTATAATAATTGTAGTATTTTAAAATGTAGTCTTAAGCTTCGTTCATTCATTCATTGTTGCTGGATTATTAAGCCCCATCATAGCTGCTAGGCACGTCTTCCAAAAGTGGTAATTTTGCGCAGTTTACCGGAAGGATTGGTGTAGTATTACATTGCATCTCATTCATTATTAATATTAATTTCCCCATAATTTTGTCTTTTTTCCCTACATAAATGCCACTATTCCCCATAATATAATCATAGTTACTATCATACCCTAGTTATGCTGAATAATTCATATTTGATCTATCTGCCCTCATAATGTTTGTCCTTGTCTCATAATAATGTATGTTACCATTCATTTAATATTTTTCCCTTCTTACTATGTGTTATTTTGTTTTTATTAATATTCTATTTTATGTTGTTTCAATTAACTTGTTGAATATTAAATAATTGTCCCCTCATCCCGCAAAAAATCATTTCCCCTTGTTTTACAATATAATATATAGTTATTTATGCAAATTTTCACCATATGTACCTTGTACTAATTGATAATTAACCATTTCTTACAGTTTATTCATAATTTAATACCTTAAGTGATTCTAGAATAATTTAAACAAGCCTACATTTGATATATAATATTTGTAAAAATTTCAATACAATAATATTTTACATAGTACTACTTTTCAAAATTAGTCCTTATAAAATCAAAATTATTGTGTCAAGTGTTTTACAACATGTGATTTATCCACTTGTACCACTCAACAATGGAATTACGTTTGTATTTTTGAAACTCATAATAGCGATGGATTTGAATTTATTTTTTGATTTATTTGGACTTTTCCTATCGCTTCTAGTGTTTAAAACTACACTACGTTTCGGGAGGTAAGGAAACTCCTCCCGTTATCAAGTGAACCCTACTTACATCTAAATATCAAGTTCTTATACCTAACTAACCTGCATTTTTTAATCTTTTTTTACTGTATATTATATTGTAAAACAAGGGGAAATGTGTTTTTTTGCGGGGTGAGGGGACAATTATTTAATATTCAACAAGTTAAATGAAGTAACATAAAATAGCATATTAATTAACGCAAAATAAAAAAATCCAAAAAAATGTAGGTTAGTTACGTGTAAGAACTTGATATTTAGATGTTAGTAGGGTTCACTTGATAACGGGAGGAGTTTCCTTACCTCCCGAAACGTAATGTAGTTTTAAACACTAGAAGCGATAGGTAAGGTCCAAATAAATCAAAAAATAAAAGGAATTATGATCTTCAAGACCTCCAACCCTGTTCTTCTTCTTGTTGCTGCCTGCCTCCAAATGTGTTAACATCATTTTTTTATAGGACAAGTTCCTATTAATTCATTTCCCAAGTATGGCCTAAGAATTGCCTTGCTTGGTGCCTAAAAGTAGGGATTTTCACTGCCCAAAAGAGTGCATAGTTAAATTCAACCCCATTTGCCTGAATTCCCTTCATTTGTAATACTCTGGGTGAAGAACTTTGATTCCTGTGGTGTAACCATCATCCATTTTGATATACTCATTAAGGAAATTTTTAAAGATATATCATGAACAATTTTTGAACAAGCCTAATGTTCTAATCATTTAAATCAAGGTGAATCAAGAAATAATTAATTTAAATTGAACTATTATTCCAAATTTAATATAAAACATCATTTAGCAATTTATAAATTCAGTGAAAACCATTTGGAATTTTTCTTTGGACTATTTTTCATATTGCATTGTTGCATTTAGTAAACAAACTACCACATTAAATGAATTTCATCTCTTCAAAATAATAAATAATTTGATCTGGCAAGACACCCCTCCCTGACAGTAAAAGAGGATTTAAGAAATAAGAATAAAGTACTAGACATGAACTGTTAAAAGACATTTACTAAAAACATATGGGCCTAAATTACCTAGACAACTTTTGAAGATCCCCCATATTGTATTATTGTTGTTAGACCCAGTCAGATTCATTTGCTATCATCCCCTTTTTTAATTTAAATAATAAATGCCATATTGTGAACAAATGTAAAACGAATTTTCATTAATTAGGTAATAGGGTAAAAGGTATTCATTTTAAGCTAAGACTTACCTTGAAGGTAGCAATCCAAACCAAGAGATATTTAGTACAGACAAACAAAATACAAATAAAGAAGAAAGCAGGTAAAAGAGTATTTATTGATTTAATATTTGCCAATCGTGCACTAAAAGTGTTAGCCAAGGTAATTTTGTTAGCATTATATTCACTTTCCACCAAAAAGCGTCACCTATGTGTATGGAAGCCATGTTGCTTGATGCTCAAAGACGGCGTCACTCGAACCAACGATTTGCCCTCAATTAAAAGTGTTTATAAAACACTGTAAACCCATAGTTAGATATTTCCCCATTCCTACTAATAGTTAAGTAGGATTTGTGTAAGGTGTTTATATAGTATATAGCAGGAAAGGAAAAGGTGGGATGGAACGGCAGCCAAATTGACCTTGCAGAGGGCTAACTCCAGTGTTCCCGTGACAGCTGTGATGAGGCTCAAACAGGTTGACCTGCTCTGCCCTCCAAATGGTCAAATCAACTGACAGGATATACATGGACAACAGCCAGGGACCATACATTCTCAGGTTAGGGACCAAACCAGGAGTTTCCATCCGCAGTCGCTGCAAATGGAGGGAACAAAAGTGAAAGGGAAGTTTGTCATAATGGACAGCCAAAATATGTGCAAAATGTAATGACAACTTCTTTAGCTGTACCCAATATCAGCCTCAAAACTGGTATAGACCAGTTTTAAGGTTGTCCTCGGACAGTCTTAATCTTTCAAAGCATACATTTGTGTACGATGCTCCTAAATAAATTAAAATTAAATGCTGAATCAATTACAACTCAACTTCAATAACAAATATTAGTAATTACGAACCTTTATTTTTACTTACTAACAACATAGCTCATGATAGCAATTTAGTTTAAAATTTTCCCTTAAAAAAAGTAAAACATTACGTGTACTGTAACTTGCCAACTGAGAGGGTGAAAAATCCAATTTGTCTCCGTTGCGACTTTAATTAACAGCTGACCGTAAGTCTGGGTCCGTCACAGCTGACCGTCAGTCTGGGTCTGTCACAGCTGACCGTCAGTCTGGGTCTGTCACAGCTGACAGCTGCGCAGCTGAGAATGGTGGTGATTAATGGACGGGGAAGTCTAGAGCCTTGACACCGAGACCATTACTTTACAAGTACTTAGCTAAATGAAAACTGGAGTAAACACTGTATTCAACTTTTAAATATAGTTAACCACATCAGTACACCGATACTTACTACTTCCTTACTTAACCAAAATAATTTAGGTATTACCGCAAAATATATATTTGTAATTGGACTGATATGTAATTAACTTATCATTAAGGAAGTTCTCCAATACGAAGAGGCTCTTCTCGAGCTCGATGGATATGCACCAAATACTGACCAACAGCTTAAAATTGTACTTTTAATGCATAGTGAAACTATTTTTGATTTTGTTCCGATCATTAAAAGGATAAAGAAAGGTATAGATACAGTCATACACTTATAAATATACTAGTCAGTTGTTATTTTACTGTTTCCTCGTCACTCGTCATAAATGTATCTAGAATAGTAAACAGTAATCATCATTATAACTGTACTGATAATTTATCTCATATCCTGCCACATATAAGTAATTATCTTTAATGAAGTAATACCTGGGGGCCGAGCTTTGCTCGGGGGAAGGCCAGTCAGTTTGTTTAGATGACTTGGAGTAATATTTCACCACTTCCCCCAACTGATAATCTTATTTGTATAACTCATTTGCCTCTTTTCTACATTTTAAGGTCACTCCAGTTGTTATTTATAGCTCAATGTCCCTTTGATTTATTTTACTACTCTATATATGTAATCTCCACTCAAATATTTTAATCTCTGCTCTCAGGAAACCACATGTTAATAATCATAAACAACATGAGTATTACTTTGACAGTTCCCTGGTTGATTATGAACAGCTGTTACAATTCTTTTGTTTTTATTTGAAACTCCACAAGCCCAATGTTAATTTTCTAACTTTTCATTTTAGTTTTTTTACATTATTTGATTTTTGCTGGGGATGAGGCCTGTCTAGAAATTATTTTTATCCCAGACATTAGTTATTTCCAACATTTGAAGGAAATTGTCGGAGCCGTTTTTGAGATCCGTGTCGCAAGCAAGCAAGCAAGCAAACCTTACTCATATTAGAGTATAGGATAAGTATTAGACTGTAGTTGTTGTAGCATGTTCTCTTTCATCATGTACAACTAATTGTGCACATGTAAAAGCCTTTTAAGAAGCTTCATTGCAATGATCTTTATTTACATGTACCCAGGAATGAATACCCGTTTTCTTTACAAATGTTAACCATTTAAGTATATTTGTTATGTGCCGTTTGCTATTAGGCTATTTATCCTGAATAAATAATTAATTATAAATAAGTTATAGTAAAGTTTTGTTTCATAGAGGAATTTGTTACCGAGGAGTTTAATTTTACCTTAAATATAAATATCGACTCATTCTCTAAACATACGACTAAAGGGAAAATCGAATCTATTTCGGTCTTGTAATGTTCTTTAATGGGAGTTGGTTATTGGAATTCGCTGAACAGCAGAAGAAAGTGTTCTTCACATTAAAGGAGAGCATCACAGAGTTTAGTTTGACGTTAGACTTTGGTTCATTTTGAATTAGTTACTGCTTTTCCAGATTTTAATGAATCTTGTTTAAATCTATACGTAAAAAATTAATCATCAAGCAAAAAGAATAATAGTTTTAACAGTAAATAGTTTAATATAACATTTCATTTCCAAATATTATCTCACAGGATAACGGCTTTTCTGCATCGCACACATATAGTTAGACACAAAGTTGATAATGTTCATATATTTTACTGTGCTTTGTAAACGTCTTGAATAATTCACTCTTATTAGAGTATTATAGCTTTAAGCCTGATAAACATTATTTTAAAATATGTTTATGACTGAAATAGAGAACATAATAAATAAGCCAATAAACATCGTATGTATACATTTATCAATATGTAGTACTTGTACCATGGTCTAAAATGAAATCAATAACAAATATTAAATCAACAAATTAAAAACGTTAACAGCTTTATATATATTTTTATTTTTACGGAATTATAACCTGCAGTTTTTAATTATAAAATTGAATATGTAAATAAATATAAAATATGTATATATATATAAATAAATATATATATATATATGTGTGTGTAGGGATTTACTTGAAATTTGATATGAATCTTCCCTTCTGTAAACAGTTGGACAGGTTTGTTGAGCGAAACAATGGAACAACTCTAACCCCCTTTTTTGCAAAATTTAATTTTTCATATTTTGAGTTTTTGGGCCCAAAATGGGTCATAAAAGGTCCGAATGTAAAATTATTGCAAATTAAACTGTTAAATGTACAAATCCGAAAATGTTAAGCCCTCTCTCATAATTCTAGCACAAATATTGTTTAAGTTATTAAAGAATGTGGTAATTGACTATATACAGTACAGTACATTGATTTATGGGGATTTTACATTTGAAAAGGCTGTTTTTCATATCTTGAGGAAGTTTTATCAACCCCAGTACCCCCGTACCAACTTTTGATCCTTAGGAGACCTCCTCCTAACCTTATAATGTACAATTGTCATCATGATAGTGAATTTTAAATAAAACCAGGAGCAATAGAACAGACAACAACTTTTTTTATTTTCAAAAAAATGTCACCAGTGTTTATTTAAAAACTTTATTCAGTTTTTAAAGGTTTTAATGCGGAAATTCAATTCCCTCAGCGTGATTCGTGCGAACTCGTTTACTTTTACAAGTACATTCACTCAGGATGAAGACAAGTACAGATTCCAACTCTAAATATACCTTTGTGAATAAAATGTGTGTCTCATTTACATTAGAGATGAATAACGTCATAATTTTTCCAATCAGATCCAATTTCCAGTATAATTTTTACCATGAAATCTTACAAAAACTTGATGCTATGACACGTGATTTACCTGTGCACAAAAGTTTTTATATATTTATCTACTCTGCTTAGTTAATAACCTTCCACTCAATTTTTCCTATCATATCATCCATGTATCGTTTTCTTTTATACCCCAATATTACGCGGCTGACCTTAAAAAATACTTAATTATTGTTGAAAGCACAAAAACATATATCAACTATAAAACATTTCCTCAATAGGACCAAACGCATCAACTTTCATCTTCAACACAGCTGTTATTCGCAAGAAAACTTATGGATACAGGGCTCCCGGCTTTAGTAAGACCTTGCATCAATCACTCATACGATGACACTTTAGTGTATACTTTTCAGAACAAGCAACACTATATGGAATAAAAAATGGCTGTTAAATTATCTCTTACGTATTATCGATTAGTAAACAATTCGAAAACGTGTTTAAACACGACCTGTTCAGTTCAGATCAATTGTGTGTTTATGCAATCTTGAGTTTGAGTTTTCATTAGTTATTGTTATTTGCATTAATTAAGATTGTAATATGTTAATAGGATAAAATAAAAATATATAAATAATTTAACAAACTGGTGGACTATTTGAAAAATTTTTAAAATATACTTTTTGGGGTCTTCATTTTATAAAAACTAAACATTTTAAGTATCTTCTTTAGCTGTCTTATAAAAAAAATAGGAATAAACAATGATAATTCTATTCCCTATACTATATGCCTTGTACATTGAATAAGTTTTGTTGCAAAACTTCACCCCACAAGATGATAAACATTTGCAATTTGTCATTAAAATGATTATATGATTCGGCTTTTAGTATGTGGAAGAACTGAAACGATGTTGCAATCTGAACATGGAGGTTTACTCCTCTGCTCTTCAAAGTTTAATGTTAAATTACCACTGGCCATCGATAATTAAACAAGTTCACAACAGAATGGAACACATTATCACATATAACAATTGCGGGATAACTGACTGGATGGGTGAAGTGATAAGAGAAATATGTGTATAAATTTTATCACACAAAAACTTTATGCTGCATAACGCGATTTACCTGTGTTTTTTATTTATCTGCTTTGCTTAGTAGTGGGTAAACAGGAAAGAGGGGCCGTAATCGGCGCTTTTTTCCCATGTTATTCTTATGGGGATCAGTTTTTGGACCGACGCCCGATCCTGCCTTACACAAGTTTCCTTGTTAGCCTATACTAACGTCCAACCCTTGCCTATATTAAATATATTTTCCCAATCCCCATCCCTCCTCTATATTTTTAAAAATTAATTTTCAAATTCAGGCTAAAAAACTATCTTTGGTGTTTACTGTCCGATTTGTCTGCAATTTGGATATGTTATTGTCCTAGGCAAGTGTTTTAATAAATTACACTTACATTTCCCAAATTCACTATAACGGTCAAATTAAAAAATTTTGAAAAATACTGCCGCCAACTTCTTTATTTACTGTCCGATTTGTCTGCAATTTGGATATGTTATTGTTGTAGGCTAGTGTATATGCACCATCCACATTTTCCAAATTCACTATTACGGTCAAATTAAAAATATTTTTGAAAAATACTGCCAATTGTCAACTTCTTTATTTACTGTCCGATTTATTTAAAATTTGGATATGCTATTGACCTAGGCAAGTGTTTTAATAAATTTCACTTACATATCCCAAATTCACCATTACGGTTGAATTAAAAAAAAAATACTGCCAACTATTTACTGACTTTTGCACCCTAATTTCCGTTTTGACTCTTGCCATATTTTGACCCTAAAATTCATTTTAACACATCCTTTGCAGAAATCCACGAGTTCTGGCTACTTGGGAACCCGAGCCATTTGACATATAATAAATCACCCTTCCTCCTAATTACCTTCTCTACCAAATACATGTCTTTATATTTAGTCTTTAACAATTCTTCTGTATAAAATCCTCCTTTGATTATATTGCCATTCTCATCTTTCAAAATATAAGTCACAGGCTTTGTTTTCTTAACTTCTGCTATTGTAAAAAGCTCTCCCGTCCAGTTAGGGGTATATCCTTTACTAAATACATGTTTATATTTAGATATCCTTACACTATCCCCCACCTTATATCTTGGCTTTTTAACTTGTACTTTAGATGCTAACCTTTCATGTACATCTTTAGAGTTCTTAGCACTTACTTGGTTAGGCTTCATCCCTATGGATCTATGTACTTTATTATTATATATCCTTATTAACTTTGGAAGTAAATCCAACCACTTGTAACTCCCCTGTGCACTAAACTCTCTATACAACCAATTCTTTAAAGTTCTCTGGAACCTTTCCACAATAGCTGCCTTAGTTGTAGAGTAAGTGTGGTAGTGATTAATATTTAGAATTTTCATTAGTTTGGTAAAATGTTCATTAAAAAATTCTTTTCCGTTATCAGATTGAATATTTTTAACTCCCTTTGGGAGAATAGTTTTTATAGCTTCTGTGACTACTAATCCAGTTTTATTCTTTAGTGGAGCAGCATAAGCTTTTTTAGAAAATGTGTCTATTAAAGTTAAAATATATTTATTCCCAGAATTCTCTCTAGCATAATTCCGCATATCTATTAAATCGATTTGAACAGTTTCGTTTATACCCAACACCTTAAAAGACCTTCTAACAAAGTTCTTTCTCGCGGGCTTATGCAATTCGTAAGCAATTTTTTCCATTTTTTATTCTTTATTTTTAATGTTAACGTATCTGCCAGTCTCTGTCGTTTCAAAAACACCTCCATTGCTACCAACTAACATACCATCACTCATTCTTTGATATACATAGTTTTTTGGCAAATATGCCCCTCCATCTAAAGTCTTAAATCCGCTTAAAGATGTAGGGTCTGCAACCAACAATTTAGGATTGTACATCATCAAATCAATTTCATTATTGTCTTGCATAAATTTATTAGTTTTATTGTTAAACCTTAATGCGTGTGATTTTAAACAAATATCAAATTTAATATTGTCTTGTCTAAAAGTTTTAATATTATCGTCATACCTCAAAACCTGCGACATTAAACAAATATCACTCCTATCTTTGCCTTCAGGTACATTTTTTATTAATTTGTCCTCTGCATCCCACATATCTCTATCTAATGTTAATACATTATAATATTTATCCCCCTGTTTTATTATGCTTTTCTCACCCTTTGTTAATATTTGCTTAACAACAGCCACATCATTTGGCAACGTTCCAGGTAAAATGTTTGTTAATTGCTTATTTTTACCATCAAATTTAAGACCGTCTAAAGTCACAGTCTGATGTTTTGTAACACAATCGTTCTCATCAACAGCGGGTTTAACACGAACTAGCCTTTTATTATTAAAATCCCAAAAGTTTAGATCCATTTTTGGCACTTGAGAGACGTTTACAACATCATCGCTTTCTTTACCAGCCAACAAATTACTAATCTTTCGCTTTTTGGCATTCCAAACATTTCCCTCCGATTCCAAAAATTCATAATTATTTTTGTCTTGTACAAAGACACCATCTTTTCTTATTAAAGTTTGCTCTAATGTGGGCACATCGGTTGCGCTTTCACCTCGTTTAACATTAGTAATTTTGCGTTTATTAGCGTTCCAATTATTATTCTTGGATTCTAAAAACTTATATTTAGTATTACCTTGTACAAAAACATCACCTTTCCTGGTTAACGTCTGCCCCAAAGTCGATACATCGTCAGTAAACTCCCCACCTTTAACACTACTAATTTTATAATTTAAAGCATTCCAACCATCATCTTTTAGATTTAAAGTAGTTTCTTTAAAACTTCTAGCTTCTGGTTTACTATATGGGTTATATACGCGATAAAATTTATCTATCATCTTTTTATTTAATAAACAATTCCACTTTCCCTCAATTCTTCTATGATAGAATCTATCTCATTATCCACTCCAGAATTTCCCGCCAATCGACTTAACCAAAGCAGTCTTAACCTATCTACAAGCTCATTAGGATCATCCCAATAAACATAGTCTATTTTATTACCAGTTACCTGCCTTAAACCTTCACCAACAGTCTTAAACAGGGGTTTAATTATATTAAGATATTTAGTGTGTTTATTGCTTGACATCGCCGCACCTGTTTTATAACCCTTTAAATGTGCATTTGTAGCTTCCAAAATCTCTTTATAATTTTGCAAATCAGCCTGACTATAGTTTACGGGTTCTTTTAAAGTTAACAATTCCCACAATCCCTTTGTCCCTTTATAAATTGTTTCTCCAACTGTAACATCGTCATTGGCAATTTGAACTTCCTGATTCCCAATAAAAAATTTATTTCCTTCTCGCCTAATACCATATGTGGTGTCTGTCATACTACTTCTACTAAGGTAATTTCCTAAATAGTCTGATGCTAAAAGACCAAAATCTAATTTGTGTGGTGTTATTTGTGTTATTCTTGGTATTCTAGACGGGGTCTTTTCTAAAATCATTGGGAGAACTGGCCTCTCTGTTTTTGTGGCTAAATTTTTTAATTCTTGCAAAGGCTCTATTAACGGTTGGAATGTTTGGAACCTCTCTTCAGCCTCTAGAAATTTACCACGTTTTAACGCCCTATATTTTTCTCTTATTTGTTTTGCAGACTCTACCAATTCTTGTTGAATATTTGTTTTCATTTTATTTACATTTTATTTATCTCATTTGTCAAAGGATTATACTCAAACACCTTATCGTGTATTATTAGGCAATATGCAGATGTGTTTGAAGGGACGTTTTCTGCAGTTTCAATTTCTAATTTAATATCTACAACCCCCTCTTTGATTGATTCATTCTGCCTAGAACAATCTATTACAATTAGAGGATATTTATTTATAAAGTCAGCTCTGTTAAACATAGGATCGGGGACGGTGTTGTAGTAACTCTCCCTAAACCTCACAAACATCTCATAAGCTTTAGAGGCATCTCCATTTTCAAAGTCGAGATTTAAATCACTATAAGGATAATATTCAGAGTTTAAAAACACTTTGAGATTTTTCAATTTACAGTGATCAAATTCATTAGTTCTTTTTCGTGCACTGTTGTCCCTACCTGTTTGGAAACCAAATATAACATACCTGGGCTTCTCCAAACTCGAAGACGTCTTAACTGACCATGTGTGTCTCTTGGTTTCGGGGTATGATGGGAGTTCGTGTAGCTCCAAACTTCTAAATGCAATTTGCAAATTTTTATTTTGCAATAACATCTTTTGTAATTGAAGCTTCTCCCCATCAGATGGTACCACGTGCGGCATCACCCACTGAATCGATTTAAGTGTAATTTTAGGAATAGGATCGACACCAGTTGGAGCATTAGATGTTGTTAATATACAATTTAAGTCGTTTTTGGATCTTTTCAACACCAATTCTTGTTTAACATTTACTAAAACCTTATTAAAATCCTCAAACACACCCATTAACAGCTCTAACGGGACACAAGTACTAAACTTGCCGCTTTTATGGAACTCCTTTAAATTTTCATCAGAATCAAATGCTACATTTGACAATTTAGTTGTTTTATTGTAAGAGCACAATATTTTCATAAGACTGGAAATTCCCGGATTTCTTACAATATCTATTTCTTTACCAGCAACTTCGTATCTAATTTCGTCAAATAAGAATGCAAATGCATTATTTATAAAATGTCCTTTATCATGATTCTCTATTTCTCCTTTAATATACAGATAACTCCTACATGGGAGTGTTAGTAAATCTTGATTATTTATGCATATTCGAATTTCATCGGAATTATTTATTGCCAAAGTGTTGTGTGGAACATAGGAGTGATTTGTAATTTTAACCAGGCTATCATCATATTGGAATTTTCCTGCAACGTCTAGAAAATCTTCCATTTTTATTAATAGAAAATTTTAACTTCAACCCAATTGATCGCAGAAACCTGGCATTTTGCACACTCAGCCCGTTCTTGTAAATTCTCATATCTTTTTTATATGACAAGTAATTGTAGTTTCTTCTTTATTAAAGTCAATTGGCTTGTCGTGTTGATCTGCAAATGTAATGCTAACAACATCTAAACTTCTCTTATTGACAGGGAAGTATATAATATTTCTGGGAACCTCAATAATTTTGTAGCCCGGAGGAGCTTCTGGGTAAAAACTGTGTATGGTGTGTGATTTGTCACCATTTAAATAAGACCCATTCGCAATATTACATTTTACTCTAATCACATTTACATTATTTATGTTGATTTTATTTACGGATTTAAACGCAATATCTGGAGTAGAAAATCCTTTAAATCCCAATAATTCAGACCCTAAACACGGTTTTGTAAAATCAAACACATGGCCAGAATGTAATGTGGCTTTCATAGTTTTATTATCGGCTATAAGTACAAAATCTGGGAGTTGCTTTTGAATTTCCTTCGCAAGCTCAAACACTTCGTATGTACCTTCAACAATTTCAATTACATTTGCGGCTTTGTGATCGTAATAATACACATCCTCACCCTCGTCTATAGTTAATTTTGTGTCTTTAAGTTTATTTAATTTTGGAACTAGCCCTTTGTAAAATATAAGTTTGACTTTTGTATTAATTAATGCTACTTTATTTTGTATAATAACTTCAACTTTACCATCTAATGCCCGGTTTAATTCGTCAATTGTGACCTCCCCTTTTGGGGTTGTAATTTTGTGCATTTTGTAATATGTCAAAGTATTTAGAGGTTTTTTAACATTAAATATAGAATTATAACTTTGAAAATCTACCAGTCCAATTACATAATCACCATTTAATTCTATAGGAGGAAAGAACACCGACTTCAACTCTGGCTCTGTGCCCGTAAATGTTATAGTAAATGAATCCATTTTTATAAACTAAAATTTTTCAGAAATGATAAACATAAAATTCCACAAATGGAACTGTTTAAATCTTGTATTTGATCGGTTGTATAGTAAATTTTAGATGGTACAAAATATTCAATTACCTCTTTTGGAGGCTGTATTCCGAAAGGGTCAAAATATATTACAACATCTTTATTTTTACGATATGCTGTCCAATGTGTGCCCCTGTCACTGTCTAAATTAATAATTCCACATTCTCTTACTTTTGGTCTCAGTTTTCTTAGCTCGTTTTTTAGGTACACTCCTCGAAAGTGAGGCACGTCTCTTGCTGCCTCTAACAGCTGAAAGTTGTCCATCTTTTTTATTAAATTTTAATCCCATTCCCATTTTTGCCTTAGCCTTCATCAAATTTGTCACTGCATAAGCTGCTGCTTTTTCGGCCAGACTGGCGTCCTTTGCCGAAACCCTAGTCCAAGCCTGGTCCGCTAATCTCATATCTGCCTTGTTCCGGGCGGCTGTATCAGGATTATTCATGTAGAATATGTCGTGCTCTTTACAATAAGAGTCTAGCTTATTTTTTGGAGGTACATTTTTGGCTAAATTTTCACGTATATTAGTTGCTGGACCACAATATGAATACGACGGGATGTGGAGGGGGAAAGGAAGGTTGTTTATAAGGGTATTTAACAAGCCACGGCCTCTATATGGCTTTAAGAATAATCCCTTACCTTGGACCGTTTTACACTTTCTCTTTGCCATTTTTATTATATAAAAAATGTCATTTAACACATAAAGAAAATACACCATTATATAAAAAATGTCATTTATTCAACAAAAGAACAAATTTAAAATAGCACATAAAGAAAATACACCAAAGAAGTTGGGTCTATTTCCTAATAATATTCGCTGTCTTATAATAGGGCCCAGTGGTTCGGGGAAGACTGTTGTAATTTATAACTTAATTGTAAAAAAACAAGGATTAAAGTTTACAAATTTATATATAATATCCAAATCTTTAGAACAAGAAAAATATAAAAAAATAATTGAAATATTCCGTCTGTGTGATGAAGTTAAATTACACACATATTCAAACTGTGAAATCACACCAAATGATGTAGAATCACACTCAATAGTTGTATTTGACGACATAAATAGTCCAAATATCACACAATTTTTCTCAATGGGCAGACACAAAAATATTAGCAGTTTTTACTTGTGTCAATCTTACAGTAAAGTAAACAAACATTTACGTGACAATGTTAATTTCCTAATATTATTTAAACAAGACGATTTAAATTTAAAACATGTGTATAACAATCATGTGGGAAATGATTTTTCATTTAACCAATTTAGAAATCTCTGCCATCAATGCTGGGATAGGTCTAAATATGGCTTTTTTGTAATAGACAAGGAAAGGCCAAAGAATAATGGCAAATACAGATTTATGTTTGACCAATTTTATAGTGACCAAGGGCAAGGGTGTTGATGCCATCCACAATAAACCTCTTGTCGTCATCAAAAGAGAGCACCTTTTTGTTCATCGTTAATGTTTGCAGATGGTGGTTTGTGGATTTAATTCTTGTAACATTCTCGTAGTAATCTTCTCCGGTTGCAAGACAGTGTAAGTAGTGTTGGTGTCTTAAGAGATGTTTAACTGTAGCGCCGTCAGCTCCTTTTGCCTTCTTAACCTCTAGCTCATTTTGCTTTTCTTTTTCGTATAACCACTGTAGAGGAATGAAAGAGTATAATTTTGGCCTTAAACCACAATATTCATACATAATTTGACCATTTAATTCGTCTTTAAACTTGCCCGTAACTTTTTTGTTTTTATCAGAGTATAAGAAATGATCTTTACTATATGCAGAGGTGTCGAAACGGTCCAAGTCACTTTGTATTTCCTTGTAAAAGTCCTCTGTTACTATAGAATAAAGAAGGCTGTCTGTGTCTGTCATTAAGAACTTTTTATTCTTAAATTTTGACATATAATTATAGTGGAAATCATACATTATTACTTTGCTGATATCCAAAATGGTCATTCCTAAATATATTGGTTTATCAAACTTTACAATTAATTTATTTAAATGCACAGCGTGCAAGTTGTTATCAAACTTTTTGCTGCAGTCAAATCTTGGCTTTGTAACATACTTTGTTAACTTAGACTCGTCTACAAGATGTATATCACGAAACTTGCGTTGGTTCATAATTGTTCGACCAAAGAGACTGTTATTTAACAGTTTGTAAAAGTCTTTTTCAAAATCATGTTCAGCTTTTTGTCGCTTTTCAATATTAAAATTAATATAGGGCGCGAGCCATTTTGATTGTCTGAATTTTAAGATTCTGTGGTATTTTGTAACTACCAAACCCAGTTCTTCGTATTTTTTTAGTGCTTTATAATGCAAAATATATTTGGTTTTGTCATTTAAATTTGGTATTAATTTTCCATTCATTTTTTCTGGTGCGAGCGGGTAGTCATTATGCAAATCGTGTAAACTTTTATCGTATTTTAAATCAACTTCCAAAATAAATCCAAAGTTTTCATTTTGACTGTATTTATAATCTTTCTCATTTGTCCATCTAAAGCCATCAACGGGCAACGACTCGCACATTGCTGTAGAGTATAGCGAGTTGCAGTCTAAGTATACAAGATAGGTGCTTTCTTGATTTGGGTCATAATGTTCGCCCATGTACTTATTGTTGGCTTTGGCGTAGCGCGTGGAAATCATGCTTACACCGCCTCTAATGGCATGTTCTATAAGCAAATGCATGTCAATGTCACTAAATAACTGTAATTTTATGCCAGTCATTCTAAGGCACGCCTCCCATGTTAGTCCAGGCAGTGAGTACATGTGGACAGGGTCGAGTTTATAATCCTTTAAACTCAAGTCCCTAAATGTCTCAAACACATCAGCCAATAACAACACATCTGTTTTAAGGTATAAATCGTGATATTCTTTTAAATTCTTTATATTAAAATGATTCCATACGTTTTTAGCATGTTCATATTGTGCAGGAGATATACATTCTTTAGTTAGACTGCTGTAAAATGCCTCTATGGGTGGTAGGGGCTCTAAAAACTTTTCTGGTCCTGTCATGTATTCGTACGGAAATTCGCCCTTGCGTTGTAGTAGTGGATTGTCTATAAATCTAAACGTATTTAAATTGGAAGCTAATTTGCTTAAGGGAAGAGACAGAAAGTTGTATGAATCCAAAAATACCAAATCATCAACAGAGAACGAAATATATTTTTCCATGTCTTTGGCTATGCAATTCAATTTCCGATTGAATTTTCCCAAGTGTTGCATTATTAAATGACCGTCATAGTTTTTAAGATTGTGGAAGAATACTGGAATTTACTTGGTTACTTTATAGTTTAAATTGCAAGAGTTGTGGGAGGGTCCTCGGAACTCGCCTGTTAGGTGGCAGTGGTCACGCACTTTATCACACAGTAACAGTTGTTGGCATATGTGGCAGTGTGTAGAGTTTTGGAAGGAAGCCTCTTGCTCTGGAGTCATTACAAGGGGAACATATACTTCCATCTGACTTTTAATAAAGTCATAAGTTTTAAATAACTTTTCGAAAAATACATCCATCACATTTTCACCGCTGTACAACTCTTCGTAAATAATTTTAGAGTCTCTCACCACAACATAAGCAAATCCAGAAGGAGTGTGTTTGTCGCAGTTTATAAAACATTCGAAATCTGCATAAATCACAAAGGGAGCTTTAAGTTGATATTTGTAATTCGTAAATTGTAGTGTATCTTTTTCAGACATTTGTACTCTTTGAGCATCAAAGGTTTTACAGTGTGTTGTGTGACGTTCCAATATATCTTTGGTGCCAAAATGTTGCAAACAGAACTTGCAAAAATATTTCTTACTATTGTATTTTGTAGACCGCAACATTAACTTGTCAAAATCACGAATTAAACAGTAATGTGATTTCCGACCTTGTTGTAGAAGCAGCAGGTTGACGTGCGTGTTACTATTTAGTTTAGTTATTCTCAGTGGATATATTAATTGTCCTTCAATTCCATATACGTTAACACTTATGTTGTTTTGTTTTTCAAATTTATCAATGTCGGATATTTTTACTGGATATTTTATATTTGACATATTTAACCGGCCCATGTGGGGTTCGTAGTAAAATACTTGATTTGCATGTTCTCCATGATTCCTTGGATTCAGGCTTGCTAAAACACTCCACACGAAACATTTATTATCACTATTTTTAATGTTTAAAACAGCGTGTTTTGATTTTATATTTTCTGGTGTAGGAATGTATGAGTTGGGAGTTAGGGGCTTATATTTGTAAACATGCAGCTGCCAGTATTTAGTGTGGTCATATATCCATCCACTGCCTTGGGCTTGATACTTGTGCATGGAGGTATCGATCTTAAAAAGTGCTTCTTTAATTTGAGTCTTTAATTGTGCTTTCTCAATTGATAAATTAGTTAAACTTCGAAAATCAGCAATACATTCTTTGTCAATGATTAAATCACCATTATTGTCCACTGTGTGTTTGATAAATTTCACTCTCCTAATAAGAATCCATTTGATAGGTAAAGGACAAGATTGAAGTGTGTCTAATACTTCCACGGACTCACCGTTAAAAATATACAACTTGTAAGGTCGTTTGTCACATCGTAGGTGGTGGCGTTTCTTGTGACAGTTAATAGCCTTCTTACACACATTACAAGTATTGTGTTTTTCTAGCATGTGCATTTTAAAATTTTTATTATCAAATATTTGATGGCATTTTTTACAAATTTTAGGAATAACTTTGTGAATGTTACGATAGTGTCTGATTAAATTGCTTCTGTTGGAGCAGGGCGTGGAGCACTGTGCACAGGTCAACATTTTTTTTTGGAATGAGGGTGGTGATTTTGGGGCTTCTATATATAACCCTGGTTGAAAATTTTAAAATTTTATCTTTTTTAAATAATAAAAACATATTTTTTAACTCTAAAATAAGACATTTTTGCAGTTTAATTACTGCAAAAATTAAAAAAATTTCCAATTTAGTCGTGCAATATTATTTTTTTCATACACATTTTAGGTATTAATACACATTCAAGAGATATATATGGGTATCAAAGTGTTGAAAGTGGCTTTAAAACATATATTGTTTTATTTTTAATATTGAATTTGGAAATGGTGAATTAGAGATTTACAAATATTAGGCTATTTCACAATTATAGTGATGGATTAACAGTTGTCCCTAAAGACATCACCTACACCATTGCTAACACTCACACAGAGTCCTAGGTGGAGAGGCCGTGGCGCGGAGACGCGGAGAGGCGCGGTGAGCCGAGTGTGGTGACGGTGGTCGCTGGAGTGTGGTGACGTCGTCTAGTGCTGGTGGTCGCTGGAGTGTGGTGACGGTGGTCGCTGGTGGCGTGGTGGCGTCAGTCGGTGCTGGTGGTGGAGGTCACTGTTGTTGTGTGTTGTCGGTGGCACCTTATATACACATCAGATTTTCAATTTAACCAGGAAATTGCGTTGGCTGGACTTTCTAAGTGGAAATTCTGGTCAATGTGACGCGTGCTTGACTGACTTAGTGTGTTAGTATGTCAGCGTGTGCAGGCAGCGGATCGTTGCGTGAGCAAGCGGCGGATGTTTTAATCAGTTGGCAGTTCGACCGTAGTTGGGATTAAAACACTACGACAATCAAGAAGTTGGCGGCAGTATTTTTGGGGGAATTTATTAAAACACCAATAACATATCTAAATTTTAAACAAATCGTACAGTAAATAAAGAAGTTGGCGGCAGTATTTTTCAAAAATAATTTTTAATTTGACCGTTATAGTGAATTTGGGAAATGTAAGTGTAATTTATTAAAACACTTGCCTAGGACAATAACATACCCAAATTGCAGACAAATCGGACAGTAAACACCAAAGATAGTTTTTTAGCCTGAATTTGAAAATTAATTTTAAAAAATATAGAGGAGGGATGGGGATTGGGAAAATATATTTAATATAGGCAAGGGTTGGACGTTAGTATAGGCTAACAAGGAAACTTGTGTAAGGCAGGATCGGGCGTCGGTCCAAAAACTGATCCCCATAAGAATAACATGGGAAAAAAGCGCCGATTACGGCCCCTCTTTCCTGTTTACCCACTACTTTGCTTAGTTACACAACCTTCTGCTCGAGTTTTCCTATCATCTTACCCATGTATTGTGTCTTTCTTTTATACCCCAATATCACGCGACTGACCGTAAAAAAACCCTTTATCATTTTTGAAGCGCGTATAACAACTATACAACGTTTCCTAAATACGACCGAATGCTTTTATCTCCAACACAGATGTTGTTCCGTTATTCGTATGAAAACTTGGGTACAGAGATCCCGCCTTCAGAAAGACCTTGCATCAATCACTCATACGATGGCAATTTTGTGAATACTTTTCAGAACATGCAACATTATATGGAATAGAAAATGGCTGTTAAATTATCTCTTAAGTATTACCGATTAGTAAACAATTTAAAAACGTGTTTAAACACAACCTGTTCAGTTCAGATCAGTTGTTTGTTTATCCAATCTTGAGTTTGAGTATTCATTAGTTATTATTATTTGCATAAATTAACATTGTAATATGTTAATAAGATAAAATAAAAATAAATAAACAAACTGGTGGACTATTATAAAACCTTTTTTAAATATGCTTTTAGGGGTCTCAATTTTATGAAAACTAAACGTTTTAACGCCTTCTTTGGCTGTCCTATAATATAAAAATGGGAATAAACAATGATAATCCTAATCCCAATAAGCATTACATGCTCTGTTAATTTAATTTAATCTTAACCATAGTTTAATGGCAACTAAGATGTTTACCAATAAAGAAATAAATATATAAAACTGTTCTCCATAAGAATAACGTTGGACAACGTACTGTGTTTATTGTTATCAATATATCGGTAACCAATTAATAATGATTAAAACACCTAATTGTTTATTTTTTTAAGCTGAATGCAATGGCGAATACTAAAATTTGACTAATACTCAAATATCTCTATAATTTAAAATCTTTCAAATTTTAGTCCGCCATTTTTTAAAATTACCGCCATATTGAACCTGCATCAAAAATTGAGGTGAGTCTCCATCTTAAATACTCCTTTAGGGTCCAAGGAACATGTGTACAAAGGAAACCTTTTGTTCATTAAATGCCGTATAATGTTCGCTACCGAGCCCACCATAATGTCACCGCAGTCAGGACTTTCTCTTGTTTGAAACTGGCCATGATATAATTCTGAGGTCGGAGGAAGATGCATCTCTTCGACGTGACAAGAGACACTCGTCCTATTTCTGAATTTATACAGTTTTTCGTGGCCTCGTATCTGCACAACGCAGTAAATAAAATGGCAAAACTATTAAAAAAGATAATTCTGTAAAGAAATACCCTCTGTGCCCATTAAAAAAGATCCCAAACTCTAGTTCTTAAACATTATTAAAATATCTAGGTGTTATTAAGACTCAAGTGATCTCATCCGTTTCAAGGTGTTCATAGTAATATTAAAATTGATAATTATTTTTCATCCATATAACATTTTATGTGCAGTAGTAACAGAAAAGTAAGTAGTAGTAAAAAAGTGCATTTATGATTCCAATTGCTATTTCTATATTTAAAATGCTTTTTCTAAAAAACTTTTGATAAAAAGGAAAATTATACAATTTTTCATCACATTTTAAAATTTTACTAGTTTGAAACACATTCATAAAAGTTAATTTATATTGACTTGTTTATCTAACTTTATACGCATTTATACCATTTATAAAATCTTCTATGTCTAACACGTGATTATATAACAAACCTTCGTATCAGAAACATAATTACATTAACACCTGTATCAGCATTTAGATGACTTATGTTTAAACTTTGTTTATGATCCAAGGAATCTAGAAAGTGTAACTCAAGGATACGGGTACAACACCATGGCTAACCAATACCAAGCTTATGACAAAATCAAAATGTTACTTATGACAATTATTTACGCTGGAAGCTCAAAAACGGTGAAGTTTGATACATAACGGTATTTTTTTAGAGAAATTAGGCTAATATTCTGCGGAAACTGTGCTAAGAATTAAAAATTAATTTAATATAATTATATTAATTATTTATTTTTAATTAATATAAATATTTAATTAAATTATTAATTTAATATAAATATTGATTAATCGGCCTGAAGAAAGTTGGTGGGAGTAAGAATAGGGTATAGAAAGCTTTGTGAGATCAGACGGCGACGGCGACGGCGACAGGTGATCCTGAGTGATGGATGGAGTGACGTCGGATCAGTGCAGCCTTCTTGATGACGATCTTCATTCTTCATCCTGCTTTTGGATTACTTCAACAGCTGTATATTTGACAATAATAACTAAATACACTGGATATTGGATGATTCTGTATTCTAGTACAATTAATATGTTCTGTTACAAATGGAACCATATTTTTGGTTCCAGATCTGTCTGTTCCGCAATCAAACAACTTATAAATCGGTTGAGATGTTAATTTTACAGATTGTTTATCCACTCACATATGTTTATGTCCACTTTACAACTTTTGAAGTTGTTTGTACATTTTCCAGCACTTTAGCAATATTAGGAATTACTGTTGTAAACAACTATGCCGCTTAATGTAACTTAACAAACCAAATAAGAGTAGTAGTATCAGTATGTAGACGTAGATGTAGAAGTATTAAACGTTAGAAACTATGGGTGTGAAAGATAAGCCGAAAATCTTCGCCGTTGAAAATTATGACCCAGGCTAAAAAACTGAACGTTCTGGCTACGAGACTATTGTACCAAATGCATTTAAATGACCTTTTTTCCTACCTAACTCTATGATTCAAACTCTAAAACTGTTCAGCCTCTGTTTCCAAAATTCATAATAATATGGGCTTATATTGTTATGTTTTAAACTCTCTATATCTTACTTTTAAAGGGAAAATGTTCAAGAAAAAAACTCATTTGATATATAAACTTGAACGCGATTATACGCTAAACATCAACTGCCGAGATCGTCTTGGAAGGGATTCAGAGTTTGAATTAAGATTGCTCGAAATTCATTACTTAGGTGTCATGCTCAACGGGCTTCTTCCATGTGAGAAAATTTAAATATGGTTTTATAAGACTATTCCTCAAACCTCTATCTTTAAAAAAACGTAAAAAGTTTACATCAAAATATGAAATTTATACTTAATTTTCTATCAGTGCATAATCTTTAAATTTATGGCTATGAACAATTTGGATCGAGATCTTTGGGTCTCAACTTCATTTAAAGGGACATAAATTATGTGTCCCACTGTCATAAAACAAAGACTTTATATAGAAAAATTGGTATTAGTGATGCTAAGCATAAAGATGTCAGATTAATTTTGAAAACAACTCAAACATACCAATTAACATAGTTTATTTTTATTTTATTTCTAATAAGTGAAAAGAGGTTCGACAAGATAGAGTTAATAACCCATTCCGATTTTTAAATATTTATTTTATTTTAAATTGTTATTATTTCTGTTTGTAAAGCGAAATAATAAAATCCCTCTTATATCTAATTAACCGTAGACTCAATAACAAGTTGTTATGCCATTAGGCTAATAAGAACAAGTCAAACATTCTTACGATACAGTTTTGTATACATTAAGTTGTTATTCCTTACCTAGACGCAATCAGGTTTATTCATATAAATAAAAAAATCAGTTATATTACATTGGCCAAGGGATGTTTTCAATCAGCACCAATTATACCAATAATTGGCAGCTATGGGTAATTTATAAAATGCAAGTACATTCGGTAAAATGCATTATAATTTAAGTCATACAATATTGCAGTGGGATATAATATTTATAGCACTTATGAGTACTGTCTAGTACAGTCGAGAACAGCGGTCTAAATCTAGAGTGATGGTAGATACAAATGATAAAGCATTAAGGAACGGAATAAAATACAATACATTTAGTTTTAATATCGTAATTACTTGATAGTAACTACCTGACTGAATCTTATTATAGTTTTCTTTTTTACTTATCAAAAATAGGGCAAAACTGTAACTTTATGAAGATATAATTTTTGTTTTAATTCGACATTATGATAAGTCAGATTTAAAAGTATATTAATACAATGTAAACTACATAAACTGCCTAAGGTTTTTAACGTCACTGAGTCAGTTCGGGAACTCATGCATGAATCAATCTTATTTTGACCCCAAGAAATACAAGAGTGATCTGTTTTTTTCTCTTGTAATAAAACAAGATATACTGAAGAATGAATAGGAGTCTAGAGTCAGATTGTAAGAGTGCATAGTCTAGGTTTTATGTGCTTGATCAAATAATTTTAAGAAGTTTTTATTTCTTTAATAATTTTTAAATTAAATCAAAAGACTGCAGAATTTTCTTCCTTTAAAAGACAAAATGCCAAAGACATCAAGAAGACCCGGTGACAAGAAAGGACCAGAATCGAGATTGAGTCAGAGTCTTAATTAACACTAGGAGCAATCTATTATTTCAGTATTTGTATAATAGGTTGATGTGTTCCAGGTATGCTAATTGCATACTCCTCACAGTACCCCTTCTTGTGATTTATGTCCCCAGATATATGTGGCATTTAAAATCAACTGCCTGTTTCTTGCTTTAAGTTTTATATTTTAGTACTTTCCTCGTTCCAACAGAAACGTTCCACCACAGTGAATAATAGAAAACATGTTAACTTTAAACGGAAATTAAGATTTCAGGAATAAATTGCTTAGTGAATTCTGTTCCTGAAAAGTAGTAATAACGTATTTTATCAGGTTATTAAAATGTATTAATACGTTTAATTCGTTTTTTGCTTGCTCAAATCAGCTATGTACCTTATGTATACCCCGCACTAGAGCAAGTTATTTCATTAATACACACGTACAGACACAGTAATATTGCCCAATATACTTTGTGCTCAAAGACAATTATCTATAAAATTCTATAATAAACCAAACATATAATCTCTAAATTCTTTAATTTATTTCGTATTCTTGTTAGTGAATTTCCTATGGAAAAGTGAAATATTAGCATGACCCGCACGGTGAAACCTAAGCCTGGGACTACCATAGGAAAAGTGAAATATTAGCATGACCCGCACGGTGAAACCTAAGCCTGGGACTACCATAGGAAAAGTGAAATATTAGCATGACCCGCACGGTGAAACCTAAGCCCGGGACTGCCTTGACCCCCTGAATACGTTTTGGGGGGTCGTTCAAAATTAATATGTGTGTGTGTGTGTGTGTGTGTGTGTGTGTGTGTGTGTGTGTGTTTTCACTCTAGTCTAGTGGTCTTAATTCTTATCCGATTTACTTCAAATTTGGTAGAGACATTTCTTTCTTTAAACAGTTGGACAAGTTTGTTTGGGCTAAACAATCGGGAAACTCTTAACCCCTTTTTTGGGATTTAATTTGTCAAATTTTGAGTTTTTGGGCCCTAAAACGGTCAGAAAACCCCCAAATAATGCATTATAAGTTATAGGACGTAAAAAGGCGGAAATATTAAGCCCTCCCTCATTATTCTAGCACCAAAATGTACCGAGTTAGTAAAGGAAATGAAAATGGACTAAACACAATACGTTGTCATGCCGATTTTTTATCCTGATGATATCTCCTCCTAAACTTAAGATGCACAGCATTGCCATCCAAATACTGCATTTAAATAGAACCAGGTGCATTAGAACAGCCAATAAATCTAATATTTTCCATTTTTCAAAAACTTCATAAATCATTTTTTAAACCCGTTTTTTTTATTTTTTTTTTGTTTTTAATGCGGAAATTCACTTCCCTAACGTCATTGTACTGCGGACGAACTCGTTATTTTTGAAACTATTTTTCTATTTATATTATTGCAATTCTCTTTATAATTTCTAAGTAAATATTCAGATAAAACTCCGTATAACTTTGTATTCATTTATCATAGCCACTCCAAGGGTTATTGAAGCTTAATCTTGATAATATTAAAACAGAGATTAAATCAGTAACATATAATAATTACCAACAAAATTTTCACAGTTTACGATTCCCAGATTTTGGCTTCCGAAATGTTTCTCTTTCAATAGACTAACTTTTAACTAACTTAACAATATAAAAGATCAGATGTGCGCTTCATAACACTCGAACCTGATCGCTGTCAAGAACCATTTCTTTCTTTCTGTCAAGAACTCTTTTCAATCTCTTTGATACCCCTTTGTATCTATATGATGTTGTTTTCTTTACTGATATGTTTAGTGTCTGGATTTAAAAAAAACAATCAAATCACGAATATAGGATTGAATAAAGATACACATTTAGAAGTGCATCCTTTAAAAAAATATGTTGCTTTAAATTTGTTTATATATTAGAATCTGTTATTTTGTTTAATAATCCATTATTCATTGGAATTACATATCTCTGAATTGAGTTTTTTTTAACTGGCTTTAACCTTAACACAGTCTTAATTGGCGTTTGCGTTAAAAAAATTCAAGCCTAAAACTGCGGAAGGTTTTTTTTTCAAGAGTAAAATTTTAGCTACCAACTTACGTCAGTGCTTGTTAAATGGTAAGCAATATCGAAATAATCAATGTGCTATATAGCTGCTAGTTTAGTATAAATAATTTGATATTATTTATTGAGAGGTTAGTCTAAGACCACCCTACGTTATAAAAATCCAAAAGTGCCTCTTCAGTAGATCATTAAGTGCTCACAAGTCATTATCTCCTGGACCCTGATTATATTATAATAGGATTCCATCGTTTGTCCTTCGTTTTTTTTCAGGCAAACTGGCACTGTCATGAAAATTAAATTACTATAAATGTCGCAATACAACTGAGATTGTATACAAGATTTTTTTTGGTTGATTTTACTTGTACATATATTTTGAGAGTAAAATACATTGTTGTCGAACATTTAAAATGTACATAAATAAATTAAAATTTTGTGACAAATAACTAACTAAAAAACCAACTAAAATGATTAATCAACGATTTAATAATAAACAAATTAATTAAATTTAAATTGCCTAATGTTGTTGGAACGATTTTTCCCAGTCTCAGTTTTGGGAGAACCGTCGGTATATACATCTTATTTTTATACAAAGCAACATAAAAGCACTTATATGTTTATATGTTGTGGTAAAACAACAGATATTCATGAATGAATTAGAGTCTGGAGTCAGATTAGGAAGAATTTATTGCCCAGGTGCTTTGTGATAAGTCAGCTGCTTTCAAGACTGTTTTGTCATTTAGTTTACTGATCATTTCAAACCTAACTGTATACTCTCTTTAATATTAATGTATTTTTTTACTGTTATTCATAGTTTGCATAACCACCTGAGTTTATACATTTCCTAGAATATTAGTATATTCATATTTTTTTAAATTTGGTGGCCTGTTTAAATTGTCCATTGGATGTCAAAATGGGTTTAAGAGAACCCATACGTGGAACTTGAAATTTACTAGTATAATTAATTTTCGTACCAGGACTAGATTGGAACGAACATCAGCGCTGAATCAGGAGGCCGTTGTCTCGACCTCGAGGACAACCACACACCGCACATGGTAATTTTGTTTTATTTACTTTCAGGTGGCCAATACTATGTTAAACCATTCTTTTGGTTCCAGTTTTGGAGAGTAGCCACTTACGTAACTGAGATTCCCTCAACATTCGCCAACCGCGATCATATATTTTGATATTAGATATTTACTTGTTACATAAATATGTTTAATATCTGACAATTTTGTAATATAGGAGTGGACAACTATTTCTGTAGAAAAAACACATTTTATTATATATTGAAACACACGATGAATTAAAACAAAATACACAGAACCAAAACCAACTCATATTTTATCATAGGAATAGTTCTTAGTTGTTATAAAAATAAATTGTGAAACTTTGACATAGTGTAGTATTCACTCGTTTTTTTATTTGACTTGGCCTATTATGCAAATTTACTTAACGGCAATAAAGAGATTTTGATTTGATTTGATTTGATTCGTGACCTTGGAGCGTCAGTAACTAGCAGTGTCAAAAAGGAAGGACGAATTATAACTGCCCTAAGAAACATTAAATGTATTAACTTTAAATTAACCTTATAAACAAATACTGACATAACCAATTAGTATACCTTTAATTTTAACAGAAGCAAAACCACAATCAGTATAATCTAAATCACAATGTATAATGCCTTTTACTTTCTCCCCCTATACATAGTATATGGAGAAAGTATTGTTTTCGTAAAAATTTTCGAATTTGAGTTGTTAGTGGAAATATTCGTTTTGGTGCTCCCTGAACCCAAAAAAGTGGTTTTTACGTGATGTCTGTGTGTGTGTGTGTGTGTGTGTGTGTGTGTGTGTGTGTGTGTGTGTGTGTGTGTGTGTGTGTGTGTGTGTGTCTGTGTGGATGTGTACAGAGCTAGAGCCCTAACCTATGGGCCGATTTTTATGAAATTTGGTATGTAGGTACTAATCCACGATATCTCCAGGTGATTCTTTTCATTTTTTTGTATTTTGATTTTTAAGGGTAATTATCCCCCAAAAACCGCCAAAAAACATGAAAAATCCAAATTTCTCAAAAACGGCTCTAACGATTTTGATTAAACTTTAGTGGTTTGTAGAACTTTAGGTTTCCAACAAAATGACATCACCCGCATTTCTGGGAAAATTCGGGTTCAGAAATTACAGGACTTAAAACATCCAAAATTCAGTTTTTTGGATTTTTCATAAAAAATCATAAATGTTAAAACAGATTACTATTCACCATTAAAAAGAGCTCAAAAACTAAATAAATTGGTATTTTAAATTAATATTCTACGATTGCTAGTTGCGGAGAACATTGAAATTTTCATTTAGCGGTAAACGCAGTACGTTGTC
Source organism: Allygus modestus (assembly GCA_963675035.1). Taxonomy (NCBI): domain Eukaryota; kingdom Metazoa; phylum Arthropoda; class Insecta; order Hemiptera; family Cicadellidae; genus Allygus; species Allygus modestus. The sequence continues at coordinate 19,913,625 of OY776114.1, forward strand.
CAATGTTATTCTTATAGGGAATACAAAAATAACTATTTCTCTCTTATTTACTGATCAATTTCATTAAAATTTGATATGCAGGTCAAGTTAGCATTGACCAACAGATGATGTTCGAAATGTGTTGCTATTTAACCCTGGTGGGGGGTAAGGGGGCATTTCCCCTCTCAAAACCACCGTGTGTAGCAACGGACTCTATAGTGCCTCCCAAAAAGGGATTTGGGTGGATATTTCTGAAAATAACTATTTTAGACAATTTTCTGTACATTTATCTATACTTCATATTCTATATTTAGTAAATAACAAATGTTTTTGTCATTAAAGTTTGGCTTAAAGGGAGAAAGTATGTGTCAGATTCCTGATACCGTTTATTTACTGATGTGATCAAATATTGCCCACCAACCTAAAAAAATATTCAAAATATTTAAAAAGATTATTATTTCATCTACTAGAGTAAGGAGTGTTCTTGTTTTGTCTTGATATTATTATTTTAGCCTTTTGATTTAGATCTATGCAGGCTAATAATGCCTGCATTGTATATGAAATATTATTATTGATGTTTTCATGGTTTATTTGTGTAGTTCTAGCAATAAAATAATAAAAAAACTACCCTACGATATCGGGAATATGTACATACCTCAGTACATATTATAATTTGTATAGGATATTTATTACTACCCGCTGAACGGTAATTGGAAATTCACAAACAAATATCATGCCACCCATTAATTAAGGAAATCATACACTTTTCTAGCACATCAAATTCCTAAATGATTATGGATCCAAACTAGTGTATTACTTCAAATTTTTTCAAAGGTTAATGCACATGGTTTACCGTTATCAAGAATGAAAGTTTAGATTCTAATACTAAATAAATTAAGAATTTTTTTCATTTACAGTAAAAGTAAACTGTCACTAAAATTGGATGCTATCATTGACTATTTTAGTGTTTGCCAGAATTTGAAGGGGACGTAGTTTGATTTCGTCACCGAGAGATTTTGCTATTGTCAACTATTTATTTTGGTTATTTACATTAACTTTTAAAATATTTCCTCCCCAGAAAGCAAGTGTTAATCAACTTATGTTTGCTTTCTTGCCACACCAACTGTTGTATTATCCCCTCCTTGAGAGGATAAGTTAACAACAGTATACTCTGTTGGTGATTACTGTTAGCTATGTCCTCTTTAAATCCTAGCACACACAATACTAGGGACGGATTTGCAATGGTAATGTGACGTCTGCTTCAGTATTTATAGTCATTGGTGCTATTTTATAAACACGCATTCCAACTCATTTAAAATTTTAAACAAGAAAGAAATATTTAATGTTAAACGACAGTTTACTTAAACAAAACTGTTTCTAACAGATAATGGTACAGTAACCCCATAACTACTGATATGTAGTGGTAAGTGTTAAAATATTTATACATATTCCAAAGCCAGGCCAAACAATACCAATGCATCTGCATGTAAGTGACACATCAATTACCGATGTTTAATTTTGCTCTGGGGTCGCTAATAATGCTTGCTAGAGTTCCACCCTAGTAACCATTTATCCCGCTCACTTTGATCAACCGACAGTTTATCTGTCAGCTATTAATTCGCTTTTAACTAAGATTGACAAAGTTGTCAGTTATTTGTATTAAGTAGTTGACAATTTATGTTTTTGTTCTTTCTATTAATTAATAATCCCAATTTTCTTAGGTCGAACCTGAGCAAAATCATGAAAATTTTGTTTAAGTTTAAAACTGAACCCAGTTTAATTTTGTCTGAAGGTAATGTATCCTACTTAAGGACAACTTTAATTTAGCATTATAATCCATACTCTCTGGTTATACTTCCTTTGATCTAATTAAAACAAGAGAGGAAGTGAAGCCCTGCAATTTTAAGAATTTTAAGAAGGCTATCATACGTATCTCCGTAGTTTGAATTAAATTTTTTGCCGTGTAAAATGAGATGACAAGGCCTAAAACACTTACATACCTATACGGGATAGTACGTAGATTACATTTTTGCTTATTTATTTTGATCTGTTGACAGCGCGAATACCCATTATTCTCTATGTCATTACCAAATAAAAAATCAGGGGCTTTGCTTTGATGTATTTAACTTATAATAATGAAAATAATTAATTCAAATTGTGATACTAGGAAATACCTCTATGATTAAAATAACAAACTAAGTTTCATTTTTAAGTCTACATTTTGTAATGTTTTTACTAAACCTGATAATGAGTGTAAAAGCTCGTTTATATAGCTCATATAATCATATTCCATTGTTTTAAATTCCACAATTATTACCGTTATTCAGGTTGAAATGTCTTAGTTCTATAAACTTATTCCAGTAAACAATGGATCAGTCAGTTGTTCCTCAGCCGTCAGTAGAGATATTGCATGGACAGATGACCACCGGCCATCTCCTGAGCGGCAGACAGATGATCAATACTGTTTCTTATCCCCTTCTATACAGCAGACTCAGGAATCTTTTCAGATTGATAAAGAACTATTTTGTGACAAAACTAAATTAATTCCAATAAGTAATACCTATTTTAATGGAAATGTTATTACACTTTTTGTGCGTTTATGTATGCTATGTAATACGAACAATCATCAAAATATTGAGTCAAAAATCTTATGCATTTTAAAGACTATGTCGATTTCGAAGGTCTGGAAGAAGGTTGAACAAACATTTGTTTACGTAACCTACATGTCATCTTTCGAAAATATTCAGAGTGAAAAACTACTGATCTACTAAAAAGCATTGAAGCAGATAATTATTAGCTAACGAATTTTAGCTTATATATATTTTACTTACATAAACCTTTTAATTTATAGGAAGAAATACTTTTGGGTTTTATTACATGGCATGTAGCACTGCTTCATCAACCAGTGAATAAAATATAACTGTTTCATTAAAATATAACTGTTATTTTTTCGTTTAACATTCCCCAACATACTTCGTTCATTACTTTCATCTTCTTTGCAACCAATTTAAAATTCCAAAAAGATAATATTTTACCAAGGCGATACTAATGGTAGAATTGAAAATATTTAACTTGAAAATATTATAAGAATACCCCCGTCACAGCAAACCTGCGTACTTATCGAATTTCGTATGCATATATATACGTCTCACTAATGCATAAAGCCAATTACCAAGTTTCACAAAACAATTCATAAAAAAGTTATATATAACATTTTATTCATTCCCCATAAGAATAACATTAGGGTTTAGGACGCAGGTTTTCTGTAACGAGGAAGATAAGTAATGTGTTTTTTTTTTGTTTTTTTCTTTGCAATTATCAATATAACTGAATCACGTGAACTACATACCAAGTTCTATTAATTTAGGTTCATAATTAAGGGAGATATACAACTTTGTATTTTCTCTGCAACCACTTAACCTAGGTTGATGATTAAAAACACTATTTTTTTTAAGCTCTATAAAATGGCTATAACCAAAATTTTGTGTTTGTAATATTTTGTGGTAAAATCTGCAAAAAACATATTTTTGGAAAATTTTGGACCCCCATAAAACCCCCTTCTCATAGTCCGATCGATCTGGTTTTCGAACTTAGTCATAAATGCTACGCCGACATTTAGCACATTTGCTAAACATACATTTGTGCAAAATTTCATCAAAATAGTGCGTTTCTTTCAAAAGTTATCGCGTTTAAATCCATGAGAAATACAGAAGGAGAATTTATTTTCTGTTCATAACAGTTTTTGGAAGAGTATTAAATAAAATACGACGTAATATGGATGAATAATTTTGCAACGCTTTTACTTTTACATCCTTTCCCTCTTTTCAGCATTTCATCCCAATATTATGTCAGTACTAAGATATATTTTTAGCTGTGCGTTCGTTGAGACATTATGTTGGCGAGATTCAAACGCATTTTCCCTGGATAGTCTGAAGTTAATTTAGAAAATTAAATCTGAAACCCCTCACCTAATTTTACCTCGTGATGTGAAATTATATCTGAGTGTTAATCCAAGTGCAAAAAATTCTGTTTGATAGCTTAAAGTTAGGTAAGAAAAGTTTATCTTTGTTCAAATACCTGATCGAAGTAATATTAGTGCGTGACGTATTCCTATATTACTTGCTCATCATCAATTGCATTCAGACTAGGTATACCATTCTTGATTCAGAGACTAGGTTCCCATTAGTGCTCTTTGTTTATTTTTATTTTTTTTACTTACATGTAATATATAAAATAATATTTTATAATATCTATGGATTACAAAAGTTCCTGCTTTTTATTCACTCACTTCCTAAAGTTAATACTTAACCGATTTTTATGATTGTTTTTTTTACTGAAAAAAGATAATTTCAAGTTCTAAGTCACTGTGAAGCGAAATATTTGATTAACACATTTATTTTGGTTACATTCCGAGTTTTAAAATCGCAATTTTTTAATTAAAAAACCTCTGGTATAAGGATTATATCCGCTAAATAATACGAGGAAGCAGCTCGTTTAGTATTAAAATAAAATAGTTTTTTTAAGACTGAAAATGTAAAATAAATCACGTATTTTCTTTGAAATCATTAGTCAAAAAAGAAGTCTATAATACAGGAGAATCAGAATAAGAAAATGAGGGTAATTTAAACAATAATTTTCGTTTGAATCAAAATATTTCAATAAAAAGTTACATGATTTACTTTCCATTTGTAAAACCTTTCGTTTCGACCAAAAACTCCACTTGCAGTAAGGCGATGGGCCTAGTCGGGTGAATTTATACTTCGCTAAGACTACACTAAGGATTTGATCACCTTGGCTTGTATACGACCATGATTATTGCTATACACAGTTAATATGCAATAACTAATAATATATTAATTAGCTGCATATTTATATGCTGCTGTATATTAATATGCAGTTAATGTTATTAATATACGATTGTTCATTTAACATTTGTTCAAACGTCTTGAGTACTAGTAAAGTAAAGTGTAGTTAGTAACCCTGATAACAGTGGGTGTCCCAGATAGCAGTCCCTGGAGTTAGAGGTTGATTGCTTTGGGGTTGGATGTTGATAAACTGTACCGTCCTCGTCTCTTCTTTACAATATCCTTTCCTTATTTACAGTTCTAAAAAACACGCAATAATATATTTAATACACTAACATGCTTTCCGCTTTGTGCTAATAAATTTTAGCGAATAAATGGTTCTCAATAGTTATTATGAACACGGTAGGTTTAAAACAGCTTGTGTGACTTAAGGTCATTAAACATATAATTATAAATCAAATAACTAAAGTAAATTATATTTTGAATTTCTATTTAGAAGTTTAGACAACAAAAACTCGATATGCAAGTGGTGTTATTTTATTAGGGAACTGAGTTTTGATACACATAAGATATATTTTGGTCTATAGCCTAAAGTAGTTGTTAAGTGTAATAGAATAACGTAAATATGTTCAACGGCTAAACGTCCTCACCAACTGAGGCTACATGTGTTGCGTGTACATGGGAGGACGTCATCAACGTTCGCGAGTGACGTCAGAGGTCAGCAACATCATGCAGTGATCAAATTGGAAATATTAATTTTATTTTAGGATTTGTATGAATCTAAAGTTATCATTAAAATATATCAAAAATATTAGTTTAATTTGAGGACTTGTAAAGTTATAAAACATTAATCAGTAACATAAATTGTATTTGAGGACATATATAACGTTTTACATTTAATATCTGACGGAGCCGTGGTTAGTCTGGGACACTTAACCACAATGTCACTGCAGTCGGGGCTTGGTCGTGTATGAAACTAGCCTTAATATTATTCTGAGGTCGGAGGAAGACACATCTCGTTGACGTGACACGAATAACGCGGTCGTCCTGTTTCTAGCTTTCCTAGTTTATTTTTATGTACTTTTGCAACTTTTACTAATAGTAAAGTTTTACCATTCTAATACTTAAATTAAATTAGGGTTAATTGTAGTTTTTTGTTTTAACTAGATCTAATTTGGAAGGTTAAGTTTAACTTCTTATATCTTTATATATGATTTCGCCAAAGTGTTTTGTTTTATTATAGTAGGAAATATCTTTCTTACCATTTGATCAAACCCAATAATTGATATATTTTCAAAAATAAAAGCAAGGGAATAAACAAACAATGCTGAATCATAAAAAACTACTATTTAAATGGTAATTATCACTTGTTTATTTGTCAAGGTACTGGTGACACTATCTTTTAGAGATCAGATAAAAATTTACCGAAAACAGGTGTTTCGATGTGCAGCTATAATACATTTATCTTTTGGTTAATAGATTTATTAGCTGATAGCATATATTATTTATCATAGTCTTTTTGCTTAAGAAATAAATAGTGGCTATACGAACTAATTAATCTAAATGTACTATTTAGGTATTGCAGAGTTTTAAAGAACTAAAATCAGAAGAGAATATAATAACTTGTATATATTTATTTTCGTTTGTATAAAATGTCATACATGTAGACAGTACTTTTAAGCTAATAATGTCTAAAGATATTTATGAAGTAAAAGTTTGTTAACATATTATTTAAAATATGTTATAATACAATCAAATAATCTGTTTTATTATTTATTCTTTATTTCCGTCATAAGTCAGAGCGGTTCCCAGATTTAGATATTGAGTGCAGAAAAGTCTTTTAAATAATCATGATGAACAAATTCTTAGCGTGTTTAGCTTTAGACCCCTGTTTGTTTCCATTGTATTTTTTTAGGTCAAATATAAATATTTAGAAGGGCAAAGTATGTATTTCTTTCCTTAAAAGCCTTTTTTTGGTGGGGGTATTTTAATTATTTCGACTTATCTTTGGGCATCACCCACTTTCAGGTTTATGTGGCGTTGTCCAGCGGAGACTGATGGAAGTCCTCTTGTCAGATTTTTAAAAAACAACACAACACGAACATTCACAAATACAAACAAAAAACAACGACAAATTAAGTCCCGACGTTTCGAGAAACTATAACACATTTCCCGTTATCAAGGGTCCTTGAGTCTAGCACGAACCCGAGCCGAACGCCTGACCACGGCTCATACTGGTTCACGGTTCAAGGACCCTTGATAACGGGAAACGTTTTTACTTTCTCAAATCGTCAGGACGATTGTGTGTCGACGAAATGTGGCGTTGTTTTTTTTTTGTTTATATTTGTGTAGTTGTGTTGTTTTTAAAAATATGACAAGAGGACTTTCAACAGTCTCCGCTGGACAACGCCACATAAACCTAAAGGTGGGTGATGATCAAAAATAATTAAAAAACAACAAAGTATGTAACTGAACGTTACTTGGTATTACGTTGCACGGGTATCCGTATCAGCTTTAGACAAGATCTTCAAACTCGGAGCTTAGAAAAATGATATTATATAACGCTAATGGATATTCTGTAGTTTCAACAGGTTTGCTTAAGTTGATGGGAAATCGATTATTAATTCCAAACCACTCGTTGATTATTAGTTAGACTGAAGAAGTTTGTTGTTTAAAAAGTAAAGTCAACAGCTGAAATCATGTTTGTTTACTTCTTTAAAAATATTTGCATTCATATGAACCGTTAATATTTGAAATACACATAGTTTAAGTAACACGTTTTGGGACTAAATGATACACATATAAACTCATTAATATAGCCCCTGCTATAACCTGAGTTAAAGGTTTTTTAACTCCTTTCATAATGCTTGCCAAGTGCTTTATGCAGCTTATTTGGACTTTGGGTTTAATTTGGGACGCACAACTACCATCTGACGTACAAGACCAATGGACACGTATCGTTGCTGAAACTCACTGGTTGTCACAAGTATCTATACCCCGCACATTGAATCTCAGCTCTTTACATGAATAGAATTACATGGATTCTGCGACGCATCAGAAAGTGGCTATGCCGCAGTTATTTATTTTAAATGTGAACGGCATGACAAAGTTGTGACAACTGATTTAGTAGCAGCAAAAAGCAGGGTCGCTCCATTAAAACGAGTAACCATTCCTCGTCTTGAGTTGTGTGCCGCTCATTTGTTGTCCCGATTAGTGGTACATTACATCACACTATTTCCTAATACGTTCAACGCAACAACAATTTTCTTCTGGAGTGATTCTACTGTTGTTTCATCGTGGATTCACACTCCTCCCTATCGACTAAAAACGTATGTCGCAAATCGAGTTGCTCAAATTCAAGAACTCACATCATCGGAATGTTGGCACCACATTTCATCGCATGACAACCCAGCTGATTTTGCATCACGTGGTCTACCTCTATCTCAATTAATGCACCATAATTTGTGGTGGAACGGTTCACCATGGCTTATATTTCCATCTTGTGATTGGCCTTCAAAAGAGTTTACTCCCATCACTTTGAATGACTGAAATGAATTGAAATCCAAGCCAATACCGGTATTTACTATTTTGTCTAACGATGAATTGCCTTTGTTAACAAAGTACTCATCCTGGTCTAAACTACTACGCATAGTTGCTTTGGTTTTACGTTTTATTCATAACTACGACTCATCAAACCGGTTATATAACTGTTTCAGAAATAAAGACATCAAACGTGAAAGTTTTTTACATGGTACAACGAGTATCATTTGTGAAAGAGTTCAATGAAATCAAGCAAGGAAACTGTCTTAGTACATTAGGCAAACTAAATCCATTCATTGATGATCAACAGTTGATTCGTGTTGGAGGTCGCCTCAGTAAGTCCTCATTGATTTATGAAACCAAACACCCCGTGTTATTACCGAAACGACATCATGTAGTCAATATATTAATCGACTATTTTCATATTCAGTATCTTCACACTGGTCCACAACTAGTCCAGTCAGTGATAACACACCAAGTGTGGATTTTAAACGCTAGAAACGTCATTCGTTTGCGAATTCACAAGTGTATCACATGCTTTTGACTTCGCCCTACTAATGTTGTTCCATTCATAGCAGATTTACCTCCCGTTCGCACGGAACCTGCTAAACCATTCGCTTCAACAGGGATTGATTATTGTGGCCCGTTCTCAATTAAAGTCACTAATTTACAGTTCATTAAGTTTATCAAAGTGTATTTGTGAATTTTTATATGCATGGTCACAAAGGCTGCACACATTGAAGTCGTTACAGATCTTACAACAGACGCATTTATTGCTGCATTAACTCGTTTTATATCCCGTCGTGGCATCTGCTCTGACATATATTGTGACTGCGGAACAAACTTTGTTGGCGCTGAGTCATCATTACGGAAGATTGTTCAAACAACTGTGACAAACGCTAACTCGCAACTGCACATTCAAAAGTTCTCTTCAACATTTTCATTGCGCTTCCATTTCAACCCTCCAGCCGCTCCTCACCATGGTGGCCTCTGGGAACGAGCAGTCAAGAGTGCCAAACAGCATTTAACATGTGTAATGGGAAAAACTGTACTCACACTACCAGAATTTACGACATTGTCTATACGTATCGAGGCTATATTAAATTCTCGCCCTTTGACTCCAATGTCCAGTGATCCCACCGACTTTTCAGTGCTGACCCCAGGACATTTCCTCTCTGGTGCTCCATGAGTAGCACTTCCTGAACCTGACGTCACTGAAGTTCCCCCTAACCGACTTAAACACTGGCATCTCGTGTAACGGTTCGTTCAACAAATATGGAAACGGTGGAGCACGGAATATTTGTACACCCTACAACAACGGACCAAATGGACCTCAAAGTCAGCTCAAATTTACGCGTTGGAGATCTCGTGCTCATGAAGACGTCTGCGAATTCACTTTTTTGGCCTCTCGCAAGAATCATCGAAGTATTTCCTGGATCTGACGACACTGTGAGAGTGGTAAAAATCCAGACACAAGATGGGTCTTATGTTCGCCCTGGTACTCAACCTTTTCTTTTACCACAATATGAAGATCGACATTAGTTGAAGTACGGAAGTACTTCAAGGAGGCCGGTTTGTTAAGTCTTTGTGAGTCTTCATCCAGACTGAAAGAACAGCTGACAAATTTGTGTACGTATATTTTATGTTATAAATATTTACAATTGAGTTCACTTTTTGTTTTAAAGAATTACATACCAAATTTTACTAAAATGGATTTATTTATTTAATTTTAAACATCATTTACATCAACACCAAACAGTACTATTTAGGTATTACAGAGTTTTAAAGAACAAAAATCAGAAGAGAATATAATAACATATACAGTATATATTTATTTTCTTTTGAAGAATATGTCATACATGTGGACAGTACTTTTAAGCTAAAGATGTCAAAAGATATTTATGAAGTAAAGGTGTGTTAACATATTATTTAAAATATGTTATAATACAATCAAATAATCTGTTTTATAATTTATTCTTTTTTTCCGTTGGAAGTCAGAACGGTGCCCATATTTAGATATTGAGTGCGGAAATGTACTTTTAAATAACCATGATGAACAAATTCTTATCGTGTTTAGTTTTATACCCCTGTCTGTTTCCCTGTCTGCATTTCTTTAGGGCATGTAAATATTTTGGAGAGCAAAGTATGTACTTCTTTCCTTAAAAGTGATGTTTTAGGTGGGGTATTTTCATTATTTTCGACTTATCTTGGGCATCACCCACCTTCAGGATTATGTGGCATTGTCCAGCGGAGACTGATGGAAGTCCTCTTGTCAGATTTTTAAAAACAACATAACACGAACATACACAATTAAAAACAAAAAACGAGTTCGCACGCAGCACGCTGACGTGAGGGAAGTGAATTTTCACATAAAAACTTTTAAAACTCAAAATCAGTGTAAAAACATACATTTGTCCAATTTTTATTGAAATCTGAAAAAATTGATTTTTTGGCTCTTCTGATACTCCTGGTTTCATTTACTTGCAAAGCTGGGAATACAATTTTGCCCAATATAAAGTTAGGAGAAGATCCAGACAGGCTTGAAAGTAGGCGTGAGGTTGCTGGGGATGATAAAAATACTTTAACAAAGGAATAACAGGCTCTTCTCGTGTAAAACCCCCATAAGACAACGTACTGTGTTTAGTCGATACACATTTTCTTTAATAACTCGATATATATTTATGCTAGAATGACGAGAGAGAGCTTAAAACTTTCGCTTCTCTAATTCCCATCTTTTTATCTGCATTTGTTTTATATCTGGGGCTTTTATGACCATTTTTGGGCTCAAAAACTCGAAATTTGAAAGATTAATCCCCCAAAAGAGGATTTACAGTTTTCCCATTGTTTTGCCTAACGAACTTGTCAAACTGATTACAGAAAGGAACGTCCCTACCAGATTTGAAGTAAATCGGACAAAGATTGCGACCGCTAGAGTGCAAACACATATACATATATATATATATATATATATATATATATATATATATATATATATATATATATATATATACATATGCATATTTATTTATAAAAGCAAATACATATTTGTAAAGTAAAAGCAAATACACATTTCAAATTTTATATATATATATATATATATTTTATATATATACATATATATATATAAAATTTTGAACGACCCCCCAAAACGTGTTCAGGGGGTCACGTTAGGAACTTCTATGGTGGTCCCGGGCTTAAGTTTCACCGTGCGGGTCATGCTGATAGTTCACTTTCCAAAGGAAATTCACTAACAACGACAAATTAAGTCCCGATGTTTCGAGAAACTATAGCACATTTCCCGTTATAAAGGGTCCTTGAGCCTAGCACGAACCCGAGCCGAGCGCCTGACCACGGCTCATCCTGGTCCACGGTTCAAGGACCCTTGATAACGGGAAACGTTATTTAGTTTCTCGAATCGTCGGGACTTAATGTGGCGTTGTTTTTTGTTTTTATTTGTGTACTTCTGTTTTTGTTTTGTTTTTATATGACAAGAAGATTTTCATCAGTCTCCGCTGGACAACACCACATAAACCTAAAGGTGGGTGATGACCAAAAATAATTAAAAAACAACAAAGTATGTAACTGAACGTTACTTGGTATTACGTTGCACGGGTATCCGTATCAGCCTTAGATAAGATCTTCAAACTCGGAGCTTGGGAAAATGATATTATATAACGCTAATGGATATTGTGTAGTTTTCAACAAGTTTGCGTAAGTTGATGGGAAATCGATTATTAATTTCAAACCAACTCGTTGATATTTAGTTAGACTGAAGAAGTTTGTTGTTTAAAAAGGAAAGTCAACAGCAGAAATCATGTTTGTTTACTTCTTTAAAAAGATTTGCATTCATATAAACCGTTAATATTTTAAATACAAATAGTTGAAGTAACACTTTTTAGGATTAAATGATATACAATAAAACTCATTGTTATAGCCCCTGAGCTTTGATGATTAGGCTAAAATAAGTACAAACTTTATAGTCATATATTATCTATTGGAGTTCAAATTGTTTATAATTTTAACGTTGTGGGTTGTACCTATTTTATTATGACTATAAACATACTTATTTAACAACCATCCACTTGTTTATTTTATTTACGTGTCCTCTATTCTATTGCTATTAATCTTGAGGAAAATTCATGTTATTACTTGAAAAACTATTAATACTTACATATATTTTCATGTTTTTCAAAGAAAGTTATTTGACCATAAGGTAACTTGTAACTGGACAGTTAAAATCCTTTCCCGCTTAATTTCTAGTGCCTACATTTCTCTCAAATGTTACAAATGTATTTAACATTTTTTACCTTGCATTTTGCAACTGATAATAATTCAAATCAATTACAGCATTAATAACAACAAAACTACTCTTATTACAATCGTAAAACCGGATAACAGTAATGTATAAAACAATTATCATAATTCTGCAACATAAGCAAATTTTAGATATTGTTTCATGAGTTTGAGTGTGAGTGGAACTGTTACAGATAGTGCATTAGCAGTGTAGTCACTGAACAAAATTCTTGTTAATTTAACAGGTAACGCGGATATTGTTGGCCCCATAGAGGCAGTACTGATTGACATTGGAAGCTCTGGTCCGTAACAATAGCCCCCTTCGCCCCTGCCGTACTGTAATTGAAATATTGGTCGTCGATTCAACCGTGCTGTAACACTGTATCACGTTACAGTGATATCGTGTATCGACCGGCGACCGCATCTATCGAGGCCACGGTGGAGTCGATATCGGCCCAATTGAAGTACCGGTTTATAATTCACATCACAGACATAACAATTCAATAAGTAACCGATGTAGTTAAATTAAATTAACAATAAACTTATTTTGATCATGTTAGCCCATGTTATTTTTTATAAAATATTAAAAATGCCTCCCCTCTCCCCTTCTTTTATCTACCCTCCTCCCATCTCTTATTCATGTTTTTATTTATTGTATCAAAAGTTTTTGTTTCAAAAATATAAAAATAAACCCAATGAGAATTATTGTTGTAGTGTATTAGGTAATTGTAGGAAGGATAAATCTACTATTTGAGTGAATGTTATTGAAAAAAGTTTAATATATCCAATACAAAACTTTGTTAAAGAGAGGGTTTTTTCATCAAATATATTTTACAAAACAAATTGGCAAGCCCTAAATATTAGTGTAAATAGGCGATAGCTTATATTAATACTAAAGATAAATAAAACAAAATTTGTAAACTTTTTGAATTAAAGAATGTGTATTTCAAATTGAAATATATGACAAGATAAATTATGTTAGTAATAGGAACAATATTTGGTTAGAATGCGTGGAACGTTCGACACTAACCGGGAGATTAATGTTTCAAACCAGCTCATAATCAATCCTCCTCAATCCTACAATACACAAAAGGAAATCATAAATATTTCCAATGAGACGCAGTAGTATCATTAAAACGGTTAATTTTCTAATATTCCTATTCAAAATCATAAATCTAAAAGCGTTTGCACAATGTGTTCAATTCTCAGTTATCACCAAGCCGTGTTTACGTTTGAGGTGATAAGTTGCCACTAATGCCACTATCGATCACCTGTCTGAACATGCGACTGCAGCTGTTCTCTTTGTATACTCTCTACAGCCTAAAATTTACATGGAATATATCAAACAACATCGTCACCTTCTCAGATATATAAATGGACGTTTCTAAAACAAAATTAATGTGAAGCCTACGAATATGTTTCCAATATCTCCATTATACAAGTTGTCCTCCAGTATGTGTAAAGAAATCTATTCCAAAAAGGCTAATTACACGAGCTTCAAAACTTCGTAGTGAAAGTGTGTACTTAAAATAATACACAAACAACTTGTTCCAAGCTTCCCTAAAAAGAGGGTATCCTAAAAAACTATTGTCGGAAAAGCTAAAACTAGATAGCAGGACCCATCAAAATGCACAAGACAAATTTAACAATAACTGTCCAAAGCTCGTTAGTCCATTCAGGGCTACATAAAATAAATAACGTAATCCGATCAGCTTTCAGACCGCTCCCAAACTCTCCTATTACTGAGAGCGTAATAAGAACCATTCCTCGAGTGGTTTTCAAAATACCACCGATACTTAAGGATATTCTTTCAAAGCCTAAGCTACCCAAAACATGAGTTATAGAACGATTTAATGGTGCTCAACCATGCAAGAAAGCACGATGTAACCAGTGAGAAGAGAATAAAGATATCAAAAGTAGTAAGACGACAAAAAAATCCGATAAAAGGTAATTTATCTTGTACACAAGGAATTTTGTGTATCAAATGAGCTGTAAAATAATGTATTAAATACTAAATTTGTTCGACAACCAATAACTTAATAATAAGATTAACAGGCCATCGTTATGACTTTAAACACAAAGGATGTGATAAAACCACTAGTCAAGCACGCCATTAAACACAATGACAAATTTGAAATGCTGTATAAAGTAAAACCGATAAGACAGATACAAAAATAATCAAACGTTACAAAACTAAGATATATGGAACAAGCCTACCAGACATTAACATCATCGAAATATCCACGAGGTCTTAATTTGAGATAGTTTCAAATAAAATCTTCTATTGCTCGTCAAAGTCTTTACGAAATATCGTTTCCTTCTAAATTTTCTTTATGAATTGTTTTATGCACATTATATATAAAATTTCAATTTTGTTAAGCATTAGGTTATAACAAGTTTTTTGTATTAAGTCTGGAGAAGCTTAAAGCGAAATATAACAATGTAGTAAGTTTTGGTTTTTATTAACTAATATATTAATTAACTAATATTTTTTTGCTCAAAATTATATATATATATATATATATATATATATATATATATATATATAATTTTGAGCAACCCACCAAAACGTGTTCAGGGGGTCACGTTTGGAACTGCTATGGTGGTCCCGGGCTTAAGTTTCACAGTGCGGGTCATGCTAATAGTTCACTTTTCCATAGGAAATTCACTAATAACAAAATTGTATTTACAAGCAATCATTACAAACTACTCCTGCTTAGTATTTCAAACGCTACAACAATATTGGCTCGGTATATTATACGTCGTTTACACATTTTATTCAACGAATAACCTAAATCTTATTTCGTAGTTTTGGTTTAAATACTTTTAAAGTATCACTTGAGCACTGTTCAAATCTAGGTGTCTAACGAGACAATGTCCATAGTGTTCAATAATATACAGTATATACTAGTTTTGTTTATGATGTTATAAGTGGCCATCCATAATATCTAATAAAATGAACACAATTGAAAAACCTACACAAATGTAGTTTGACCATGTAAATCAATTACACTGAGTTTTATGCTGTTCAATTAAATACCAACTTCGCAATACATAGAAAGTTTCCTGAGTGTTATATCAGTAAATATGTTTAGGTTTAGCTAAAATCTTACGAATATATATAGTTGTATAGATAAATGGTTTCTAAATCTACACTTTTTTGTCAGGAATAAAATTATAGATATGTTTATTGTTTGGCTTTGTTTCGGTCGCTTACAGTACAAATACAGAATTACTTGACTCTCAGGCTATGCAAACTATGTACTTGACATTAAAATTTAAAAAGTAGTAGTTTCATAATTTAATCTCTTATTCTAAAATCAAACTAGTGTTTATTTCTTGAACCAATAATATCACTATTTCAATAGTCAGCCAAAATATAATGACAGGAAGTAGGAAAGAGCCAAGAGAGAGAGAGAGGCATCAGTCTGGGGATTTGGCGAGACTTATAACCGCGGAGAGGGAGGCTTTGTTGGACCGTCGTCGTCGGGCTCCTGGCTGGTGATTGTGTTCTTGGCACTGCAAGGCCCAACGTATTACGTTTATAAATTTTATTTACCAACTTTTATGATGAAATTATATTTTTTATACTTTTATTCACTCTACTATTTATTCTTAAAAAATCTCAAATCACTAAATCTATTACGTTTGCACAGAATGTCAAAAATGTATTTCTATAACACAACACAACTGCAAATAACCGAGGTGTAGTTGCAAAAATGACTTTTCATTTGCGATTCAATTACATTTGACTCTCCAAAAGGTTCACGACAGATGGCACGTGCACTAAAGTGATAATCACTTGTTCACATATCCACGTGTGACTGATGTCATACACAGAACGGTAACGCATAGAGAAATAAAGTAATTTTAAATTGGGTTGTGTCAGATATTCCACTCGTGGCATACTATTGTTGGAGTATCGAAAATGTATATCTAGTTTTCTTAAGGGTATATTTACTGCATTCGTAATGTGACAATTCATTTGAAGTACTAAGTTACAGTTCATTCCATAAGCTACAGTATAAAACTTTCTTTGTTTAATTCGATAACGTCACGTTTTCAATTCAACATATGTATTTACATTCTTTTTACAGTACCTTTCTTTTGAATAAGTTCTGTAGATGTAGATGTTGTGTAGTTCATTCAAGTATTCAATAGTCCTGACCAATTACTATTCAATCTAATAAACTCAAATGTTCTTCTACAATATATTAGAGTTTATATCAAAATTAGTTAAGCAAATGACATATGGGAAAGCGTCACAAAAATTCAACCATCACCCATCCTCTGGGTTCAGAAGAATAGTCAGAGGCATTTATTATGTTTGTATTGCTAGCTAGTATCCAGTATTTCATATATGAGTTCCTTGTAATTCTTTTTACTATGTATTGGCTTCGGCCGTTGATAAATAAATAAACGCAGAGGTAGTATAAAGTAGTTTATACTTAACTACTTATGTTTAGTTAACTCTTACCTAGTAGATCATTGTATTTATGAAAGATAAAATCAACAATGCAAATAAGTGATGAATTTTGTATTAAATTTGTTTATGAGGATTATTACACTTTTATCTACATTAAATACTTATGCCAAACTAAATTGATATTGAAACGTAACGATAGTTATACAGCAGATCAATTTCACTAACCGAATATATAGTTTGCTTAGATGAAAAACAGGGTTTTGTCAAGATTTTGAAACGAACTAATCACACGAGAATTAAAATAATGTCTCTTGGAGGAAATATATTTTACATTCGTATACGAGTGTATACGAGTTAAGGACTACTGTAACTGCCGGAAGTCCTTCTTCTTCGGAATGTTACAGTCTGATGTTTTCTAGACAGAAAAATGATATTTTATTTCATAGGCAAAAAGCTTCCGTTAGACTGACGTAATAACGCAGATATATAAAATACAACTTATACGGAAAGTCATAAGTTACAGTAATAGTGTTCAGTTTAATGAATCTATAAATCTGTGTTTTCCAACAGGTTAAAAAACATGTCTAAATCAATTATAAATGGTTACGATTTACTTATTTATTATAATAAAGTCTACTATATCCTCCAATATTCAAACTCCGCACACAAATCATTTTTAGTAATCAATTCTTGAACGTGAAATCAATTACAATTTTATACATACATAAACTCCACAAAACAATACATTTAACTGCATTATTTATACTGGTGCCCTCTCTGTACCACGATGTATCACGATAATGCAAGCAGGATATAGTGACAGACAAAAATAAATTTAAGTATTTGACAACAACAAAATATATACCCTGCTTATTTCTTTATTGTGATAGGCTTTATTTCATAATAGTATATTTTGTATTTAAGAAGTCCTGGCCCATATTCTATTAAAGACACTCAATTTATTTCGGGACTGTTGTAAAGTCCCAAGTGTCTCTTCCCTAAGACTGTTCTGCTGATCAGGCAGTGGCATCGAGCACCACAAGAAGCCGGGCTAGGTTCATCTTATCTAAGCCACTTAGTCTTCGCTGACTGGGCTTACATATCCAAGCTCTGTTACTTGGTAGCACATTAGTTTTGACAAGTCCTGGTTTATTAGTTTTGACAAATTTGTTATTAAATTATTGTAAACTTCCATCGTGAATCGTCTTCTCCACTCGTTTGCTTTTGTTTACAACACTTATTCATTGTTTTTATTTACAAATTAAATTAAATTATCACTTTAGTTTCATCATACATTCCACATTCCATAAACTAAATAGTCAATGGTTTTAGTTTCAATAGGTTGTTATTTTATTTCAAATTTAACTATAGTAGTTGTGGGCTCTAAATTAATCAAATTGACGATCCCCTTAATACATGTCAAGAAAATTGGAACTTATATGATAGTGTGTGATCTAAATGTACCTGCAAAGAGAAAACTTTCGATTTTCGATCTGGTGCTGCACCAGACGAACTTTATTCTGTATAATAAATTAAAATTAATTAGTTCTTACGTTTTAGCGAATTTCCCCTATAGGGAAGAAGCTATTACCGTAGGTCTCATGGTAAGACTTAAGCCCGAGACCATGATAACTTTTTGTTTTGAGGTCCCCAGATGTCCAAAACACTATTCGTTCAAATTTATATATATGTATATATATATATATATATATATATATATATATATATATATATATATATCTATATATGTGTCCGTGAATGCGATAACTTGAGTAAAAAACGTCCGATTTCGATGAAATTTGGCTCAAATGTGTAAACTGACATTTATGACTTTAAGTTCGAAAACCAGAAAAATCGGACCATGGGAAGGGGGGTTTATGGGGGTTTTAAATTTTCCAAAAATCAGTTTTTTGCATTTTTCACCCAAAAACTTTTAAAATACTTAATTTTGGTTTTTACCATGTTATAGAGCTTAAAAAAACAAATAATATGGTATTTTGAATTATTAACCTAGGTTAAGGGGTTGCGGAAAAAATCCAAAAAACCTGCTCATAAAATCTCCCATGTTAATCTTATGGGAAAAAGGTTTTTGGCTTTTCCTCAGTTAATTTTACTTTAAACTTCACATTTGCTTTTACCAATCACTTCAGCTCCACAAAACAATCATTTTGGTGTTTAAATTGTGATTCTACGTCCAACCGTTGCAGAGCTATTCAAAGTTCTAAACACAGTACGTTGTCCAATGTTATCCTTATGGAGAATAAACTAAAATTTGATATCTTGATTATTTATGAATGTATATTGATAAAACTTGGTATGTGGCTTCACGTTGTACTGGTATATTTATATTTGCACAAAAAATAAATGTTTTGTTGGTTGTCCCTGTAGCAGCTAACCTGCATACTCAGCTCTAATGTTATTCTTATGGAGAATAAGTAAAGTTTTATATCTCCCTTAATTATGAACATAAATTAATAAAACATGGTAAGTAGCTTCACCTGGTTCAGTTATATTGATAATTGCATAAAAACTCATTTCTTATCTTCCTCGTTGCAGCAAACCTGCGTACTCAGTCCTAATGTTATTCTTATGGGGAATAAATAAAATGTTATAAATCACTTATATTTATGAATGTATTTTTGTCAAACTTGGTAAGTGGCTTTAGGTAAGAGTTAGAAACATATAAATGCATTGGAAATTCGCTGAGTACGCAGGTTTGCTGCGACGGGGGTATTTAAAACGTATTTTAATTTTAAAATACAGGTTTTGGTTATTTTAGTCATTAACTGCTTTTATTGTGATAAATGTAAGTTGTTTTTCGCCTTTCTCAGGCGTCAAGCAGCGGGGCCCGAACTGTACCATTGAATAGGTACTATAAAACCTAGCAACTCTCTGATTTACACCAACCTTGTCTCTGCTACCAGCAAAAAACATTATTTTCCCATATGAAATGCATGTTAATTGAACATAACACTTGCATGTATTCCGTGGCCACTCATTTAATGTGTTATGTTCAATTAACATGCATTTCATATCGGAAAATAAGTTTTTTGCTGATTGCAGAAAAACAAAAAGAGATAGAAGCTTAGTGTAAATTAGAGATCCAAGCTAGGTTATGTAATACCTTTTAAATGGTATGCTTTTTAACATACCCTACCTTTGAATTTTTCAAATTTTGGGCATATAAGCATTTCCAAACAAAACTATTGTGTTTATTTTTTATTTTTTCAAGAAGCCCTGTCATATTCAAGAAGTACCTGTTAGAGAAAAGCTGAGTTTATCACGAGTAAGAAATTTCAGTCGGAAAACAGATACGAGTAGTGGTTTAGAAAATACAGAGTATTCCGTAAATTTAAATATTTTACAAAAAATTTACCGCCATTTAAAAACTGATACAGAAAAGTTAATTCTGTTTTCGCCAAAATGTTTCTTTTAACAAGACTTTTAAATTTTATATAAGTATAGTTTTACCTATGTTTACATTATATAATATTGAGATTCGAATCCGTGACCTTCAGTTTTGGAACATTCTGTACATATATTTTGATGAAAATATTTTTAATATATTCTCCATATATGCGTTTTAGTGGGGAAGAACTTTGTTTTAAGACTTTAGACCAAACCGTCCTCCCGCTATACATGCTGGACAGGTGGTAAGACTCACCCTGTATATTATAATATAAATTATACTTTGCCCCATATATTTTCACCAGAGCCCCGTAAGTTTTACTGAGCCGCAACAAAAGGTATAAGCCGTTTACAAATTCCTACATTGAAATGCGTTGCTATTTTTTGTTGCCCAATTGTATTTGCATATATCAATACAATACAAAAATTAAGACAAATAAATGCATCTTTTAATATTTAACGTATATGTTTGTTTTAATTTAGTTTGATTATTTTTTACATTGTTACTACACTCTTCTAAAGAGAAGTTAGCCACAAACCAGCTTGTTCTCCAGTGGCATAAATTGTTCAGTAAACTGTGACAAGACTGGTCTAGCCAGCTTGTAGTTTCTTCACTAAGCCAAGCCGAGGAATAGGTCACCACCACAAGAAATTAGTCTCAGTATAACTTTTAGGGCTTGGTGAAACTTTGTTGAAAAACCTGCTAGGATCAATTTATTTAGTAGGTTTTGCTTATAGACTAAGATAGCTTATGGACTATATCTCTTTGTGTTTTCAGTTATTTGTTAATTCACCTTAAGTCTAATACTGGTATCAATGTTGAGATGAAAAGTAAATAATTTGTATGACGATTTGTATGGAATCTGTCACACAGTTGGATCCACCTGTAATTTATAAACTAAAGTTAACTTAAATCTAACAAGTTTTCAACTTTCTTATCAATCACCAAACATAACAATATATCTTTGTTGAATATGTTGGTCTAGCTTGGAGTAGTCTAGCTGCACTAAGTAATGAGGAGTTATTGTCTCCAAATACACAACTGGAAGATTAGTTCAGCTATTTAATTAAACTAGAAATTGCTTTTCAAGACTAAGCCACCATAAATTAGTATAAATCGCCTTTATTCAGAGCAAGCCTTTGTATATGCCTACTACTACTGCCTAGTAAGAATATTTAATATTGTTTACACATTGTCAATACTGTAACTACCACATTATACAGGGTGGCAATTAAGTCATGCACATCATTCATAGTTTTCCATTTCTGATAAGGCATCGGAAATTGACACATCAATAGCATAAATATAAAGTTAATTTTTATTAATCGCAGATACTTTTTTGATCAGCTCAACAGAATGCCACTGACCCAACCTAATGAAAACAACAGTCAGTTAGAAATGGCAGCCAGTCGAGCATCATTTCATTGAGAATTCTATAATTGAGATTACTTACTATACGATGTTCCTTTCAATATTTGGTTTGTGCCAATGTATTCTGCAATGTAATTCCTTTTAAAAAAACATGTATTTTATAACATTGCAATACGTTTCCAATGAGACTATATGACTTCACCTCTTTCACCTCTTATATGTCTCGTAGGAGGCCTAGGCCTTAATATATTTTGTTTAAATGTGAAATATTTTAGAATGCATTGGCACAAAGGAACCATTGCTTCGCAAATAATCACATTTGTAGGTTTCGCTAGTAACATTTAATTTAATCATTTGACCGGCTGCAATTTCTGACTCAGTGACCCGTTTTAGGTTTAGTTTTCGGCATTATGTTTTAATAACACAGCCCTTTTATTTATTGTACAATTCAACCGTTGTTTACTTGTAGTATTTTACTCTGACACCTTACGATCCTTTCTCATGAGTTCGGGAGGATACGGATTGCTCCCCCCTAGTTGGCCGCGCCAGCGACATACGAATTGCTCCCCCTGACAAACCTGTCTCCCCAGGCCATACTGGAGTGCTTGTCCATATTTATGGATCTGACTGTAGCTATCTAAACCAAAATTCGAATCAATGCCATAGAGTTTAAAAAATTAGTTATATTTACATCAAATATAGATCGTATTTCCAGTAAAAAATAGATTAACTATAGATTATAGTATAAAACGACTATTTCAAGGATTCCCTTCGAGACTTTACTTTTTTTAACCATGTAATAGCCAAAACCTTATTCTGGCCTCATTTAAAACTGTAAATACCGTATTAATTTTCAAATTTAAAGTCATTAACAGCTGCATATATGGCAAGATAACATTCACAAATGAAGGTTGAAATGATGAATGTAATCTTTAAGTGCTGTGAGTCTTTTCAGATTTAATTCTATGTAAACTGATGTTACTTATAATAGCCACTGATAATTATTTTAGCGGATTTTCCAAACAGGGAAGAAGTTATTACAAGTTTGAATCGTTACGTAAATATAAATAACATTATGCATCTCTTATGATTAGGTCAGGTAAAAGTGCTTTCAAAGAGTACAGTCAGGACAAACATTGGGCTTAAGAGTTTCACCACAACCAGAGGGGAGCATTTCGTGTGATGTCGTTTGTTTAAATTAAACCGGTTTGGCAGGTTTGACAAATTTGTGTATCCCATATTTATACTTGTTTCGAACCAAACAACCGCTTTCTTTCTTTTAAAATAAACACAGCGATTATTAACAAAATTTAACGGTATAATATGATGTATGTTATACAATAACTATACTTTGATAAAAGGTAACTACTTTTATTTATTAAAAATAAAGTACCCGAAGCTTTAAGACAAGGAAAAACTGTTATATTTCCTAATTTCATTAGTCAAAACACTTCGGTTATGTCTTCTCCTGCCATCCTGCGATATACCAAACGTCCATAACTTAATTAACTGGACGAATTTGGTATGATATAGTTAAATAAAAGGATAATTTGTATATTAAAGTAAGAAAAACAATAACCTTGGCCTGAGGTCGAAGGACGTTAAGCTGCAGCCACTTTTCCGAGGCTTCCGAAACTTATCGCTGCTCAAGAGAACAATTTGAGAAAGTTATTGCGCCTTGCAAGATCCATCCATGTTTATTATACTCTCGTGGCTTCGTGAAAAATACAGTGTTTGTATCGGAGTTTCTTTGTGAAGGCGAAAAATATATTTGGGGGAATGTTGGTGGCATTGTTAACATCCTTAACTTTCTTCCTAATTTTAAAGCTTTAATATTTATCATTACATTCAGTTGGTTTTTGTAAATGTTTATTAGCAATTAACAAAATCTAACTATCAGTAAATAAGTAAGAGGAAACATTAGTTTTCAAAACTATTGTGTATATCAATATAAATATAATTTAGATATATGTCTTAATCAAAGCTATTTCGGTTATTAATTAATAAGTTATCCTTTTATTCATAATGGATGATGCCTGGCAACAACTTAATGCTAAAAACCAATTAGTACCACACCAAATTATAAGCAAACAATTCAAATACGCTAGAAAAAAATAACGTCATAAGACTCTCTTACAGTATGAGTTGCTGAGCGTACAGTAATTTACCGTTCAAAGCATATTAAACTAAACGAATGTTTACTACGTATCTTTATACTATTTGGTATCAGAGTGTTTAAATTCTTATCACATGTCGACAAATATATGCATCAGAGTATATCGGTCAGAGGGCTCAAGATTATAATTAGAACAAAGCCGAAACTAATTGTATTTTTGGGATACGTTACCTGTTATAAATTACCCCCTTCTGCCCCCTTCTGCGAGCAATTCAATGTGAATTATTTGTTTAGTTATGATTAAGTATACGGTTTTTACAGTACTAAACCTTTAAACGTGAACGTCGTATGCGGTAAGTCGTCTCGTACATTGAAGGGTTGGTTGACGTATAAGCAACCGTACCGTATGAGATCTGTCACGTGGCGTAGCCTGGTAGACGAAAACGGAAACATCTCGCCCAACGCCTAGGCTATCGTACCAACCCATACTGGTACTCCCAAAATCCAGCTAGGGGGCTCTGGCACTTGGATCGAGGTTTCGAGTCCCGTTCCAATCGGTGGTTTTTATCTGCAACTCATGGAGAGCTCATCTCTCTGTGACAGTTGAAGGGGAGAGAAAATGGTGGACGGTTCGGGCAAGATGAGTGGACTATTTGTGAGTTACACATCTTACCAAGTGATTTACCTATACTTCCTTTGTAGGCGTGTTCACTGGCAAAACTTATTGTACCATAACAAACTTTACACGTTCAAAATGTTAACATAACAACACAGATACAACTACTCCATTAAAAACTATAGCCTCAAAGAGCTAAGCAATACAACGTTCCTCATTAATTTTTCAAATAATTTTATAAAATTTATTTTTATTTACTTTGGTTTCATTTTTTACGGAACACTGGAGGTTACATGTTTTTGATTAGTGTGATTAGTGGGTTGATTGACAGATTTATAAAACTATTTATACATTATGATTTAGAGAGGAAATTTACAACCCGTAAAACTACAAAAATTACGCGTTTAAAATTATCAAACCAGTAAATATTAGAAACAATGAGCCAGTGTAACTCTGTATTTGATATAATGTATTTTGGGGGTAGATTTACTATAATTATTTCTATGGGACAAAAATATTGTTCGTTACAAATTTTCATATTTTACAACCATATAAAAACCAATTCAATTCATATGACATTTTTAGTTTTAAAGATGGGCTACCACAACCTGGAATCGTCTATTATTTGCAGTGCGAGCGAGGCCTTCTGTTCTTGAATAACAGCCCATATCTGCTTTTTCCACAAACTTGGTAATGGTGTTATTGATTGACAGGAACTGCTGGTAATCAATTATAAATATAGATGTAAATAGTTTCCTTGTCATACATACCTATATTTTGCGTCTGTACACTCGCATCATCATCACTTATTATGATTTGTTTACCGTTTGCTAGGAGGATATTTCATTTTCTTCTAAATTATTTGTATACCAATTCTGTTTTGTCACTTAATTACGCATGTTTAATGTCTGTATACTTGTGGTTTTTCAAAATATTCTAAAGTAAAAAGGTACTCGCGTATGAACTAATAACTTTTCTTTCCGTCTCTCGTTTTGGGTTCAATTACTAAAACGCTAATTGACAAAGCCCAAGTTCCGCCTCCCAACAAAGAGATTTCACGCACACTGAAAGTTCTTTGGTGACTAATTGAGCCCTGTAAATTTCCGCTAAACGCCTTTTTGTATCAAAAGCCTCCTCACCTTGTTAAAACGAGGAAAGAGGCCTTTACAAATATACTGGATAATTTAAGCTTGTTTTAAAACCTGTTAAATTGTTTTTAATTTCATAAGAAACGTTAATTAAGATTTTAAAAACAATCAGCCATCCTAAGTGTTGAGCTTTTGACAAATAACACTCTTCGTCCCGTTCTTTAGAGTACAGATACTTATCTTAATATTGTTGTGTATCTTAAAAAATTATAAATATTTAAATTCACAAAATAAATGTTGGCATTGAAGTATTATATTGATATTAGACTCAGGTCTCAGGACTTTAAAATTACAGATTCTTAGCCCATATTACATTTTTCAATTGCTGTTTTTTAAACTATATCATGTACTCGATATAGTATAGTATAGTATATTTTTTTTAGCTATATTGTACCGATATACTTCTTGATAAACTTGGTTATCTTTAGCCAGCCAAACTTTTTTTATTTGAAACCTATGTTTTTGTTTGCTCTTTAAGACTTCTAAAGGCAAAATATTGGATTAATTATTCCCAGAAAAATCATTTTGTCACAATGTATTTGATGACCAAGTTTCAAATCTCTCATTTTACAAAGGTTTCCGGGTATGATACAAAGCTGGGCCGTACTCAGCTTTCACGAGTCCCTGGGCAGGCCTGGTGGTGTGGGCCTTTTTTTTAGACACCGCCACCCCCTTCTTACGAAGCTGGGCATTAGCAATGTATTTGGGTAAACCTTTACAAAGTTAATCATTTAGCACTTTTACACGTAGGAACGTAAACAAGATGATCGTAAAGTACTTATATCTATATGTATATAAAGCCAGTACATACCAGGAACATGTTACAATACCACAGCTGGTCTTACACCGTATTCTTGAACGAAAGATCTATGTGGGAAAACCTAAAGGAAAATGATTAATCTTTTGGCACAACTTCTCCTAAGGCGATAAATTAATACAAGTTTCAAATTCAAATACGTTTAGCAAATTTCCCCTATAGGGAAGAAGCTATTACCGTAGGTCTCATGGTGAGACTTAAGCCCGAGACCATGATAACTTTTTGTTTTAAGGTTCCCAGAAGTCAAAAACACTATTCGTTCAAATTTATATATATGTATATATATATATATATATATATATATATATATATATATATATATATATATGTGTATGTGTGTGTGTGTGTGTGTGTGTGAATGCGATAACTTGAGTAAAAAACGTCTGATTTTGATGAAATTTGGCTCAAATGTGTAAAGTGAGATTTATGACTTTAAGTTCGAAAACCAAAAAAATCGGACCATGAAAAGGGGGGTTTATGGGGGTTTTAAATTTTCCAAAAATCAGTTTTTTGCATTTTTCATCCTAAAATTTTTAAAACACTTAATTTTGGTTTTAACCATGTTATAGAGCTTAAAAAAACAAATAATATAGTATTTTGAATTATTAACCTAGGTTAAGTGGTTGCGGAAAAATCCAAAAAACCTGCTCATAAAATCTCCCATGTTAATCTTATGGGAAAAAGGTTTTTGGCTTTTCCTCAGTTAATTTTACTTTAATCTTAACATTTGCTTTTAACAATCACTTCAGCTCCACAAAACAATCATTTTTGTGTTTAAATTGTGATTCTACGTCCAACCGTTGCAGAGATATTCAAAGTGCTAAACACAGTACGTTGTCCAATGTTATCCTTATGGAGAATAAATAAAATTTGATATCTCGATTATTTATGAATGTATATTTATGGAACTTGGTATGTGGCTTCACGTAGTTCTGGTATATTGATATTTGCACAAAACATTATTTTCTGTTGATTATCCTCGTAGCAGCAAACCTGCGTACTCAGCCCCATGTTATTCTTATGGAGAATAAGTAAAATGTAATCAATCCCTTAATTATAAACATAAATTAATAAAACTGTTGAGTTATTCGTTCAATTCACATTCGGAAGTAACAGCTAATGATCTCACCCCAAAAGTGTCATTAAATGATGTATTTTGTCATTGGACAAAAAATATCATCAAAATAATACTTTTCCATCCAATGAATAAAAATAACGACTTTAACATCTCAACATGTGTTGAAAAAATATGTTTTTGAAGCAGTATGACGAAGAAGTACTTGAAAATTTTTTAGTATTAATAAATAGCATAAAGTCAGTTAAGTAACAAAATACTGAAAAATGATAAAATATGGTCTGCCTCAAGAACGCTAGGGAATATTTGTGGAATGGATAACATGTGGAATTTGCTTAATATTGCTTTCTGGAAACCCCTCCTTATTTCAACAGTGATGCTTTATGAACAAGTTGTGGATATTAGAAAAATGGCATAAAAACAAGGATCTAATTTTACATAACATATATAAGTCCAAGAGATTCGAGGAGAATGTTGTTTTTATTGAAACTTGCATGAAAGGTGATAACTGCTTACCGTTCCCTGAAAAAAGAGATTTGAAAGCGTCGGGTTTTCATAATGTATATTTATAATGTATTATTGATTTGCATTGCGATTTAAATCACAACAAACTCGACGGTTATAGCCCAACGTACCGTTTTTGTATAAACACTACATTTTTATAATTGTAAACTGAAATAGAATTGCATTCAACAAAAGTTTTGAATGTTGTCTTAATCATTTAATATGAAGAAATCCCGTGGTTCATGAAGATCCATGGGAGGAGTACTGATCGTTTTCCAACTTGTGGCTTCATGTTAGGGCCAGTTTATTTAATTGTAGCCAAAGAGTGTTTTTAGTTATCTACATCTTAAAAAAGGAAAAATAATAAGAGAGTAAACCCCTCTATTCTGAAACAATTAACAGAATGTAATTAAACTAGACTCAAAGAACACAACAATACAAAATGTATATCAGTGGAAATTTGCTTGATCTGGTTGTGGTTTGTTGTTGTTTGCACAAAAAACAAAATTTTCACGTATGGTTCCCGTTGCAGCAAACCTAGGTACTCGGTCCCCATATTATTCTTATGGAGAATAATTAAAATTTTATAAATTGCTTATTTATAAATGTATGAATGAAACTTTGTATGTGACTTTAATTAGATGAGTTCTATTGATATTTGCATAAAACCCCATTAGTTTGTGTTCCTTGTTGCAGCAAACCTGCGTAATCATCCCATATGTTATTCTTATGGAGAATAACTCAAATTGTATTTATCACTTATTTGGGAATATATTTTTATGAATCTTGGTATGCGGCTTTATGTGGTATTAAGACATTGGTATTAAGATATAACTAGAAAATAACAAGTTCGATACAAGCTGCTATGTGAAGCGCACTGAGCAATAAACTTTCCTAGAATCTTTTAAATCAAGTACTAGGTAACAATTACTGTAGCTCTATTTTTTTCTTGCCATGTACGACATACCCCCGACTTAAATAGTATTGCATTAATTAAAATAATTAAACAACTTTTTTATTAGCATATTACGTGTTGTTATTACTTACGGGATGTAATGAAAGACGTCTTACAACACTTAAGATATATTTACACTTATACTGATTCACATACAGACGGTAAACATATATAAAAGATAGTACTAGGCTATCGATTTCGACCAGTCACACCAGTCATCATCAGGCCAATGAGAAAACAGTTCTCTCATTGGCCTGATGATGACTAGTGTGACTGGTCGAAATCGATAGCTTAGTACCATCTTTTATATATGTTTACCGTCTGTATGTGAATCAGTATAAGTGTAAATATATCTTAAGTGTTGTAAGACGTCTTTTATTACATTCCGTTTAAATAATTAAAGGAAATAACAGTCAATATTAAAAGTTGGACAAATTGTTGTAATTCAAAATTCCATTAAAATATAAACTATAATCATTGCCATCCCTCTCACATAATTATATAGAGTATATGCAAAGATTACGTTGACACGATTAATAGTTTTAACAAAATCACAGGCAACGCTGTTGGGAGATAAGACTCGTAGAGGATCGTAAGTCGAGCAAAGCCGAAGTTATTGCCTCTTTGGGACTTTATCTGTTAGAAATGATTGGCCATTCTTCCAGTTATGTTCATTGTTTATTTTACACCATGCCATAGACTAAATTGGGTTTTCCCGAACACCAACCGTTCCTCAAACTTTCACCCATTGTTACTTTTGAATTTCGATTGACCACCTACTACTTGAATACTTCAATTTAAAATACCCCCGTCGCAGCACACCTACGTACTCAACGAATTTCCAATGTCTTAATACCACATAAAGCCGCTTACCAAGAAAATAAAAATATATTCCCAAATAAGTGATAAATACAATTTTAATTATTCTCCATAAGAATAACATATGGGATGATTACGCAGGTTTGCTGCAACAAGGAACACAAACTAATGGGGTTTATGCAAATATCAATAGAACTCATCTAATTAAAGTCACATACCAAGTTTCATTCATATACATTTATAAATAAGCGATTTATAACATTTTAATTACTCTCCATAAGAATAATATGGGGACCGAGTACCTAGGTTTGCTGCAACGGGAATACGTGGAAATTTTGTTTTTTGAGCAAACAACAAATACCCCCGTAGCAGCAAACCTGCGTACTCAGCGAATTTCCAATGTATATATATATATATATGTGTCTTAATACTACATAAAGCCACATACCAAGTTTCATCAATATACATTCGTAAATAAACGATTTATGACATTTTAATTATTCTCCATAAGAATAACATGGCGGCTGAGTATGCAGGTTTGCTGAAGCAAGGAACACAAAAAATGGGATTTCACACAAATATCAATATAACTCATGTAGGTAAAGCCACATACCAAATTTCATTAATTTATTTTCATAATGAAGGCAGATAACACGTTACTTATTCTCCATAAGAATAACATGGGGCTGAGTACGCAGGTTTGCTGCTACGGGAACTATAGGCAAAAAAATGTTTTTTAGTGTAAATATCAATAAACCCCAACGATATGAAGTAATATACCAAGTTTTATCAGGATGAGTTGAGAAATAAGCGAGATATACAATTTTTCTTATTCTCCATAAGAATAACATTAGACAACGTACTGTGTTTAGCACTTTCAATATCTCGGTAACCAATTGACGTAGAGAAATGATCAAAATACCAAATTGTGTTTTTTTTAAGCTGAATCCAATGGAAAAAATTAAAGTTTGACTATTTCCAAAATTATATGTAAAAAATTCGAAAAACCCATTTTTGGGGTACAAAACCCCCCCAAAATACCCCTTCGGATAGAGCGATCTGGCTGGTTTTCGAACTTAAAGTCATAAATGTTGCTTTATACGTTTATACCAAATTTCATCAAAATCGGATAATTTTTACGAGAGTTATCGTGCTCACGGACACATATATATATATATATATATATATATATATATATATATATATATATATATACAGTTTCGAACGAATGGTGTTTTTGGGGTCTGGGGACCTCAAAACGAAAAGTTATCATGGTCCCGGGCCTAGGTCTTACCATGCCGACTACGGTAATAGCTTCTTCCCTATAGGGGAAATTCGCTAAAAACCACAACCAGATCAAGCAAATTTCCAGTGATATACAAAGTTTTGTCAGTTTATGTTCATAAATAAACGATATATAAAATTTTCCTACGATGGTTCCTATCGATACTACTAAATCTACTAGGAAATACCCTTGCAATTGAGTACAGAAGGGATCTGATCCGGAATGTGTGGAACAGGCCAGTAATGAATTGGAACCTCTTCTTTCTCAACTTAATTAATTGCCAGGATTGGCCGCCACTCGCTCGTTTGAAGTTTAACTATATTTCACCTCAATTCAATCAAATCACGGTTTTATTTTGGAAATTGATTCAACACTTCAAATGCAATATATTAATTACATAAACATGTTTTATAAATAGTATTAACTAAATTAAAGCAGTAACTATTTTGTTTAATTGTTCTAAGTAGTTTGGCTTAAGAAATATTTGTTCAAGTTATACTTTTTGTTAAGACAAATTTGTAATTACTTTTAAAAAATACTGAAAGAAAACAACGATTTTTTTAATTGCCACGCCACAAGTGTAAAGAGAGAAGTAAACTTAATTATCATCATTTATATGTGAAGAAATATAATGAAAATATTATGAATCGTGCAAAAAGTAATTTTTTGACTTTCATCAAAAAGCAGTTTTTCAAACTTGCTATACTTTTTCTTACAAAAGTATAGAATAACAATAAAACTATATTTTGAAGAACTTGTATAATGTCCCTCTAAACCATAATCATCAAAATAAACGTTAATTTTTTTTACTTTTAACCAATATATTTTATGGAAAGTTGCTAGTCTACAGTTGTACGGTGTTGTATCCCCTCTCAGTATGACATGGAGCAAGATAAGTTCCTATTCTCACACCGGGTTATGTGACAGCGTCTGGGAGATTGATGCGAGGAGCAACTCAAGGGTGAATACTGGATCCTCCACTCATCCCTTGCACGACATACATGCATACGATGTATGAGAGCTGTCCTTTCATGAATGATATAAAAGCGTACTTTTTGAGCTAAAATATTTCATGTAATCTGTTACAATTTTTTATTTTTATGTCACTGTTTTTAGATTATTTTAAAAACAACAGTTCTACTTTATTCCCCGAAAGACGATACAGTAAATAAATATTTGAATTAATTTGAATCATATTTGATATGGCCATTAATCAATTTACCCCATTTTCCCACATTTTTCTTTTAAAGAAATAATTCTTCCATATGTGCATTTATTACATTTCCTTTTTTATTTTTTCTGTTTATGTTTTCCTTTTCCATTTTACCATTTATTACATTTAAAACATTCAGGAATTGTTTTCAAGAATGCCTGAGGTGCTGCCAATTTCCAGGAGGTGTTTTCGTTTCATGTTTCAGAATGGACAATCAGTAAAATAGAATGATCAAATGGCAAAACACATCCTGGAAATGGCGCCACCTTGGTAATTATTGAAGACAGTTTAGATATTTTCAACACGTATACGTTTAATTTAAAAAAGTCTATTTTGCTTTTAATGATTTTTTATGTGTGTATTGCGAGCATGTGTGTTCTCGTTGCTGAAAAAAACATAATAAAGAATTCTAAAATATTAACCTGGATGCCCTTCATATAGTAGGCATTTGTTTAGTAAAATGTTTAGTAAAATCCACTTTTTCAAAGAAAATCCGCAAAATATATAATTAGGATGGACATATTTACCAGTTCAAAATATCGGAGAGACCGCACTTAATACCTTTCAACAGCGAACATTAGTGCCACTGAGACAGACACTCTTTGATGTGGCTTACAGGCTAATCATCGTCAAGTCAGTGTGAATGGATCTGTTTATATATATGCTGACTCTTGCTTTTATAAACTGGATAAGCAGCAGTTGGACCTAAACTATAGATTTCATAATAATTATAATCCCTTTTGTGTTTATTTGTTACCCGTTTGTGTTGTTTGTGCTATAAACTCACTGAGAACGTTGTATAGATCTTTTGCAATAATTTCCTTTTTTCTTCTTTAGATTCGTTGTGATGAGTATTGTTAGACATTTTAATTATATTTCAAGTAGACAAAGTATCATAATCATACATATTTACGAAATATAAAAAAAATATATTGTACCCTAGACTAATGCAGTGACTTTGCAGTTGATAAGTAATATATGGTTGCAAGAACGAAAATTTGTACACTGTCATAGTCAAAAGAGGACGGTGTTACTGTTATAATAGGGCAGTGTTGCTCTCAGAAAGGACGTATTATATCCATAATAGGGCAATGTTGCAATCAGAAAAGACAGTGTAATGGTGAGAAAAGATCAGTGTCGCTGTCAGAACAGGACAGTTTTATAGTTGTAAAGGGCAGTGTTACGCTAATAAACACAATGAACAGTTTATCACTTTGAGGGTATTACCAATTTATTAATGTTTGCACCTTCCAGTACAATAAATTGTTGGACAGCTCATCTTAGGGACTTGTTAGTTACACTGAAAGCGCTATAAATGAATTTACAAAAGCCCATTTACAAAAGCCCACAATGATTATGTATGTGTTCGGCAGTAACATTTAGCCAACTTTGGACCATACAAATTCGCCTACACTGTTTGTCATGCAAGAATCATAATCTATATCTTGTGCGGCAGCGAAGGAGACACGACTGTATCACGTGACTCGACTATGGAATGTGTCATCGTGTATTTCTCCTCGTTCAAACTATTTATTTCCATAACAGGCAAGTTAGATTAGAACATTTAAAAAGGCTACAACCGGATATATTAAATACGTATACAATTTCGTTACAATTTTCAGTGACATAGAACACAGATTATCAAATCGGTTATAAAATAAAATAAAAATATATAATTCATTATTTTAAATAATTGTGAAAGTAAAATTAACATTTTTATGTTTATTGGAAATTATTTCGAATTTTAATTGTAGACTAAAACATCAGATATTTCAAAATATATTAAAATACGGTATTAATTTTAAGGTATTTTTTTATTACGATGTTTGATATTACCATGCAAGAGGTTGTTCAATTCTCAATTCAAGTGAAAATTAATCATCATTTTAATAATTATTTTTATTTGTTTTAAAGTATAATTTGTAAAACAAAACTGCATGTTTGTGAATTTTTCGTAAAGGTAAACAAAATCTGGACAGGAGGAATTTAGATTTGTATAGACCCATTTCAACGAGATTTAATTACTTATATATTCATTTTGATTTTTTATCCATATAAACATAAATAGTAATTCTCTCTTAATACTTCCAGAAAAAGTAACATGTCCTAAATCTACTATTAAAAAATATTTATATATATATCGTATACACAAACCGTTACAAATTATTGAACAGTTCAGTAGCCCATGCCAGGCCAGTAACAAATTGTTTGTATTGTACATTTCTTGGCTTCCTGATGATATATGTCCTTTTCTTATATGACAAATTTTGGTCCGTTTATCGTGAATGTACATCTTTCAGATAAAAAAGTGTATGATATTTTATAAAAAGACTCAAGAAACATTTTAGGATTAAGATATCGTTGATGGTGATTGCGAATAAAATATTAGCTGACTAGTTTGATAATTTAATAAATAATCAAAATTCGTCAGTGCCTATATAATACAATGTGTGATGATTTTTTTAACACATTGTAATCAAATGAGCTATTCTTATTTAAGTAAAATGCAATTAAATAACCATTCCTTCCTTAAACCTAAATATCAGCGATTGTCTACATAGTATAGCACACTATAGATCTACAAAATCTCAAATAATAAACTGATTCTATGCTATTTACCAGAAAACTTTTATAGAAGGAAGTTCCTGAGAAATAAAACTGTAGGAATGTAGGCTGCGCTCAAACGCTTGAGATTAACTGTCCTTCAATTAGTAAACCTGTTGAAAGTATTCCATACTCGAGTCATACTACTAGTTATTGAAAGTATTCCATACTCGAGTCATACTACTAGTTATTGAAAGTATTCCATACTCAAGTCATACTACTAGTTATTGAAAGTATTCCATACTCGAGTCATACTACTAGTTATTGAAAGTATTCCATACTCGAGTCATACTACTAGTTATTGAAAGTATTCCATACTCGAGTCATACTGCTAGTTATTGAAAGTATTCCATACTCGAGTCATACTACTAGTTATTGTAAGTATTCCATACTTGAGTCATACTACTAGTTATTGACCAAAAGGTTAAACTTACTCCCAAACTAACTGTTTATACTTTCCTGTAAGCTATTGGAAAAAATTAGTATGAAAACGCAGAATACAGTCAGTCATCTCTAGAGTTCATGCTTTATATTCTTAACAAAATAACATTATTTCAATGCAACAATAAAATGGAATTGAGAGAATCTCTGTTTACGAAACTGTTCAGTTACAAATGTCCATACAAACCTCGTTAAATGATTACTCACTCGTCGAGACCCCATCTTTTATGTTATTTCCAATCTAATTTTCTCAAAAGACTTCCTGTAAAGCTGCTCTTTGCTATCATAAAAATCAAAATCAAACTAGTTCACACGCAGCACGCTGACGTGAGGGAAGTGAATTTCCACATAAAAAACTATAAAAACTCAAAATCAGTTAAAAACATACATTTATTCCAACTTTTATTCAAATCTGAAAACATTGATTTTTTGGCTGTTCTGATGCTCCTGGTTCTATTTACCTGCAATGCTGGGAATAGATCTTTGCGCATTATAAGGTTAGGAGAAGGTTAAGTCAGGCTTTAAAGTAGGTGTGAGGTTGTTGGGGATGATAAAAGTATACCAACAAATTAATAACAGGCTTTTCTAATGTAAAATCCCCATTAGACAACGTACTGTGTTTGGTCAATACACATTTTCTTTAATAACTCGGTAAATATTTATGCTAGAATGACGAGAGAGGGCTTAAAACTTTCGCCTCTATATGGGGCTTTTCTGACCCTTTTTGGGCCCAAAAGCTTAAAATTTGAAAGATTAATCCCCCAAAAAAGGGGTTTAGAGTTTTCCGATTGTTTTGCCCAACGAACTTGTCCAACTGATTACGGAAAGGAACGTCCCTACCAAATTTGAAGTAAATCGGACAAAAAATGCGACCGCTAGAGTGCAAACACACATATATATATATAAAATTTTGAACCACCCCCCAAAACGTGTTCAGGGGGTCACGTTAGGAACTTCTATGGTGGTCCCGGGCTTAAGTTTCACCGTGCGGGTCATGCTAATAATTCACTTTCCAAAGGAAATTCACTAATAAATGAAGTACATTATGTTTACGTGTTGATTTAATCTTGAAATTACAAGATGAAAATTTAATTGAAATTCTTAAAAATAACATGCATTTTTCAGTTTAAGAGCTCACCAACCAGGATGTAGGTTTTAGTGTGTATGTCTTTGGATTCAGTAGCTTCAAAAACAATCCGTCTTCAGCATTAGATGTGACAAGGGATATATTGCCTCCTGCAACATTTCTGTCCGGGGCGATCGTCAATCAGGCTTCCCATACCGTATACATATAGAGTATAGTGCAAATCTAAATAATCTTACACAAAGATTGATAACCCGATTTTGTTATGTAAAATGTCTCAGATTCATCATAAATATATTTTAACATTGTGTGTATCTAACTAGCTATTTTCCCATGATATAGGACGGAATACGGTGTTACGATTCACGGTGATAACATATCATGATAAAAAAATAGATTTACAAAGAATACATTTAAAAATATAAAATAGAGTTAATTAAATATGACTGTTTATAACTTTTTAATCACAATATTTGTTCTAAAATTCTAAAAATTTTTATGAGATGTGTAAATCTCCTCTTTGATATGTCTTGATGCCAAGTCCTCCAAATTCTTCCAGTGACTTTCGTGTGTTCGCTTGCAAAATAGCTCTAAAATAAATTCGATAAAACGCACAGTTTATAAGATATTCTTCAAAAACTAAATCCTTGCCGAAAATGTAAGGGTTTCGTTTTATTTACTTAGTGAAGCCGACCTATCTCGAGGTGGCAAACGTACGATTCAAATATAGCACCCTAAAAACTATAGAGAATTTTCGAGAAAAATCTTTCGGAATTTTTTCCCGGTAAAAGGACCATTTTCCACTTTTCCGTTTAAGAGGTGAATATTGTACATCTTCTTTAACTAATTAATTAGACGTTTAAATAAATTTCGAGCTAAAAATTTTAACTTTGTTAAATCTGTAGAATGCAAATATATATTGTTACAAAGGAAAATAGTTGTTTCAAAATCTAAAATAACCTCCTAAAACATTAGTCCTGGAAAAACCAGAGCAAACATACTTTGTTGTAGCTTGGTGCTAAAACATGATCTACGTTACACACCATAAGCGTAACTACGGGTCGTAAACTCGAATACAATCTAATAATATTCAAGTATACGAGATCAGTTATGGAACTGCTGAACCGATTTATAAGCTCGACGTATCAATGAAATGCCCAAGCAGCAGCAAACCTGCGTACTTACCGAATTTCCATTGCATATATATGTATCTTTATACCAGATAAACCCACATGCCAAGTTTCTTCAATTTACATTCATAAATAAACTATTTATGACATTTTAATTATTCTCCATAAGAATAACATGGGGACTGAGTATGCAGGTTTGCTGAAACAAGGGACAAAAAAATGGGTTTTTAAACAATTATCAATATAACTCAACTAGGTAAAGCCACATACCAAGTTTTATTAATTTATGTTCATAATTAAGGGAGATAACATTTTACTTATTCTCCATAATAATAACATGGGGGCTGAGTATGCAGGTTTGCTGCTACAGGAACTATAGGTAAAAAAGTATTTTTTCGTGCAAATATCAGTAGTCCACACGACATGAAGCAATATACCAAGTTTCGTCAGGATAAGTTGATAAATAAGCGAGATATACAATTTGTTTTATTCTCCATAAGAGCAACATTGAATAACATACTGTGTTTAGCACTTTCAATGTCTCTGTAACCAGTTGACGTAGAGCAATGATCAAAACACCAATTTTATGTTTTTTAAGCTAAATTCTATGGTGAAAACTAAAATTAGATTTACTAAAATATTATATGCAAAAAACTCAAAAAACACTTTTTGGGGTACAAACACCCCCCCACACAAAAAAAACCTTTTGGACGTTTTGGATCTGGCTGGTTTTCGAACTTAATGTCATAAATGTTGTTTTACACGTTTGTAAAACACACACACACACACACACACACACACACACACACACACACACACACACACACACACACACACACACATATATATATATATATATACGAGCTCATATTGAAAATGAATGAGTATTTGACATATATATGTGTGTGTGTGTGTGTGTGTGTGTGTGTGTGTGTGTGTGTGTGTGTGTGTGTGTGTGTGTGTGTGTGTGTGTGTGTGTGTGTGTGTGTGTGTGTGTACTAGCTGGCCCGACAGACTTTGTCCTGTCCTAATGTCATTGAATTTGAATAATGTCAAATACTCATTCATTTTCAATATGAGCTCGTTCGCTCCGCTCACACGCCTATCGAAAAAAGAAGAAAACAAATAGTTTACGTCCTATTCTCAGACCTATCGAACATACACACAAAATTTCATAAGAATCGGTCAAGCCGTTACGGAGGATTTTTGTTACACACAATGTGACACGAGAATTTTATATATTAGATATATATATACAGTTTTGAACGAATGATGTTTTTGGAAAACATTTTTTTTTAGCTTAGTGCTAAAACGCGATCTACGTTACGCATCACAAGCATAACTGTGGGTTGTAAACTCGCATACCTTCTAATAATACTCAAGTATAAGAGATCTATGGAACCACTGAACCGATTTGTCGGTCGACGTGTCAAAAAAGGGATCGAGGTGTTGATTCAACGAATTTTATTATAACTTGCAACAAATTTTCGGGCTCTGCCTCACAGGTCTTCAAGTTTCAATGTAAACGTTATGGAATATAAATACTTAATTATACTTAATTATGTATTTAGGAGCTTTTGACACATCAGCAAAACACAGCACAGCAGCAAGAATAGAATAGAATGAATATACAGTGTGTAAAAAAAGTCCATCCCACCCCTTTAGTTTTTTTTTTGTTTGTTAAAACAAACAAATCAACTTTGGGGAACGATAATAACTTAACCCAAAGTATCTTTTGACGTTATCGGAAATTTTGAGTGTCCCCCAGAAATGGGAGATTTTGGGGGCAACTCAAAATTTTCAAATGTAAACCCCTTTTGAATGACCCATCATTTTAAAGAGCTTTTAAAAAAATAGTCAAGTGGACGTTGGAGGTCTGTATCGTGTTTCTATCAAAAATGGAAGCTTGTCAAAGTTTTGAATACAACTCATTCTTGAAACCTGGCGTCCAAGACTTTTGGAGTTTTAATTTCACTTTTGGTGACTTAAAACTGAAACGACTCTTGAAGAAATGTTATTAAATGAAGAACTGGTCTCTTTTGGTAATATTTAAAATTTTGAGAACCCGCAAAAATGGGGGATTTTGGGGGCAACTCAAAATTTCCTAATTTAAACCCCTTTTGAAGGGGTTAAATTCACTTACTGCCACCCGTCACCTAGGTTTAAAAATCTGTTTAAAATGAGGGATCACTCAAAAGGGGTTTACATCAGAAAATGTTGAGTTGCCCCCAAAATCTCCCATTTTTGCGGGACACTCAAATTTTTAAATATCACCAAAAGAGACCACTTCTTTATTTAATAGCATTAATTCAAGAGTCGTTTAAATTTCAAGTCACCAAAGGTGAAATGAAAACTCCAAAAGTCTTAGACACCAGGTTTTAAGAATGAGTTGTATTCAAAACTTTGACAAGCTTCCATTTTGGATAGAAACACGTTACAGACCTCCAACCTCCACCATTCGCCTATTTTTGTAAAGCTCTTTAAATGAGGGGTCACTCAAAAGGGGTTTACATTTTAAAATTTTGGGTTGTCCCCAAAATCCCCCATTTTTGGGGGACACTCAAAATTTCCGATAACGTCAAAAGATACTTTGGGTTAAGTTAGTATCGTTTCCAAAGGTGATTTGTTTGTTTTAACAAACAAAAAAATTAAAGGGGGGACGGGCTTTTTTACACACTGTATATAAGACATTATATAAATAACACATCAGGCAGTATCGTATGTTAGATCATGAGGGATTTTGAATATTAAAATATAAAATAACGTTTGTTCGAGCTCAAGCAGGTCTTACTATTATGGTATAATATCGCATTAACAATAGTCGTGCTTCAATACGCCATATATCTCCAGTTGACATGTTGAAATTCCTCTTTGTCTGGGCTCTGGTTTTGCTCCTTTCCCCTTACTGTTACTTTATAATTGTGTTTAAGAAAAGTATATGTTAATCATTCAATTTCAGGACACTTAATTGTATCCTTTACAAGTCCAAAACTCTACCGATATCATTTTTCATCTTAGTTGTCATGCACTATTTTTCAAACATTACATGACAGTATATTTCATCACTAGTGCCGATAGTGGTATTTTCTGGTATGTGATCGTGTTTTCCGTGCGAAGTGATGGCTGAGCACGGAAATTTCATCAAGTACCACAATAACACTTTAGATACGACATATACCTTGATGTTCGGTAGAGTGTGATGAAAATATATTTGCCATTGCATCGCCGTTATTTTTATTGAAATAACAATATATATATATGCTAAAAATAAAATTATTTAACTACTCGACAATATTTCTATAAAACTTTGCTTTATACAGTTTCAAGTTTCCAATATTGTTTGACAAGCAAGGTCAGATTCTATCTTGATCGACGAGGGGGAGAGATGCCCTCCTCCTGTCTCTTGACTGTTGTATCTCTTTCGTTATATATCATCCGCTTGAACAGAATATGTATTTAGAAGATAAATCAACTTTTAATAAAATTCATGTATTTTCTGAATGTAGCGTAAATGTCATCAACTGCATTAAAACACCAAAATATTCGCATAAGTAGGTTTTGTTTGCAGTTGTTCTACAATTGGTTTCCTAATGTGTAATTATTTCTTTATTGATTAAAAGTAATTTTCTCTCTACTAAATCACAAGACTTAGCTATTAAGTGATACAACTAAAGCGATTATTTGATAGTATCTGTAGTATCTTTGATACATTTAAACTAAACTCTACATAGGCTACAACCTAGGTGGATTTAAATAAGGTAGGCTATTGCGCATCATAGCGTGACGTCATTTGGAGGCGGAAGCGCGTCACCAATGTATTCTGACTATCCTATGTGAAGTATAGGGGACATGGGATAGTCAGAATAGTTCGGTGACGTGCTTTTTAGGAACGATTTTGCACCAATGGGAAACTTCAGCAGCGGCTATAGCCTATGCAAAAACTCAGGTCGGGATCAGAACGTCTACTCTCTCTCCATCACCACCACACCGTTATCTTTGAGAGGGATATCAGCTATTTTGTATGTATGTACATTGATAGCGAATTTCCTCTAGGAAAAATAAGCTATTACCGTGGGTTTAATCGTAGAAGGGTAGAAATGCAGTATAGGTTGGCAAACATAATTGCTTGACTGTAACTGATATATTTTTATTTTTAGATTACGGATATCAAACATTTTTTCGTCGGAAACTCATATTTACCTGCACAAAACACTATATGTTTCAATTTGTTACATGATTTTATATTTGAAACAGAAATTTAAATTTTCTTTTGTGTTTAGTCTTGACGCACCAACATTGAAATTTATCTAAATGTTTCCTTGTACTGGCCAAACCGAACCCCCGAAAAAAAATCTAGAAAAAATGTAAAATAGACATTTATGTTTCAATTGGGTAATCTAAAAATGTCCCGTTTACAAAAGTATAAAGTGCCACAGAGGCTCGTATTTTACAGTACACAAATAAAATATGGTAAAAGTTTACCATCCCTTAAAATAAGCAGTTTTGGAATTTGGAATATAAAACTTATACTGTTATTAAGCGTGTTTCATGCAGGACAGGAATATATAAGGGTTTTTACAATTAAATCAGCGTAATTTGGAGTTTTTGAAGTGGGAGCGAAACTCTGCAAGTTTAGTCGTGGCCGCGGTGTTGTAGATGGAGGGAGGGTAGGCGTTCAGATCCCGACCTGGGTTTTTTGATAGGCTCTAGCCGAGAGTAACATCAGCTGTAACTGTAAACCAGCTGATCAAATAAACACCGTGACGTCACCTGGAGGCTGCGCAGAACATGCTCAAATTCGTCATTCTGAATAGCACACCTTATTTAGCTAGGGCTACAACCACCTAGGGCTACAACGTCATGGAAACACCCTACCTTCTAACCTGGACTTTTTCAACTCTACTCACTCTTCCTTCAAGTGAAATCTTACAGTTTTAAGCCTGCAAAACCCAACTGTAAGATCAAAAGACCCAACTGCAAAAGCCTTTTGTTTGACATCATCCCAACTAATTTGGTGGTGCCTTTAAATGGCCAAAGGGCCAAATACGTTATATCCCCGCCCCCAGTGCAGTTCCCCCCTTTTGAGAAGTGGGGAAAGTGTCTACACCATCCAGATTGTTACTATAGTTATTGTTATGGTAATTTTCATTTCTGTTATTACTGTTATATAGGGTTATTTTCATAACCCTATTGTTACTGTTATTACTGTACCATATTACATTATCATTGTCGTTGTTGTTGTTGTTGTTGTTGTTGTTGTTGTTGTTGTTGTTGTATATTACATCATTATTGTTTTAAGCAATGAATTACCTGTTATTTTCGTTTTGCCTCATTATATTGCATCGTCTCATTGTTAATTTACTATATCAAATTGATCCAAGCTGCCATTCTGTTTGTTTACCACTATAAGTATTTATGCCTGTTATGTAATTGTTTTCTTTACAATTAATTGCTATTGTCATACGACTATATATGTAACATCTTTGTAATTCTTGTACAAATTGGTGCTTTTGCCGTTGAAATGAAATGCAATGAATGGAAAATAGCATTTAATATTAGTATGACGTATGCAAAATCAACTGAAATTATATATATTGTTTTGTTCTGATGATATAATTTGTTTAGAGTAAAACACTTACAACTGAAATGACCCTAAACGGAACAGGATGAAAAAATGTATATTTTAAATATTTCTTCAGTAACATGATTTCTTATCAATCTATGGTCATAAAAACAACATTGCGTGTAAATCCCAATTAAAATACTCTCTGGATAGACAACTACTTAAATTTATGTTTAAATTAATTCAAATATGAGTAACATCTGTTTCGAGAACATATAAAAAATAAAAAACACAACCAAACATCAATGGTCTGCCCTTTATAATTAATAAAGGAAAATTGGCTTTTGTAATCTAGTCTAGGTTCGGTCAAACGAAGAAACAAACTATATCAACAGTAGGTCTATTGGAGCATTTCAGCTTGATCAAATAACCAGTAACATGATTTACCCTAGT
Source organism: Allygus modestus (assembly GCA_963675035.1). NCBI lineage: Eukaryota > Metazoa > Arthropoda > Insecta > Hemiptera > Cicadellidae > Allygus > Allygus modestus. The sequence goes on from OY776114.1 coordinate 19,957,271, forward strand.
AAATACAAATGTAACATTCTATCCACATCAGAGTCTTGGTTGTACATTTCAAAACATTTGAATGTAGAGGGATACAATGACCATTGCAATTCACATGTCAGTTTTGTATCTTAATGTCTCACTATGATAAAGCCATATACTATAAAATAACAAAATTAATAATCACGATACGTGTTTTAATATACCCCCGTCACAGCAAACCTGCGTACTCAGCGAATTTCCAATGCATATATATGTGACTCACTACTACATAGAGCTATTTACCAAGTTTCACAAAATACATCCATAAATAAGTGATATATAGCATTTTATTTATTCTCCATAAGAATAACATTAGGGCTGAGGACGCAGGTTTGCTGCAACGAGGAAGATAAGTAATGTGTTTTTTTTTGCAATTATCAATACAACTGAACCAGGTGAAGCTATATACCAAGTTCTCTTAATGTAGGTTCATAAATATACAACTTTACTTATTCTCCATATGAATAACATGGGAGCCGAGTATGCAGGTTTGCTGCTACGGGGACTATCAACAAAAAACTTGTTTTTTGTGCTAATATCAATATAACACATCTATTTGAAGCCACATACCAAGTTTCATCAATATACATTCATAAATAATCAAGATAAAGAATTTTATTTATTCTACATAAGGATAACATTGGAAACGTAGTTTAGCACTTTGAATATCTCTGCAACGATTAGACGTAGAACAACGATTAAAACACCAAAATGATTGTTTTGTTGAACTAAACACATTAATAAACAGAAATGTGAAGTTTTTAGTAAAACTATCTGAGAAAAATCTAAAAACCTTTTTCCCATAAGATTAACATGGGACACGTTTTTTTGGATTTTCTCCGCAACCACTTAACCTAGGTTAATGTTTCAAAATACTAAATTATTTGTTTTGTAAGTTCTATAAAATGGCTACAACCAAAATTGAGTGTTTTTAACATTTTGGGGTCAAATTTACAAAAAAAGATTTTCGAAAATTGTAAACCCCCATAAAACCCTCTTCCCATAGTGCAATCGATCTGGTTTTCGAACTTAAGTCATAAATGCTACTCTCCACGTTTTTGCCAAATTTAATCAAAATCGGGTGTTTCTTTCAAAAGTTATCGCGGTAACGGACATATATATATATATATATATATATATATATATATATATATATATATATATATATATATATATATATATATATATATTTGAACGAATAGTGTTTTTTGCATCTGGGGACCTCAAAACGAAAAGTTATCATGGTCTCGGGCTTAAGTCTTACCATGCCACCTACGGTAATTGCTTCTTCCCTATAGGGGAAAATTCGCTAAAAGATAAACCAAATTTAATAATTACGTCTTGTACCCCTAGAAAATGTACCTATATCTATTTTGTATTTAGATACAATACGGTATCTATTTCCATAATCAGTTTCACCAGCCATCATTAGACTCAATAATTTGTTGCAAAAAAACGCAATACCAATAAGACATTTGGTATCTCATTCTGTTCATTTTTAGTTAATTGCAAATTTAGTTCAAAAGTTAAGTATCAGATTTATTCTGAATAAATTTACATTGTGCGGGAACTATTTAAGAAAACATAGTTCTTTAAAGATAAACAACTAAACTCGCTATTAAGCGTTTTTATTCTGAAGATATTGCGTTTATTTCGTCTATTTATTAAATAATTTTAAGTAACTAATTAATTAAGATAATTAATTAGAGTATAAGACATTTTAGTACTTGTTAAAAGTTTAATTCACAAACAAATGTGTTGAGTCTATAATTTAAAATGCAATACTTTATTAATTATGATACAACTTAACGTTTTTTGTTAACTTATTTACCATCAATTTTCCTGATTATTCTGATTATTGTATGTGCAAGAGAAGTGAGCATCGACTGTGCCAATTAAAACGCCACTTTTCGAACTTTATCATTTAGTTAAATTCAACCGCATTATCTTTAATGATTTGTTAACATTATTTATGAGTATCTACGAGGCTGTAATAACTAAAGCATTAACTACATCAGGTTAACTGTATTTTTAATGTTATTTTCAGTGGGTGGAAGCGTGGCGGAAGCAGTACAGATTATCTGTCACCAATAAGTTGGCCAGTGATTTTTTTTCAGCCCGTTATAAATTATATTTGTACTTCATAATATAAACCCCTTTTAAAATTTAGTGCTTAAACCCCAACAAGCAAAGTTGTATATATACATGATAGTATAAAAGTAACCTTAAACGTTAAAAATAATGTGGAATAAAATCAAACAGTCTGATAATTTTTTTGTTTAATCAGTAATCCTGGATCGTTAACTATTTTATCTACAGTAAGTCCTTTCAGAGGTAAATATTCGTTTTAATTACTTACAAATTCAAAACACAGCTCTAAAATATATATTAATGCATTTTCTCCCTGCTGAACCGGACCTTATGTAAAATATTGTATTTAAAATAACTGACTTTTATTGGCAAGCAGTTACGTTAACTATATTACTTGTTACATCTTATTAGGTGTAGATCTTCTTACACTTAACATGCTTAAATAATTATGAATTTTTTTAAATAAGGTTCAATATAAATTTCCAAAGAGTGTGTCATAGTTATTTCACTAAAGTAATGCCAACCATGAGTATCCAAGACATCGGTGTCTAATATACTGATGTTATTGAAAATTAGACTATGACAAATTAAGTCTTTAATAAACATGATAATTTTAAACTCGTATTAAAGGCAGCAAACCCATAATGTTACAGCTGAAACCCAATAAATTGCTGTTATACTTTGAGTTAATTTCATTGATACTTGAGCTTGTTCAACGATATCATTAATTTTGATTTAATTCACTTTATTTTCGTAATTCATATTAATACTTCTTCTTACCAAATTGCTTCAGGATGGTTGAATAAATTGCCCTGCCCCCACTCCTCATTTCCATCCTCGCCCTAAGTCCATTTCCCTAAGTCCTTATCGCCTATTTTGAATTTATTACGAACACACAATCCAACTTTGCCTGTAAAACATAATTAATTAATAACAAATGAATTTTCGATCTTTCGGTAACAGAGAATCAGTCGGCTGTTCCTCAGTCGTCAGTGGAGATATTGCGTGGACAGATGACCACCGGACAACTACTGTCCAGCAGACAGATGATAAATACTGTTTCTTTTGCTCCCATACACCCTAAAAAGACAAAACTAACTATATTAGTCTTTCATATCAATAAACTACCATTTCGTGAATAAAATTTACTACCGGTATGCAAAAGAATTATCTAGTATTTACGTTTATATTTAGTCTTCCAACTAATATTGTAGTGAGAACAAAATTTCTGCTTAGGCCTACTGAAATAGAACAGTCCAACTTGCTTTCTATCACCATATCTCCATTAAATTTATGTGCACGTCGCGTCTTTATTATGAATGAATATTTTTGAACTTTTTCAACAAATTAAGTGAATCTTCAGTCCACAATTAAAACACTTATGAATCAAAACAACGTGAAATATTTATCTCTTAATCGTTCAAAAGATTCCAAAGATTTGTTTTTCAATCTTTCCTATACTGTTCTCTAATGCCACTGATCCCACAAATCTCCAGTGACTGAGAAATGTTTTATTCAGGTCTCGTAGTCCTCCAATCCTAGACATCTCAAAGTTTACTACTTTCTGGCTCAAAGACGATCTTTCTTTGTTTACTTATTTGTTTGAAAACTAATAAACCAAGACATGAGTTAAATGTTTATGTATTTAGTTGTTTTTAGTTCAATTGTATTTTAGTGGAAAGCATCAGGTGATATAGAACGGACGACGACTGAGATAGGCTGGCAAGATAGTTTTTCACGAAACCTTATTTAATGATCATTTTTTGCTTCTTTGTTTGAACAAACCAAAATTACTGGGTTGAACTACGATCACAGCTGACTTTTTAAATATTACTTGGATCTAAAAGCAATCAGCGAGAATATTATTTAAACACTTATAACGAAGACTCGACTTGGTAATTTGTTTTAAGTAAAAGCTAATACGCTTCTCCCCTAAAAGGGAAATCCACTAACAAAATCAACTTTGCATTTAAATCACGATTAAAATACGCTCTTGAAGGACTATTATTTAAACTCAAAGTATCGATTTGATTAAAACTCATAAAACGTATATTTATTTATAACATTCGTGAAACGCATTTATGCAAGTATATAACAAAGGGGAAACTAACGATTACTTATGATTGAATTGATGTTGAAAATATTTTAGGTTTTTGAAATCAATGTTTGAATGACATATGTTGGTCGTGATGTGCAAAACCTCAGCCAAACCAATGTTTGACATGATTGCCCCTGTCAAATACTAATGTTTGACGTCTGTCTAAAACAGAATCTCCTATGTATATGTGTAACCATTGAGATATAAAACTGTTTTATTTTGAGACAACAGATAGACCAATTAATAATTTATCTATAGTTTTTTACTTAATGATAATAAATAATTAGTGTGTACATTAGATATTTAGTATATTACGTCTTGCAACTTACAAGGAACGATGTTACACTGAAGTCAGATTCCTTCAAACCACCGAGTTATTGGAAAATGATATATTATTTAATGATATTTAATTATATTAATGATACACTGTTTTTCCATAGAATCAAAGATTCAACGTGTTTTAGCTTTATAATACCTAAGTTATCTTTATTTAAAAATTTTATTCGAAAACGTAAATTATAGTTGGTTTATAAGTGTTCTTTTTTAGTGAGTGGAAGGTTGACAGAAGCCCTACTAGTATAGATTATCTGTCACACAGAAGTTGGCCGATGGTCTTCTGTCCACCCAGTCGCTTTGTTATAGTCGAGTAGTTTCACCAACTTTTAAACCAGAAGACCAGAGGGATAGGATTATATTAATTTAAAATTATAACACTCACCAATATTTTTTTAAATTAGTATATTTAGTTATAACAAGAATATTGGTGAGGGTTATAATTTTAATGAGTTTTAAACCAATTTTACGGTTCTTTATTGAAGATATGATTATATGTTTTAAATGTGTTAAAGTCAAAATCAAAGTTATACTTAATACAAATAATTGTTAAAATCTGCATAGTTAAAAGCTCAACACTTGAAGGATTCACTTTGTGATTGTTTTGCAAATTTACGAGTCAAAACTTTCAAACTGTTTACTTCGTATAAATCAGTGAAATGGACTTGAGCCAATTTCGTCCACACAATTAGCCGAAGGGTAGCACTTATTATTAGACTACTGAACACAATTTGGTCTAATAAAAATTGAGAGGTCAACATGAAGAACAGACGAGGTCGGGGTGGTTTATCAAGATCCAACCCAAAGCAATCAACCCCAAACTCCAGGGACTGCTGTCTGTGACACCCCCTGGCATCAGGGTTACTAACTACACTTACACTCAAGGCGCGAACATAAGACATAAGATATTTAGACCTAGTATTTTACATAATAATATCGCTAACAGTAATATTTATAGACATAATTGTCTATAATTGTACCTGTTACTATCCATATAGCTTTTAAATGTTTTATATATATATATATATATGTATATATATATATATATATATATATATATATATATATATATATAATATATATATATCCTTGCGGAATCTCATTTCATCTATCGCGAATCGAGTCCACGTTAATTGTTGTACATCCTCGCACGGCTCGTAAGTGTAATGAGTATTTAGCTTCTCATTAAATTTAACAGCTTTTTTTCATAAATAAATTGTTTTATATGATAATCATTCTCAAACACATCTCTCGCTCTATCTAACACTAACTTGATTGCGAGCCTTTCTCAGTTGTTAATGCGTTTATAAAGTATTTTGTTCATTGATGTGGTGATCACTTTTCTTGCGTAATCCACCTTGTTCATTAGTGAATTTCCTTTGGAAAGTGAACTATTAGCATGACCCGCACGGTGAAACTTAAGCCCGGGACCACCATAGAAGTTCCTAACGTGACCCCCTGAACACGTTTTGGGGGGTCGTTCAAAATTGTATATATATATATATGTATATATATATATATACATATATAGACATATATATATATATATATATGTGTATGCACTCTAGCGGTCGCATTTTTTGTCCGATTTACTTCAAATTTGGTAGGGACGTTCCTTTCTATAATCTGTTGGACAAGTTCGTTGGGCAAAACAATCGGAAAACTCTAAACCCATTTTTTGGGGATTAATCTTTAAAATTTCGAGTTTTTGGGCCCAAAAAGGGTCAGAAAAGCCCCAGATGTAAAATTAATGCATGTAAAAAGACGGGAATTAGAAAGGCAAAAGTTTTAAGCCCTCTCTCGTCATTATAGCATAAATATTTACCGAGTTATTAAAGGAAATGTGTATCAACTAAACACAGTACGTTGTCTTATGGGTTTTATACACTAGAAAAGCCTGTTATTCCTTTGTTAGAGTACTTTTATTACCCCCAGCAACCTAACGCCTACTTTCAAGCCTGTCTGGACCTTCTCCTAACCTTATAATGCGCAAAATTGTATTCCCAGCTTTGCAAGTAAATGAAACCAGGAGTATCAGAACAGCCAAAAAATCAAAGTTTTCAGATTTCGATAAAAATTGGACAAATGTATGTTTTTACACTGATTTTGAGTTTTAAAAGTTTTTATGCGGAAATTCACTTCCCTCACGTCAGCGTGCTGCGTGCAAACTCGTTTTGGAGTACGTATCGACTGTTACTGATAGACTACCGCCGAAGGTTCTGGAACGAGTCGAAATGTAGACTTATGCATAGTCCAAGATGTGCTCAAGTATATTAACGAAATTGTGCGAGGTTAGGATGTTGTTGTATCTGCAGTCAGTGTGCATGCCGTAACTCTTCATTACTTCCTTAGCTTTATTTACAATATTTATACCGTTTGGAACATTTTCTCTAAGTAGCACAGTTCAAATACTTCTTCCTTTGCTTTATTTAAGGCTTGTTTGAAATTTCTTTTTTGAGTTCGAATGCATTTGTATTCACAAACTCCGTACATCTCTAGAAGGGTTTCCTTAATCACTTCACAAAAGACATGTTTCAGATTTTAATCTTCAGGCAACACTGCCACTGCCACTTTGGGTGTCTGTTCAGTCAACATTTGATTTATGGATTGGTTTTCCTTACACAATATATCGATCTTGTTAGTGAAGGGCTCTTCTTTCACAAGAGTAAGAGAAGGGCTCTTCTTTCACAAGAGTAAGAGAAGGGCTCTTCCCTTACCTGACTAACCTTTGGGCTAGGGAACGAACCGTCCTGGGGAAGGTTTTTCCAACGGATTCCTCGTTTGATGGTCTCAAGAGGTCACGTTCTTACACCATCTTACTCTGGGTTAGATGCCCCTTCTGATCCCAGGTGCTGGATAGCTGAAGGATTGATTCTTCCTTTAGGGGTGTCTTGCTAACCCTGTACGACCTTTCCCATCCCTGCAGATCCCTCCTTCCGGTGGCTTTACAACATCCTCAAGGGTGAGGTGCCTAGCTACTGCTAATTCCGAGGCCTCAGAATCCCCCAAATCTCCTCGTAACATTATATATCTAAAAAAAAACTTTAAAAGACTAATTTAGGATATTTTTGTGACAGAGTGCCAGATAAACTGATAGTTCCCTGTCAAGTGTTGAGAGCTAGTCGATTCACATCAGCCTCGCATTATGTACCAAACTTGTAATTAACTTCATTATTATGTGTTGTTTTTTAGCGAATTTTCCCTATAGGGAAGAAGCTATTACCGTAGTCGGCATGGTAAGACCTAGGCCCGGGACCATGATAACTTTTGGTTTTGAGGTCCATAAACCCCAAAAACACCATTCGTTCGAAACTGGATACATAAATGTGTGTGACTGTGGATGCGATAACTCTCGTAAAACTGGTCCGATTTTGATAAAATTTAGTACAAACGTGCAAAGCATTATTTATGACTATACGTTCGAAAACTCGAAAACCAGACAGATCGACGCATCCGAAGTGGTATTTTGGGGGGGTTTTGTATCCCAAAAATGTGTTTTTGAAGTTTTTACATGTAATATTTTTAAAAGTCAAATTTTAGTTTTCAGCATTGGATTCAGCTTAAAAAGCACACAATTTGGCGTTTTGATCATTTCTCTACGTCAATTTGTTACAGTGATATTGAAAGTGCTAAATACAGTACGTTGTTCAAGGCTATTGTGTATTCGTACACTAACGAAACTTGGTATACGGCTTCTTCTGGTTGTGCTCTATTGTTATTTGCACAAAAAATGCAATTTTTATCGATAATTCCCTTAGCAGCAAACCTGCGTCCTCAACCCCCATGTTATTCTTATGGTGAATGAGTAAAATGTAATGTAACGTATCCCTTAATTATGAACATAAATTAATAAAACTTGGTATGTTGGTTCACCTATTTGAGTTCTATTGATATTTGCATAAGAACCCATTTTCTTTGTTTCTTGTTGCAGCAAACCTGCGTACTCAACCCCTATGTTTTTCTTTTGGAGAATAATCAAAATGGTTTATTTCGCTTATTTATATTGATGAAACTTGGTATGTGGCTTCACCCAGTTGAGTAATATTGATATTTACATAAAACCCCATGTTTTTTGTTCCTTGTTGCAGCAAACCTGCGTACTCATCCCCAATGTTATTCATATGGAGAATAATTCAAATTTGATGAATCACCTATTTGTGAATATATTTTTATGAAACTTGGTACCTAAGCGGCTTTATGTGTTATTAAGACATATATTACATTGGAAATTCACTGAGTACACAGGTTTGCTGCTATGGTTTTTTTTACTTTTTGTAGAATCACATTTGACTATGATAAAAGGTTAAAAATATCTGTAGTCTGCTTGTGATCGTCGTAGTAAATAAATGACTACGCGTTTCGACTGTAAACTGTCATCTTCAGGTCAGCAAAGAATTTGTGAATCTTGACAAGAATTTGACACATCACTGGGACGGTCGTGGCATAGTTTTAAAAACGATTACAAAACACGTAACACAATCGAACGAATAAATGTAGGCCTACTTATTAACAACGATCGGTACCGGTGGCAAGCTTGCATATCGTGTGCCGAGTCTCGACTCTACGAGCATCACGAGGCACAGGTAATAACAGGTATTTTTAACCTTTTATTATTGTAATTGACATTGGCAAAACAACTATTGATGTTAAATGTTGTTGTCTTAGTGCCTATGAGTTATTCGTTAATGTAGCTGGTGACTTAAAGTTCATAATACTTTACGAACAACGGTGTATTTGTTGTGATGGTCTAAAGTGCATATCATTACGACTGTTGTATATAATTACTGTTTGTGACAAAAAAATAGTCCTGACATATAAATTGTCCTACAAGTATTTTTCTTTCCCTAAAATCCAAAAATAACTTCTTAATATCGTTATCTTAATTCGTTAATCTTAATATTTATTACAAGTTTCAAAATTCTTTATTTTGAGCCCAATATTAAAGTTAATACGTGTATTTTCCATACTTAAACACGGGTTTTTCAACAGTTCTTTGGCACCCCCAGTTATTTGAGTTGTTCTATATTGTATCTTACTATAGTATATTTTTTCACTGATATGCATTCTTTATAAATTATAAAATTGTATCTAATTTAATCTCCTATTTGTAAAAGTCTCGTTTGCTATGTTAGTCAAATTACCGGTTTTTTCCTTGGCAAACCGTGTATTGAAACAAAGAAAACAAATTGGAACAGTAAAACAGGATGATAGAATCTCTGTTTGTATAAAACGCCAAGGTAATAAATTCCCGCTAATCTCGGCTATTCACCGTCGAGCCCCATCTTTCGCGTCACCACAAATAGAGAGTTTTATCTGAAGATTCTTCTAAACCTTTTCTTTAAAATAAAATTTAAAGATATAATGGGAAAAAATACCTCAACTTTTACTTTGAACGATTAGTTCTATATGAGTGGACATAAGTTTACTTGGTTACGTAAATGCAAACTAAATTTAGAATATTACGTTTCAAAGCCAAAGACTTACAAAAATCCCAAAAGCTATTAATGTTACTTTTATGTTCAAATATTTTGAAGCTTAGCACTTTTAACCCTCTTAAAAACTCCTACATCCGCAAATAAATTACCATATTAAATATGAAAAAAGGTGTTTTCCCCGTTTATTTTTCAGCTATTCATCAACAAAATGGCAATTATAATTTTTAGGGTTAATCTTATCCCTCAAACGGTCGAATACACGAACAGTATGTGATTGAATTTTCTCAGAAGGTCCAGCAAATAAATTTAATGTTTTACAAATCTTTTCAATGTTGAATATCTTATGATATACACTGTATTGGACTACATATTTGACATGTGAGGATCCTATTCTATATCATCAAGATAGAAACGGATGTCTCCCTAACACTACGTAACTTGACTATGACATAAATCCTTTTGGTTTCTTAACACGTATTTACTAGTAAGCATTAAGAAATACTCTTCCACAGAAATACACATTTACTTAGTTTAATTAAGTAATTAAGTAGATTAATTTACACCTATATGTTTTTTCCTGTAGTCCTGGCTGTCAATAAAGTGTAGATTTAAAAAAAATAAATATACTAAGGCAAACAATTTGACATTTATTTATAAGCAGCTCCAACCAACATAACTATTGTTAACATTCAATTTTAAATATTTGTATCGATTAAAACTGAATCCCATCTAAAGCACGGCCAACAAAACTAATGCATGCAGATTTAAATGATACATCAATTCCTGATGTATAATCTCGCTTTGAGGTTACTAATAATGTTTGCGAGAGTTCCGTCATAGTACCCATTGGCTGCGCTCACTTTGATCAAAATAAATGTAATTTGGTATCAGCTGTTATTTCAGGTATAAACCAATAAGGAAACCCATACATTTTCTTTAGTCCTACAAAACTACTTTTACTGTTTGTATTATTAAGTTTCATTGCATTTTCTCTTGGCAATCAGTAAAGGTTTGTTTTGTAATGTAATTATAGGTCGTTAACGTATGATCAAATTTCCACCGGCTAAATCTTATAGTGCAAACAGAAAATTATCAATGGGGTTGCATACACTTCTTACGTTAATGATTTCTCAATTTTCAAGAAGTAGTTAAACAGATTAGGCAGTTCGAGATTGTATCTCAAGAAGTACTCAACATTCATGTCTTATTGTTAATATCTCGGATGGTTTTTGGTAGAAGTACACATGTACCTAAGACAGATCGCGCAATCAAAGAAATATGACTACTGAAATACAATTGGATATCAATCGTTGCAATTTACAATCATTAATAATTTAAAAACAAACCATTAACCAATACAATGTTTTACATTTTAACAAACAAGTATTTTACTATCACAGCAGCGATTAAGTTGCAGAGGTGAAACAAGATGGAGGGAATCTCTGGTTGAATGGAACGTTTCGTAGTAAATTCCCAGTAATCTCACCGAAGGATAATTCACCCGTCGAGGCCGCCTCTTGCCTTTCCTCAAATAGAGTTTCTACAAATATGTCAGTGAAACACTTTAACAGAATTTTTTTTGTTTTGTTAAGTTATGTACGTTCTCTGTGGTTGTATTAAACACAATTTGTACCAATTATTACTGACCATGAGATAATTTTTATGAAAGTTATTTTAATAAGTATATAATAATTAATATTTAATAATTATTAATAAAGTATTATATTAACATTGTAACAAATACGTTAAATTGTTATTGTGTTTCTGATTGCAGATTTTTCATTGATGTTATAAACTACAATATATATTATAAAACGTTTTTAATCATGTGGAAATAATTAATGGACGTTTATATACATTGCTGTTACCTATTTTCCAGAAATAATTATATTGTTTATTTATATTCCCTTTATATAGAACAATCACATAGTGATTTATGAATGAAATTCACAAAATGATTTGTCTGTGGTTTCATAAACTAATTTGCAGACGGTAAAAATACAGATTCAATAAACAAGTTTATGCGTCTCAGTTGTTCTCTGATATCAATATTGTGTTGTTTTTGTTTTTTTTACGATAGGAAAATGCATTATGCACCGTCAGGGTCTGGTGTTTACCCCGGTGTGTAGGACTCTCACCCACTAAAAACCTATCGGTCCAGGCAATGGACGCCCTCTCGGAAACGCTGTTCGCAATACTTCAAGAGGGTGCCTTCGTACGCCAAATATGGCATTTCAACCGCGATGCTCCACCGGGTTTAGCTGCGTTGGTGCATCACAGCTGTTCCGTTCTCTTTTCTTTCAGCACCCTCCTGGAGAATGCAGAAACAGAGTTCCACGATTCGGGACTGGACGACATCCGACGAACGTGTGTCTGGCGAGATCGGGCCGACGGCTTTTTCGAGGTCCCTTCTGTCCGCTTCCCACCTCACGCAATGGAAGAAGGTGCAGTACATCGTCGTAGTCGGAGTCACCGTACTGACATTCCGGGCTCGCTGACTTTCCCATCTTGTGAAGGTAGGCCCCGAAACAACCGTGTCCGGTGAGGAGCTGGGTGGGATACAAATCTACCTCCCCGTGCCCCCGCTCTACCCACTCCCGGAAATCCCCAACGAGTCTTGCCGTCCATATTCCTCGTCCGTCCCCCTCCCCGCTCTACCCACTCCCGGAGATCCCCAACGAGTCTTGCCGTCCATATTCCTCGTCCGTCCCCCTCCCCGCTCTACCCACTCCCGGAGATCCCCAATGAGTCTTGCCGTCCATATTCCTCTCCGTCCCCCTCCCCGCTCTACCCACTCCCGGAGATCCCCAATGAGTCTCGCCGTCCATCTTCCTCGTCCGCCCCCCTCCCCGCTCTACCCACTCCCGGAGATCCCCAATGAGTCTCGCCGTCCATATTCCTCGTCCGTCCCCCTCCCCGCTCTACCCACTCCCGGAGATCCCCAATGAGTCTCGCCGTCCATCTTCCTCGTCCATCCCCCTCCCCGCTCTACCCACTCCCGGAGATCCCCAATGAGTCTCGCCGTCCATATTCCTCGTCCGTCCCCCTCCCCGCTCTACCCACTCCCGGAGATCCCCAATGAGTCTCGCCGTCCATCTTCCTCGTCCGTCCCCCTCCCCGCTCTACCCACTCCCGGAGATCCCCAATGAGTCTCGCCATCCATATTCCTCGTCCGTCCCCCTCCCCGCTCTACCCACTCCCGGAGATCCCCAATGAGTCTCGCCGTCCATCTTCCTCGTCCATCCCCCTCCCCGCTCTACCCACTCCCGGAGATCCCCAATGAGTCTTGCCGTCCATATTCCTCGTCCGTCCCCCTCCCCGCTCTACCCACTCCCGGAGATCCCCAATGAGTCTCGCCGTCCATCTTCCTCGTCCGTCCCCCTCCCCGCTCTACCCACTCCCGGAGATCCCCAATGAGTCTCGCCATCCATATTCCTCGTCCGTCCCCCTCCCCGCTCTACCCACTCCCGGAGATCCCCAATGAGTCTCGCCGTCCATCTTCCTCGTCCGTCCCCCTCCCAGCGATTTCGCCAATCCCCCATAGTGCGTTCTCGGGCTTCGGCACGGCTCAAAGCACCGTTCCCATCGAAGATCCGCTTCCGCTCAAAAGCAAGAAGATCGATGGGAATCACCCCAGCAACTACGATGACGGCTGGCTCCAACACTGTGCGGTACGCCGAAGCGATCCGAAGAGCGCCTCTCCTCTGGACCGCTGCCATCTTCCCCCTCAGTTGTTTTTCCGGAGGGCCTCTGCCCATATCTCACACCCGAAAAGAAGAACGGAATGAACCACAGACATCAGCACCCGCCACTTGCTACCAATCGGTCCGCCGACATTCTTCATTAATCTGCTCAAGTTGGCCACAATCTTTTCAGCTTTCTCCGTCGCAAAAGTGATCTGGTCCTGGAATGTGAGCCGAACATCCAGTCTCATACCTAGGTACTTGGCAAAGGGTTTAGTGACAATAACTTCCCGGTCGACCGCGAGCTGTACAAAGGAATTGATCCTCCGTCTGGTGAGAAGCACGACCTCGGTCTTCTTCGTCGCCAAGGACAAGCCGTGGTCAACCATCCATCTCGTCACTTGGCCCATGGCCAAGGTCAACAGCCTCTGTAGCTCTTCGACATCCCTCGTGGTTATAATGACGGCGATAAGAGGGGCCTCCCGTGTAGTCGAATGCCGACTACCCCTGAGGGGATCAATATTGTGTTACCGCACACAACTACATCTGTAGTAAAAACCATTTAATCTTCCAAGTTTTAATATTTCCACAAGGTTGTTTTTATATTCGGTTTAATGTGCTAAAGGGTATCTAAGAAAACATTGAATATATTGGATTTGCATTTTATCTACGGTTGCAAATGGTGTTTCGTAGAAAGTTGTTTATAATTTATGATAAAAAATAAAAAATTGATTTTATGTCCTGTTTTATAACAAATAAATAAACACGCGGACCAAAACCACGTTCTGTAAGACTTCATTGTTTGCTCGGAATTCCATAAACTTTAGGCAAACAGCCTGAACTAACTGCATACCGGATAGCGTCGACTTTCTAAGATAAACAATAGTTCCCAGCATACTTAGAGTGGATTAGATCCCTTCCTTGAAATTATTAACAGCTGAAAATATTTGACGTAAGGAAAATTCTAACATGTGACTGTAACATTCACTTTCCTTTTAACGTCTAAACACAACAGGCGTACATAATAAGTACACTGATTGTAGACTACATTTACTTGAAGATTCAATTTCAATTTATTCATGCAATTCTTATACCTACTTGTGGTAGTGTCAAACACTCAAAGCTTTTTTTAAAGTCGATATAAAACCTTGGAGTCTTGGAGTTATTGTTGATCATTTTCTTTAATATGCCCTAAAATGATATTTATAGAAATGAATTTGTTTGAACTACAATGTAAACATATAATTTGTCTAGTGATACAAAAATATTATTCATAAATAATTAAACTAAACATGAATTTCTAACACGAAGCAAGTAACCATAACAACGTAAACAAATTCTTTTGTTATTATTTCTAATTTGTTTTTCAAGGCTTTCTTAAAACCAATTATTTGGATTTTAATGGATTCCAACACACTCCTCTCATTCCCACACCACTCATACCCACACCACTACATCAATGGTACAGCTATTATGTTTATTTTCCTAGATTGAATTATAAAGCCCCTCATAGGTAAAATTTTCTGCGTTGTATTATTTGATACAAATATTTGCCTGTTATTCATTTGTTGGTGTACTTTTAACATCTCCAGCAACCTCACGCCAACTTTAAAGCTTGACTGGACCTTCTCCTAACCTTATAATGCACAAAATTGTATTCCCAGCATTGCAGGTAATTGAAACCAGGAGCATCAGAACAGCCAAAAAATCAATGTTTTCAGATTTCAATAAAAATTGGACATATGTATGTTTTTATACTGATTTTGAGTTTTAAAAGTTGTTATGTGGAAATTCACTTCCCTCGCGTCAGCGTGCTGCTGCAAACTCGTTTTACCGTGTTTTCACATTTAAAATTATATTAAGGGATAAAATGAATGAAAAAATAACAACATCAAACCGTCTTGAAAGCTACTGACTTAGCACAAAGCACCTGGGCAATAAATTCTTCCTAATCTGACTCCAGACTCTAATTCATTCATGAATATCTCTTGTTTTAACACAAGATATAAAACATGAGAACGCCTTTGTGTTCCTTGGTATAAGAATGAGATTTAGGTACTGATGACTTCCAACTCAGATTTGGCAAAATATGTTTACTAAAATATTAGGCTTACAAATTATATATTGAATTTATTTTTTCACTGTTACTTAAAATTGTTTGACAACCTAGGAAAATATAGGATCTGTTTATACAAATATTTATTTATATTCAAAAACATTACCACAAATTTTAACATATAATGTATATATTTTATTCATGTGTATTGCAAAAAAAACAATATAAATAATGAAGTTAATGGCTTGTTCATTTTAATACAAATGAATATTACAATGTGTACATATTTTGACCCCTGAACTGTTTTTCATATTAACATTAACGTTTTAATTCCCTTTTTATACAAAAAAATAGTTTAAACCGTTTAAATTAATGTATTGTGTTTACGAGTAGGAACCGTACAGATAAAAAATATACAGCGCGAAAATAGTGTAAGATATTGAAGAATAAACACATTTCATTATTCAGTATTCTTGAAGGGGCGTTGTATGACCCTATACTAATAATTACTCTTTACATGGCATTCATGTTATTGTATGGGTACAAATAGATTTTAAACATACTTGAAAGCAATTTAAGAATTTATAGTTCATCAATCTACTTTGGTTTTTATTATTTTGAGATAGTTAACAAATTAGTTATAATTTGTTTAAACACGTAAGTTCAAAATAAAATTAAATTAAAAATTACGGAATTGTGTGTACGCATTTTGTTTCAAGAATATGTTTAAATTTTAGTTATACTCTAGTATATGTGTATCATAATTAAGATAACTAAACTTATAACAAGAATATAATAAATAGATTGCAAAGAACAAGGTAGAAAATGGGTTTAAAAAGAGGAGATAAGGAAAGGTTCTTGACAGCGATCAGTTTGGATTGTTCTGAACGCCGATCTGATTATCCCCACCCCACCCCCAAAAAAAATAGCTAGGTCATATCCGACAGTCTGGAAAGATAGTCCTTTTAGCCTAAACTTGGTACATGGATGTTTTGGGGGACTTTTCATATTTCCATATTTGTTTTTATATTTTCCTTTTATAATTAAAATATTTAAGTTTCTAAGCCATCCAATGTAATTTAGTGTTATCTAATCTAATTTACTAATTTAGTAGTATCCATTACGATAAACGTTTCATTTTCTATATTTTTATAATCGATTTAACTTATTAAGGAGTACTTAAAAATTTAGTTTAGTAAGATTGCTTTAGAGGTTTAAGGTTCAATCACTTTTCGGAGATTTAATTCGAGCAAGTGGTTATCAGAAGATTGAAAAAGTGCTGTGCAGAGTATTATATTTTGAGATTGAATTGTATAAACGTATTTTTAATACTATTCAGATTTCAATGTAATTTGCTTAATAACTCAACGAAAGCAGCTTTGCAACCTAAAAGTAAAAACTGTTGTTAAAACCGAAATATAATTAATTGTGTTTATTTCTAAAATCTTCTTCAGTTAAAGGTTTCCCCAGTTTTAAAATGTCGCGCTTTTTCCTTGATTAACTCTCTATCCTAGCAGAAAAATACACTGTTTTACATGCAATGTTTATGTAGCTTTCTCATTGTAGAGTGTTGAATGAGTTTAACTGGTTGAAAATAAAATTTGTGAATTATTGAGATAACTTATTTAGCTTTTATTGAATAAATTTAAATTTAAAAGGCATATCTTACCTCGGCAGTTGTTCAGTTCATATTACTCCTGCTGAACTAAATGAGTTTAAATTTCCTTTCTACAACTCACATTACAATATCTGTATAATAGGACTCAAATACGTTTTTTCATTCAAAGTCCAATATTTCTGTGTTATTTTTTAAGTCATAAAATGCTATTTACTCTTTTTTATCATCTCTTTTACTAATTTATACCCAGTTAGCTTCGTGAGTATCGTTGTTACTTTAATTTAAAAATAAAATAATCAATTAATTACAAATTACATTTTTCAATAAGTGGATGTTTTTGTGTCAATACCAAGTTGTGTTATGAACATGTTGCTATCAGTTATAGCATACACTTTTAATATGCAAAAGAGAAAGATAAACAAACAGCTTTTGTTGTGAAATTTGTCTTCTGTATATGAAGGATTAGTAAACAGTTTACTAAGATAATTTAATTGAATTGCCTGTGAAGCATGGCAGTTAAATTGCGGATAGCCTTCAGTTCTCAACAGATGGGTAGATCATTCGGTTTAATATCGTATTATGGACTACCAATTATCGTGGTAGCTCTTTGTTTTGTAACATAATAAATATGGATTTACGTGTAAAAAATACCAACAACTTTTGCTACAGTTCACGACAAAACTACAGTAACCTAACCTAACTTAACTCCTCAGAGTATGGTGGCTTTTCGTCGTGCAACATATTACAAATAAATTTATTTGTACCTAAAAAGTATAAAGTAAACTTTTATCAAAAAACCTTAAAAAATAAATCGACAAAAGTAAGATTTAACCTAAAAAAAATAACGTAAAATTTAAAAAGAATGCAGACCCCAAAGAAGTAATTAACAAAATTAGAATTTGAACCTGGGACCGCATGATTATGAGTCCGATACAGTAATCAATGGTCCACAATAGCACGTCGAACAATGGGAAAGTTACAATTTAACAAGCTGTGAACGCTGAGGATCTTCTACACGCTAGTTGAGGAGTTGACTACGATAATCGATAGTTCATAATACAGGAGTCGATATTCAACCGAATTATCTACCCATCTGTTGTCAACTGAAGGTTATCCTTCAGGCAACATTTATGACTTTAAGTTCGAAAACCATCCAGATCGCTCCATCCGAAGAGGGATTTTTGAGGGTTTTGTACCCCAAAAATGGGTTTTTTGAATTTTATACATATAAATTTGGAAATAGTCAAATTTTAGTTTATACCATTGGATTCAGCTTAAAAAAATACAATTTGGTATTTTGATCATTCCTCTACGTCAATTGGTTACCGATATATTGAAAGTGCTCACAGTACGTTGTCTAATGTTATTCTTATGGAGGAAAAGAACAATTTTAGTTATCGCTTATTTATGAATGTACACTGACGAAACTTGGTATACGGCTTCATCTGGTTGTGGTGCATTGATGTTTGCTCATATAAACAATTTTTTGTCAAAGGCTCCCATAGCAGCAAACCTGCGTTCTCAGCCCCATGTTATTCTTATGGATAATAATTAAATGCTATGTCCCCCTTAATTAGGAACATAATGAATAAAAACTTGTATATGACTTCACCTAGTTCAGTTATATTGATATTAGCATAGAAATCTATTTTTTGTGTTCCTTGATGCAGCAAACCTGTGTACTCAGCCCCAATGTTATTCTTATGGGGAATAATTAAAATTGTATATATAGCTTATTTGTGAATATATTTGTATGGAACTTGGTAAGGGGCTTTACGTAGTATTAAGACATTTATATCTCCATTGGAAATTCGCTGAGTATGCAGGTGTACTGCGACGGGGGTATATTATATTATTATGGCTTATTTTTGTATATGAATATATAAAGGCCGGCATTTGTTAGTATCAAAGTAAATTGACCTATTGTGTTTGAAATAATTAACAACTAAATTTGTATTGTTACGTTCATTAGAAATCATTTACATACCGAATACATAAGTAAAACAATTTAATTTGCTGTATGAACTCAATCAATTATGGTAATGAGTAGAGCCTATAAGCAAATTGTCTGATAACAATGCTTCTAAAATTATTGAGCTATATTAAATTTACGTCAAAGCTACTGTGGATGGATGAAGTACAATTCCGACAACCTGCAAAGAGAAGTTTCTTGAAGCGGGTTTTTAAAACATTTATCCAACTTGCTTTACTCTCTAACAGCACCAAACATATTTTAAGGAGTGAATTTATTAACATAAAGAAAGATAGTGATGCAGAAATAGTTATTACATTTACGATTTAAAAATAGAACTATAATCACTACTTAAACCAAATTCAGGATATGTGGGGTTGTTTAGGATAATCATAATTTAGGAATGTTTAGTTTTTTCAAGTTATTGAGACGTATTTATACTAATTTTCTAACCAAACTACAAAATATTAAAGTTGTTCTTGAAAGGAATCAACTTAGCACAAAGCACCTGGGTAATAAATTCTTCCAAATCTGACTCCAGACTCTAATTTATTTATGAATATCTCTTGTTTTACCCAGAGATAAAACAATGCGCTGTTGTGTTCCTTATAAAAATTAGATTTATACCCTGCCAACTTCCTTACCTAACTCAGCAGCTTTTAGTAAAACAAATTATATTACTTATATCTTAAATAGTTTTAATAACTCTTACTTATTAGTGAATTTCCTTTGGAAAGTGAACTATTAGCATGACCCGCACGGTGAAACTTAAGCCCGGGACCACCATAGAAGTTCCTAATGTGACCCCCTGAACACGTTTTGGGGGGTCGTTCAAAATTGTATATGTATATATATATGTATATAAATATATATATATATATATATATATATGTGTGTGTGTATGCACTCTAGCGGTCGCATTTTTTGTCCGATTTACTTCAAATTTGGTAGGGACGTTCCTTTCTATAACCTGTTGGACAAGTTCGTTGGGCAAAACAATCGGAAAACTCTAAACCCATTTTTTGGGGATTAATCTTTCAAATTTTGAGTTTTTGGGCCCAAATAGGGTCAGAAAAGCCCCAGATGTAAAATTAATGCATGTTAAAAGATGGGAATTAGAAAGGCAAAGGTTTTAAGCCCTCTTTCGTCATTCTAGCTTAAATATTTACCGAGTTATTAAAGAAAATGTGTATCGGATAAACACAGTACGTTGTCTTACGGGGGTTTTACACTAGAAAAGCCTGTTATTCCTTTGTTAGAGTACTTTTATTATCCCCAGCAACCTCACGCCTACTTTCAAGCCTGTCTGGACCTTCTCCTAACCTTATAATGCGTAAAATTGTATTCCCAGCTTTGCAAGTAAATGAAACCAGGAGTATCAGAACAGCCAAAAAAACAATGTTTTCAGATTTCAATAAAAATTGGACAAATGGATGTTTTTACACTGATTTTGAGTTTTACAAGTTTTTATGTGGAAATTCACTTCCCTCACGTCAGCGTGCTGCGTGCGATCTCGTTTTCATTTACTTCTATTTTATTAAATTCTAAGCGAGAAGTAAATAACACTTCGGGGTTAGAAACAAAATTTCCAATCTGACCAAAGTGACGTTGAGCAATATATCACTAAGCTTAAGCTTAAGCTTCTTTAAGACATAATGTGCTTTAGATATGAAGCTTTTTTTTCTTTTTTTTATTAAGGGTGTGAAGTAACACTGTATATTCAAAATATCTATAAAATGTTCTGATAAAACAGTAAGGTGAGTTTGAAACATGTTATACAGGGGGAGTTTTAAGTACCTATCCCTTAATTATTAATCACTGATTAAGTTGCAAAAGTTAAACTCAAATCTATAGCTAAAGTCACATAACCGCATAAAGTTAAAGGAGCCAGATCAAATTATTAAATGTAAGTTTAAGTTGCGTTATACTTACGATTAAAGGCTTCGACAAGTAGGAGACGATGTCGCAAACACAATCTCACAAAATGCATTGCCTATACAAAGTTTTTCATAGATTTGAACAATTTATTTCCTAGGTGCTTTGTGGCTTTCAAGAACAACATTATTATTTTGTAGTTTGGTTAGAAAAATATTATAAATACTTCGAGATACCGGTTCAAAATTTGCATTACAGTATATACCGGGCCTGCTATTAACCTCCTTGTTTTAAATTATATTCTATAGGTTTGATATGCAAATTCTAATCATAATATACCCAAATGCAACAGCTGATTCGTCTCTTTTTACTGACAGAAGTTTAAGCGGAGAGTGATGTATAATAAGCTAGGGGAAGATTGTGTGTGGGCACATAGTGTACTTTTATGTAACATTTGGTTCGCCACCATTTCTTGTAGAATAAACCTTTTGAGATCAAATTTTTGGCATTATATTGCACTACTTATGACATTTAATTGTAAGTAAAACCTAACATAATTTTACATTTAAGGGTTTTCCTGTCTCCTTGCAGAGCATCCCTAATGAAGAGTCTGTTAGTACCCTAAGAAATAACTTTTTTTATTAACTCAGCTAAGTCTATGTGCATGGAGTTTTTTTACTACCATATTTTAAATTAGTATTTATAAGATGAGGTTAATTTATTACGTCTCAAATACTACTGTATTTATTGTTGTACATATTCTAAGATTTAAGTAGTGAATTATGTAAAATATTTAGGGCCGTACATAGATAAACGTTTAAAATGTAATAGATTGGAATCGATTTTCTGACAAAAAGCTAAGATAGGCTAACTATGTAGGCCTAATTTACCATTTAAAACGTTGTTTAAGGTGTGAACAGAAAATGTGTATCTTCTTTGATTTAAAAGCCTAATGAGATTTGGTATAATTAATAAGGAGGAACCTACGGGACTTTTCTCAAAAGCATTATTATTAATGAAAGGAATGCATTGAGATTAATGCACATCGTAAAAAGTATTGGCAGAATGAGCTTTCTTTTTTCTCAAAACAATATATTTACCTTTAGTCAGCTTTATCTGCACTCAATTATTATGTTTCTTCACAAGTACCTTACAAGGCCAGCTCTATATTTAATTAATGTTAGAAGTTCCTTTATTTACCAAAGAATCTAGTATACATCAGTTATTATAAGGGACATAATTTATACATTATAACAAAATTTTAGTATATAGTAGGCAACATATTATCTATGAAAATAAACTTAGAGTAAAATCAAAAGCAATTGAATATTTTAAAACTCTGCCTGGAAATAAAATCTATTTAATTATACTGCTTTCAGGTAGTCATGTACATGTTTTGTACTGATTTGTAGTCAGTCATATCCATATCACGGCTATGACATTTCCATTGAATTGTTTGTTTGATGTTATGAGTAGTATTTAATAGGGGTGTGCGAGTAGTCGAAACTTCCAGTTTTCGGCCGAGTATTTTAATACTCGAACTCGACTCGAAGTTGTAAAAAATACTCGAAAGTTCGAGCGAGTACTTCCCGCCGATTTCCGGACGATCGCTAACGATTGCGACTGTCCAAAACTCGTAGTAACGGCCGCAAAAGGCGATCGCATCGCGTAAAATCGGCCGAAAATGACGAACACTAACGATTTCGACCGGCCAAAACGCGTAGTAACGGCCACAAAAGGCGATTGTATCACGTAAAATCGGCCACAAATGACGATCGCTAACGATTGCGACCGTCCAAAACTCGTAGTAACATCTGCAAAAGGTGATCGCATCGCGTGAAATCGGCCGAAAATGACGATCGCTAACGATTACGGCCCGCCAAAACGCGTAGTAACGGCCGTAAAAGGCGATCTCATCACGAAAAATCGGCCGCAAATGACGATCGGACCGCTTAATTTCGGCCGTAACTAACGATTTCGTCCTCTAATAATGATTATAAGCGATGTCTGGACCAGGTGATATTGGTCAAATGACAACCGGACCGTGTTTTATCGGCCGGGAACGAATTAAAAACCGCGTTTTGTTTTTCAATACGTAATCCAGTTTGTACTGGCCAAAACATTGTATTGCTACTCATGTATTAGATAGAAACCATGTTTACGTTATCAAATCTAGGGTAGTATCCAAATCCCATTATACTATTTTAAACTACAAACTTATGGGAAATACTCGCTAGAAAATACTCGAAACTCGAAAATAACTGGCACTACTCGACTCGACTCGACTCGATTCAAAAATTAACCACTCGCACACCCCTAGTATTTAAGCACAAAATGCATGTATTATTTTGTTTGCGTAGTAATACTTTGAAGGTGAACTGTTATGTTAATTTGTTTGATGTGGCATTTTAGAATATTATAATTTATTCATTAAAACTAATTTTTGTATGGTATAGTGAACATATAGTTTGCATTATGTTTTTAAGATGAATTTCTAGACTTTGATATTTCCTAATTTATGGATTGATCATGTATCATGAATAGGCCAAAGTGATTTGTGTGAATTGTTGACTGTTTTACACCAACTGAGCTCCCGCTTGCGCTGATTATAACGCGTTGGTAGGAAAATGTTATATTTATTTAATTACGTAATTTTTTTTTGAAAAAAAGAATTTTTAACTTGAACTTGAATATGTGTTTTTGGAGTTTAATTTTCCTAGCTTAATCCATGTAAAACAATTGAGGGCAGTGAGGGACTTAAAACTAACATTTTATATGCGTTGCAATGTGCAACGTCCAAAAACCCTAAGAAACACTATAAAGAAAACTGTTTCGATTACATTAAAAGTAATATTTCTTTGGCATTTATTTGAATTTTCAAACCTAAAAATATTGAATTATACTAAGATGTTTGCCTAAATTGTATGCATTAATGTTGCATAGAACTGCATCTCATCGTTATAAGGTTCACTTTGTTTATTACAACAATGCAAAATTAGTTTTACTGCTTTTACTCCTGCCAGATGGCAAGATGACAAAATTAATTTGCTCCTGGTTCTCCTAGACGTGCAACATGTTTCTGTATTTCAAAACATCTTTGTAGAAACATGTTAGTTCTAGTTTATGTCTGCAACCTGTTACTGTACTTAGTATTTCAGATGATTAAATCTAACACTCCTGATAAAAACAGAAATACAAAATGTATATGTAAATACCCCCGTCGCAGCAAACCTGCATACTCAGCGAATTTCGAATGAATATATAACATAACACATTAAAACACTTCACAGGATTCATAAGAAATGTATTCACAAACAAGCGATATTTAAAATATTAATTATTCTCCATAAGAATAACATTGGGGAAGAGTACGCAGGTTTGCTGCAACAAGGCACACAAAATAATGGGTTTTTATGAAATATCAATAGAATTCATCTTAGTGAAGTCACATACCAAGTTTCATCCATATACATTCATAAATAAGCGATATATGACATTTTAAGTATTTTCCATAAGAATAACATGGGGATCAAGTACCTAAGTTTGCTGCTACAGGAACTATAAGCGAAAAATAGTTTTTTTGTGGAAACAACAATAAACCACAACCAGATCAAGCCATATACCAAATTTCGCCAGTTTATGTTCATAAATAAGCGAGATATACAATTTTTCTTTTTCTCCATAAGAATAACATTAGACAACGTACTGTGTTTAGCACTTTCAATATCTCGGTAACCGATTGACGTAGAGCAATGATCAAAATACCAAATTGTTTGTTTTTTTAAGTTCAACCTTATGGTATAAATTAAAATTTGATTTAAATTTAAATTACCTGTGAAAACCCCAAAAAACACATTTTTGGGGTACAAAACCCCCCATAAACCCCCTTCGGATGATGCGATTCATCTGGTTTTCGAACTCGTTCAAATAAATGGTACTTTACATATTTGTACCAAATTTCATTAAGATCGGACCTTTTTTACGAGAGTTATCGTGCTTACGGACACACACACACACACACACACACACACACACACACACACACACACATATATATATATATATATATATATATATATATATATATATATACATATATAAAAATTTGAACGAATGGTGTTTTTGGCATCTGGGGACCTCAAAATGAAAAGTTATTATGGTCTTGGCTTAAGTCTTACCATGAGACCTACGGTAATAGCTTCTTCCCTATAGGGGAAATTCGCTAAAAGAATGAGATAGCAAGTGATTGAAAAGGAGGAGATAAGAAACTGTTCTTGACAGTGATCGGATTCGATTGTTCTGAAACGCACATCTGATCTTTGTCTTCCTCAATTGATAAGGAATGGTCTACCTCGAGATATTTTCCCCAGTGCCACACTTTTGTATTAAAAAAGTAGAGGCTTTGGAATCCACCATCTGATTATACTTTTAGCTAAGCTCACAACTAACATGTAGGCCCATTAAAAAATAAGAGGTTAAATGTTAGGAATGGGAAAATCTCTGTTGATGAAAAATACTCAGGTTTAAATTTATATAATTACTTTATAGTTTAACCAATAATTTATTTATATATTAATTTTAACAGGTTAATTTTATTAAAATATAAATTATAAAATTTCCAAAAAATTATCTTAAAACCGTATAATACTTCAGATTATCTGAAAGAAGCTTGTTACAGAACTTTAGCTAGTATATTTCGTTCATTAGAGATTAAGACTTTCACTCCCAAGCATGACTGTATTTCCAGTCTATATTTAAGAATATAAACACTGATTACGTTTATTACTCGAATATATTTTCACTTTCTTTTTTTAGTTCACAACCTTCAAGTCTTTATGATAATCAACCATTTTTATCTTTTGCAACCATTTGTGCAAAATATATTTATTTTAATTTACAGTTCTGCACCGAGTTTAAATGTCTCAGTTATTCAATGTAGTCAACGAGTGCGATTAACTATAAATTGAGTTATTTAATCTCATTACGTAACAATCCAAATGGAGATGTGTTGGTTAGTCGGTTCTCCTACATTCTTTGATGTCAACGAAAAATCAAATAATAAATTAAACAAATATGTCAATCTTGTCGGAAGTTGTACATTATAGTTGTGTTTTGAATAGAACATATCCAGCTGGATTATTCCATAAGTTTTGAAACAGTAACAAACAGTTATGTTAGCTGTTATCAAACATAAGTGGACCTATGTGAATTGAGAACACTACATTTGTTCAAACATCTAGATGAACTATGACACAGAGTTAAAACATCATGAAAATTTATCTCAGTAAAAGACATGCCTGTAGGTGGAGCTCATTCTTAATAGAGAAATTGCGATACTTTTGAAAAACATTACAGTTACATTTATGCATTCCTTTTGTTACTAATATCATAAGCTCACGCCCATGACCATGTTTAGTCTATGTTCAATAAATTTGATGTCCTATCCTTTTGGTTAATCTCTAGTGTTTCTGTTCTATAATGACATGTAATTTAAACACGATTTAAACATTGTATTTGGTATGGGTCCTCAAACCGAAGTCCAAAACGCTTAGGCTGGCGAGATGACAAAACATCTTGGTTTATTCGTAATATTTAAGTAAGTAAAGACAATTAACAACAACTTATTGTCACTACCAAAAATATAAAGTTAAAATAAGGAAAGCTTTAATAATTTTCGTAGGTCAAACCGGCCCTTCTTTGGAACATTGTGTTAGCTACATTTTTGACAATTTAGTAATCGACGGACACTATCGTTATTTAATAATAGAACAGATTAATACAGAATCGCCAAATATTCCGTTTTATATCTATTACTGCCAAATACACAGCTGATGAAGTAATCCAAAAGAAGGATTAAGAGTGAAAATCTTCAGCAAGAAGACTGCACTGATCCGACGTCACTCCATCCATCACTCAGGATCACCTGTCGCCGTCGCCGTCTGATCTCACAAGGCTCTCTATACCCTATTTTTGCTTACACTAACTTTGAATTAGCTTTGTAAAGATTATTCTGTAAATTTTTTTATTAGTCATTTATTTTTATGAATCATTAAATTAAATAAATGTCCTTTACGCAAGCAGTTGTTTTATACCAGTAGACCAAACATTTTCTTGTAGTAAAACATATAGACTACAACATTTTGAACACACCAAATGAATCCATAAAATCAATCAGTGTAAGACAGATTAACGTTGTTTTTATCTAGTTCCCAATTTTTCATAATATGTAAAATGCAACAATTTTTGGTTTGAAAATCTATTTCCCAATTTAATAATGAAGTTTAAAGTTTAAGTTTTATAAGTAAATAAAAACTAGTTAATGACATCTACATAAGAATTTTATTTATGTTTAAAAACGAATAATTTATTGCATTTAATATATTTTTATTTAATTTGGATATATTAAGTTTTGTTATATTCAATTATGCTCTATGAACGACTGGTCGGCGCCCTACTGTTATAATAATTGGAAGCTTTCAGACTTGAGATTTCATTGTTTTAGTTATTTTTTTAAGGAAGTAAAGATTGATTGCCTTAAATACAGAGGTTCGCCCGTTCGGTCGAAACTAAAATATATTAAGTTATGCAAGAAAACTCCGCAGTAGGGTATATTGGAGAGTCCGACCCCAGGAGGAGCAGGAGGAGCCCCCCCCCCGAACCCCCCCCCCTCGCGAATTTTTTTTTTGCGAATTTTTTTTTTTTGCGAATTTTTTTTTTTGCGAATTTTTTTTTTTTGCGAATATTAACCTAACCTAACCTAACCTAACGTAACGTAACCTAACCTAACCTAACGTAACGTAACCTAACCTAACCTAACCTAACGTAACCTAACGTAACCTAACGTAACCTAACCTAACCTAACCTAACCTAACCTAACCTAACCTAACCTAACCTAACCTAACCTAACCTAACCTAACCCATCCTAACCTAACCTAACCTCGGATCAGATTTCTGATTGCAGATTCTAGTTCCTCTAGTCGAGCCGAGAAATTTGCATACCCACAAAGTACATTTGGACGATGTAGGGGGGGGGGCTATCTCGGTTACCATAAGTCGGATTTGAATTCTGATTGCAGATTCTAGTTCGTCTAGTCAAGCCGAGAAATTTGCATACCCACAAAGTACATTTGGACGATGTAGGGGGGGGGGCTATCTCGGTTACCATAAGTCGGATTTGAATTCTGATTGCAGATTCTTGTTCGTCTAGTCAAGCCGAGAAATTTGCATACCCACAAAGTACATTTGGACGATGTAGGGGGGGGGCGGGCTACATCGGTTACCATAAGTCGGATTTGAATTCTGATTGCAGATTCTTGTTCGTCTAGTCGAGCCGAGTCATTTGAGTACCCACATCGTACACTTTGGATTATGTTTACAAAAAAGGGGCCCGCACCACACTTTTGACCTTTTTTTTTGCATTTTTGGATTCTCCTCGTCAAGCCGAGTATTCTCAGTACCCACATGACATACTTTGGATAATTAATACAAGAGTTGAACAGGGTAACGCTACAACCAACAGAGCTAGCCCATCAGCGCTTGCGGTCAATTGAACTACCAGTGAATGCAAATTTTGAGGAGAATATAATTGCAATGCTTTGAACATATACTGCAAAGGGGGGTGTATCGATACACCCCCCTTCAAGTACTCTGCACCGAGGCAGCTGTTCGCACAACCGACTGACGCGTCCAGTCTACTGTCTGGGAATGCGGATGTTGTAATTTGATACCTCGACTGGAGGGTGCAGGTGTTCACACAAAAAACCGACAAGTTGAGACCTGTCTGGGAATGCGGATGTTGTAATTTGATACCTCGACTGGAGGGTGCAGGTGTTCACACAAAAAACCGACAAGTCGAGACCTGTCTGGGAATGCGGATGCTGTAATTTGATACCCCGACGGGAGGGCGACGCGACCCTTCCAGGAACCCATTATAGTCCGCCCGTATCGAATTCCGAGCAATAAATCACCAGTTGTCAAACACCCACGGTATCATTCTTGTTTTAGGCTTCAACAATTCCTGACGTATGGGGGAGCGAAAATCTCCCCCTAACCCATTATGTGTTAGGGGGAGCGAAAATCTCCCCCTAGTAATTAAATCAACAGAACACCAGTTGTCACGGTCTCATTCTTGTTCTAGTCTTCAACAATTCCTGACGTATGGGGGAGCGAAAATCTCCCCCCCTAAGCCATTATGTGTTAGGGGGAGCAAAAATCTCCCCCTAAGCGGTGCGCGGGTCGCGACACGCCACAGTCTCTTGATAGACTTCTTCGAAGACGGACGTCTACATTAATTCGATAACAATGTCGTTTATTCATCAGAAATCGTGTGAATGTGTGAAGACTGAACTGGACTTGTTTTCGTTACCGCCTACGCAGACCAGCATCGAGAGCGGTAAATGGGTTCAATACAAACCGATCTCATCGCTGACGGACGATTCGCCAATAGAGTTTGTAATACCCGGTCACGGTGACGAGTACACGGACCTGACACAAACGTTATTACACGTGAAAGCCGCTATTGTGAAACAGGACGACACTAAAGCGGACGGTGGGCAACCTGCTAAAGAGGTGGGCCCGGTGAACAATTGGCTCCACTCGATATTCAGTCAAGTGGATCTCTATCTCAATCATAAACTGGTGTCACCACAAAATAACACGTACGCTTACCGTGCCTACTTGGAAAACCTATTGAACTACGGATGTAGTGCGAAGAATTCGCACCTGACTAGCGAGCTGTTTTTTGAAGATTCGGCCGGACTAATGGACGATTGTGACGAATTGAACGAGGGATTGAAAAAGCGTCGCGATCACACGAAAGAAAGCGATGTTTGCGATATGGTCGGTCGATTGCACATCGATCTGTGCAATCAGAACAAATTCATGTTGAACGGTGTCGAGATGCGATTGCAACTTAACAGATCCAGAAACTCGTTTTGTATAATGTCCAAAACGCTAACTACCTACAAGGTGACAATTAAAGAGATTAGTCTTTTCGTACGTCGATGTAAGATCAATCCGAGCGTATTGTTGGCGCACAGCAAAACTCTCGAGACCGGCGAGGCCAAGTATCCGATCACGCGTGTAGAAGTGAAATCCTTCACACTACCCTCCGGTATAATGAGTAAAGCTTTAGACAGCGCATTTCTCGGTCAGTTACCGAAACGTGTGATAATTGGACTGGTCAGTAATCTTGCGTTCAACGGAGATTTCAAGAAGAATCCCTACAACTTTCAACACTACGATATGAATTATCTCGCATTGTACGTGGACGGTGAACAAGTACCGGCCAAACCGTTACAGCCCGTTTACACATTGAACAGTGAGACGTATATACTCTCTTATTACACATTGGTCACTGGCACCGGAATCCAGTTCTCCAACGCAGGTAATGAGATCAAGAGAGGTGACTATCCGTACGGTAATTGTCTTATGGCGTTCGACTTGACACCGGACATGTCCGCGGCTGAGTCGAGTCACTGGAATCTCCTGCGCAACGGTAATCTACGTATCGAAATCGGATTCTCCAAAGCGTTGTCCGAGACCGTCAACTGTATAGTGTACGCCGAACTGGACAACGTCATCGAGATCGATCGTCACCGTAACGTAACAGTTGACTTCAGCGGGTGAATAAAAGCGAACGCCAAACAGAAATATTGTCTGACAGCGAGTGCATACAGTTTACTTCAAGGGTGAGCAGACGCACCACCAGTCAGTAGTACGGTTGAAGTCACACGGTAAGGACGTGAACATGGACGCTTACGCTTCTGCGGACGACTATATCAAATCGTTTATTCAGGAGATTGAGGTTATGAACAATAATTCTAGTGATCAGACATTGACATCACCTCAGTCGTCATTTGTAAAACCGACCACTGCCTGCAAGAGACGAAGGAGGCCAACTCCCATCGAAGTGGAAACCAAGAAACCAGGATGGGTGCCAAAACCAACAGATGATTCTCCCATAGTGTCATGGATGGACGATGGGAATACTTTCGCAGTTCAAAACCCAGGAAACAAAGGACAAATTTTATTGAAAATGGAAATGTACGATGGTACAGATATGGTGTTCATGTGCGGTTTATTTTTGGACAAAGATGGTGAAATGCACCAAAGTGTTAAACAAGTAGTTGATAAAGTGGAAAACATGTGGATCTATAAATCAACAGGAGTACCGAAAATTACAGGCTTAACTCAAACTGTTACACAACGCAGTGCAGTTTCGCAGCCAACGCCGAAGAAGCGAGCTGTGAGGAAGAAACAACGAGTGGCGTCGGCATTCAACTAGAGCATCCGCATTCCCAGACAGGTCTCGACGCGTCGGTTTTTTGTGTGAACACCTGCACCCGACCCTTCGGACCACCCACGTAGAAGAAAATGGTGGCGAGGGTTTATAAGGCGGAGCCCCGCCCGATTGAGCATCATTCGCCACCAGACCACCACATCACATAGACCTACTCCAACTACTACTAGAGATGTCAAACAGCAGCAGCACTTTCAAGCTAGAGTTTCCGGGCGTGAACGGCACTGCAACAACCGCGGACCTGAGAGCTACCCTCAACAACTGCAAGTCTGACTCTCCGCTCTACACCAGGATAGCCGATCTCCGAGAGGAATGCGGCTATCTCATCACTGCGA
Organism: Allygus modestus; assembly: GCA_963675035.1. Taxonomy (NCBI): domain Eukaryota; kingdom Metazoa; phylum Arthropoda; class Insecta; order Hemiptera; family Cicadellidae; genus Allygus; species Allygus modestus. The sequence goes on from OY776114.1 coordinate 19,989,088, forward strand.
TGGAGCGAGCCACCACAACCTTTGGCGAGACAATCATCGTGATCCTGGAGGGGCAGGTCGGGGATGACTTCTTTCTGCGAGTCTACCTGCCTAGGCGCTTCAACGAGGTCCTGAGCAACACCGACATCGAGCGCTACAACAGCGGGTTTGGAGAACGCCTTCGCTTGGTGAAGCGCAGCCCGAGGGGTTCCAATAGCAGATTCACACCTTTGGAGTTTATGTAAAGCAAGACTTGAAGATTATGTTAATACCTTTGTAAATTAGTTTTCGTAGTCAATACTTATAGTCACGTTCAGAACATAACCACTGTGTTATTTATTTCACTTAACCCCAAAAATGTCCTTTGGTAGTAAGTTTAAGAGTGTGAGTATGGTAACTGTGAGGTGTTTAGTAGCTCAGTAGTAATCATGGGCTTGATGTGGAAACATCCGTTCTCAGCCATTGTGGCGGGACCTTCGGGTTGTGGCAAGTCACAGTTTGTGTCAAAGTTTATAAAACACATTACAGAAATGTGTGACACGCCATTTACCAGTATAAACTGGCATTATGGTAGTGGTGGTGGTGATGGTGGCGGCGACTCGAAAAATGTCACCATTAACCACGTAGAAGGTCTACCAAACTTGGAGGATTTTTCTGGTAACGAGCCGATACTTGTGATTATAGACGATATGATGCGTGAGGCCGACAACCGTGTGGTGGATCTTTTCACAAAAGGTTGCCATCATCGCAACATTAGTGTGTTTTTCATTACACAAAATTTGTTTCATCAAGGACGCGGGCAGAGGGACATCTCACTGAATGCACATTACATTGTGTGTTTTAAGAATCCTAGAGATAGAGTTCAGATTAGGTACTTGGCCAGACAAATATATCCAGACAGCCCGAAATTCATCGAGGAGGCGTACGCTGACGCTACTAGGAATTCACACGGCTACCTACTGATAGACTTGAAACAATCAACAGACGAAAATATGCAAATACGAAGTTGCATATTTCCAGACGATTCTACCAACTATGTGTACTTGCCAAAGAAAAGGTAATTTCGCCATCAGTAGTAATCATGTCGTTCTTGCGGAAGGACGCAGCTCTGCTTACGGCTTTCATACACGCAACACCCAAGGAGCGGAAGGCACTGTTAAAGGTGTGTGACAAGAGCCGCATTCGCTCAGTGTGTGAGTGCGCATACAACGTGTTACGAGGTAACGTTCCTCTGGCGAAGAAGAGTAAAAGTCAGCTAAGCAAACACAAGGCGACGCTACGTCGATTGGTGAAACGCGGCGAAGGCTGGTCAAAGAAACGAAAGTATCTCATACAAAAAGGCGGTGGAATCTTTATACCATTACTTTTGAGCGCAGTACTACAAGCAGCATTGAGTAGATAAAAATGACTGGTATCAACAATCAGTTCTATTTGACACTGCCCAGCAACAGTTCGATGCAGTATTATCCGAAAAATACAGTTGCAAATTATATAACACATTTGCCGAGAGCTATTCAACTGGACGCTGGCGACTGGGAAATTGCACTTGTGGAAGCGCACTATCCAATGACATTTCTATCTGTCGGTAATGACAAAACAATTGACATTTGCATACAACCGCAAGAGGAAGCAAAAGTGAACATAGAAGCGTTGGCGCGGGTTATGGACAGCACTGCCGATGTAACACCGGTAGTGTCTGCTACTCCAAAACAAAACCACAGAATTAAATTGAAGACTGGTGATTACGCAAATATTCAAGAATTGTGTGATCATATCAATTCACAAGAACTAGCGATTACTTTTGGTGTAAAGTTCACCGTTGAAAACTCATACAACAAATTCATTGAAGTATCGATGGGAACTGATGTTGGAAAAATTACATTAAGTCCAACGTTGGCGCTTCAATTGGGGTTCGATCCGAATGAATTGACGCTGGAAGGTGATGCAGTTAACAAAAGCATCCGTTCACCCAACAATCGTCTTGGCTTACCGTCACACATGTACGTGTATTGTGATTTAGTCGAGCCGCAGATGGTCGGCGATACAGTCGCACCGTTATTGAAAATTGTCAATATATCCACGTCTACTTATGTATACGGATTGCATAAATCAACATCATTCATCGATCCGCACTATGTGCCTGTTATGAATAGATCTTTTGACAGTGTGGAAATTGACTTAAGAGATAACATTGGTAATCATTTGCCATTCCACTTTGGAACGTCGTGCGTGAAGTTACACTTTAGAAAAGTAGCTAGTCATTAGTGCAAATATGGAACATGCAAAGAAGATGGTAGTTGTGCCGCAAGAGTTGATTGATCGACTGCAATCAAATGCTACGGATAACAGACCGACTAATCTATCCAGTGAAAACAGCCTCGACGCGGAGATGCAACAAATATTGAATAACAAACGTATGGACGATAGTGAAAAGTGGAAATTGTACAAACAAGCGTTACATCGCTTCTTGCATATTGCAGAGAATAGACGCCAACCGATTAGCATACCAATCGTGGAGACGGGTGGGATTGAACATAGTCAACGATCGCACCCCGCTGCGGAAGGTGGTCCAGTGGAAGAGATTGTGGAAACGTTTTCCAAAACTTACAGATCTGATGCCCGCAATCTTTTACGTTTCATGAAACGTGACGGCAGCTTAATCAGTTGGGACAGTGGCTATTCAGTATACATCAACGGTGTAAAAATCCCAGACTCAAATCTAGTGGATATCTTAAATTGCATAGTAAAGGTGCGTATGCGTGATTACATACCGCCAGGATGGCGGGAAGTGCTCAAGGCATTGAAAGCGATGAACGTGCCAAAGGACTATATGAATAATCTAAGAGCACTAAAGGAAATAAATGCCGAATATCGATCATCATTCACAGGAGGAGAAGGATCAGACGATGACGTGGAAGACACATCAACTGAATCAATACTGAGAACACCGCTAGTAAATCGACTACGATCGGCTAGAGGAAAACGTGTAACATCTACACCGACAGAGCAGTTTGATCTTCTAACTAGAAACAAGCCGTCGTCAAATTTGGACAAGTGGGAAACGTACACAGGATAGGTTTTCAGTATTATGGAGCGTTTGTATTACAATCCCATCGAACCTTCGTCGTATGGCGGTGTAGCTCCTTTAGCGCGAGCTGCAAAACCAGTTTCAAAACGCAAAGTGATTGAATGGTTACAAACACAGGACACTTACACATTGCACAAACCAGCACGCAAGCATTTCCCGCGCAATCCTTACATAGTGTATGGTCCATTTGAATTGTGGCAAGCGGACTTGAACGATATGCGTGGTCTTAGTAAACACAACGACGGCGTCAACTACCTACTGACTGTAATAGACGTGTTTAGCAAACACCTGTATGTGCGAACGTTGAGGCGGAAAGAAGGAGCTGAAGTGGCCAACGCTTTCGAGGAGATATTTGCCGAAGCGACCGACACACCTCGCTGTTTACAAACTGACAAAGGTACTGAATTCACCGGTGCCAAGACGAAAAGGTTATTCAAACAATACGGAATCATCTATGTCACTACACAAAACCCAGATGTTAAAGCGGCCGTAGTGGAACGCGTGAATTGCACTTTGAAAACGCGCATGTGGCGATATTTGACTTACAAAAACACATATCGTTACGTAGATGTGTTGGACAAACTGGTTAGCGCATACAACAACAGCGCTCACAAGAGTCTAGGCAACAGAATACGGCCAGTCGATGTGACTGTTGACAATAAGCGAATATTGCATCAGGTATGGCGTCGCATGTTCGGTAAGATGCCGCGTCGTGTTAAGGCAAAACTGACAGTTGGCACCACAGTGCGCATATCTAAGGAGAAGGGTACATTCGCAAAAGGTTACGAGACTAATTGGAGTAAAGACGTGTTTGTGGTGCGTCGTGTAAACACATTGATGCCTCTACCAATGTACACTTTGTCGGATCTCAACGGTGAACAAGTGACTGGTCAGTTTTACGAATACGAATTACAAAAAGTGACAATATACAACGACCATCTGTTCAAGATTGCTGAAATACTAGACGCTAAGGGTCGTGGTCGCAGTAAGCGTTATTTCGTCAAGTGGGCAGGTTACGGAGACGAGTTCAATTCTTGGGTAGGAGCGCAAGATTTGCAAAATGCCTAATAGCAACCAGTTCTATTTGACATTGCCCAGCAACAGCTCAAAGGATTATTTTCCAAAAAACACAGTGTCCAAGTACACTACACATCTGCCGAGACAAATTCGATTAGAAGGCGATGGCGAGTGGGAGATGGCTTTGGTCGAAGCGCATTGTCCATGTTCCTTTATGACTGTGGACGATGAATCGTGTATTTGGCTCGACTATAAACTCGTTCTGCCGAGTATTCCCGTCACACTCAGTGTCGAGCACATTATGCTAAAGATGAAACCCGGTTATTACAAGAACATAACCGATTTATTGAAAATGATCAATAAAGCGAAGGATGTAACCCAGTACTTGTACTTTGAGTATGACAAAGAGCAGGACAGAGTCAAGATCACGACAATGGTGGACGGTATAAGCAAAGTGCATTTCACCGAAGCGCTGTCTCTCCAGTTGGGTTTCGATCCGTACGAGAACGTTTTGACAAATGACCTCACAGCGATATGGCCACCAAATCTGACTATGGGACTGCCGACACACTTGTACGTGTATTGTGATCTGATTGAACCGCAGCTGATTGGCGACACTACAGCGCCACTTTTGAAGATTATCAACATTGACAGAGATAACTACACACACGGCGCGCATAAGACTGTGCATTTCATCAGTCCTCATTATGCGCCAGTTATGAAAGGAACATTTGAAACGATCGATATTGACCTAAGGGATCACGCTAGTAAAAAAGCGTCATTCCTCTTTGGGACGTCGTACGTGAAGCTTCATTTCAAACGAGTAGCTCAGCAATTATGAATACAAACGATCCCTACTTGGCTTACTACCGTCGCCAACAATTGCAGCAGACCGGCGGCAGTATCGATAGGGTATTTCGCGGTGCACCCTACCAGCGCGGACATGGAATTGGCAGTTTCCTAGGCGGTATGTTCCGCACCATCACACCGCTGCTCAAGTCGGGAGCCTCTGCTGTGGCCAAAGAGGCGTTGAAATCTGGTGTTGGATTCTTGGGCGACATGGCCATGCACCAGCGGGATCCCAAAGAAGCCGCTAGAGATCATTTCAGCCAGTTTACAGACTCGCTAAAACGCAGGGCGGATGGCAAACTTCAACGTGTGCTAAGTGGCGGCGGCGGCTCTCGCGCGAAACACCGTCGCGTAACGCGAAAGAATACCGCGAAACACCGACGCGCTACTCCTGCGCGAAAGACTAACGCGAGACTCTCGCGTAAGAGGAACGCGAAGCGCGCCATGTTCGGCGGCCGTCGTGTCACACCGCAGTCTTTGACGAAACTCCTTCGAGGAAGGTCGTCGTCGTCGTCATCCAAGAAGAAGGGCAAGAGCAGCAGCAAGAAGAGAAGGACAGTTAGGAATAAGACGAGGAAGACGAGGAAAGCAGTGAGGAGAACTTCCGTACGTGATATATTCAATTAACACACACGCTAGCAATGTCGTTTCTACATCAAAAGTCGTGTGAATGCGTCAATACGGAATTGGACTTATTCTCCCTACCGCCGACGCAGACCAGTATCGAGAGCGGCAAATGGATTCAGTACAAACCAATCTCCACACTGACTGATGATTCGCCCATCGAGTTTGTTGTGCCCGGCAACGGCGAAGAATACACCGATCTTTCGCAAACAATGTTGGAAGTTACAGCGTCTATTGTCAAGTCGACAGGAGCGGCAATCGCAGATGCCGATGAATCGAACAAAATTGGCCCAGTCAACAATTGGCTGCACACGTTATTCAGTCAAGTCGATATGAGTATGAATCAGAAACTGGTCACACCACAAAACAACACTTATGCATATCGAGCGTATATTGAAACATTGCTGAATTACGGCTATGATGCTAGGAAATCACATTTAACATGTGGACTGTGGAACGCGGACGATGCCGGCCACATGGACAATACTCTGGACGATAACGATGGACTAAAGGCGAGACGAAAAATGACAAATAAAAGTCGTGAAATCGATATGCTCGGTCGCCTACATGTGGACATGTGTAATCAGAACAAGTTCCTGTTGAACGGTGTGGAACTGCGTTTTAAACTGATCCGATCAAAAGATTCCTTCTCCATTATGTCGGATGATGGTGACTACAAGGTGCACATTGTTGATGCGAATCTCTGGATACGAAGGTGTAAAGTTAGCCCCACTGTACTGTTGGCGCACAGCAAAACGCTTCAGACCGGCACAGCTAAATACCCAATCACCAGAGTGGAATTGAAAACATTCACACTACCGTTTGGAGTGAGGAGCAAAACTTTGGACAATGTGTTTCTAGGTCAAGTGCCGAAACGAATCATTGTCGGACTGGTCACCAACGCCGCTTATAATGGCGATTTAAAAAAGAATCCATTTAACTTTCAAAATTTCAAAACCAACTACTTCTCGCTGTACGTGGACGGTGAACAAGTGCCGTCCAAACCGCTACAACCACACTACGAAACCGGCAAGGGAAAATACGTGATGGCGTATCACAGTCTGTTTTCAGGCTCCGGCATACACTTTAGCGATGCTGGTAATCTCATAAATAGAGACGATTACGACGATGGATACTGTCTGATGGCATTCGATCTAACACCTGATATGTCAGCAAGCGACACAACTCATTGGAACCTAGTGCGCAACGGCAGTGTGCGTATGGAGATTGCTTTCGACACGGGGCTCACAGAGACTGTCAACTGTCTGTTATACGCAGAGTTTGACAACGTCATCGAAATCGATCGTCATCGCAACGTGTCTGCGGACTTTGGTGGTTAGATCGTCGGCAGCGGCGTCATCGTCCTCCTCCTCCTCAGTCTACAACCAACATTCGCACGAGATGGATCGTTTATGCAGAGTACCGCGTAAAAATTTAGCATCTCCAATTATTGTGGATTTTCAATGTTTCAAGGACAACGCAAATGACTACATTCTGAAGGAAGTGTGCGTCTTGGAATTGGTCAGTGGAACACTGCTAATGCATCATATCGCCAAATCACCATTCAGTCGAGATTTCCTATCACAAGAGAAACTGCGTGAAAGCTATTGGCTCACAAAACACTGTCACGGATTGGAATGGGACCAAGGTGATATCTGGTATCATGTGCTAGAGGAAAAGTTACGTGCATGTATCGCCAAACGACCGATTGTCTACGTCAAAGGTGCTGAGAAAAAAGAGTTTGTACGATACAATTTCATCACGGATCACTGTACTACTAATGTCATGGATATCAACGATAATGGCTGCGGATCACTATCGTCAATCAACAGTCTACTATCAACAAACGCAGTGCGATGTCGCCACCACAGAACAGCTCACACACGATGCGCTCTAGCCAATTGCATCACATTACGCAGTTGGTTACATCTAAGTACAAATATCGCTGACGCTGATGATTACGCTGACGATGGTGAGAGTGATACCAGTTCCTGCTTTTGTTTTGCTACTAGCACTACTACTCCTACTACTGACTGTGGCGTCGACACAGTAGAATGAATACCTTAGAGATACAAAAGTGTATGGCTAAACTGCCCGTACAGAATGTTGGTGTCTACGCTGCGGATCAATTGCCCCATTATATTTCACCATCTACTGCTATGATTGTGAACACTGATCCACACAATGAAGACGGCACTCACTGGGTCGCTTTCTACCTTAACAAAGGTGGAGGAATAATTGAATTCTTTGACAGCTACGGTCAACCGCCACATCTTCAATTCTACCAAGGATTCCTGAGACGCAACGCTCGTCGCTACCTGTACAACGAACATCGCCTTCAAAGTGACAACACTCTGGTCTGCGGTCAATACTGCCTTGTATTCCTGTACTGCCGCACCCACTACGGCATGAAGATGAAGGACTTTGTGCAGCTCTTTGAACACTCTTCTGTCGGCCACAACGATGCACTGATCAGAAGACTCTTTGCACAAATGTATACCAATTGAGTTTTGAAATTTTGCATTTGTTTTTTATCAATAAACTAGTTGTGTACTCAGAATAAAAAAAGAAACATTCTTATTATTTCCCATCCTTGCCTCCTTTACCCCAAAGTGGGGCAGATCTATCATACAATGACATTAGCAGGTGCATTCTAGTCTTCAACAATTCCTGACGTATGGGGGAGCGAAAATCTCCCCCCTAAGCCATTATGTGTTAGGGGGAGCGAAAATCTCCCCCCTGGTAATTAAATCAGTTGAACAACAGTTGTCAACCACAAATTGGGACATACCTATCATACAATGATTGTAAAGTAACATTCATATCTGAACCTGGTTTATATGAATTAACATATTCCTGAATAATTTTTGTTTTACTTTAGTATCTTAAGACTATGTGAGGGGAGAAAAAAAAAAGACAAATGTATATACGAACAATTTGGCTATTTATTTACACACTTTAAATATATTTTACATCGAGTATGTACTCCTGAACATTTGTGTTTGGCTAGCAAAACGAGACTCGACACAAACTAACGACTAGAACAAAGGAGCACATTTCTAAGTTTTACGAGACTCGATACAAACTAATGACTAGATTTTTCAAAATAATTTACAAGTCAAGTCAGGGTCTTTGGTAATATGACACAACCACTCAACGCTCCTCATCCTCCGCCTCTTCATCGTCTTGAGGGATGTCTTCGGGCTGAGGTGGAACGTCAACATGTCCCCAAGGCAGTGTATTTACTCCGTCCGGAAGGATGTAGCGTTTGTCATCGTTACAGCTCAAGGATAGCTTGTCGACTTGGACTGTGAAGACGCGGTGGTTTCGGGACTGGAACCTGGTGTTGATGGTTCTCTTCAACACGCCGTTGAAGAGGCATTCCCGATAGTCGTCAGAGGTTAGATTGTGTTTTACAACACCTCTAACGACTCCCTTGGCGCGCTTCACTGTCATGACCTGCAACTCGTCATCTTCGGTCCTCTCCTCGAACTCGACAATGTCCATGAAATAAAGTTTTGAGCGAAGACCTAGGTACTCGAGCAGCGGAAGACCGTTCGCTTCATCCTTGAACTTTCCGATGACTTTTGCGTTGACGGGGCTGTAGCAGGGATGGTTTCGGGGGTATGCACTGGTGTCGAAATCGTCCAGATGCTCCATCATGTCCTTATAAACATCTTCAGTCTGGATGTCGAACACGAAACTGTCAGTGTCCATGTAGTCAACCTTCAGACGATCGCCGTAGCGGTTCTTCATCTTCCGAAGGAAGTCGTACATGAGCCACTTGACATCCAAGACATAGCCGGTGGGTCCTTCGGGGTCCAACGCTGCAATGTCCAGGGACGCGATCTCCTCGCGGCTGAGCCATTGGAAGTCTCCCTGTGGAAGACACTGGGACATGGCCCAACCGTAAAGGTTGTTGGCGTCCAAGTATAGCAGGTGATTCGTTGGCTCTTCAGGTCGTCGATCTTCAGGGCGACATCCATCATGGTTGGCCTTGGCGTGTCTGGTGATCGCCTGGGAAATACCTCCTCTGATGCCTTGCTCGAAGAAGAGGTACATATCAAAGTCCTGTATCGTATCAAGCTCCACTCGACAGGTCCTTAACATAACATCCCAGGCGTATGACGGTAGGGTGTAGTAGTGCGCAGGGTCTAGTTCGTATTCAGCCATCGACGTGTCCCTGAAGCGTTCAAAGACGTCAGTCAACAGCGCAATGTCACAGCGCAGGTACTTCTCAGCGTAGTCCTTGAGGTTCCTACAACCGAAGGTTTCCCACACGTTGCGAGCATGCTCGTAGTCTGCATCCGTGATGTCCTCCAGGGTCAGGTCGTTGTGAAAATCTCGCTGCAGAGGCAGTTCCGTAGTATCTTCCAACACGGCGTTCGACGTTACAAAGTTGTACGGGAACACGCCTTTCCTACGGACTAGATCGAAGAGGTGGTCTTCGGGGAATCTCTTCCTCGTCTCCAAGAGTTGAGCTGGTGGAAGTGCGGCGGCGAGGCTGGCGAGGCTCAAAGCCAGGAACCTGTAGGTGTCGAGGAACCTGACTCTGAACCCTGGCTGTCTTTTTCCACGCCCTGGCATCCCAACCGGTGCCGCTGCTCGGTCGAACAGGAACCGCTTCGTGAAAGCGATGTACCGCTCTTCCGTGTGAGCCAACACCTCAACATCACCAGGGTCGACCGCCAACTCCCGCACTATGAAGTGAGCGTCGTAGTTGGAGAGATTGTGGAAGTAGCAGTTGACTACTCGCTGCTCCCTGTAGCGTAGGTTACATGATCTGTGCGCAGCGCCACGGAACTCGTAGGGCGGCGCGTGGTTGTGATCACGAACCTTTGGGTCTTCGCTTGAAAATGCCGATCCGCAGAGGTAGCAATTCGCTGTCGAGTTGTACTGCATCGTTTCGGCTGGGGTCAGGACAGGGCGCAGATTTCTTGCTTCGTACAGGAAGTTCCACAATCGCTCAACATCAGTTTTCAACATCTCCATAAATGTCTTTGACGCATCATCCCCGAAGTAGACTCGAGGCTCGAACTCCTCAAGTCCGTACGAGTCGATAATCTGGTACGCAAAGGCGTATGGGATGTGGATGTGGGTGGCTACTCCTCCGTGCGGTTCGTCGACTTGTTCATCCATCTCCGCGGTCGGCAGTAGAGCACACTCAAAGTCCGCGTAGATGGTGAAACGCTCGCGTCGGGTGAACTCTGGATGGCTGAATTTGATTTCTGTCTTTTTCGGCGTATCCATGCGAATAGGGGCTGAAGCGGAGCAGTATCGCCTGTGCTCCTCCAGACGCTGTGCACCCGTCAGACCGAGCTTGTTCGGACGGTTGTCAAAGTGCGCGAAGCACCGCTTACAGATGAATATCCTGCCATTATGTGCTGTGAGTTGGGGACGGATCAGTCGACTAAGGTCTTTGATGTAGGCGTAGTGACTATCACCGTCCGTTGTCACGTACAAAATGTCGCAATGGTCTTCACGCTCCTGCCTACAAATCTTCAAGGGAAAGACGGTGTCCTGATACTTTGGTCGTCCGTCAGGTTTCTGACCCACGCACGTGTGATCAATACCATAGACGTTGATACTGATGTTGTTTGTCCGCTCAAACGCCTTGATACTCTTCAGAGCAACGGGGAATTGAAGGCCGGTCCAATCGTATCGGGCGATGATGTCGTCGGTGTACAATGCCGGTCTATCGGGGTGATCTTGAACAAACTTTCCCAGAACTGCATACATAAAACACCGCTCATCGGTGTTCAATACGTTGACGACTGCTTGGGTGTTCTCCAGAGACGTAGGCAGTGGGAGCCAAGCTCGACCATCTTCACCTAGAGGAGTGTATTCGTTGATGCCGACCTCCAAATCACGAACGCGAAGGTATGTCCACCCGGAGCCGATATGATCGCACTCAGCCTTCTCTCTGATAAGCTTCGCAAAAGCTGTTGTGATGTACTGGTTCAGGTCCGAGGTCGTCGTCAACGGAGTCATCTTCGTTTTGAAGTTGCGCAGGCAGGTGTTGTTGTGAATATTTTGGAATTCACACTCCAGCTTCAAGTTGACCTTAATGCTGCGGTGTTTCGCCAAGGTGTTCTCAAGCAACTCCGTAAGGCTCACAATCAACAACGCCATCACTTCTCCGATTGTGACGAGATTCTCCATCGGTCGCTGCAGACGGTAGGTTAGGAGGCGGTTGCGAAAACCCCGTTGAATGATTGAGAATACGGGGCTTGACTGTCCTGCTCCAGTCATCTCAACATCATCGGGTTGCGGGTGTGTGCTCGTTCCAGGTTGTGGCTCCGTGCTGGGTCCTGGCTGGGGTTCGTCCTGTATCATAGCCACTCGGTTCCGGATCAGGTCCTTCATGATCGAGCAGGTGAACCGCTCATGATGGTCCTTGTTGAACCCCGTGTTGAAATCCCGGTCGCAGTATGCGCAAGGGAATCTTCGTCCATGACCATCGCCGTGAAATTGCATGGTGTGTCGACGCAGGTTGTCTTCCCTCTTGAATTCGGCGCCGCATGTGTCGCATATGAACCTGCGGACTCTGCTGTGGGTAGAATCCACATGTCGACGCAGGTTTCTTTCACGACGGAAACGGCGACCGCATTCATGGCAGGTGTGGTGGCCAGGACCCGGTCTTTCATCTGGAAATAAATACAAAAAACAGATTAGGATAACTAAAGATACAAATTCCCCTCTCTCGAGAATCACATTTCAAAATGGAGTTGTTAATTAAAAATATCAATTTTCAAACAGGGAATGTAATCTTCTGTACTGTTTGTCTACATTCATGATTCGGGGTTCAAGGGTAAGGATGTAGCTGCAATATTGAGCTGCGCCAACCCTAAAGAAGCATTATGTTTTAGGGGGAGCGAAAATCTCCCCCCTAGCAATTAAATCAATAGTACACCAGTTGTCACGGTCTCATTCTTGTTCTAGTCTTCAACAATTCCTGACGTATGGGGGAGCGAAAATCTCCCCCCTAACCCATTATGTTTTAGGGGGAGCGAAAATCTCCCCCCTAGCAATTAAATCAATAGTACACCAGTTGTCACGGTCTCATTCTTCTTCATGTACCTAGTTAAATAATTATAAAAAAGGTAATTAGTTTCAAGGGGAAAAAGTTATTTTAATGTGAATTCTCACCTTCAACGGAGTGTTGATTGACATAGGCAGTCGTCTGCGGAGCATCAATCACCTGCCGGGGTGGAATGACTCGGTGGTTCGCTTCCATGTGACGCTCTAAAGCTCCCTGGTCTACGAATGTGGCTCGACATGCAGCTTCTCCATCTGCAAACGCACAAAACGATTAGATTGTGAAATGTTTAACACCTACCTTTGTTTAGAGTACTTTCAAATTCTCAGTGCCCCCCCCCCACCACACACGCAAAATGGATGTAGGGGGGGGGGTTAAAATTTTGTTTATGTATGTAATGTGGGTACTCTGATGACTTGACTTGATGGGGCGAGCAATAACATAAGTTATTAAAATTAAATTATATTGATATAGTCATGTAATTTTAAATTTAAAAAACAAAGACTTCTCTATTCGCGCTAAATAGTTAAAGCTGTTAAATAAAAATAATTGTATCACTCTGCGGTTATATTGCATAGCGTATTCCTATATTACTAACATTTAGGTCTGATTAAAACAATAATGCAACGCAAAAAACGTACCTTGCTGCGTTGGTGTTGGTGGTGGTAGTTGTGGTCTCAAGCCGTGGAATCTGATGTGGTGTTGCACCAAATTGTTTCTACGCACGAAAATACAACCACAAATGGTACAAACGTGTGTGGCGTTCATCTTTAATATGGATTATAAGTTTTGATAATCAAAAACAATACAGCACAACACGAACGTTTTAAATAGTTCAAAGGTGCTTTACGCAAATCGCAAATCGCAAATGATGATAATCAGCAACTAACACAAATCGCGTAGAACGGAACAGGATCGGACTAACACGTCTTCACGCACTGAACTCTCGAACTGAACTGAAGGAGGGCTGGTGATGTGGGTGACTATCCCCACTAATGGATTTCGGAGAAGGTCGGGGCAAAAACTCTCAACCGCTGTCTGGGGTAAAGACCACCCTGCTCTAATGGAACTCGATATGAGCGGTCTATTATGGGTTCCTAGAAGGGTCAGCCGTCTTCCCGTCGAGGTATCAAATTACAGCATCCGCATTCCCAGACAGGTCTCAACTTGTCGGTTTTTTGTGTGAACACCTGCACCCTCCAGTCGAGGTATCAAATTACAACATCCGCATTCCCAGACAGTAGACTGGACGCGTCAGTCGGTTGTGCGAACAGCTGCCTCGGTGCAGAGTACTTTAAGGGGGGTGTATCGATACACCCCCCTTTGCAGTATATGTTCAAAGCATTGCAATTATATTCTCCTCAAAATTTGCATTCACTGGTAGTTCAATTGACCGCAAGCGCTGATGGGCTAGCTCTGTTGGTTGTAGCGTTACCCTGTTCAACTCTTGTATTAATTATCCAAAGTATGTCATGTGGGTACTGAGAATACTCGGCTTGACGAGGAGAATCCAAAAATGCAAAAAAAAAAGGTCAAAAGTGTGGTGCGGGCCCCTTTTTTGTAAACATAATCCAAAGTGTACGATGTGGGTACTCAAATGACTCGGCTCGACTAGACGAACAAGAATCTGCAATCAGAATTCAAATCCGACTTATGGTAACCGATGTAGCCCGCCCCCCCCCCTACATCGTCCAAATGTACTTTGTGGGTATGCAAATTTCTCGGCTCGACTAGAGGAACTAGAATCTGCAATCAGAATTCAAATCCGACTTATGGTAACCGAGATAGCCCCCCCCCTACATCGTCCAAATGTACTTTGTGGGTATGCAAATTTCTCGGCTTGACTAGACGAACTAGAATCTGCAATCAGAATTCAAATCCGACTTATGGTAACCGAGATAGCCCCCCCCTACATCGTCCAAATGTACTTTGTGGGTATGCAAATTTCTCGGCTCGACTAGAGGAACTAGAATCTGCAATCAGAAATCTGATCCGAGGTTAGGTTAGGTTAGGATGGGTTAGGTTAGGTTAGGTTAGGTTAGGTTAGGTTAGGTTAGGTTAGGTTAGGTTAGGTTAGGTTAGGTTACGTTAGGTTACGTTAGGTTACGTTAGGTTAGGTTAGGTTAGGTTAGGTTAGGTTACGTTACGTTAGGTTAGGTTAGGTTAGGTTAGGTTAGGTTAGGTTAGGTTAATATTCGCAAAAAAAATTCGCAAAAAAAAATTCGCAAAAAAAAAAAAATTCGCGAGGGGGGGGCTCGGGGGGGGGGCTCCTCCTGCTCCTCCTGGGGTCGGACTCTCCAATATACCCTACTCTCCGCTATCATTTAAACTGTATCGTAATTACACTTTTGAGAGAAAAGAAGCGAAACACAAATATGAAACCCGTTAAAAACAGAGGTTAAAAGGTTAGACCCTTTTTTAACCAACAGATAGAACGACGGGCACTGATTAAAGGTTAACTGCCTATTCATCAACAGACACACCAAAGAAGTAGTTCTACAAAATACTTTATTTACACTACCTTACATCTATACATGATCATAATAAAAAAACATATACAACTAAATTTATTTCACAGCTGATCCACGTCAACGTCAATGAACAAGGGCTCTCTCTCAGGATCGTCCCTCTGAGACACGGTGCTCCCGCACAGCTCCTTCCTTATCTGGAAGAAGGACTTCCCTTTCGTTTCCGGGGCGTAGAGATAGAAATAAACACATCCACCAAGGCACGCTAAAGCATAAAGGAAGAAGTTGGCGTACATCCCGAAATCATGAATCATCGGCTCGTAAATGGATAACAACACGAAGACGAGTACCGTCATGTTGATGGTGCTGAGGCTGGAAGCGACGCCTCTGGTCGTGGACCTGAAGAGTTCCGAGGTGTACGCGATACTGACGGGGTTCAGCCCCGCACAGTAGAGCCCGGAGTAGAGGATGATCGAGATGGGAGGGAGCCAACACCAGCCGCTGACGTCCACCGAGGTCTGCGTGAGGAAGTAGAAGTAGATGCCCGAGCACAGGTGGCAGATGAGAGAGCCGAAACACGAGACCAGCAGGAGTGGTCTGCGGCCCACACTGTCCGAGAGGAAGGTGCTGACGATGCTCCCCGCGAACATGACCACGCCCAGCGTGATCGTGATGTTGTCCGCGGAGAACCGCAGGTCCGGGATCTGGTCGAAGATGTGAGTCGCGTACACCGTGATCACCGCGTTCCCACTGAATATCCGCACGGTGATTATGGCTATCAGAATCGCCAGCCCCTTCCTATCCACTCCGGTTGCGACTAGCTCTCTGAAACTAGCGGGTTTTCTATTAACCTCTAAGTTCAACTTCATTTCGTCTATTTCTCGTCGAACAGCGTCGATCGATCCGTCCCGGAAGTACAGGAGGGACCGAGTGGCCTTCTCTTCGTTGCACTGAAGGAGGTAGAACGCCGGGGTTTCCGGTTGCCAGAGGAACGCGAGGCAGAAGGGGACGTTGAGCATCATGGTGAAGTAAGTGAATCCGGTGAAGCTCATGTGAGGCCCCACGGAGTACTCCAGGAGGAACCCGAGCCACCAGACGCTGCTGAACATGGAGGTGATGGACCCGCGCTCCTGGGGACTGGCGATCTCCCCCAGGTAGACCGGCGCTACCGTGCATACTATGCCGATGGTGAAGCCCTGGATGAATCTGCAATGGATGTCGTCAACATGTTACTATTTCAAATCAGAGTAATGTTTAACCTTACTAAATATTTATTCTTATTTAGAAAATAGAATAGAATATATATTTATTTTTCATTTCTACATAAAATTACATTACATTGTAAGTTTCCTTTTTAACGGAAAATATATGTACCTCTGCAGGTCAACCCTGAGGTGCGGTTACCATTACTTTATTGTGCTATTGAAAATTAAAGTTCTTCCAAGTTAAGCCATTAAATAAGAACATAATCATAACTAGAATTATATTAACACGTTTTTCTCTAACTGCGAGCAACAGAAACAATATAATGAAACTAAATTTAAAATATGAAATCAAAAGAGAAAATTCTATCATAAGCCTACATACTATACAGGATTACATAGTTAGTTACATATTACAGCGGAATACAGATTTAAAAAAAGAACAACAAATATACATTAAATAACATAGTAAAATATAAAATTTGACTAGTTACATTATCTACGAAGGAATTAGACCGTGATAAAGCAATAATTGAACTTCCTCAAGCAAGTGACAAAGCTATATTTTGTTGTTTTAACTTTTATAATATACCCATGCAAATCCTTATTAAAATTTTGTTATTCTACTTTCAATTAGATCTACTTTTATTTAATTGGTGGGAGTAAAATTTGTCTGGCGTCCTTGAATTAAGAGTGGAACGGTCTTATTACGTTTGTATGGTAATTCATTGATTAATAATATCAATCAACCCCATATCAGTAAATGCATAAAGTTATTAAATAAATTACCTTTATAAATAGAAACTAAGAAATATTTATCTAAGAAACTGTTCCCATAAGTGATAAAGGATAAGCTGTACCATGGCGAGTTCGAGGTTTAAAATTGTGAAGGAAACCCAAAACTCCAATGTCGAACAATTTTATGTAACATGCAGAGCCTACATCCATAATCTTCTTAGGATACGCTACATCAGCACACCTTGTCGAAGACTAAGGACATCTTATCGTAAATGCCTTACTGAATAAATGCTTAACCATTTGGAAACCAACATTTTAAAGTGCTTCAATGAAACAGTTTACGCGCTATCGGCTGTTATTATTTATCATTAGCTAAACAAATCAACAGTTCTATATCAGTCGGTTAACTTAAAATCTAATAAATTAATTTAATACCTAATGAAACATTACACTGTAATGCAATTTATAAACGAGTTCGCACGCATCACGCTGATGTTAGGAAAGTGAATTTCCGCATTAAAACTTTTAACAATCAAATAACGGGTTTAAACAACGATTTGTGTGATTTTTAGCAAAATTTAAAATATTAGATTTTTGGGCTGTTCTGATACACCTGGTTCTATTTAAATCCAGTATTGGCATGGCAATGTTGTGCATTACAAGCTTAGGAGGAGGTACCATCAGGATCAAAAATTGGTATGGGGGTATTAGGAATGATACATCTACATCAATATATGAAAAACAGCCTTTTCCAATTTAAAATCACCATAAGACAACGTCCTGTGTTTACTCAATCTTTATGTTCTTTAGTAATTCAGTAAATATTGGAGCTAGAATGATGAGGGAGGGCTTAAAATTTCCGTCTTTTTAATTCATATAACTTAATTTGCCTTAATTTTACATTAGGGGCTTTTCTGACCCTTTTTGGGACCAAAAACTCAAAATTCAAATTTTTGAATCCCTAAAAAAGAGGGTTAGAGTTTTCCGATTGTTTTACCCAACGAACTTGTCCAACTAATTACAGAAAGGAATTTCACTACCAAATTTGGCAAAAAATAAATCGGACAAAAAATGCGACCGCTAGAGTGCAAACATATATATATATACAATTTTGAACGACCCCCCAAAACGTGTTCAGGGGATCACGTTAGGAACTTATATGGTGGTCCCGGGCTTAAGTTTCACCTTGCGAGTCATGCTAATAGTTCACTTTTCCATAGGAAATTCACTAATAATAAAAAAACCTGATAGCCTGATGACAGTACATCATCTTACATTAGAAAATTAATGCCTTTTTTCTTTACGAAGAATGTTGCAGTAGTTTGAATTGTAATGGTAACTAGGATTTGAATTAACTTTATTTTTATGTTCAGAGTTAAGTATTCCGTTACAAGATTTTTATAGTGCAGTTTTCTTAACCTTGGGCGGCTTGAAGGGAGGTGCGGTGGCTTTGACGTAGATGGTTGACAGTGACATTGGTAACGTTCAACAGTTCTGCACGCACCACTCCTCTCATTCGTTTTCAACTCACGCCGGCCGTCACGCCGCTCAAAGTTAAGAAAACCGTACTGTAACCGGTGTGCGACCAGCTATCGCATTTCACCCCTTGCTCCTCCCTGGCCAGGTACCCTAATGTGAAAATAAATCGACTTTAATTGAAAGCCAAAGTGTATTTAATCGGTATATTCAGTAATTAACACTTGCCTTTTCAATAGTATCTGGAAATAACTGTCTTTCCCTCAGTAATAGGGTGGTCAGCACTTTTGAGTGTACACAGTACTGAGTACACCAGTGAAAAGGCTACAGTGCTGCAACTGACCGGAATTATTGGTGGATCACCTTGTAATCGTAAATACAAGGTGATCGGTCCTCAGTACGCAGTACTGTAATCGATCATAATGGGTACCTGAGAGTAATCGCTATAGTTAAATTCATCTTACATTGTGTTGGCTAACATGAAATAGATGCTACTATAGTCTATTGTAAGTATCTTTAGGACTGACTCTAGTGACACCTGTTGGGACTAGTGGAAACTATTTAGCAGTATCGTCTCGTCCGGCCAATGACGAGACAGCTTTGACCGAACATAACCATAGCAACCAAACAAGATGCAGTGCCAGATTGCTTTTTGTTTACTGGTCGCCGTTTGAGGCGTCTGCTTGAAGTGCATATATGTTTGATTTTATTCACTGATAGAACTTATAGTAAATGTGCAAATTCCAGCTATTGGCCTAATTTAAACGTTGTTTGTTTTGATTTTGACTCTTCTAATGTTTTATTAAAATACCTGAGGTATTTAATGTGTATTTTCCATTGTTTTTGCAAGCTGAGTGATTCCATAATATGATTTCACCGTATCTAGCTTTGTCTCCTGTTGAATGAAGATTTGGTAACATTGCGCCACAAAATATTCTGATAGCTGTCACTTGGGCGCTACAATCAAGCCTAAAGCTACTTTGAATAGACTATATAACTGGCGAACCAGGCACAAGATAAGATGAACCCTACTGTAGAACTACGCACCTGGCAACTGCGAGGCTGAGGGCGGTCTGGTAGTACAGCACGAGGGTCCAGCTGAGCATGAACAGCGGGGCGGAGGAGAGCAGCACCAGCTTGCGGCCCACGTGGTTGCTGAGGAGGCCGGCGGGCAGGGGACTCAGCAGGCAGCCGAGCTCGATCACGCTGCGACAGACTATCGTGAGTGGGACAAAACATCGCAGTCTACACGGTTGAGGTCCCCGCCAGTGAAAATGGCCAAGGGAACTGATGGGGATTAGGGTAATGGAATGTGTAAAGTTTGGATGTAAGGTGAATCGTGAAAACTCTGGGACACGAAATATTGACGGGTTGCCAAGTCTTAAAAGAAATCACAGCGCAATGTTTCCCAATGCAAAAGTATTTCTTTAGCTTTATATTAGTATATTAGTGGTGTGCAATTTAAGCTGGTATAGTATTGGACAGTTGAAAGATTCATTGTTTATTATGACAGTTAACTTGGCAAAAGTTGCTCTAACACGATGTAGTACATTTCAGTAGCAATTATTGTGGTAATTACTGGCTCTTATTACTAAACAAAAAACCGCACTTTTGAGACAACTGCATTTTTACCAGCTTAAGGTGGTTTATGCAACTATAGTCAGTGTTAGCTTTGGTGTACCAAATTGAGGTTTGCCTTATTAATCAACATTTGAAATATGTACTCAAGTCACAATGCATGAAATTGTAGCTGGTTTAAAATCAGACCGATTCAAATCAGGCTGAGCCCGAAGAGGTAGTAATGGTTTTCCTTGGCTATCATACTCCTCTTGCGGGGTGCCTGGGAAGAAAGTTATTAATCACTGAAGCCTGTATAGGACGCCGTCACAAGGGGAATATGAATGAATTATTAGTGTACAATGGGTATGATGCCTTGAGGAGCCTTGTAACTGATTCTTTAGCAAGGATCAATAACTAACAGCCCAAAGGCCAATTGCAGCTGGATCCAGTCTAGAAGTCTCTTGGACTCTAGTACTGGGCTCTTGCTTTATCATACTATCACACTATAGGGCGAAGAGAGACCCTCCGCAATAAATTCTGGAAGCCAGCTGGGTTGGAAGGCTCCATGAGAAGGAAGGTCCTTGCCTAAGAACGTAATAGAGAACATGCGGTTTGAGAGCGAATCAACCTCGGACTGCTCATCTCTGAGCGCAGGTGCCGGATAGCTTAAGGAGTGATTCTCTCTCCCTTTTAGGGCGACTTGCTGTCCTTTTGTACGTTTTCCATCCCTGCGGGTGGCTGTACAATATCCTAAAAGGAGATGTGCCTAGGCAGCAATTTGTGGGGAATCTGGATCCACCCGTTCTTATAGTCGGTCACTGTTGACACAGTGCGTATCTAGCTTTACCTGATGACCCATGTCAGCTGCGAGGGGGACAGTGGCAGTTCGCTGGAGGGAGACAGCAGTCGCGGCAGCAGCGGCGTGGTGTAGCTGTAGCAAGTGGCTGCCGTCAGGGCGCTCAGGCATGCTGCAAGTGCAAATGATCGTTAAAACGTTTCAAATGGCACGTCGAAATATAACTATTTTCAATAATATTTGACGCATAGGCGTAATTCGGGGGTGGCAAAGTGCTGCAGTTTCCCCCCTCCCCCCCCACAATAATTTGGATAACATATTATTGTAATATATGAAAAGTCGCAATAATCACGATCACGAACATGTTTGCCCCTCTAATCAAATTACTGAAATTACGCTTTTGATTTGACTTATTATGTTTACGAGCTGAAATTTCTTTCGATTACGAAAAGTCAGTCCCTTGATCACTAAATCAATAAGTGAGTAGTATTTCGTAAATAATATAGGTAAAGATTTAGTTGTATTATATAATAGAGGGGTCATTATTATTACAATATAAAGCCAAACCGTAGCAGTAACTTTGAGAAACTTACAAGTTTGACACCCATGAACTACAGTATACCATTGGCCTACTTGGATAAAAGGTCTCGGTGAGAAAATTGGAGAAAAGTATTAGTTATTTGAGTTGACCTCTCCTAAGGCCAAAAATTTTGAATTGTATAACACATTTAAATATTGGAGTTTGATCAGCAGTGTAATTTGATTTTACATGATCGTTATAGTACTTGCTTTGTACTAAACAACTGAAATCAGGGGAACAAGCAAAACTGTTGGGCAAAGGTAGTTTTAGTTAACGATATGGGAAACTCCTCAATAAATAACCTCTAGCCTAGAAGTCACTACTGATATTGCTGGTGCCTTCAAGTGTGACTGAGCAACCCGCGCAACAGTCATGGTTTACAGGCTGACATTTTCGGAAGGCATTGTTCAAATATGGTACAAACTAGTGAATACACGAAAAACAAGGCTATTTCAAGTTGAAATGTTAAACCACCACTGTCTGTATTTAAAACTTTTTTTAAATGCATAATCGAACGGGATATTTGATTGAATTATCGTGACAAATCTCTCTACTATTGCATAACAATATTTATGATTAATTTATGTGTCAAAATTCATAAAATGTGCAAAAATTCTTCAGGGCTTTAAAGTTTTATTATTTATTTATTGCAGTCGATTTATTATTTAGTAGATAAATTATCTAAACAAGTTTCTATCTTCTCCCGTTGTAACTCGGAATGTCTGGCCTAGAATTAATAATAATCTTTATTCTATTATATACAGCATTAAGTAAAATGTTAAAAAGCAATCATTTAAAATTTCAGGCATTAATTAGGTACTTGTTTGTACTAAATATATGCATTTAATATTTTTCTTTTTAATAAAATAAGAAATTTTGGAACCAAAAGTCGCAAGATTGTGAAATTGTGATAAAATGCACAAATAAAGGTGTATATTGTAGTATTTCAGTATTTTAGGAGTTTAGTACTGCATTTTAAAATATTAGCTTATAAATTTAAAAAAATAGCATGCTTTCCACCAGTAGGTTTTTTTTAGATTTCTTACGCTAAATTTAGATTGTTTCTGGTCTTCTGATATTGTGCAAACTTTCAAAACTTTTACACTTAATAACTCCATACTTAAAGTTTAACTTGATAGTGTAGTTGTTTAATACACTAAGACCCACCAGAGTTAGGCTTTGGGAGGTTCCAGGTAGGCTGATAAACATATAATGCTTTGACTGCTCAAAACCGTTTTTCAAGGCAGAAAAAACACTTTGCAATTATTTTCCATTACACTCAGAGTAAATAATTTAAAACCTATTTAATTTTTAAATCATCCAACCATATATAAAACAAGCAATATTACACAAGTAACTTTAAATCAGGATATTTACCCGCAAATCCTGCGACATACTGGTTGAGCAGGCCCCGGGACATGCACGCTGTCGGAGGCATGGTGTAGGCACCGACCGCGGTGAAGGCACTATCATGCTACTGTTTGACTATGATATCACTACGATATGTCCCACACAACTACAGGTTTATGGCATCGGCTCTACACCAGTCTGGCTCCGGTATGTTGGTTTGTTTACTCGCTGTTTTTAGGTGTTCTTTGAAACACTTGTGTTACAAGTGTTAGTCATTGAATGGCTGAGTACTTATTTTAGGTATCTGTTAATTTACTTTAGTAGTGATAGAGGTAGCTGTTTGAAACCTTCGGCTTCGTGAGCTGTTTAAAAGTTAAATGTATTTATAGGGGGTGGTTCAAACCCTGGTCTTTTTTATAACTGAAATCGACCACCTCTTTTTTCCTATTTACTAATTTCGGACAAAATGTTTGTTGGGTAAAGCAATCGGAAACCCATTTCTTCGATGAAAAAAAATAATATTTGGCCCTAAAAATTCCTAGTTTTAAAATTTATATATGTAAAATGTCAAGCCCTCGACCAGAATTCTAGCTCAAATACTTCTCAAAAAGGATAAAAAAGTGCCTTTATTCGTGAACGTATTTTATACATGAATTATTTTCATACAAACTCAAAGAAGAATTTATAATTATTAGAAAATGTCAATTGACAGTACGTTGTTTCATGAGGAAAAACCTGTTACAACTCCAGCACCTCTGCTCACAAGCCTCACAATACCCAACATTACCGTCCTGATATTGCAGGTATATAGCACGAAGTTCATCAGAAAATCCAAAAATGTCATGTTTTAAAATTGTCCACAAAATGGCGCGAGAGTTATTTTCAATGCCAGTTATTATATTTGAAGTTTTATTGAAAATGTGCCCCCCAAATTGGGTGGAGCTTACTTGTACGCTGAAAAAACTGACTCCACTCAAGAACCATTGTTATTTAATCCTATACTCTAATATGAGTAAGGCTTGCTTGCTTGCTTGCTTGCTTGCTTGCTTGCTTGCTTGCTTGTTTGCTTGCTTGCTTGCTTGCCTGCTTGCGACACGGATCTGAAAAACAGCTCCAAAGATTTCCTTCAAATGTTCGAAATAACTAATTTCTGGGATAAAAATAAGTTCTAGACAGGCCTCATCCCCAGGAAAAATCAAATAATGTAAACAAACTAAAATGAAAAGTTAAAAAAATTAACATTGGGCTTGTGGAGTTTCAAATAAAAACAAAAGAATTGTAACAGCTGTTCATAATCAACCAGGGAACTGTCAAAGTAATACTCATGTTGTATATGATTATTAACATGTGGTTTCCTGAGAGCAGGGATTAAAATATTTGAGTGAAGATTACATAAATAGAGTAGTAAAATAAATCAAAGGGAAATTGAGCTATAAATAACAACTGGAGTGACCTTAAAAATGTAGAAAAGAGGCAAATGAGTTATACAAATCTTATTATCAGTAGGGGGAAGTGGTGAAATATTACTCCAAGTCATCTAAACAAACTAACTGGCCTTCCCCTGAGCAAAGTTCGGCCCCCAGGTACTTGTTAATTAATTGTTTTTAAACCATACAACAATTTTCAAAAGTCGAATGTCCTGGAAAACTGTCCAGTAAATGTTCGCAACCAATCGGTACCACTGCGCCTTCAAATGTGATCCATTAACCCGCACAACGTTTCAGTTTGCAATTCGCTTACAGTTTTCATGAGGCGACATAGAAATGCGTGATGACATAGGTAATGAATGTGGAAACAAAACCAGCCTAAAGTATTGACAGAGGAAACTTTAGATGGACAGATTGTGTTGTATTTTATCCAGATCAGCAAAGAATGGTTTTGTGTGTTAAGAAACTGTTTTTGAGTAAGTTATGTCCCATTTCAATTCAATTAGATTTTTAATTTTGTAAGTCATTATTTTCGGATTAATTTACTTTAAACCGAAACGAATAAGTTGTTTTAACCATAAACATATATACAATTTTTTGTTTGGTTGATTACTGTTAAAACCCCTCATTCACGCAAAGTAGAATAACATAACATTTAACATTTTTCTCTTCGATGACCAATGTTTTGTATTTGTAACATTTCATATTTAATTAATTAAAGATGAATGGACGGGAATAGAGACCTTTTATGTTTCAATGTTGCAACATATGTTCTGATTAACGAACCTCATGTCTATTCTGTCATATAGTCTGTAGACATGACGGTTGCGATAGTGTCAATACATTGTCCATACAAATTTAAGATTTGTTTATTTAATTTAAACGAAAACCCATCAATACGTATTTTGCTATCCAGTAAACTATAGATGTGCTGCGGTGTTATTAACGTCAACAACAATATTTAATTTTCTATTGTTTGCATTTATCTTTCCCAAAACTCCTTAATTTCTCACACCAACTATTATTGCTTGAATTGTTAATTCATTCATTTTTGCAATAGCCTTCTCTCATCTTATGAATTTTCCCATAATACCACTGAATAATCTTAGTATTTTATACTGATTTCCAAAAACTCACTTTAAGCTTTTAAATCCTCAAGAACCGATATGTCAGCGTTTGAATCTGACATCTAAAACATGGCTAATAATATATGAGCAATCGAACCGTTAGAAGTACTGGATACATTCTGAGTCCGACATGTGGTGTAACCTGGAAGACAGAAACGGAACTAACACGCCTAGCGCCTAGCTTGATCAGCGCACGGTCCGATAAAACTGCACTTTAAGCTTTTAAATCCTCAAGAACCGATATGTCAGCGTTTGAATCTGACATCTAAAACATGGCTAATAATTTATGAGCAATCGAACCGTTAGAAGTACTGGATACATTCTGAGTCCGACATGTGGTGTAACCTGGAAGACAGAAACGGAACTAACACGCCTAGCGCCTAGCTTGATCAGCGCACGGTCCGATAAAACTGCTAACCGATCGGGTCAGCTGAGCGGTCTATCGCGCTATTACCTGAGCCAAGGCCAAGGAAGGCTTTAATCGAGAGTTCGAATTCTGTGTCAGTCGGGGGTTTTGAATGTGCAGCTCATGAAGAGTTCACCTGTCTGTGGCAGAGTTGAAGGGGAGGGCTGACCAGCAAGCGGTAGGCCGCACTGGCCCAAGCCTTGGAAGAACAACAAAATATACTTCCCCCAAGGTCCAAGCTGACGGACCCCCAAGGTCCAAGCTGACAGACCCCCAAGGTCCAAGCTGTCGGAATGGGTGTATTATTTTTGAGTGTACGTTAAGACTTTTGGTTTGGTAATATCAAATGCGTCTTACCAAATCATAATACATAAAATACGGAATATAACATTACTAGGTATACAATGCAGTTGTCTGCTTGCAATATTGAGCGGAGCGAGTATTTATTTAATCAATAATTTCAGAAATGTATCGACGAATCGATTTTTCCCTTGGGTAATATTAATTTGCTAGATTACTTTTTACTCATAAGATAAACTAAATTATTTTAAAACAGTATAATTCACTTTGATAAAACTTGTAATACTTTATAAACTTATTATTGGCATAAGGTGTAATTACAATACAATAATTCATGATTGAATAAGGGAACGTAGACGAGCCAGTTCTTGACGTTTTGTTGTCCAACCCGCATTGTTGTTGATCGCCCTAAAAAGGCGATCTGGTGGAAATCCTGGTTCAAGTATTAGTCCTTCAATTGACCGAACCCGTGACACTGCTACATAAGTAAGACGCAGTGCAAACTCTGATATACCAATATCAACTACAGCTTTATCAACGGTAATTCCCTGAGCCTTATGGACAGTTATGCCATAGGCAACTTGGAGAGGAAACTGCTTCCTTGTACATGATACATTATGTTTGCGGTATCCAACAATATGTGGTAAGATTGGGAGTGAGCCATTGAACGTTGGTCCTTTGTATCCATCGAAATGTACCAAAATGCAGATGGGAAATTCATCCAGATAACTTATAGGCCTAGATATTTTAAGTCCATATACGATATCAACCACAGTTCCCAGAGTACCGTTGCATAAGCCTTGGGACGTCCAAATATTTTGACGTAGTATTACGCGACAACCTTGGGAGAGCTGCAGAATTGCCTGTAGTCCTTGTGCTTCATCATCTGATGCATTAGATGCCATTGCGTTGTTATGTTTCGCTTTTATTAGAGCTACAGGCTTGTTCAAGGACCGTAACATCTGTTGGTTATACTGTTTTACATCGTCTTTCTTTGCTTTGATACGTATTGAGCTTGAGAAACTTTTAATTGTAGCAACGTTGTTTGATGCAAATCGTGTTTTCAATAATTCATAATCAGATAGGGTTAGTTGCCCTAGTGCCAAACGCTCTAAAGTTTCTCAGAAACGGCGCTGATCCTCTCCAATTTGACGCATTACCTGCTTCAAATAGTTTATTAAATTGTTCGAAAAGAAATCTTCCTTCAACCGAAGTAACATTTCTTGCGTCGGCTGGAGATAGCAATGAGCGATCCAGAACTGGTGGTAACTGGTTAAAATCACCAAAAAGGTAGACAATATAACCACCAAAAGGTAACTCTTGACGATTAGGGTATGCCTGTCGCAGGCGTTTATCGATCGTGGAGAGCATTCGAGTTCCAACCATTGACATCTCATCGCAAATAATAACTTTAATTTTACGAAAATCCTCCTGCAACTGGCGCTCGGCCTCGCCTGTTAGATCGGGAACGATACCACCACGAGTTTGATTTATGCGTATAGTGCTGTGTGTATTGTTTGTCCGTTGATGTTATTAGCAGCTACGCCTGTCGGCGCCATCAAAAGAACGCTCGATCTACCATGAACAGATTCAATCATATTTACCATTTTTTATATGATAAATGACTTCCCGGTTCCAGCTGCTCCTTGCACAAGTGTAAGCTTTTCGCTCGCGTCATTCGCTAGTTGTTGTGCTAGGTGGTCCAGTATTTGTTGTTGATCCTCGTTCGGGAATAACGGATTAGTATAAGTGTTTGTAATACTAATGTAGTTTCTTTCTGTTTTTTATGAAATCTAAATTGTCTTCCAGTCCAGGATATTTGTTGAATGTGCCAAACCCGTCGTATTCGCGATCTATATCACGATAACCTAGCATCACGTCTTGAGGTGCTTGGTTGGGAAGTGTTCTTGCCAACTCCTGCCAGTCATGGGGATCTTCTTCTGGTGGTACCACGTGCTCATTTTCGACTTCTTGGCTATCGGGTAGTTCCCAAAGTGAATGTTCCTTGAAGTGAAAGATTCTTTCCATGTTGCGTGCGTCTTTAAAGTTTCATAGTTTCGCCATGCGATGTGCATCAGTAATTTTTGCTTGTAGTAGATCTCGTCACTTTCTTCATTCACTCCCGGTTTAACTATTGAACGGAGCTGAAGGACCCGTGGTTTTCTATGGGTGATAAGCCTACCACGAACAATCTTATGCATCGTGGCAAACTCGCATAATGTCATTTGTTCTTGCGTTGCTGACCTCCTAGCATAGTGGTACATTACAGAACTTGGAATAAAGTCGTCCGTATCTGTATTCACCACGGCAACGTATTCATCCGTTGAAATGTAGAGTTTTACAAATTGCCTACTGGAATGATACAGTGGATCACCAGTGAGTAGATGCATAACTTCGCATCCTGAAATGTCACGTTGGCCTATCACTTTTGTTAACATTTTGGTGAATGCTTTTTTCGCGTGATCATTGGGTGTACAGCTGGTCATAATCTCTGTGAACATCGTTCGAAAATCTTGTGATTGAGGTTCTCCTTTTGTCGCATATTTCGATATGTAGTTCACAATGTCATGTTCGGATGCAATTATCTTGCAGTCAGTGTTTGCACGCCACAGTTGGGACACGAAGAGGTTGTGATCATTCAATAATTCATCGTTTCGCTTGGCTGTATACTGCCAGACTCCTTGCTCATCTTTTGTCAATGTAGAGTCCAATAATGTTGGTTTTGGGAATTTGAATCGACATTCTTGAGGACGTGAGACATCTTTTAGGCAGTAAACACTGTGTTGATTGTGACGCTGTACTCTGTTCAATAGTTGTGTGACATCTGTTGGATCTCCGAGTACTACGTCAATCCAAACACTTGAAGGATGCTTTTCAGCTCGTGGTACGTCTTTTCCTGGGTTGTACGCTGATACGATAGCATCATAATAATCTTTATAAGCTGCTAAATCATCGATTGACGCAGAGTCGAACATACGGACATCTGGAGCATTTTCAAGCCAAAGAACAGCATGAACGTGGGGACTTCCACGGTGTTGGCATTCAAAACTCCACCAAAAATCAGTAATGTTCAACTTTTCCTTCAATATGTTCATGAAAATGCAAACACGCTTTGAGAAGTACTCGTCCGCAATAAGTGGGTTTTCGCTAAGTTTTTCTTGCATCAGTTTGCTTGCTTCTTTCTCAGTAAGTAGATTTAATTCTTCGGCAGATAAACCGAAATGTCTTACCAAACAATTCCACCAGAGGTCTGCAGCACTTAACGTAAGGAACAACGTTGGAACGCCCAGCTGATTTACCATTGACTGTAGCTCTAAACGCCGTTGATACCAGAATGATGACGTACCACGGATTTTGGATCCCTATGTAAGCAAACGTTTTATTATGGACGGGTCTCGTTTAACTTCATCCGCTAATTGTTGGACATTACCGGAGAAGTCATTTTTCTTAGTGAAGATACCACTCTGTCGACAGGCATCGTGTCTTTGCATTGTATTCAGACGGAAAAATCGGAATCTAGGATCTTGAGAAAACCGCTTGTCTTCATATCTCATAAGAAACTCACACCACTCTCGAAATGATACCTTAATGCTACGGGTTGGGTCTAGGAAATCTGTGGCACCGTTTGGAAACAAATGTGGGAATGCTTGTGGAATGTAGCCAGAGTGTGTAAACTCGTTGATTGGGTTAGGCGAAGCTCTTGGCCAATTGATTTGGTTTAATATAGCAGACTCTTGACTTTGTCTCGGTGCTAGCGTAACTGATGATTCTTCAATATGATCTTCGTCGAACGATTCATCTGATAAACCTCCTTGTTCAATAAATCTTAATTGATCAGCTACATTGTCATCGAACGGAAGAGACTCAATAGCGTCCATATTGATATGAACATCAGCATAATACTGATTATGCGTTTGGAGCCAGCGAAATGCTCGAAGGACTTTTTGCTTCCTCACGCGGAAATCAGAATAACCTTTGACACCAGCGCGGCGTACGATTACGATCCCAAGAGATGAAGGCGCGATTGGCAACGAAGTTGCAATATCAGTTATGTCTTGTTCAATATTAATGACATGTCCTTTATAGTGATACTGGCCAAAGGAACCACTTGCTTTAAACTGATATTCTCGCATGACAGGATGGATTCGAGCGATTAGCATTTGCTCAATCATTGAGAGATGCTTGAGTTCTTCGGGAATGATTGAAGGTTGCATATTGTTGACTGCAGAGAATTTTAAAGGATCTTTTACGCATAAGGTACAAATATAGTTGTCATCATTGCTGACTATGTCCAAGCGTCTGCAGACTCTGCATTTTTGATACGCGAGGGCTTCCAAATTATGCCTAAACCTCTCAGCATACTCTTCATCAGTTTCATGTGCAGTCTCCTTTCGATGGTACCGGGATGCATTTACGGTGCGTCGTCCAAGATTTGCACCTCCTCTCCGTAAACGTGGCATTTCATTCACGTACAAAGGTAAACAAACCACTAAAATAAACAAAACAACAATTTCACAGAAAACTACTGTATTTACAAACAGCTGATAGAAACAGTCTGCATTTAAACTTGATCCTTATAACAGCTGTATAATCAACACACAGTAAACAAACCAAATAAAATAGTTCTCCTATTAAAATAACATGGTAACTTTAAAGGGCCGTAGGGCAGAACCATTATGTCCGATTTGGACCATTTCAGATTTATACCTTCCCATAGATGGTTACTATGACCGAGCAAAATTTCGTGAGGATCACTCCAGCCGTTCAGGAGGAGTACGTGTAAATAAAAAGCCAGAGTGTAGTATAGGCGCTCCGCTCAATTAAACAAATGTCACTACCTTAAACAGCTCTTTGGATCCCAATAGACGTTTTTACAGCTTCATACTTGTCGCCATCCCACAACCCGCTAGAGCAGCCATCTCCTCTCTTCGTCCCCTCCACAGTGGACGCCTTGCGAGTTACGTAAGAACATAATTTTCCAATCCTCAGGCAAAACAGTCACAGGTTGTCGTGCAAGTAATAATTAAATATCACGATCCAATTATAACTCGCCGTTCCCGCTGTATGGAAACGTAAAAACAGATTACTCTTAATTGGGCTCTTTCACAAGCTTGCTTCATCCTAAGCTCATTAGTTGATCTGTTATTTATAACTCCAATATAATGGGTTTTGTATGATTCTTATATATAAATGTATTTGTTTTTAAGTTTTTTAAATTCGCTCTGATGTTTTGTAACGCAATTATTATGTGGTTTTTGAAAACCTAAAATATGTTTTGCTTTTTTATGTTTCTTCTTTCCTAGTTACAGACCTACAGGCCCATTTTACACTAGAGAATGTTAAAATATAAACATTTGTTTATAAAAACACCAAACCAAATGAAATCATCGTCTGCAACAAATGAACATTGTAACTTAAACGCCCCAAAGTATTTTAGAATATGTTCTGTATTTTAACACGTTTTAGGATAGTTTTTGTCACCTTAACACATTCAAATCTGGCACGCCGGACTTCTTATTTGATCGCACAGATTCCAAAAATAAATAAATATGGATTTTTAACTATGTAATAATGTTTTGAATTTCATTAGGCATTTATAGATAAACAATGTATAAAAATATGTATACTCCTAAAATCACACACACAACAAACCAAGATAATAACAGTTGGAATTAAGACAGTTGTGTTTTGTATTTATTATTTGATAAATATGATAAAAACTATTTTAAATTAACATAAATTACCTTCAAAGCTAAAATGCGTACCATCATAACACTTATAGGTGAGCCGCTGCTGAATAAGGGACCATCTTACAGAACCGTAGCCAGATATTTGCTACAATTTACTGACCCCGGCCTCGCCACCACTTGGTGTTCGCTGCTTCGCTGCTTCAATGAAAGCTTTTAGGAACAGTGTTACTTACACCGTGTGTTGCATATACAGTATTTTTCACCGGTTCTGATGTAAGAAGGCGGCTTATTCAGCAGTCAACATATGAGATGGATGTACAAAGAGTCATCCATCATGTATAATGAGTCATGGATGTACAAAGAGTCATCCATCATGTGTAATGAGTCATGGATGTACAAAGAGTCATCCATCATGTATAATTAGTCATGAATGTACAAAGAGTCATTCATCATGTATAATGAGTCATGGATGTACAAAGAGTCATCCATCATGTATAATGAGTCATGAATGTACAAAGAGTCATCCATCATGTATAATTAGTCATGAATGCGCAAAGAGTCATCCATCATGTATAATGAGTCATGAATGTACAAAGAGTCATCCATCATGTATAATGAGTCATAAATGTACAAGAGTCATCCATCATGTATAATGAGTCATGGATGTACAAAGAGTCATCCATCATGTATAATGATGAGTCATGTATGTACAAAGAGTCATCCATCGTGTATAATGAGTCATGGATGTACAAGAGTCATCCATGATGTATAATGAGTCATGGATGTACAAGAGTCATCCATCATATATAATGAGTCATGGATGTACAAAGAGTCATCCATCATGTATAATAAGTTCCATCATGGATGTACAAAGTTTTGAGTAATTGTATTCATTCCTAAAATACGATTAACACATACAACTACACCATCCAATATGCAAATAACCTCTATGTTCTGTGAACATAAGAAAGTTTATTTTGGCCCCTGTAGTATCTGACTTCCCTAGGTTTGCTTTTAATGTTTTAGGACACTCTGTCTGTATAGCAATTCAATCGAGTATCATTTTAACCAAACGGTCAAGCAATGCCACTCTAGAGTGCGGCCATGGCTCAAGTAATAAACAATATAAAATATGTCACAATCCCTCCAAAATCGCCATTAGATGCACCATACACCTGATTTTCTCCGGAAACACATTTTGTATCTTACATCTTTTTTTATTGATGATTATAAGGACTTCCTTTAGTCGCCTGCAGATATGGAAAAAAGCACCTGACCCTCAAAAAATTGCTACAAGACGTTTTTATCTGTTCTTTTGTAGTATTAGGTGTACTGATCATCATACTAAAAGTTTACTAAAGTTTGACCACCGCCTGATTTTCAATATGGCGTCCAATATGGCGTCAAATACCTAACTTTGTTAGTTTTCATCTTAGAAAGATGATCTTGGCGTCTACCTATATGTTTTTACGCTTCCAGAATTTGGATAACACTTTAAGATTACAAAGAGTGTTTTATTTAGTAGAAGAAATATATTTTCTAGTAGTATTGCCACAGCTTTTATCCCCAAACTTGCAAACTTGCATGTCCAGCAATTGTAAGTAATGTTATTCCACAAAGCAAAATCACTTGTTTCTATTCGTGAATTTTATTTTAACAGTTGGCTAACCTGTTTACTTATTTTGCAGCTGTTTCTGAACAGTCACCTGTGTTGTTTTGAATTACTCATTCTTTTTGTTTACTTTTACTTTCTCCCCCTATACATAGTATATGGAGAAAGTATTGTTTTCGTCAAAATTTTCGAATTTGAGTTGTTAGTGGAAATATTCGTTTTGGTGCTCCCTGAACCCAAAAAAGTGGTTTTTACGTGATGTCTGTCTGTGTGTGTGTGTGTGTCCGTGTGTGTGTGTGTGTGTGTGTGTGTGTGTGTGTGTGTGTGTGTGTGTGTGTGTGTGTGTGTGTCTGTGTGGATGTGTACAGAGCTAGAGCCCTAACCAATGGGCCGATTTTTATGAAATTTGGTATGTAGGTACTAATCTACGATATCTCCAGGCGTTTTTTTCATTTTTTGAATTTTTGATTTTTAAGGGTAATTATCCCCCAAAAATCATGAAAAATCAAAATTTATCAAAAACTGCTCTAACGATTTTGATTAAACTTTGGTCGTTTGTAGAACTTTAGTTCTCCAAGAAAATGACACCACCCGAATGTCTGTAAAAATGCGGGTTCAGAAATTACAGGACTTAAAACATTAAAAATTCAGTTTTTTGGATTTTTCTTAAAAATACATAAATATAAAAAATATTACTATTCACCATTAAAAAGAGCTCAAAAAACTAAATAATTTAGTATTTTGAATTACTATTCTACAATTGCTGGTTGCGGAGAAAATTGGAATTTTAATTTTGCGGTAAACGCAGTACGTTGTCCAATGTTATTCTTATGGGGAATACAAAAATTACTATTTCTCTCTCATATACTGATAAATTTCATTCAAACTTGATATGCTTGTCAAGTTAGCATTGGCCAACAGATTGAAAATTTGAAATATTGCCCCTTACAGATTTGTTTAAAACAACTTGTTTACAAGATTTGTAAGTAGAAAGTTTTCTAATTGGTACATGATTTTGGTGCAAAAAGTAATTGTGCTATTATATTTTGCTTTATATTCATTACATCCATATATGTATGTTTCTTTTGACTCATTGTGATCGAAATGTGCATGTTCGCAGAGGGAGCTGAAGGAATCAACAAAGCAAGCTTGCAAGAGGAGATGTGTTGTTTGTTTCAACAGGAGATAAAGTGCAATGCAAAATGCAGGCAACGGTATATAAAACAAAAATACATAAAATGCAAAGCTGATAATAAATTTGAACCATTAAAGAGAAGTGCTAGGATATCTGAAGGCCCGTTTAAAAACCAAAAAGACTGTCTCTTTTGTGATGTCTCAGTTGAGGAAACAGGTGCTGGTGTTAGCTGTGTCAAAACAGAAGTATTTGTAAAAACTATTATTGAGTGCTGTAATAGTCGTTTAGACGAATGGGTGAATATAGTGAGAGCAAGAATAGAATATTACAGAAATGATCTCATTGCCGCTAACTGTGTTTACCACCGCACGTGTACCAGTAACTTTCGTTCTGGCCTTCACGTACCATTACAGTTACAAAATGGAATACAGGCGAAACGCAGGAAGCTCGGACGACCCAGAAATGATGATCAAGAACAAGCTTTTCTGAAAGTTTTCGAATATTTAGAAAATAATGAAGATGAACAACTGCCAATTTCACATGTACAAGAAAAAATGCAGGAATTTCTGGAAAGAGAAGATTCACAACCTATTGTAAAAAGTTATTTGAAAGAAAAGCTAAAACAGAAGTTTGAAAGCAACATTTTCTTTTCTGAAAGAGAAGGGCTCATTGATATAGTTACAATGGGGAAAACACGTCAAATATTCTCAGATATTACTTCAGCACTCTTGGAAAGGATGAAGAATCTCAAAAACAGGCTGTAATTGAAACAGCAGCTATGTCGTCTACCCCTTCTGTTATTGATCAGTATCCAAGTGAAAAAAGCATAAATCTGGAGTCTTCCCTTTCGTTCATACCTGAATCCTTGCGGACATTGTTAAATTGTGTTTTTGTTGGTAAAAATACAGACCGTAAGGTAGCAGGAATTGGCCAAGCCATCATCCAGGCAGCCCGA
Source organism: Allygus modestus (assembly GCA_963675035.1). NCBI lineage: Eukaryota > Metazoa > Arthropoda > Insecta > Hemiptera > Cicadellidae > Allygus > Allygus modestus. The sequence goes on from OY776114.1 coordinate 20,024,506, forward strand.
CCACGTGCCGTTATTGCCCCTTTACAAATTGGGCTCGCTGTACAGGTACATCATCTATATCGATCACAATTCCTTGTGGATACATTAAATGCCATGGGATTTAGCTCTTCTTATAAAGAAGTTTTGCGTTTTGAAAATAATGCCGCTGATTCAGTTACTCCAGAGCTTTTAATATATAATGTTGAAAAGCCAAACACGACAGTTCTCTTTGCTGCGGACAATGTAGACCATAATATTCTTACTGTTGACGGTAAGGGAACCTTCCATGGGTTAGGAATCATAGCTGCTCTTACGCCAGGTCAAAAGATAGATCGAGTAATTCCGAGGAGAAATGTTACTAATGAGGACTTTACAATTAAGAGTAAAATACCAATCTTAGAATTCACCTATGCGAATTATGTGTGTGAGAAGATTGTCTTTGAAAATCTAGCATCACTTGGAAACTGTGTCAGTAAAGTAGATGTATTTTGGGAGATATCACTTAACTTTAAGCAAGAAATCCCTGGATGGCAAGGACTGATGCACATCATTCATAAAGATTTAAAGCATCCTGGACAATCCTCAGTTGTGTTTTTGCCTATGATAGATATGTACTCTGGAGATAAATCGTGTATCTTGTCTACATTGGATTTCATTTTCACACTGTCCATGAAAAATAATACTCCACCCATTGTTACATTTGATCAACCCTTGTATTGGAAAGCCTCAGAAATCATCAAAAATTCACAACAAGGAAGTCATTTGAAAAACGTCATAGTAATGCTTGGGTGTTTTCGCGCATTCATGAATTTGCTTGGTGCAATCGGCACACTTATGGAAGGTACCGGACTTCGGAACATCATGGAAGTTGCGTATGGAGAAAACACTGTTAACCAAATGATGACCGGAAAATCTGTGCAGAGAGCTTTCCGAGGACACCTCTTGGTACACAGATGTCTGAATAATTTAATGTATCAGATCTAATGAAAGATAGTGCAAAGTTTACTTCATTGGTTGGAGAAGTAGAACAGCTATACTCATCGTTAATATCAAAGGATATTACAATCGCAGATGCCGAAGAGTCTGAAACACTAGTCAAGATAAAACAGGCTATTGTCCAAAAAAGGAAGAACTTGGCCAAAGGTCAAAAACCAGCCTGCTTTGGATAAAATATCAGAAAATGCTACAAATTGCACGTTTACTTATCAAAGCAGACCGCACAGGGTCTTGGTTGATGCACTTGCAAGGCATGTCAGACTGTCTACCAATAGTTGCTGCTGCTGGACATTTCAACTACCTAAAATCTGCATATCTCTACCTTCAAGATATGAGTAGGCTGCAAGAAACCCATCCAGAAGTGTACGCCGCATTTTCTGTGGGATTACTTGTGATTCGCCGCACCAACCACTTCTGGGCAGGCCTTAGTTCCGACTTATTAATTGAACAGACATTGATGAGATCTCTAAAGAGCAGTGGTGGATTGACTCATGGAAGTGGAATGACTGAAGAAATGCGTGCTTTGTGGACCTTGTCAACACCAATTACGTCTCAGTACAATGATGCCATGCAGGAATTCTGTGACCTTACTTACACAACAAGTTTCCAACATCGAGAATCAACAATGTCGAGAGTCAAACGAGACCACAGTGACTTAAAGAAGATCAAAGAAAAACTTGAAACTTGTTCACCATTTTCATCTGAACCATCTTTGAGAAATATTGTAACTGGTGTATTGGCCAAAAATGATGTCAATGTACATGATTTTGAGCGTGTAGGAGAAAATATGTTACGAAATATGGTAGAGAAGGAAATATTCAATATATCATTTCAACGAAAAGACAGAGCAAAGACCTTTGCTGTTGCATCTGCTATTACAGTTTCAAAAAAGACCGAAGCATTGACCCTGCTCTCCTTTACCAACGATTTTTGATCATGTCAAAAACTGGAGATATTTCTTTAGCAGATATAATGGGCTATGAGCTTAGCCCATTTCCTGCAACACTATTTGAAACTAAAGACATTTACTTAGGAGTGACAAAGCCCAATTAGCTCATGCAGTTGAAAATTTGTGTATCAAGCAATCTACAAATACAGTTACGGATTTGTACCAGCCAACCGAAAATTATATGTTAGACGGTGGTTCTCTTCTTCATCGCCTGCCTTGGAAAAAGAATGACAGTTATGGAGCTATTGCACACTCATATGCAGAATTTACTGTGAAGAAATATGGAAAGGCGACAATCGTTTTTGACGGCTACGAATCAGGACCTTTCATAAAGGATAACACGCACCAACGACATGGGCAAACCACTCATTCGACCATAAGTTTATGTGCTACAGCAGAGTTTGTGGGCAGAAAAGAAGATATTCTCTCTATGGTGTGCAACAAACAGGCATTGATCCATCTTGTTAGCGATGAACTTCGGAAAAAGGGCTGTGTTGTGATCAATGCTTTGGGGGATGCAGACATCGATATCACTTTAGCAACAGTTAAATCATCAGAACACCAACCAACAACATTGATCGGGGAGGATACGGATTTACTCATCCTTCTTCTATTTTATGCACAGCCAAAGAACAAAGGACTGTACTTCCGCTCGGACAAGCTCACACGTCAAAAAGTGTACAATATCAGTGAGATAAAACGAGTACTGGGTAATGATTTGTGTTCGCAACTGCTGTTCATCCATGCCTTCACCGGATGCGATTCAACTTCACGCTTGTTTGGGGTAGGAAAGAAGTCTGCATTTCAGAAACTCGTTGGTGGAGAGAACACAATTAAGGAATTTGCTGATGCTTTTCTGACACCAAATCAAGATAAGGAAAATGTAGAGAGAATTGGAGGCAAAGCAATGGCAGTTTTATTTGGAGGTAGAAGCACTGACTTCCTTACTTCCTTGCGCTGCAAACTCTTGAGTAAGAAGCTAGTATCTGCCACTTCGTTTGTCAGTCCAGAGCGTCTTTCTCCTACAGAGTCCTCGTCAAAATACCATGGCTTTCCAGTGTAATATCACATTATGATTTGGGCTGGAAGGGACACTGGTGTGAATGCGGTCGAATGGGGGTGGAAGCTAGTGGACAATCAATATGTACCAGTCATGACCAATAAACCTGTTGCACCAGAAAGTCTTCTTCACATCCTCCACTGCAACTGCACAACCGCCTGCCGAACAAAGCAGTGTAGTTGTACTAGATATGGCCTACCATGTACATCTGCCTGTGGACCATGCCAAACAGAAAATTGTGAGAATTATTTTAATGAATCTGTTGGAGAAGGAGATTGTTACAACGAATATTTGTAAATATTGTAATATTGACTAATATTTTGTATAAATATAAAATGTTTTGTATTTTTAATTTATTATTTGAGTTTTGGATGTGTAAAATAATATAAGTAGCCACCAATATCATCTTTCTAGGAGGAACATAAACGAAGTTAGTAATTTGACGCCATATTGAAAATCAGGAACTTCCGGTGGTCAAACTTTGGTAAACTTTTAGTATGTCGATCAGCACACTTAATACTACAAATTAACATATAACAACCTCTTGTAGCAATTTGTTGAGGGTAAAAGTGTATTTTCAGTCTACTACTTAGCTTATGACTAAAGTTAATTGAAGAAGTGAAGTGTATGGATGAAGTGCATCAATATTAAAAGTCAGTGAACCCGTGTTGCTATCACAGCCTGCTGTCGCTTTCCCGCCATTACTACCGCGCCGTTATCACAAGAGCCATCAGCCAATTCCGGCTCGCCCTCGGTAACAGCTGATTATTCGGTCGCTCCAGAATTAATTAAACGCGCTATTTCCAGTGAATGATTTAATAGATCAGTAATTAGGTTAGATTATTTTCGTTACAAACAGTGAGGGCAGGGATGAGGAGAGAATCACTGGCAATTTGTGATATTTTAATTGGTAACGGCTTATAAAGAAAAGATCGAAGCTTTAGCAGTTTGTTACAGAAAATATTCAAAATAAACTAGGTAAATAAATAAAATAGTAAATAGTTGGATAAAACTTCATTTATGAATTCAGTTCCACGGTTAGTGTTTTGTTTCTATTTATTTATATTATTTTCCCCTTCCAAACTATTTTTATATTTATTTTGAATTTTCTTATCACCTTAATACTACACATGCAAGAAATCAAGCAAAAAACATATATATCAATAGGTCTCTTACTATTTGAGATCCTCCCTTGTGGTGTTAGTGCTGGAATTTATTATTTAAAATGTTTTTTGTATGGTAACTAATTACAAATATAACCTTATGTATATTTTCATAAGAAAAATCATGAACCAAAGATATTTTAAATGTTAAAATACTACAATACAAACGGGGAACACAGAGACAATACACAGCACAATGCACAAAAATACAATACACTATATTTAAGACCGGGTTGACACAGTTTTACTGGCTATGTTTTTTCTAGCATAATAGTATTTAGCTTTATGTTTTTAGAAAACTACCCTACAAATTTTTATAAAACTTCCATTATTTGAGCACTGTGCTTAAAACCACATTGGATTGGGTCTCAAGACATTCGGGATTAATTTATATTCTAAAAATATAAGACATTAGTTCTCAACAACCAAAGATACTTCCTCCTTACGCCTGCCCTCTCAATGTCAGCCAATTTTTGCAGAAAATTACACATTAAAAATGGAGTTAATGCCAAAGCTTAGCTAAAGTTATATAATTCAAACAAGAAGCCGTACTTCTGCAACGTTCTACTTGGAATCTTGTGTTAACACATTTGCTTGTATGACATAATGTAACGGTGGTCTAACAAACCAGCAAATGGTTTTCCTTCAATACATTTATCTTTGGAAAAAGTGTTTTTGTATTACACGTGCAGCTGGAAACTTGTAATTACTTTTCTCAGGAAGTTTGGAAAAAAATGTTCATCATCAGCCGCTTTACTTCTCTTCACCAACGGCTATTTACTTTCAACCTATTTATTTTACAAAAATCTATTGTAGTGTAATACTAATTTTAAATACAAAATACTAATTTCTTAGTTTTGTGAACTGTTGAAAATCTGTACTTATGCAAAAAATTAAAAATAGGGTGTCTTCCAAATAAAAAAAATGTTAAACATTTTAAACTTGGTGATGAAATTAAATTTCCTTTCTATCCTAATAACACATCTGTTATAACTTAAAAAAGTTTTATTTTCCATAATTTGCCAATCCAGCATTAACCGACGTGACGGCGACGTCTGGCATCTGAGATAAGAAGGGTGGCTGCAACATTACAAATAAAACATTTAGTTTGTATCCTCTAGCAATATTTGATTCATAATATAATATCTTATTACATTAGTTAAACGAAAATGATTGGTCATCATCCCTGATTGGGCCTGATGATGACCACTGTGACTGGTAGAAATCGATCGCCTTGTACCATATTTTTTGAATATTTACCGTATTGTATGTAAGTACAGTAGACTCTTAGTGTAAATATATTTTTTGTAGTGTTGTGAGACGTAGTTTATTTTATCCTGTAAACTGTAGCAACGCGTATTATGCTACTCAAGAAATTTTTAAAAAGAAAATTACACTGGTGAAAATCTATGTATTATGGAACTTTTAAAAAAAACTACACACCTTAATTATATATCTCTTAATCCCTCAGTAAAAATAAAGGCACTAAGTTCCTGATTAATTTGTCAACTAACACCGAAAGATTTTCTTCGGTTCAAAATGTTCTAGTACAGTCCAGGAGCCAATAATATTTTGCGGCTTTGGTTTTGTCGTGCTTTATCTAAAATACCTTCGCAAGAGGTTCATCTTATAAAATTGTCTTGCAGTTAGGAAAAAGTACATTTGCTCCAAGAGCCATATGACTCGACCGCGGACCGACACGTCACGGCATCCACGCTCCACAAACCCACGACCTCATAATAACCGGATCCCGGGTCCCAGTCCCAGAGTAATTACCACTATTAATTACTTGGAGGCTCATGCTGGAAGGTACTGGAACCTAGGAAATGATGAGGGCTGGTAATAAAGTGCATTCTCCGATGCAGTGCACCCGTCACGGCATGCAACGCTGCGTGTGCAGGGTGCATTATGCGGAGTGGCCGGTGTGACTGAACCCTGAAGAGTTTTCTCCGAATATTATACAAGGTGTCATGTAAGGTGTCCCAAACAGATTACTGACAAACCATTTTACGTAGAATGATAAAACGGAATTATCCCTCGCTAAATTTTACCCAAGGGAAAACGTAACAATATTTTTTAAAATAAAGAATAAAAAATAAAAAACTAGTCACTTGTGTGGATTTTATAATTTTCAAGTGAAATCATGTCATGTTGAAAACCATTTTACAACTCTGTAGTGTATTTTGGTGAAAGTAAAACTTAGTCTTAACCAACTAATTTCCAATTACAATTAATCTGTATGTTTCAAAATGGGACTAATTTTGTAACAAATTTGACATTTACAAAGTCCCCTGTATTTTCAAAATTACTGGACTTTATTGTTTCCAATTCAAATTCATTACACGCAATGAACTCAGCTTTACGCTAATATGTCACATGACAGTTCTGCGTCCGCCAAAATCTCTTATATTGTAAGGTTTTACAATGGTGTACAAGATAACATTGTTTACATTTTAAAACTCTGAGATCCGCAATAGTGACTGTCAGTTTTTGGAAAAACCTGTATTTAGAAAAAGTTTAAAATATTTTTACGTTATCCGTAAAATTAATTTAATGGGGAATATTTTGTTTATCGTTTACGTTAAATACTTTGTCTATAATCTGTTTGAGACACCTTATGTGAGACACCCTGAATGGGTTCCTACCAGTTGATCGTGACAGTTATTTAATTTTTATACTTATTTTCTAAAACCCTACCGACTGTCCCTGCGAGCAACTACCATGTCAATCAGTGGGTTTCAGCACTTCATTTAAATATTAATATTTTTTTTAAAGTCGACTAACTGTCCCTGCGAACAACTAACATGTCGATCAGTGAGTTTCAGCACTTGATTTAAATATTAATATGTTTTTAAGTCGACCAACTGTCCCTGCGACCAACTAACATGCCGATCAACTGGTGGACCCCCACCCTAGGTATAGTTGCATATACTAAACATCATCTCCACTCGTTATTTTTTATGTTTGGAAGCACTATTGTAATGTATAACGATTATATAAGGTGAGTAGTGGGCATTTGGGGCTTCTGGGCCAAGTGATTTATGGCTTCCGGTCACGTGACCGGAAGTGCTGAGTCATTAAATACGTCATCTGAGGCTGAGCCAGTGACGTAGGCGGTTTTGTGACGTAATGAGTGAAAGTTCAAAGTTCAAGGTCACTGGGAGGTAATTTTAAAAAAGTACTACCTCGCACTCGTAAAATCCGATTGTGATTCGATAGTTGTCATTCGATAAAATATCGAATGAAAACAATCGAATGAAGCAATCGAATGAAACTAGTGCGAGGTAGTACTAATACAAATATTACTTTATTTTATTTACAATAATTCATATTACAAATATTACTTTATTTACAATAATTCATGTTTACAATAGTTCCCCGTTGTTCGTTGTCATCGATGTTGTTGATCCGGACGAGTTGCGGCCATCAATTTGCTTTCTGAAGAAAGACGGTAGATACTTCGATCCCTGCGCAGAGTCCATGTTGTGTTTTTGACACCTATCTGTTCTGTTAGGTGTTTGCATTTCATTGCTGTCAGGAGGAAAGAATACGTGACGGCAATGAAATAGAAACATCTATCAGACCTTGAGTGAAATGATATTGTTATTTTGTGAAGAGCGTCTCGGAGAGCTCGATGTTCACCGGTCGAGAGCCGGAGGTGTACTGACTATTCGCTAGCTAGCGTTTTTGGTATCAAACAAAATGGTGGGGGTAAAAGTGTAGTAGAACGAAGCAGATGGTGGACAGCAGATGGGCGGCGGCAGGTGGCAGGCGGCAGGTGGCAAGTGTGCGGCAGATGGTAGTCCCCCACTACACCAGTCCCCCACTACACCAGTCTCCCCACCAAGTTTTACATCGCACAATAACTAGTTTACATGTGTTAGTTAGGGTTTAGCTCTTAGACTGTCAAGACCTTACCTCCGTAACTAAAAACCTCAATAATGTTTGCGCTTCAACGCTGTATAAGTATAACAGCTACTATGATCTAAACCGGTGCATGTATTCATATGGTTCTTTTTGCGTAGCAAACAACTGGTTAAAAGTGTTTCAACCTCAATTATTCTTCGACGAAACCGCTCATTGTCCACTAAAAGTGTAGACCTTCTGTCTTCATCGTCAGGGAAGTAGAAAGTAGTGTCAAGGGGACTACTGAAGGTCACCTTCCTCATGTTCCTGTAAAACTGCGACATTTTTCAGACCGTCTAGGTAGATGTTCATACGACAAGAGCTGGAAGAATAATGATGTAGCGTTATCGTGTATAATAGGCATATACCCCCACCACAACGTTACCTTGTCCTTCAAACCATCGTTTTTACGCCACGGATGCTATACTGTTGGTTAGATTTAAATTTAAATTGCACCTACTTGTTCGCCTTGTCAAGCTGCGTAATTGAAGTACCCACATGTTAGACCTTGAACCAAAAACAAAGAAGTTATTTAGGTTTGTCCTTGAAAATAGTTGTTTTTTCGCTGTTGCTGCTATACCCGTTGTTGGATCTGAATTCTGTTTGCACCAACTTGTTCGTCTGATCAATCCGCGTAATTTGAGTACCCACTTAATATATTTTAAACCGTAAATAAAGAAGTTATTTAGGCTTGCCCTTGAAAATAGTTGTTTTTCGCTGTTGCTGCTATACCCTTTGTCGGATCTGAATTCTGTTTGCGCCAACTTGTTCGTCTGATCAATCCGCGTAATTTGAGTACCCACATGACATACTTTGCACAAACTGTGTACCCCCCCCCCCCCCCCCCCCACCCCCCCCCCCCTTTTTTGGGTCATGTTCAAGGTCAAGGTCAAGGTCAAGGACCTTGGGACTTAGAAATTTTCACAAAGTGGGCTGCACACAAACATAAGACTAATAGTCTCCTGCCTATGTACAGGCCAAGTCCCTAACTTGAAATGCTTAGGGTGGTCCTGAAAAGGACCGTTTGTGTTTGAAGGAGATGGTGGATAAGGAGCGGTGAGCGGTAGTCAGTGTTTATTTTTCCTTTGTAACCCACTTTACTTGTCCCTTCTGTCGTACTAAAATCAAGTCGCACTTGGTCTCAGGAGGTGGCAGAGTGGACCTTGGAAGGTGGACCTTGACGTAACGGCCGCCGCCAAAGAGGTGTTGGAGTAGGTACTCATCATCGCTGATCTTCCCCACAAGTAGATACTCCACGTTTAATTTCAACTGCGCAAACTTGACGGCGACAGACTCCAGCGGCGTTACCAACTCGGTAAGTTTCACCGTAGCCGTCCTCTTCATTATCTCCTCAACAGTTGGTGGCGGCGATGAAGGTCGAAGCGATGAAGGGCGAGGTGATAGCGATGGTGAAGATGCAGTGGACGTCGAAGGCCGTTGGTCGAAGTAAAGTGGGTGGTTTCGAAAATTCTTCCGTATGCAAGATTTAAAAGAACTAGGTCTTTTGAATCCGCTCCTTTTTTCCGAAGACTTCTTCAAAGTCTCCTTCAAACGTTGCAGTTTCTCGGGTGTAATGGGAGAAGACATAGCGCAGAGGTGTATTCAGTTCGCAAGGCAAAGCTGGAATGAGGTACCAGACGGAGCAAAGCGGGTCACCAAGTGTAACCGTGACATTTCCATATACGGGTAGAAAGCTAAAAACCGGTCTACATCCGGTTCCCCTTCCCCCGTGACGACACAACCTCCCCCCCCCCCCCCCCCCTTTTTTGGGTCATGTTCAAGGTCACCCCCCCCCCCCCTTTGGGTCATGTTCAAGGTCACCCCCCCCCCCCCCCGTGACGTAACATCCCCCCCCCCCCCCCGTGACGTAACATCCCCCCCCGTGACGTAACATCCCCCCTTCGGCTTCGGTGACGTCACTTTGCCTTTATAAGCGGGAGCAGTCCGCAGTCTCGTCGCAGTAGCTTGCCGCCCGCTGTTTGGGTATACGTCCCAGTGGGTTGCACTCTGCTGCAGCGTAGGTCTGTTAAGTGTGCGTTGGGCCCGACGCGCAATTAAGAGATCCGCGCCCTTGCATGTTTAGTTAGTTTGTTAAGCATGTTAGATAACGCTTGTAGTTTGCTGCTAGGTAATGTAGTTAGTCTAATATATGTTAGTGTTTGGTATCGGTTTGAAGTGTCTTATTTACTAATGAAATATGTACTCCCGGCCCTACAGGTCCCTCAACAACCTTGGTCAAAACTTGGGTTCGCAGCAGCCTGACGCCGGGTGTTTGGGTCTACGTCCCACCGGGTTTCAGTGATACTGTTGACCTTTGCAAAACCGACCTTGGTTGTTCTTGTAAAAGTAACGTTAACTGATTAATTTTGTTTACATAGTTGATGGTAAAGTCTTTATTTTCAAAGTAATGTATCTTGCTTCTCATCCTTTTCCTAACCCCTCTAAGGTATGGCGCGCAAACCGACCTTGTGTCAATACGGCGCGTAAACCGGTTGACATTTCCCATCTTAGCCTGAGAAAACTGTGTAAAATATAAAGTCAGTCTCTTGTTTAAAATCAGTCTCTTGTTTGTTGTCTTTTGTCCCCTTCCCAAATACAGAGCGGGGAATAGAGCAGTATGTTATGCTCTATTCCCCGCTTTGGCTTCATGTTCAGATGACCTTGGGACTTAGAAAATTCACGTACAAAGCGGGGAATAGATCGGTTTGTGGTCCAAGTGAGAATCAATTACTGCTCTATTCCCCGTTTCAATAATATGACCAAACGACCTTGACCCACTTCGGGACTTAGACAATCCTCGTATTGTAATATCCCCCCCCCCCCCCCCCTTTGACGTAACATCCCCCCTTCCGCTTTGGTGACGTCACTTTGCCTTTATAAGCGGGAGCAGTCCGCAGTCTCGTCGCAGTAGCTTGCCGCCCGCTGTTTGGGTATACGTCCCAGTGGGTTGCACTCTGCTGCAGCGTAGGTCTGTTAAGTGTGCGTTGGGCCCGACGCGCAATTAAGAGATCCGCGCCCTTGCATGTTTAGTTAGTTTGTTAAGCATGTTAGATAACGCTTGTAGTTTGCTGCTAGGTAATGTAGTTAGTCTAATATATGTTAATGTTTGGTATCGGTTTGAAGTGTCTTATTTACTAATGAAATATGTACTCCCGGCCCTACAGGTCCCTCAACAACCTTGGTCAAAACTTGGGTTCGCAGCAGCCTGACGCCGGGTGTTTGGGTCTACGTCCCACCGGGTTTCAGTGATACTGTTGACCTTTGCAAAACCGACCTTGGCTGTTCTTGTAAAAGTAACGTTAACTGATTAATTTTTGTTTACATAGTTGCTGGCAAAGTCTTTATTTTCAAAGTAATGTATCTTGCTTCTCATCCTTTTCCTAACCCCTCTAAGGTATGGCGCGCAAACCGACCTTGTGTCAATACGGCGCGTAAACCGGTTGACATTACCCATCTTAGCCTGAGAAAACCTTGTAAAATATAAAGTCAGTCTCTTGTTTAAAATCAGTCTCTTGTTTGTTGTCTTTTGTCCCCTTCCCAAATACAGAGCGGGGAATAGAGCAGTATGTTATGCTCTATTCCCCGCTTTGGCTTCATGTTCAGATGACCTTGGGACTTAGAAAATTCACGTACAAAGCGGGGAATAGATCGGTTTGTGGTCCAAGTGAGAATCACTTACTGCTCTATTTCCCGTTTTAATAATATGATTAAACGACCTTGACCCACTTCGGGACTTAGAAAATCCCCGTATTGTAATATATATTTACTCGTTACAACATTATTACCCCCACCGTATAACACTTGCACTCCCCACCACTATCAGTATGTATAAAAGAGGGTCCCCCAGCACTAGTAAAATCATTCTTCCTCTTGTGCTGTTATACCTCACACCATGGCACACATTAGGAAGCAGACACAACCTCTCAAATTGAAACCTTCTGCTTCGTCTTCGCCCGCCTCTACCACTCCGTCTTCTGCGGTTCCATCCATCCTTCGGACAGCTCTGATGTTAGCTAACATCGTCCCGGAGAACTGTCCACCACTACCTGCTGCGTCAACGACTTACACAAGTCCTTCACCTCTTCCGTCAACTTCTCGTGCTGTTTCTCCAAGTCCTTTGTCAACGTCTCGTGCTGTTTCTCCAAGTCCTTCTACATCTTCAAGTTGTTCTACATGTTCATCAAAGTCTTCCAAATCGTCTGCTTCTTCATCCTCATCAACATCAAGTTCGAGACCAAGCCAACCAGCCACCCAATCATCTTCTCCAACCAGACCTTCAGTAATCTGCACATATACTTCATCTCCTTCAGAGAAATTTAAACAACTTAAATCTGTACAAAGGATGTGCATGCTTCCTGCACAACAATGTAATTATATATTCAAAAAAGGTGCTAAGAAAGGTGAACGCTGTGTTAAACGTTGTATTTTAAATGAAGAAACGTGCAGTCTTCATTTAAAATTAAACCATGGCGCATCTCCTTCTTCACCACGTGCAACAGTGGTGCCAATTAAAATTCGAATTAACAGGCTTTGTAAAAACAAACGCTACTTCTTTGTTAAAATAAAGGACTTTGCAAAGGTGTTGGTTCAATGTGAAGGTAAACTGTACTATGTAGAGTTACCTAGAGCCATGGACCTCCACGTCAAAAAACCTACCCACAAGGACTATTTAATTCGAAATGATACAGGTATCACTGTGTGGAAATCATTAAAATAATAATATAAATAAAAAGACCAAAAGTTTATTCCAAATTAAATAAAGCATTTTTTCCAAATTAAAAAAAAAAAAAGTGTGGACAACCTATTTACAATTTGTAGCATATGCTGCAGAGTGTAAATAAGTTGTCCACACTTTTTTTGCAATGTTACAACGACCTTGACCTAGATAATGGACTTGGATAATTTACACTAAGTCAAAGATAAACTTAAAAGGAAAAAGGAGAAATATTATACTAAAGTCATTATTCAACAGTAAAGAGGGGAGGGGGTAAGCGGGTATTTAAGCGAGCGATTCGGAATATAATTATTAGTTGTATCATCATGAGCGTCAACAGCAACACATGGGGAAAGGAAATTAACGAAGAGGAGTTGTACGCAATTGCTGAGGCTGCAGAAATGACTGAAGTTTTTAAGATTAATAAGGTTGCGGAGAATGATGCTCAGTCACATCCGCAACAAACTACATCATCGATGCAGTCTACAACGCAGCAACCAAGACCCTATCATGTTATCCTGGAGGAGTATAATGAGGCAATGAGGTACGCCTTTACAAAGTGGTGTGCACAACCGCGTTCTCCTGAACAATGGGAGGAGCACGATGCAGACTTTCGCCTGGTTGGAGACTTAGAACTTGAGCTTCAAAGAGCAAAGGTTGCTCAATAGTGAGAAGATTTATTGTTTACTTTAGAATACAGAGCGGGGAATAGATCAGTTTGCGGTCCAAGTGAGAACCACTTACTGCTCTATTCCCCGTTTTGGCAATTTGTTCAGATGACCTTGGGACTTAGACAATTTTCGTTTGGTAAAAACAACATTGAAATATATATATATATATATATATTTCTTACAAAAAATATCTCCTCCCTAAAACTTGCACCCCCCCCCCCCCCTATATATGTGGGGGTAAACATATATAAGGCGTACAGCTTTAGAGTATAGTTATTCAGCTATGAATAGCCCAGCAGAGTTGATGCAGCCTACAACATCGACGCAGCCTACAACATCGATGCAGCCTACAACAAATAACAAGGAAAAGAATGATGAGGCAAGAAGAAGGAATGCTAGAGAAAGAGGAAGGATTAAAAAAATAAATCAAACATATAAGTTATTACAATCAAAATTACCGTTTATGGATAAAAAAAGTTCAAGGCATGCCATTTTGATACAGGCGATAAAATACATTAATGCGTTAGAAACGTTGTTAGAAGGTGCATCACTTCAACAAGATCTTCCTGAAGACCTTCTAGCATTCGTAATTGACTAAAGATGTTTTGGAAATACTGAACGGGGGGAAAACAGAACGGGGAATAGATCAGTTTGCGGTCAAAGTGAGAATCGCTTACTGCTCTATTCCCCGTTCTGGTAATAAGTTAAAACGACCTTGACCTACTTACAGGACTTAAACATCCTTGTTTCATAAACATTGTTACATATATTTGATACAATAATACCCATTTCTTATCACTAGTTACCCCCACCACTTAAATTGGGGAATATAAAAAGAGATTTCTCATCAGTGCTTATCTCATTCTGCTACTTGTGTTAGCACTAGAATATATAGCAGCTATGTCACCAAAGGATAATATATTTCCTTCTGCAAAATCAATCGTAGGAATTATAAAACATATTGTGATTGAAAGTGAGGATGAAAATGAAGACGAATTGGAAGATTTTGAATTATTAAGTGATATGGATGCAATGGAAGATTTTGAATTATTAAGTGATATAAACAGTGATGATCTTGAAGCAGGATATATGGAACAAATTGAACCGTTAAGTGACGGGGAATCTGAAACCTATAGAATCTATCAGCATCTTCTCTGTTCTGAAGAAATACATGATGAAACTCCAACCACTAGTAGTAGTAGTTTGGATGGGTTATTTTTAGATAGTGCACGAGGGGTATATCATATTCGTCGACGACTATTTCTTTCCGATGCTTCTGATACAACTGATTCCGATTCATCAAATGAGTCTGATTAAGTGTTGTCTTTTTCTTGTCAACTGACAAACTTTAAATACAGAGCGGGGAATAGATCAGTTTGTAGTCAAAGTGAGAACTACTTACTGCTCTATTCCCCGTTTTGGTAATATCGTTGTATAACCTTGACCCAGTTACAAGACAGAAAATATTTACCAGCTTTCAATTTTTTTTTTTTTTTTTTTTTTTTTTGCTTTTTTTTTGTTTAGAAAAAGTGGGGGTAACTTATAAATTTAATGGTGGGGGAACGTCTATTTAATGTCGATGCAACAGTGTATATTTATCATATCGGCATGATGAACCCACCAGGAAACTCCGTTTGCTACAGCTTTCCCCTCATCGATATCGATGATGTGATAAAACTTACATCAATAACAAAACGGTTTGAACTCGAAAGGCGACTCATAAAAGTCGACGTAATTCCACAAGATCTTCGTTCTGCAATGTTGACCATCGAATATGTTAAAGATGAATCTACAACTGAAGATCCCTATTGTTTTATGAAATTTTTAGTTGATCGAGATGCAATGTGTACAATCCGACTTCACATCCGAGTTTAAAATCTATCAAATGTTCCTGTTGGAGAAAATTGTCTTAGTTAAATACAGAGCGGGGAATAGATCAGTTTATGGTTTGATATGAAATCATTTACTGCTCTATTCCTCGTTTTGGCAAATATGTTCAATGACCTTGACCTAAATACAGAACTTTGTAGCCTCCAGCTACGATAGTAAATATAAAATGTAAAAAATAGAAAACTTAACGTAATACGTACCCCCACCACTTTTGCTAGGGTATAAATAGAGGGGCATTTGCAGTGTTTTTCATTATTGCGTTGACCCTTGTGGAGATCACACCTACATTATGCATCGCTGCAATATTTGTAAGACTTCATTTAAGGATGAATTTCTTTTAATAATTCATAAGGAACTAAAACATAACAACAACCATGATGAAGAATATGAAGAAGAAGAATTGAAGGAAATAGATCAAATGTTAGCCCAACACCAACATTCCAGACCAAGTGTTATTCAATATGCACCATCAACAACAGCTGCATCGATTTCTACGTCTGCTCTGTCTACACTTCACCGTCCTTCAACATCAATAGCTGCATCGTTTTCTACGCCTGCTATGTCTACACTTCATCATCCTTCAACATCAACACCATCGACTTCTACGCTTGCTATGTCTACACTTCACCATCCTTCAACATCAACACCATCAACATCGACTTCAACGCCTGCTATGTCTACACTTCACCGTCCTTCAACATCAACAGCTGCTATGTCTACTCTTCACCGACCCTCAACATCAACAGCAGTAGATGTGGAACTACACGCTCAAGCACTACCTGGTAAGGCCGTAACACATTTTAAAATTGAAAACGTAAAATTACAACTTGAAAACTTTTTACATAACGCCAAAGAATTAGTAACCAAAACACTAAAGAATGAACAAAAAAGATTAAATTTTATCAAATTTGGACTGTTGCTAGATGCCATATTCACTAACATTCAAAACGAAACATCACCAAGAGGTTTCATGACAAAAAACCGAACCATCATGGCTGCGTCAGATATTGAAAAGATCGTAACAGAATGTATTGAGGAACTTTTGACGAAACTACAAGAGCATGAAGGAAGAGGATCTGGATGGACTTTATTAAGTATAACAAGTCTGGATGTTAGAGTTCATAAACACGGTTATGGAATGAGAGGAAGTAGCTATATCCCTCTACCTCAAAAAATTATGAATACCAAATCCTGTATTAACGTGCAAAATGAAAATAATGAATGTTTTAAATATGTTATGTTGGCCAAATATGTAAAAAACCATCCGGAAAGACCAAGTCAAGCATATGAAGAAGTTCAATACAAGTATAATTTCCAGGGAATGACTTACCCTGTTGCAATTACTGATATATCAAAATTTGAAAAGCAAAATCCGTCGGCTTCAGTCAACATATTTGGTTTGGATTCGTCAAATAATGTGTATCCCTTGCGCATAACATCGAATGAGCGCAACAATCATACTGACCTGTTATTAATCAATAAAGGAGAGATATCACATTACGTGTATATAAAAGATTTTGAAGGGCTCGTATGTAAACAGTTAACAAAACATAAAAGTAAAATCACAACATGTAAGAGATGCTTTTGCCACGTGAGCAAACCATTAAGAAGAGGAGGTACAGAATGGTTAGTAGAACATCAAAGGTTATGTAGTGGAAACTATGAGGTAAGAATTAAATTGCCACATCCCAGCAGAGCGCAGATAAAATTTGATAAAGTAAATCACCAATACCCTGTTCCATTTGTTGTGTACGCGGATTTCGAAGCATCCTTACTTCCAATTGAACAACAAGAAGAGGATATCACAAAAAGAAGCAAATATCAAAAACATGCACCAAACAGTTATTGTATACTAACAAAATCCACGTTGTCTGAAGAACATCTTCAAGAATTTGGACTATCATCTGCTCCGAAGATTTATCGTGGTGAACAAGCAGCGAAACACTTTGTAGATAAGTTGTATTACATTGCCTCCAAGGTGGAAGAAATCTACAAAATTAAAATACCGATGCAGCCTATGGATGAACACCAACTTCAACATCACAATTTGGCAACAACATGTTATCTGTGTAATAACCTATTTACACCAGAAAACGTTAAAGTGCGTGACCACGACCATCTTACCGGAGCCTACAGAGGTGCAGCCTGTAATGCTTGCAACTTAAATTACAAAGTTCCATCTTTTATACCTGTTGTTCTACATAACCTTAGTGGATATGACTCTCATTTCATAATCCCGGAGTTAGGAAGAGATGATGGAGCAATAGATGTTTTGGCAACAACAATGGAAAAATTTATAAGCTTCTCTAAAAAGGTTGGCAAAATAAAACTTAGGTTTATTGATTCGTTTAGATTTATGCCTTCTAGCCTAATGAAATTAACTGAGAATTTAAAAAGAGAAGATCTAATAGAAACAAGCAAAATTGTAGCCAGTAGTAAAATGGATCTGGTTCTTAGAAAAGGAGTCTTCCCCTACGATTACATCGATGGACTGCATAGATTTAATGAAACATCACTTCCTCCACCAGAACAATTTAAGAACAAACTTAATGATTCGGAGATTTCACTTGAAGACTATCAACACGCATGTCGAGTATGGAACGAGTTGGATATGAAGACTTTAGGAGAATACTCAGACTTTTATGTAAAACTTGACGTGACTCTTCTCTGCGATGTTATGGAAGAATTCCGAAGAACCTGTTTTGCAGCATACGGTTTAGACCCTCTACATTCATATACATCTCCAGGACTAGCTTGGCAAGCAATGCTGAAAGAAACAAAATGCAAACTCCAGCTGTTAACAGATATAGATATGGTTTTAATGGTTGAGTCGGGTGTTAGAGGTGGATTAACTCAAAGCGTGACGAGACATGTTAAAGCCAACAATAAATATCTACCTGACCATGATCAAGAGAAACCTTCAACGTACTTGGGATATTTCGACGCGAATAATCTGTATGGATGGGCCATGTCGAACCCACTTCCATTTGACAACTTTAAATGGGTTGATCCCGACTGTATTGGCGATATTTCACAAATTCCAAAACAAGGAGATACCGGATATATTTTGGATTGCGACTTTGAGTATCCAGAACATTTACACGATCTTCATTATGACCTTCCACTCCTTGCAAGAACAGAAATTTCACCAACTGGAAAACACCCCAAATTAATGATGACCCTTAACAATAAACAACGATACGTAGCTCACTATTGGGTTGTTCAACAAGCTATCGAATTAGGTTTACGTCTTACTAAAATTAATAGAGCTGTAGAATTTTCCCAATCGTGCTGGTTGAAACCATACATAGACTCGAATACTACCAGAAGAGCAGCCGCTACATCAGCCTTTCAAAAAGACTTTTTTAAATTGATGAACAATGCGATATTCGGTAAAACATTGGAAAACAAGAGAAGACATAAAAATGTAAAACTTGTTACAGATCCGAACAAACTACAGAAACTCGTACAACAGCCAAATTTTGGAACATCTATAATTATTAACGAAAATCTTGTAGCTGTATCTATGAAGAAAACAAGTGTGAAGATGGATCGTCCTTTGTATATAGGAATGTCAATCCTGGATATCTCCAAGACTCATATGTACGATTTTCATTACAAAAAGATGGTCACCTTTTATGGACGGGAAAACATCGGCATCTCCTACATGGATACAGACGCTTTTATATATTGGATAATTACTAACGATATGTATGAAGATCTTCGGACATTTGATTACAAAAACGACTTTGACTTTTCCGACTATCCAAAAGATCATCCAAACTACGACAATGACAGAAACAAAAAAGTGCTTGGCAAATTTAAAGATGAAGCCAATGGTGTTATACTTCAAGAAATTGTTGCACTAATGTCAAAATTATATTCTTTACAACTAAATGAAAACCAAGTCATTAAGAAAGCTAAAGGAGTAAAAAGTTTGTATTTAAAGAAGAATGTGCATTTTAATCACTATAAGAAATGTTTATTTGAAGATCAAGATATAACAGCAAAATTCAACACGATCAGAAGTTTCAACCATCAGCTGTACAGTGTGACGGAGGTAAAAAAAGCTCTTTCTTCAAATGATGACAAACGCCACATCCTTGCAGACAACATCCACACTCTACCATTCGGTCACTACTCCCTCAACCCTATTGACGAGTAACCCTTTCATCGTCCTACATCCCTTTTCCTTTTCCTTTCCGTATAAAAGGGGGAACACAGCAGTATTTTGCTGTGTTCCCCCTTTTATACATTAGTTTAGAATGACCTTGACCTATATAAGCAGATTTATACAAAAGAATATTTAATACCATATCAGCTGTCTTCGTGAAACCATCATGTCAGACCTAAAGGAGAAGATTATTAATGAACTACACAAACCTGCAAGAATAAAGTTTCCAAGAAGAAATACTGTTATAAAAGGGATAAATGATCTATATCAAGCGGATTTAATTGAAATGCGACCGCATAGCAGAATAAACAAAGGATTTAAATATATACTCACAATTATTAATTGTTTTACAAAAGTTGCAGACGCTTTGCCTCTAAAGGACAAGACTGGTAAAAGCGTAACAGAAGCCATGGAAATAGCCATAAAAAGAGATAAAAACAAAATTAAACATTTACAAACTGATGATGGAACAGAATACTTTAATACAAACTTTGCACAGTTAATGAATAAATATAAAATAAATCATTATTCTACAAATTCAGAGAAAAAAGCAGCTATTGTAGAAAGATTCAATAGAACCTTAAAAGGAGCACTGTATAAACAATTTTCAAAAAGAGGTTCTTACGTATGGTATGATGTTTTACCACAATTAATAAATGATTATAACAACAGGTTTCATAGAACTATTGGTATGAAACCTAACAAAGTAAATAGAAGAAATGCAAAAGATGTATTAAAACGCATAAAGAAAAATACAAAGCCTAAAGTAGAAAAAATGCAGCCAAGAAAATTTAATGTAAGTGATAAAGTACGGATTAGTAAATATAAGGGAGTGTTTACCAAGAAATACCTTCCCAATTGGACAAATGAAGTTTTTACAGTGTATAAAGTGCAACCGACTGTACCTGAAACGTATATCTTAAAAGATAACAAAGGAGATTTGTTGCAAGGTGCATTTTATGGACATGAAATGTTAAAGTCAACAGTAGGTGATGTATATCTTGTTGAAAAAGTGTTACAAAGAAAAAAGGACGCAGTTAAAGTGCGGTGGTTAGGGTTTAACAAAACTGAGGATTCATGGATACCTATAAAGGACTTGGTTTAATGCAAGCAACTCATTTCATCGTTAACCTTTGAGCAGGATGGAGATTATTCACCATAAAGATCGATTCAATATTAATAACATAGATGATTTAACTGTGGATAACGTTAAAATCAACAATGGTAAACACGGTAGTTTACTTCCAAACACTGTTCGATGTATAGTAAGTGGCCCCTCAAACTGCGGAAAGACCAATGTTGTCTTTAATTTGATCACTAATCCGCAGGGATTAAGGTTTAATAACCTATATATTTTTTCAAAGTCTCTACATCAACCAAAGTATCAATTGCTGGATAAAATCCTATCTGATGTGTCTGATGTTAATTTTTACAAATTTAACGCTAGTGATAGCATTATGCAACCAAACGAAGCGAAACCGTATTCTGTATTTATATTTGACGATGTATCTTGTGAAAATCAGGATACTATTAGAAACTACTTTACCATGGGAAGACATAATAACATCGACAGCATATATATAGGACAAACTTATAGCAAAATTCCAAAACAACTTATCAGAGATAATGCAAATATTCTAATTGTATTCAAACAAGATGATACTAACCTAAAACATATATATAACGACCATGTGAATGCGGATATGTCATTTGAAAAGTTTAAAGAGCTTTGCGGAAAAGCATGGGCGGAAAAGTATGGATTTTTGGTTATTATGAAAGATCAAGCTATAAAAGATGGTCGTTATAGAATAGGTTTTGATAAATTTGTTTTAATACACTGATTAGCGGTATTACTGTACAAGTCGTCAAGGTGTGAAGATGGTTAACCAGGAAAAGCTATTAAAGGAAATAAAATCACTTAGTGATTCTATTAGACAAAAAAACCGAGCTTTAAAATCAGGTATAAATGAAAGAGAGCAATTTTTAGAAACAACATTCAAACCTGTTACTGAACCTTTAAAGCGATTAGCACAAAATATGGAAAAACCTTCAATTCGCTTCGAAGGAGACAAAATGCTACCAATTTCCAAATATGAAGAAGAATTTCAGAATGATGAAAGTTTTGACCAGTTACAAACATCTGAAGAAAGCGACGAGTATGAAGAAAGCGGAGATATAGGAGATTTAAGGGAAAAGAACATTGCAGGAGATACAAGTACAGAAGATACAAGTGCGGAAGATACAAGAGCAGAAGAAGAGGATATCAACCCATCCAACTTAAGCAAATTAGGCACAGATATTATGTTTAAAGGAACACTTGGAAGAAAATATACATTAAAAATGTTACATGGCACACATGCTAATCGAAATTATCATACATATGGAGCTAGAATAGAGGATAAAGGATTAATGATTGGAGATAGAAAGTTAGATATAAACGAAAATGATGATATAGTTATTGGTGATAAGAAATATAAAGGTACAACAGGTTTGTTTGAACTCATCTTTAAAAATAATCCTGGTAAATATACTAAAAAGGATTTACAATTGTTTAAAAATATACTAGAGTATACAAATGCACATAGAAAAAAATATTCCAAAGACCTACCTATTCATAGAAACAGGTCAATAAAATACACAAACATTATATCTAGTCTTTTCCCCTCGAAATCAAATAAAGCTCCAATTAAAAGAAGAGCTTTATCTTCTGCTGAATTAAATGTTTTGCATAAAAAAAGAAAAACAACTGATCTTACTACATCTGGAAGGGGATTATTGAAAAATTTGTATAAAACCAATATAATATATTACAACGATATAAATAAGTTAGTTGATCGAATGAGGTTATTACATGAAGCTATGGAAGCCGGGCACACTGGTTTAGAAAACGAATGGGTAGCTTTGGTTGATGAACTGCGAAAACGAGAAATAATTGTTCAGTAGACGTATATATATAGTAAGAACCTAAACGATAGCGATTCAGTTACATCATGAGTGTGGACAAGTTTGGACGGTATTCCGAGTTTGGAGTAAAATCTGGATATAGTGAAAAAAGAGCTGGGTTTCCGTTAACACCTGATGGTAATTATAATTTTGAAGGAAAAGTAATTCAAAATGTTGGTGATCCGCTTTTGTCTTCTGATGCGGTTACGGTACAATATATGGATAAAAGAACCCCGATTGTACACGAAGACCATTGGGGATTTTCCGGTAAAAGGTTAAGCAATATAAAACATCCCATTTATGATGGTGAAGCAGTAAATTTAGCGACTTTAAAATTGTTAACGATTTACAAAAAGAATGAAACTGATACAAGCTATGATGTAAAAAAATTAAAATTGTCAAATGTAGGTGATTGTGAGCAGGATGGAGACGCTGTAAATAAGAAAATATTTGATATAGTACACAAGAAATGGACTACAGAATATGAAAAACATATGGAAAGGTTTGGTGCAGCTTTATTTAATTATATCCATCGGGCTTCAGGAAGAGCTGTAGCTTCAGATGTTGACAGCCACAATTATTTAGACTGGAAAAAGATACACAATCCAGAAAAACCTAATCAATTAGATAAACCGTCTGAGCCTTCTAAAGTCAAGACATTAGGAAAGGGGGATAAAGTGAATGTGATTAATGAACCAACAGAAAACGATGAAGATTATATAAGAGAAAAAAGAATTTAAATACCCATGATAAGGGATAAAGCATCAGTCATATTCGAGAGATAATACAGAGAGGATGATGGAATCCAATATTACTGCGTGGAGTTTAATATCTCAAGAGCCGAGATTTCCCCAAGGAGTGCTGACAGATGGTTTTGTTCAACGGTTTGATAGATATATGGATTGGGAACAACTTTCCATACACTACCTCTTCACAATGACTATGTTAAGAATTTATTTTCACAGAGTTAACTGGATTCATATTTTACAAAGACAACAGTTTTCAGAAGACTTCCTTGTAGAGATGACATCAAATTTTAATAACTGTTGGGAAGTAATAAGTAAATATCAAAATCTCTCTGAAAATTACATTGACAATTTTAAAGATAAACTAAACTGGAATGTGTTATTTAATTACCAACGATTAAGTGGCAAGTTTCTAAGGGAACATGACAACTATTTAGATTTTATTCATTTTACCGAAAACAACGATACCATCACCAGCGGAGAAACATTTGAAACATCTTCAATTACACCTTATTTCTATTTTTACTACTTTTATTTATTATGTCTACATTTAATTAATTAATCCATTTCTATATAATAAATGGATTTTAAACAGTATATATAATACAAGAAGCCAAGACTAATATTACATTCATTGTAAAACATTTATAGAGTGCACCTACTGATTGTAAGTTTGGCTATAAATAGTCATGCCGAGGGCTAAACGCATCAGTCATAATCGAGAGAGATTACAGAGAGGAAGGGGAATAGCATCAACAGCATTTTCTCTATTAAGTAAACCGGTTGGAGCTATAGTTAACAAGGCGATTGATTTATTACCTGTGGAATTACATTTACCTGGAGGATATCAATATTGTGGTCCTGGAACCAAATTAGAGAAACGGCTTGCTAGAGGAGATCCTGGAATAAATAAGCTTGATCAGGCCTGTAAACAGCACGATATAGCGTATTCCAAATTTGGTGATACAAAAAATAGATCAATAGCAGATAGAGCACTTTCTGAGAAAGCTTGGCAAAGAGTAAAATCTAGTGACGCGAGTATTGGTGAAAAAGCAGCGTCTTTAGCAGTAACAGCAGCAATGAAAGCAAAAACTACGTTTGGAGGAGGAAAGAGAAGAAGGCGTGGGAAAAGACCCGCTAAGAAACAAGGAGGTAATATCAGAAGAAAACGTCGATCTACTAGTGGTAAAGGTAAAAAGAAACCAACAATATGGTCAATGATAAAAAAGGGAGGAGGACTATACCTAAGACCGTATCGTGTGTATTAAATAAGAAAGAGCAATTAATAATTAAAAACAAAGAATTAACCAATGAAGAACTGATTACATATGCTTCTTGTTTGAAAATCCCATTTTTTAGAGGAGTATTTATGAAAGATGAATTACCGGTTAAAATGTGGAAAAATGAGACTGGTATAGTAAATTTGGATAATAGTGAAGGATTAGGCACTCATTGGGTGTGTTACAAGAAACTTGGTGAAACGATTTATTATTTCGACAGTTTTGGAAACCTTCCACCACCGAAAGAACTTCAACAATACTTTCGTGCGGCAGAAAATGTTTTTTACAATTATACAAGAAAACAACCTGATGATACATCCATTTGCGGTCATTTATGTTTAGACTTTTTAGCTAAAAGTGTTAGTCAACTTTAAGATGTCTTCGTATACAGTGTCATTAACCGGTAACTCATGTACTTTGCGCAGTATTCTGTTTCCAGCGCTACGTTTGCAAAAAGGAAGACTATGGGAAGCCGCATTATTGGATTTAACAACATATAACTCTATTCCAAACGTTAGTGAAGGAATTAATAACAAAATACATTATTACAAGACAAAAGATAATAAAGGAAAATATTCAGCTTTGGAAGAATTCAGTTTACCAACAGGAGCTTATGAAATTGATAATATAAATGAAGTTATACAAAAACATATGGGAAAAGAAAATATAACGATAAAAGGCAATAACAATACAATGAAAGCCGAAATTACTTCTAAGTATTATATTGATTTTGGCCAAGAACGTTCAATTGGTAGTTTATTGGGGTTTTCTAAGGAAACAAAGGTATTAGAACCTAATACAACTCATTCTGGGAATAGAACTGTGACGATCATCAAAGTAAACAGCATAGACATTACATGTAACATTATACAAGGATCCTACAGAGATGGAGAAAATCGGCATATATTACACACATTTTACCCATCAGTCGCACCGGGTTTCAAGATAGTAGAAAAGCCTCAAAACCTTGTGTACCTACCGTTAAACACCAGTTTCATTTCAGACATCGTGCTGAACATAGTGGATCAAGACGGAAACCTTATTGACTTTCGAGGAGAAGCTATTACTGTAAGAATACATATAAAATCATCCGCTTAGATAATGGGGTTATCATTTAAAAAGAGAGAGCCAACCAGCAAAGAGGTCAGTAGCTCATCAGCTGTAGAAGGATTAACAAGTGACAACATTCGTTTTCTAGAAGAAATTGGATTAAAGGTCATTAACAATGGATATACTGGATATAGCGCAGGGCCCAACATTCGACGAGACCTTATGGGAAAAGGAATATCACACGCACAACCCTTACGCTTCGTCCAAATTAAACAATAACGATGAAATTAGGATTCCTATACAACAACAAGACATTTATACTCTTCCATGCGAAAGTTATTTATATATTGAAGGAAAAGTAACAAAAGCTGACGGTACTGTTGGAACCACTGTTCCGTTCATAAATAATCCTATGGCATTTTTGTTTGACGAGATTAGATATGAAATTTCAGGAGTTACAGTCGATTCAACAAAAAAGGTTGGAATTTCCAGTACATTAAAAGGATTAGCGTCTTTAACACCAAATGAGAAGAATCTGTTAGCTGTTGCAGGATGGGTTGCACCAGACAAAAGTATAATTACTCCTGACGCTTCGGGAAACTTTGATTTTTACGTACCTTTAAGATTACTTTTAGGATTTGCTGAAGATTACAGAAGAATAATAATAAATGTAAAACAAGAACTAGTTTTATTAAGGTCATCAAACGATAATGATATTATTAAAGCATCTGCTGGAACAACTGAAGCCAATTTAGACTGGAAACTAACATTAGACAAGATTGTTTGGAGAGTACCACATGTGCGACTAAATGATGAACACAGGATTACATTATTAAGAAAGTTAAAATCAGATCGAGACATTGTAATGCCATTCAGAAGCTGGGAGTTTCATGAATACCCCGTTTTACCTTCAACACAACGGCATACATGGACTGTAAAAACTTCTACTCATTTGGAAAAAGCGAGATATGTAATCTTTGGATTACAAACAAAGAAAAAAAGTATATTAACTGAAAATGCTGGTGAATTTGACCATTGTAAATTAACAAACTGTAAAGTGTTCCTGAATTCACAATTCTTTCCCTACGACAACTTTAATATCTCTTTTGATAAAAAAAGGTACAGTGTTTTATACGATATGTACGCTAGGTTCCAAAATTCATATTACGGCAAAACAAACACACCTCTACTATCTCCCGTACAGTTTGAATCGAAAGCTCCGATTGTTGTAATTGATTGCTCCAAACAAAACGAATCTGTAAAATCGTCTAGTGTTGATATAAAAATAGAAATGGAATTTCAAGAAAACGTACCTGCAAATACATCTGCGTATTGTTTAATTTTGCACGATAAAATTGTTACATACACACCGTTGACTGGTATCGTAAAGACGGTATTGTAAAACGTTGTACCACCACCGGCACCGCCACTGTCGCTAACCTATAAATAGCGGAGCAACAATGCAGGTCTTCAGTTGATCGTCTATCGTCGCATGGGCAACATCTTCTACAAAATGAGTTCTCCATCTGTTGTACAAGGTGATGCAGAGGTAGCACCGTTATTGGAACGTGATAATACTAGTGAAGAAGAAATCATCAAGGAAATAACTGCATTTTTAAAGTTTGGTAAAAGAGATAGAGAGGAGGAAAGTAATGCAGACCCATCAAAGGTAGTACCAAAGAGGAAGAAGAAAGTTGAAGAAAATATTCCTCCTCACATTTTAACTGAAGTTTTTTTGCGAATCTTTTACCCCATCTCAGCATGCATCAGTAAAAGTGTATCAGTTGGATTGATGAAGTCATTGGATTATTCCCCTACAGTAATACTACACCATGGGACAAAAAAGGTTTTATTTTCGCAAAATGCTTGGGAGTCATTTTTGAAACATGTACATTTAATAGAATGTTATTTAACTAACAGTTTGTGTGGAAGGAAAACACATATTCGACTTTTGGATTGTGACAATGAAATCGATATTGTTAAACATCGTGGACAACTACAAGTGCGAATTAGAGACTTGACTCAACATGAAAATAAGATTCTACTGTCACGTGAAGAATTCTACGTTTTAAACTACGCAACAGAACCTATTACAAGGTACATGAGACAGTTGGTATTTGCAAGCGCTATTATTAAAGAATATTTGGTCGATACTTTGGAAAAACAACCTGATAGCACCATCGTGTACGGACCTGTGGATACATCTATTTTTAATAGAATACCTCATGAAGTTTGCATGTGGAGAAAGTTAAAGGATTTTGAACCACTTGTAGAAATCGCTACAGAAGCTACAGAAGAAACAACACAGGAAGAAGAAACGGAGAAACAAGAAGAAGAAGAAAACGAAACACAAGAAGAAGAAGTTAAAAAAGACTAAAGTTTGACTAAGTAAAGAAGAACACACGTGGGGTAGGCCTATTGGGGACGGTGCCCACGTTAAATATACACCAACGCGCCTGCAACTGTACGGCCTGGTATTTAACCTACCGTGGTGTGGAAAACAGTTTAGTTGATCGCTAGGTGCCATGATGAGCGGAGGGGATGAAGAAGTGAGTGTAAAGCCTTGTGTAATAGAATTTCAAGCATTTCGAAATAATAATGATAGGTTTATTATCAAGGAATTAGTAATTTTAGACTTGCTTACATTTGTAGTTTACCCATTCACGTTTGAAGCTCCTTTTTCTTTTAACAACCTTAACGCCAAAGCAAAAAGTACAAACAAATGGATAACAAACTACTTTCATCACATACATTGGTATGAAGGATTTATAAGCTACAGTAATCTGCACAGTATTATGTTTAACTTTTGCAAACAATATTCACATATATACACAAGAGGATTAGAAAAAAGGAACTGGATACAAAAGTACACGCACGGTGATGTTTTCGATATAACCATCGGTAAGGACTTTAACATTAATCTCGGTAATATTTGTGTTGCTGCAAAAGATCCTAAACACGGACAATTAAACTGCGCATTGCACAACGCATATCGTTTGGCTGCTTACTTGGAACAAACGCAGAAATGTGGTGGGGGTAGCAAAGAACCGGAATGTGGTGGGGGTAGCGGGGCCTATAAATACGAGGAGCCAACACCGCTCCGGCACGAGTATTATTCGAGACTCCGAAGAGGCAACATCACAGAAGACATCGCAACCACCACTGACGAAGATGGCATCACAACAGTTTCTACAAACACTGGTTGATCAATTCAACACTCATTCAAAATCCGACCTTCTGCTAACTAAAAAGTGTTCAGAATTAAAAGAACAAAAACACTACATTATTCATAACATCAAGAAAGTGGAAACCACACATGGAGAAGCAATTCTAGTTTCATTGAGCGAAGCACCTTTAACTTCAGGAGATGAGCCGAAGTTTCAAGTATTTCTTCCAAAACGATTTGTTCAACTGCTACAGAATGAAGATTTGCGAGATATTCAACCGGGGACGTTGTATTTGGTATCACACGGTGTAAGCGGCAACAACTCAACGGAACTCACTCTGCACATCATGCATCCTTGTACATAATGTCTCTGTTTGTATTTCTCTGTTTGTATTTTATTGTTTGTATTTCTAGTCATCAATGTTAAACTTAAGTTTATTGTATTGTAAAATGTTTGTTTAATAAAGAAAAGAAAAATAGAAAAAAAAATGAAAAAAACATAAAGAAAACAGCAACACAGCAGTATATTATTTTATATACTGCTGTGTTGCTTTTTTTTAAAATTCGAATGGGTGACCTTGAACTTTCATTCAGGGTTAACTTATGAAGAGGTATAAAAGAGAGGGAGCAGTGAAGTTAGTCTCAGTCTTGTCTAACACACGCTGCAGCTAACATGTCGGTGCCACCTATGAACAATTTATTTTTCGATAACAATTTGAAGACATATTGTTGCGAGTTACAATGTTTTAAAATACCAGGCGATCAAGTTGACGGGAAAGCTTGTCGTAAGTGCAAGTGTTTTAGCTATTGCATATGTAGATGTAAAACGTATCAAATGAACCGACAAGATAAAATACAAGAATTACGCCGAAGGATTGCATTACTGTGGCGGCGAATGTAGTAGCAACCATCTGCCTCGCACCAGCTGCCACCTGCCGCCCGCCATCTGCTCCGCCCCACCACACTTTTACCCCCACCATTTTGTTTGATACCAAAACGCTAGCTAGCGAATAGTCAGTACACCTCCGGCTCTCGACTGGTGAACATCAAGTGCTTTTCACAAACGTAAAACATTATATTAAAATGTCCATTAAAATTAGGTGTATTCATTATGACTCTATTCATCTTGCGACTTACCAAGACCTCGAGGTGTTTAGTGAAGAGTTAAGACTTCTTATTGCGTCCGGTTACGATTTATCTTTGGAACTTTACGCATCAAAAAACAACATGGACTCTGCGCAGGGATCGAAGTATCTACCGTCTTTCTTCAGAAAGCAAATTGATGGCCGCAACTCGTCCGGATCAACAACATCGATGACAACGAACAACGGGGAACTATTGTAAACATGAATTATTGTAAATAAAGTAATATTTGTAATATGAATTATTGTAAATAAAATAAAGTAATATTTGTATTAGTACTACCTCGCACTAGTTTCATTCGATTGCTTCATTCGATTGTTTTCATTCGATATTTTATCGAATGACAACTATCGAATCACAATCGGATTTTACGAGTGCGAGGTAGTACTTTTTTAAAATTACCTCCCAGTGACCTTGAACTTTGAACTTTCACTCATTACGTCACAAAACCGCCTACGTCACTGGCTCAGCCTCAGATGACGTATTTAATGACTCAGCACTTCCGGTCACGTGACCGGAAGCCATAAATCACTTGGCCCAGAAGCCCCAAATGCCCACTACTAAGGTGTTCTATTGTGAAATTATACTCAATTAAAAGAATTTATAAACGATTGTGTGTCAGGTAGAAGTTTGGATTAAGAGATTGTGGCTGTAGCAGGATTCTCAAAACCTCTTTGCTTAATTAAAAGGGTGAGATTAGGAAAATCAAATACAATTTAGGATGACTGAGGTGAGAAATGTTAGGTGTAACGTGAATTAAAAATAATAAATGAAGGAATTGATTTCAAGTTTACATCAATGACTCATAAAGTATCGTAAGTAACGACATATTAACAATACTAAAGATATAATTAACATTACAACACAATAAATTACCACGCATATTTTAGAATCTTAAATAATGAAGGGTTCCCTTAGCAAATATAAATAAATACCCCCGTCACAGCAAACCTGCATACTCAGCGAATTTCCAATGGAGATATAATGTCTTGATACAGTACTACAAAAAGCCACCTACCAAGTTTCATAAAAATATATTCACAAATAAGCGATATATACAATTTTAATTATTCTCCTTAGAATAACATTGGGGCTGAGTACGCAGGTTTGCTGCAACAAGGAACACAAAAAATGGGTTTTAATGCTAATATCAATATAACTGAACTAGGTTAAGACGTATACCAGTTTTTATTCATTTAGGTTCATAATTAAGGGAGACAGAGCATTTAATTATTCTCCTTAAGAATAACATGGGAGCTGAGTACGCAGGTTTGCTGCTACGTGAGCCTTTGACAAAAAATTTTTTTTTGAGCAAATATCAATAGACCACAACGAGATGAAGCCGTATACCAAGTTTCGTCAGAATACGTTCATAAATAAGCGAGATATACAATTTTTCTTTTCCTCCATAAGAATAGCATTAGACATCGTACTGTGTTTAGCACTTTCAATACCTCGGTAACCAATTGACGTAGAGGAATGATCAAAATACCAAATTGCGTGTTGTTTTAAGCTGAATCCAATGGTAAAAACTAACATTTGACTATTTCAAAAATTACATTTGAAAATTTAAAAAAAAATTGTTGGGGTACAAAACCACCCCAAAACACCCCTTTTGATGGAGCGATCTGGCTGGTTTTCGAACTTAGTCATAAATGTTGCTTTACACATTTATACCAAGTTTAATCAAAATCGGATCATTTTTACGAGAGTTATCGTGCTCACGGACACACACACACACATATATACAGTTTCGAAAGAAAAGTTATCATGGTCCCGGGCCTAGGTCTTACCATGCCGACTACGGCAATAGCTTCTACCCTATAGGGGAAATTCGCTAAAAATATACATAGGAATGATCTGAAAAAGGATGTCAACTGAACCTCGAATGTTTGTTTTGAAATTCGTCTAATAAGAAATTAAAACCCAACCGATATTTATAATCCTATATATTAAAAAACTTTTGTGAAAACTAAATACAGCGACCCCGACCGTTCTACTGGGTCGATTTGCATGATTCTTTTTTAAATGACAGGTAATTGATGAACGAAGTGAATCACTGTATTGATGAAGAAGTTTCAGTGGCCGTGTGTGGGTGTGTTATCGAAATACTAAATAACTGTAAAACATTTCTTAATGAAATTGTGAAGGAGTCATTTGGGATACCAAAGGGATGTTTTAACACAGCATTTGTATTTTATTTTGGATTATTAATAATTATTAAAACTAATTTTAATGTTTGATATTCAGTAGTTGAATTGGTTTTCGTAGTAAGCTATTGACTATGGTTGTCTTTAAAATGTCAGCTGGGATTTGTCTGTGTTTCACTTGAGGGATTTTTATCCCCTATATGGGATATTTTGACTGCTTGTGGGATAAAATGGGATTGTGGGATAAAGTGGGATTTTTTTGAAATCGGCATTTCGTCTGCTAGTTTGCTTACAACTTACGACCAGAGCACCTTAGCAGTAGCACTTCTAGTGGATTTTCTCGCCGTACTGGCAGTTGCGGGGTTTCCCATTTTTAACCTCGCTGTCCGCACCTATTATGATTTTATAAACGTCACAGAACGAACACTGAATCATGTCAATTTCGCTGGCCGAGCCATGTTGGAATTAGCAAGCAAACTATTTGCCATTATTTAGTACCTACTACGTACTCTTTAGTACTACCATTAAAAATATTAGTACCTCTCACGTAAATAAATTATTTAATTTAGTTAATTCACCGTATCATTTAATCTATGTCGCATTGCTCAAAATCCTTTGAGGTACTAAAATGTAAAATACCTATACGTAATTAGTAGATCTAAATAAGCTCTATCTAACGGTATAAATATTTTACTAATACATTATTCAATAATCATATATTATTTAACATTAATTGTGTTGCAATGTTTAACAAATCAGTGGGAAAGTGTGGGATATGACGAGGGATACTATAAGGGAGAGTCTGGGATAAAGTGGGATTTTTTGTATCAGTGCGTGGCATATTTTTACCGTAGAATGGAAACACTGCATATTTGTTTATAAATTACTCAAATGTAAACATAACCAAAACTATGGATTTGGTTATGTTTTGTTCCATCAATTTTTTTATTTTGGAATAATTTAAAATGTGAGTGTTATGTAAATTAATAGTGTTTTGTCGTGTTTAAAACAATGCTTGTATCTATTTAGATTTATTATCAGTTTATTTTTTACTGGAAAACTTCGATGTAAAAGCTAAGTGTTTGGACTAGTGATGATAAATTAATACAATAGGTTTTGGAATTTTTGAATTACTGGGACAGTATAACTCTGTAACACGACTGACTGTGATTGATAATCAAGCGTGTTGTAGACCTATAGTAGTTTCTTTACATTGTGAACAAATTACTTGATGGCAGACTTACTAAACGATCATACGTGCAAACTATCTTTATTACATGTAATGTACCAAATAAGCCTCACTGTCACCTAATGACATGGGATTAAAGTTTTGTAATCTACCGGTCAGTAAAATAGTCTGGTTACAGTTTATATTTAATTGCATTTTCTGTGGTTAATATTGATTTTCATAAACAATCAAGATGTCCAAAACTCCGTAATCCCAACCGTCTACATTGTTCAACTAATTACGTTGTAGACAGATTGCCCTCCTGAAAAATTGTCATTAATGTAGATGTTGGATTTTGCTTTTAAATCTCTCGTGCTGCGATTTCAGTAGCTTGTGTATTTAAATTCAAACTAACATATATTAATGATGTAAACATTTTAAAATTTAAGGTATGCATTTTATAAGATACTGTTATATAAATAAATAATTGAATACCTTTTTTTACATTAAATGGGTTATAACAAGTATATTTCTGTATGTTTAACCCCCTGATTTTGGAGCTGGAAATTAATAGGTCTAATAATTATTGGCAACTTTTCTCTCAGGTTATATATTTAAAACTCGTCGAAAACCATACGGTACCAAAAATATATTAGCCATTGGCCGAGTCTTAAAAAAGCGTGAACAGGAGCTAGGACATGTGACCAAATAAATGCAATCAGTTTAATCTAATTTGCTAGGTACACACAGTGGTTTTAAGAGGTTAATTGCTCCACCTCACCCTCCAGGGTTAGATGGAAACGTATTCCGCATATTCTCTATTCATTGTTGCTAGATTAGGAAACCCCAGCATAGCTGCTATAGGCACGTTTTCCATAAGCGGGAATTTTGCGCAGGTTACCAGAAGGTTAGGATATAGCAGGAAAGGAAAGGGTGGGATGGGACAGGCAGCCAAATTGGCCTTTCAGAGTACCAACTCCCGTGCTTTGTGACAGCTGTGATCAGGCTCAATGTGGACCCGCTCTGCCCTCCAACTGGCCAACTCAACGGATGGGGAATCCATGTACAACAGCCAGGGACCATACATTCTCAGGTTGGGGACCAACCCCTGAGTTTCCGCCCCGAGCCGCTGCAAGTGGAGGGACCAAAGGTGAAAGGGAAGTTTGTCATAATGGACATCCAAAAAACTTCATATGTAATGACAATTTCATTTGCTGTACCCAATGTCAGCATCCAAACTGGTATAGACCAGTTTTAAGGTTGTTCTGGGACGAATATTCTCTATTGGTCAATGCTAACACACCAAGTTTTAATAAAATTAATAAGTATACAAGAGATATATGTTTTTTATTTCTTATAAGAATAACATCGGACAATATACTTAGTTTACTGCTAAATGGAAATTGAAATATTCTCCACAATCATTAGCCGAATAGCCTACTAACGAAATACTAATTTAACCGTGTGTGGATTGGTGTACTAATTTGTCATCTTTTAGAGCTTTTTATGGCAATGAGATAAAACTGTTGAAACCTGCTAAAAATATTTAAAGTTTATGGTACTAAGAAAGGTAAAAATACCCCCGTAGCAGCAAACCTGCATACTCAGCGAATTTCCAATGCATATTAATTTATCTTAATACCACATAAAGCCACATACCAAGTTTCATCAATATACATTCATAAATAAACGATTTATGACATTTTAATTATTCTCCATAAGAATAACATGGCGCCTGAGTATGCAGGATTGCTGAAATAAGGAACACTAAAAATGGGCTTTTATACAAATATCATTATAACTCAACTAGGTAAAGCCACATACCAAGTTCTATTAATTTATGTTCATAATTAAAGGAGATAACACGTTAATTATTCTCCATAAGAATAACATGGGGCTGAGTATGCAGGTTTGCTGCTACGGGAACTATCGGGCAAAAAATGGATTTTTGTGCAAATATCAATAGACCACAACCAAATAAAGCCATATACCAAATTTTGCCAGTTTACGTTCATAAATAAGCGAGATATACAATTTTTCTTTTTCTCCATTAGAATAAAATTAGACAACGTACTGTGTTTAGCACTTTCAATATCTCGGTAACCAATTGACGTAGAGCAATGATCAAAATACCAAATTGTATTTTTTTTTAAGCTGAATTTAATGGTATAAATTAAAATTTGATTTAAATTAAAATTACATGTGAAAACCCCAAAAAACACATTTTTGGGGTACAAAACCCCCCAAAAACCCCCCTTCGGATGGTGCGATTCATCTGGTTTTCGAACTCGTTCAAATAAATGGTACTTTACACATTTGTACCAAATTTCATTAAGATCGGACCTTTTTACGAGAGTTATCGTGCTTACGGACACATATATATATATATATATATATATATATATATATATATATATATATATATATAAATTTGAACGAATGGTGTTTTTGGCATCTGGGGACCTCAAAATGAAAAGCTATCATGGTCTCGGGCTTAAGTCTTACCATGAGACCTACGGTAATAGCTTCTTCCCTATAGGGGAAATTCGCTAAAACTGAAGTTTGGGATCTCTTAAGCCCTGTAATTTCTGAACCCAAATTTTTCTAAAAAATCAGGTGGTATATTTTATTAGAAACCTAATATAAACCACCAAATAAAAAATCCAAAGATTTCGAAAGCGGCTCCTCAAAACTGCTCCAGACCTATATACTACGTTGTTGGGTGCCAAAATATTATGGATACCTCTTTGGTCTTCCCTCAGGGCTCTGCCTTTACTATCACTCCCAACTTTTAATTTTAACGTATGATTCGTTGGATTTATTTTGTTAAAGCAGCATCTCCTGAAAGATGTCCCCACGTTTGATACGCCGCCCTACTCAACCATAGACCTCCACCGCACAGGAAAATTTTCTTTGTTATTATTTACACCTTTTTTAGTAATTTTACAAAAAAAAATTTCAATTATACAAAAAATTGTTGTTATTTTCTTTTAACCCCGACCTTAGAGCTCCGCCTCACTGGCTTTAAAAGTTGCCTTGTTAAGTTTATGGAGGAAAGATGATCATTGGGTAAGCGTTCGGGAGTTCGGGTCAGCGTTCGGGTTGAGTACTACCATAGATTAAGCATACTCCTTAGGAGATATTGCATGGGCAAGTTGTCAGACGAAGACAGGTGAACAGTGGCGTGCTCCTACGGGATTTTCTAGTACTAGCATAGAATTAGTGCCGACGGCATCAGCGCAGTGGCGCAGCTCGTGGCCACGTGAGGAACCAACGATCCGCGGGCTAGGAGGGGATACGACATCCGTGTGCGAGAGAGAGCGGGAGTACTTGTGCGATAGAGAGAGAGGGAGTGAGAAAGGTAGGCGCCGCCGACGCGACACTGCCGTAGTGCCGTGGCTCGCTCGCACTCGCAGGGCGTCCGCCAGCCACCAGCCCAAGTGCCTTCGTGCCTTCCTTTCGTCAAATCGTAAAGCGGCTTCTTCCTTGATAAATTTTCTACGTTCGCTTGTGAAAATACTCTTACAGTTATAATTACAAATTAGTGTAATAAGTGTATAGTATGTATAACCGATATTTCATTACCAATGATTCAGTGAATTCATAACATACAATATTTCCTTATTAAAATCCCACTTAATTCTTTTTCACAATTTATTATTTTTTTCCTTTTAATTTCGTCGGGGCGGAGAGTAAATCCTCATGGACACTCAAAAATCCGTATTCGAGAGTAGTGCCGGACTTTTACCGGCTAAAAAAACTCCGCGAAAAATTTAAAATTATTAAAATAAATAAAGTAATTTCTGTGATTTGAGTAATTAACTTTAAAAACCTTTATTAAGCTCAAATAAAATTTATGTTCTTTTTGAAAAAAATTGAGAAAAATTAAGAAATTATACAGGTTTGAAATTAAAGAATATCGGTAATTATTATGAAACGTGATTTACTCATCAATTCAAAGCAAGGTTGTTATCTAATATTTATTTACGATATAGCGTATCACATTGATTTTGTGGCTGATTTTAAAATACGTTTACGTTATAACACCTACGAAACGGCTAGTCCGATTTTAACGAGAGACCTATCAAATGAACGGAAATATTGTCAAATTTTATATTACGGAGTTTCAAATCTTTCCATTGCTTTTTTAAATTTATATAAGGAAAAACAGTGTAAAATATCGGTGTTTTTTTACAATGTGTGAGTAAATCTCAAATTTAAACGATTATTACAAAATATCAAGTAAACGTATCTGCTTAAAATTGTTATGGCGTATATAGGCCTAAGGGTTATTTAAAAACACTTTTGCCACGTTTCATGAAAGGAATTCATGACTACCTATATAATAAAAATAAACTTAATTTTAATCAGGCAAATATGTGTAATTCAAAAAATATATACAGGGTGTCACAAAAAAGCGTGGTGTGATTCGCAGAATTTGATTCCACATATGAAAATAAGTCAAAATTATCTACAATTGGTTCAATTTCAGTTTTACGTCTGCCCGGCAGCATCATCTCGACTTGTCGTCTGATTGATGCGTCGTCAGTCAGATTCATATGCCTTCTGTAATACTACTACAGAGAGTTCACAGACTGGAAATTCCTGGAAAATCGGATAATTTTACAGGAATTTCGGTGAACATTCGTTAATTTAGTTTTAAAACGTCTTTTTCGGCCATTCTCGTTCATGCGGCTCGGTTGTCGTTCCCCAGGGAGCTCCATGGAGAGCTCGTCAAATGGACAGAAAACGGTCCGCGCATTGTCAGGCTAGACCCAAAGTGCAGGACACGGCAAATCTGAGTAATCCCGAGCGGTGAGCCCGTTGTCGTTTACACGCTCCTATACCTCTTAATAATAATACAACTACAATGAAACTTATATATTTCTTTTCTGCATGAATGTCCGCATCTAACGGTATCAATATATTTTAGTTTAAAATTATGTGTAATTTGTAATAATTGAAATATTATAAGGTTGTAAGAACATGACATAAAAAAGTCAGTAAGCGAGAAAGTTTTTTATTCCTGAGGTAAAATTAAACTTCCAGCAAGAAAGTTGTAGCTGATTAGTTGATCTTCAAAATTTATTCGAAAAAATTTTCGATAGAGCTTCTAGTTTCTTCAATAATACGATATAAATTACGGCTATGTTCAGTTCTACGCGCGCCGCCGTCGTCGTCGACCACGGCCCACGCCGTACTACCACATCAGAATAATCGCTTCTCATTTTACTTAGATTTTTATAAAAAGTAATTATATAAATATATATTTGACTCCATATTATATTGAGGTTATTGTTACTTAACACAGCTTTCAATTATGATAAAAACAACATTTATCGAGATCTAATCTGAATCATGATTAAAAATTACATATTAAATATTATAAATGAATATGTAATTAAATTAAATGAAAAATAATATGAGACTTATTTGTTGTACATAGTAAAATGTTATGCAAGAATAAACATATTTGTTTTGTTATAACGTGGTTGTGAAGCAAAAAATCCTTACTAAATACTTTATTTGTCCATTTTCTAAGTTAAAATACAGGAGTCATAACCTCGATATGTATTGGATTTTATCTAAACATAATTTTGCCTTTTATTTAAACCCTTCTCCCTTTAAATTTTGTATCACTTAAAAATTTTTCCTTCTAGTTCTAGCAGTTATTTATTACATCGTTAAATTAGATTGTATTTAAATTTTACATGTTTTCAGCTTTATCATCCTTAATTTTATGGTCACATTTTATGGTTTTAATTGTGAACATTGAAATAGAAGAGAATCAACATCTGTTTACAGAAACTTAAGTTATACCTCCCTAACAACTATTCAAATAGACTTATAATTTGATTTTGTGTGAATAAATAAGGAATAGATCGGAGAAATGAAATACAAAGTCGTAAGTAAATATGTGTAGCTAAATATTTAATCAAAATTATGAATGAACTTATGGTTTTACGTCGAAACTCAGAACTAAGCCTCTACATCAGCCAATACTGCAATAACCAATCCTGTAAAAATCATATTGGCGTTAAAAGTTGAGGAACATGTCAAGGAACTCGAATACGAAAGATACTTAATTTTGAATAAACTTTTCTACCAAAGCTATAAATGCGATGGTATGGAATCAAATTTGTTGTGTCAAAATTCAAAACTAAGCCTCTTTAAAAGCCGTACAATCGTTATTATATAGTTATTTTCACGAAAAGAGTTGACTCATGTATCGAGTAAATAAAATATGTGAGTCATTGAGTCGTTAATTAATTAATTTCGATGAAAATCCAGGTTGAGTACGTGAAAATCGAGATTTGTATGCTAATATTGAAACTTACACGTGTTTTTAGTCATAATTAGAGGTTAAATACATTTTAATTTAGTACCAAAAGATAAAGAATTTATTCAGTAATTCGATTCCAAAAACCATTTTACTATAAAAAAATCCCTTGCGCCGTAAACCTCATTTAACTGAGGACGCGTCGCCAATAACCCATAAGACGCTGTACTGAGCGCTGCGGCTGCGACCGCCGAATCCTACACTTTGAGATGTGACCTTGAGCCCAGCCGGACCGAATTTTGGTCTATCCCGACTATGGGCGCGAGCATGGTCTATCCCGACATGTTTTCTACCTCGCTGTCGTTCCCAGTCAATAAGACAAGTTTTGGTTGTCATTTTCAGACAATAAAAAACGTTGCCGATCGTCATTTCGGCAACCTAGGAAAACGGTTGTTTTCGGCAAATAGAATGAAGTGGAATTGCCTATTTTGTTTAAACAATTTTTTTTCTGTAAAACGCAGACTTTTTCGGCCGATAAAAAGCGGCCCTTAAATTTTTTGAGGTCAATGTTTTTGCCCTACATATCGCAAAAGGGGTTTGTCGGTCAATTGCTTTTTTCGGGCGCTAAAACAAGGCTATATTGCTATTTCCGTGGATAATATGCGGCTCGCTTGCCACTTGAGGCCAATAAAACGTGGTCCATTCCATTATACTTAAAAAATTCACTCATTTTGGTGTTTTTGACCACCAAGTTGTGGCAAAATTTATGTTTTTACCGATAAAACACGGCCAAATATCTGATTTTGCCCGGTAAAATGCGTTTCGGACTTCGCTTTTGTATATAAAACACGACCCGGCTTTGTTTTTTACCGAGAAAATTCAGTCCGATTGCCGTTTTTGAGCGATTAAGTACATTTCCGGCATTAAATAAGGTTGGTACTCAATTTTCAGCCGATAAAAAACATTGCGGTCGTATTTTGGCTAGCAATTTTGCTGTAAAATTGCCGATAACATTATCGATTTTGGTTGATAACACACACCCGATCGGTAAATTTTTCTAATAACACAGTTTGACCGTTTTCAGGCTAAAAAATGTGGTCCGATTGACGTTTTAGACGGTTAAATTAGAATATATTGCTATTTTAGGCCAATAATATGTATCTCGGGTGTCTTTTAAAATCGCCGTATCTCGGCTGATAAAATTTGTTTCGATGTTAGTCTCGGTAAAATCTTTGTTTTCGACGATAACATACTTTGATACTTCCGCTGGCGGTTGGCCTTTGAATTGCGGTTTGAGTATAAACTATTGCGGTATTTTTGCCCGATAAACTACGTTCATTGGTCGTTTTTGGTCTAAAAGTTACGGCGACCATGAAATGCGGTCAAATTGTCATTTTTATCCGAAATAACAGGTACAATTTCTGATTTTGGTCCATGAATTCTATACAGTCGTCTTTTTAGGCCGATAACGCACAATTTGGTCAATAAAACGCGTTCGGCTATTTTTTAAGGCCAAAAAAATTATTGATATGGAATTTTTAACAAATTTCCGGGGATGGAATCCCGGACCCCCCACCCCTGAGAAGAGTATTCCATACCCCCCAAAATCCCCGGCATTTCTCCCCCCCCAACGTGACTCCCTGGATCCGCCCCTGATAAATGGTAATGACTTCTTGACATTTCTGGACCACAACTAATTTATGCTTATTGCTTATGAGGAATGAAGCAGGAAACAGTGAACAACAATGCGGACATAATTAAGGAACAGTGAATTTAGATCTGAGATTTATTATCTGAGATTATTAAGATTTCATAAGTTTTTGACTTTCATAAATCACAGTGATTTCACAACCACTTTGGACTCGGTACTTGCTTTGAAAAAAAAACAGCATCCATTATTAAAATATGTTGCAACTACCAAAGTTTAAATTTATGGTTCGCAAAATATAAAAAATATAAAAAATAAATTAAATTTATTGGGAAAACTCAAAAACAATTAATATAATCATAATCAGATTTATAAGGCAAAGTCGAACATATTCTTTCTCAGTCTTCACCTGTTAATAACTAGCGTATAATAATATAACATTGTAATGTGAATGGGTCATGACATTCCTATGAAAATCGAAAGACGCTTGCGGCAGTTTCAGGCAGTAAACCACCTCGGCGAGGCGCCTCGGCCGTTGGCGGTGGCGGGACGTGGTAACGGGCTTCGGTCGGTGCCCTCAGCGGAGTGTGTGTGTTGGGGGTTGGGAGATGGGAGATTTAAGAGGGGTTAGCGGAGGGGCTGTTAGGTAGGGCGCGCGGTCGAAGGGGGAGAGGGGAAGGGCAGCGACAGCAGCGCGGCAGCGTAGACGTTCCCAACTAGCTCCGCCGTCGCCTTGGACGTACAAGCAGACCGTGTACGCTTGTCCCATTACGATGGGTGATCTCCTAAGGAGTATGCTTAATCTATGGTACTACTAGCTGGTCAGACAGACATTATTCTGTCCTAATGTCACTGAATTTGTTTTATGTCAAAGATTCTCGTTCTTTTTCAAGATGAGCTCGTTAGCTACGCTCACTTGCCTATGTTTATATAGAGCTTGCTTCGGTATTGAAAATGAGTTGCTATTCAAATAGATTTATTATGTCTATAATAAACATATGTTTATATGCTTTTCAAGTATGTTTAGATATCATCCTTATAACAGCTGTTTGATGAAACTAAATAACTAACATACAATCCCGACTTTGTTTTATGTATTTAGATAATGAAAATCACTTAATAATATCTTGCCATGACAACGTTAAAATACACTAGGCAGCAATACGGATTTTAGCAATTTGAAATTTAAGTTACTGCACAACGCCATCTGTAGAGCCTGATATAAGCGTAGGTTATATTATATAAATCAAACAGGAAAGTTGGCCGGGCTGGTAAGGGCCCGCACTTGCATTTAGGGTGTAGACCAGAGCCTGTTTAGACCTAAATTCAGCCCTTGCCGTCTGTATGCAGAACTTCAAACATGCTAGAATCCAGAATCATTGTCCCTGTCTCGTGTACATTCTATGTGCGTAAGAGTAAAAATATGTTATAGTCAATCAATGCTGAATTATTTTGACTCAATCCTATCCTACACTATAATATGAGTAAGGTTTGCATGCTCGCTTGCTTGGTTGATTGCTTGCAACTCTTATCTCAAAAACGGCTCCAACGATTTTCTTAAAAAATAACTAATGTGTCCTTCCAACTACTTGTGTTGTAAAACCTGATATCTGGGTTAAAAATAAGTTCTAGACATGTCTCATCCCCCCAAAAAATCAAATAATGTAAAAAGCCGCTATGGAAAATTGAAAAAATCACATTGGGCTTTTGGAGATTAAAATAAAAGCAAAGGAGTCATAACAGCTGTTCAAAATCTTTCAGCGAACTCTCAAAGTTAAACTCATATAGTTTAAGTACTACCTGGGACTGAGCTTTG
This sequence comes from Allygus modestus, assembly GCA_963675035.1. Lineage (NCBI taxonomy): Eukaryota > Metazoa > Arthropoda > Insecta > Hemiptera > Cicadellidae > Allygus > Allygus modestus. Next base: position 20,067,398 of record OY776114.1, read on the forward strand.
CTAGGGAAAGGTCAATCTTGTTTATGACTTGGAGTTGTTTTTCACCATGTAGACTACTAACGAGCATTTTTGAGGTCACAACAGTTGTTATTATAATGCACCTTTGAGTCATTCTGGATATGACCACTCTACATGTAATCTTCATTCAAAGGATTTATTATCTGATTTTATGGAACCACATGGAACTCATGTTGTTTATGATTATTAACATGTGGTTTCCTGAGAGCAGAGATTAAAAGATTTGAGAGAAGATTACATACATAGAGTAGTAAAATAAATCAAAGGGATATTGAGCTATAAATAACAACTGGAGTGGCCTTAAAAATGTAGAAAAGAGGCAAATGAGTTATACAAATCTGATTATCAGTAGGGGGAAGTGGTGAAATAAGCTCCAAGCCATCTAAACAAACTGACTGGCCTTCCCCCGAGCAAAGTTCGGCCCTCAGGTATCATATCATATACTCTAATATGAGTAAGGTTTGCTTGTATGTTTGCTTGCTTGCGACACTAATCTCAAAAACGGCTCCAACGATTTCCTTCAAATGTTCCAAATAACTAATTTTTGGGATAAAAATAAGTTCTAGACAGGTCTCATCCCCAGGAAAAATCAAATAATGTAAAAAAAATACAATGAAAAGTTAAAAAAATTAACATTGGGCTTATGGAGTTTTAAATCAACACAAAAGAATTTTATCAGCTGTTCATAATCAACCAGGGAACTGTCAAAGTAATACTCTTGTTTTTTATGATTATTAACATGTGGTTTCCTGAGAACCGAGATTAAAAGATTTGAGTGAAGATTATATATATAGAGTAGTAAAATAAATGAAAAGGACATTGAGCTATAAATAGCAACTGGAGGAACCTTAAAAATGTAGAAAAGAGGCAAATGAGTTACACAAATATGATTATCAGTAGGGGAAAGTGATGAAATATTACTCCAAGTCATCTAAACTGACTGATTGGCCCTCCCCCGAGCAAAGCTGGGCCCCCCAGGTACTGTCGTGTTAAAACGGATATGAGAAGGGTGTTACCACTCCAGTAGTCAGTAGTATTTTTTATTTACATTAGTCCTAAATTATCTGTTCTTGCCGTTGTGGAGTTAAAACGGATATGGGAATGGTGTTACCATTCCATTAGTAAAATGTTTGGTTTATTAATTATCTGTTCTTGCTGTTGTGGAGTTAAAACGGATAACAGAAGAGTGTTACCAATCCAATACCTACCTACATATCTTTAAAAATTCAGTCTTCGTTCATCCTCTTACGGGAAGAATGAGCGTACACCTAGTTATGCCTAGATATGTCATCACCCATCCAAACTAACATTTCGGCAATGGTCTTTGCTCCAGTGGCTCTTAAAGTTCCCATGTTAATATTATGGGGGGAGTTTGTTTGCATCAGATGATTACTTAAAAATAAAACATATGTTCATTAAGTATGAGGGTTAATTTGGTTTACCAAAGAATAATGCAGCAAAAAATACAATTCCTTTCTTTTTCTCCTAGCTACAGGTGTTTATATTTCTTAGTATCATCTTTTATATAAATATTAAAAAACTTTTGTCAAAACTAAAGACGGTAAAGACAGCTACCCTGACCGTTCTACTGGACCGATTTACTTGATGCATGTCTCATTTTGTTGTAACTACCTCTAGATGTGTCATCAGACATTGAACAAAGATTTTGTTCACTTGGCTTGTCGTTACGCTTATTTTATTGTTTTTGCCATTTTTTTAGTAAGAGAACAAAATTAGTCATTCTGGCCGGTCTACCCAACCGATTTTACTTCCATATGGCTCATTTTGTTCAGAAATATGTTTAGATTCGTTTTGAGGCAATTATGGGTAACTTCTTTGGGGGTGACTTAGAGATATACTTATTACAATGACCTAAGTTCACAAGTTTACATACCGCTGAGCACTTTCCATCCCTTGTTGTAGGACATTGATCAAGTTGCCGCACGAAACGGCCAAATTGTCCTATTTAACACAAGAGATTATACAACTCGTCTAGGTGTATTGACCCCAAGACAATGTTAGAAAGTCGTTGGCTTAAGACAAAAATACGTGCATTTTCCTTCCTAAACAATTACGTCACTGAAAAACTACTCACGAAATTTCTAGAGGACAATGAAACCCCGAGAAAGTAATTTTCGGTAATGTCTCAAACTGCGTAGTAACAGCAACACGGCAATGATAGTGCATTAGTCCCGCATTAGTTTCTGAGGTTTACTGTAAAAATGCTGGGTTTATTTTGGGGTTTACTAAAACTGATTGTCGCAGTGGCCAATTTAAAAAGGTTGTATTGTGTAGTTTGAAAAAAACTTGATTAGCTTTACGCTACAAAATCGCTCCATTCAATCCCTTTTTATCTTCCGTATCTCGCTTCTTTCTCGAATAAACCACAAATAGTGGAAGGATAAAACTCTCCTGGCGGGGTTTCAGGATACCTGGCTGAAAACACTTGTGGCATTTATTGTCACATAGAACTAACTTGAGGTAACGGTAATATTTAGCATAGCTTAAAATTAAAACAAATTTGTATAACAGTATTGATTTTGTAGCTCGAATAGGTATCTTTAAACTTAATTCTGTCTTGCTTCCAGGGGTGGACTGACCCACCGGGACACCGGGAAAGTTCCCGGGGCGCCCTCCCTGTAATGGCGCCCTGGCGCCCTCCACGAAGGGGTAAAATAAACAAATATTGGTGCACACAATCTAAATCCAGTTTATTTAAATTATTATTATAATTTAAATAAATGTCACATTGAAATAAATCATGTATCATATATTAATTTACAACTTTTATTTTTGAGGTTAAACCATAACGGGCATTCACCTCTCAAGCGCCATTCCCTCTCTTTCAGCTAACTATCGTCTGCAGCTTAAAGTTGAATGGGCTGTTGGGGTTGGGCTACTGTGTTATGAAATTATAAATATGGTGAATGAGAATGGTGGTATTGTTGGGTACTTATATAGACTCTTCAAGATTATTATTTTAAATGTGTAATTTTTTAAAGACCTAGATAAACTTATCTTCTGCCATGCAACAAGTGTGTTCAGACGGTCAGTAATAAACTTATTTTTTTGTGGTCTGTATAATCGACGCACGGACATAATCGGTCGGAGATCTCCTATTCATGTCAGGTTTTTCTTATTCTATGGACCATGTTTTCTGACAGTCTCCTTCTAGTGCCAGACAGATGTAGATAAATTTAGTGTTATTTTTTATCTCTCAATGTTATAATCAGGGTTAAAATTCAATTTATTATTGATTTATTTGTACTTTACCTATCGCTTCTAATGAACTCTCTCTCTCTCTCTCTCTCTCTCTCTCTCTCTCTCTCTCTCTCTCTCTCTCTCTCTCTCTCTCTCTCTCTCTCTCTCTCTCTCTCTCTCTCTCTCTCTCTCTCTCTCTCAATAAATATAAGTTCTCATCTGGTGAAATAACATCTCCATAACCTTGTTGAACATAACAGCACAGGCATATATTGCGAATAAAAAATCTGCTATTCTCAACAAAGATGCACATCCTTCTAGCCCATCCTCGTGCATGTCAATGCGATTTTGGCGTTTCATACTTACAAGGCACAATATATTGATATTGATTATGCAAATTTTGTATTTGACTAATGTTGTATAGTGTATGAGAAACAATTTGATGAAAGTAGAGATATGAATTTAAGTGTATGTTTGCAAGCCGTAAGATTCTTCGTTAAAGTGACATGGAAAAATTCACAGAGGATAATTAGGATATTTTTACTTTACAAAAACTTGGTATAACTTTATGAGGGCGTTCGTTGAATAAACCATATAAGACAGGTTATTCAATATCCTAGAGAACGAGAATCCGGTTTGCCGCAAAAACTTGTTCTATGCACTAGCATGTCATATAATATCCACCAGGAAATATATCTGTTTTTCTTTCACTAACTTTTTTCTACAAATCACCCGATGAGGTTAAACGTAGTCTATTCCTTCCTGCAATATTTTTCTGAGATGGGAAAGTTATACTTTCAAATAAATGCAGTTTACATCATTGTACTTTAATCTCTAGTTAAAGATGTTACAATCACTAACCCAGCAATATCTGTAAAAGACCCGTGAGAGTTTTTAATCATAAATGGTTTGTGAGATTTTTTAATAAACTATTTTTTTTTATAGATACCAAACATACATTTTTGTTTCGTTATTTAATTTACTATCCTATTTGAAGAATATTATACAAAGTTTTTAATTACCTAAACACATAATTTAATTCTAAAATAAGTTACCCGTTAAAATTGTTGAGAATTTTTGTTTTAATCTACAAATTAAATATGATTGCTGAAGGATCAAAATTTTTCAGTATTATAATCCTACTAAAAAACTGTATTTGATATAACCAAAAATATTACGTACGAGTACAATTGCAAAAGAATCAATAATATGTTTGCCCCAAATTCAATTTATATGCACTGAATATACACGATATATCCTTCTTTATCATAATGTTACAATTTTGTGTTTACGAAAACTAGGAACGTATTTTATGTGCCAAACAAGTAAACAAATACATTATTCATGTTTGATAACTCTATTCTGCCACATGGCGTGATTCGTCTTACTCAAATAGACATCATGTTTATCCCTTATAGCAGACGGTTTCTAAATATTTTCCAGAGGTTTCTCCAACCGATTCTATCATCCACTATACGTATTTATTACAAAGTATTAGACAATCTCTTTAAAACACATTGTATTGCAAATTGCTTTTTTAGTGTATTTTTGTTCTAGGCTACCTACTGTTTTTGAGCTACCCTTATTCGTTCAAGGACAGATCTAATTCGCTTACCTTTTTCAAGGGGTTGGCGGCCTCTTTAAACCTTACTTTGTCTGTTCACATTGTCTAAAGATTGTGCGTCGAATATATTTAGCAAAGTAAGGGGTGTGATCCATGGCAGTAACAGTTGAACAATAATGATAAATTTACTTTCATAACTTGGATAGGGCAACTGCCATATTCCGAAGTCCGTCGCCTAGTCCATAAGGTCTGCCTATAATTAGGAAATTTGAGCAAGGTGTAACGGAAAAGCCAACGCCCATGAATGTATTAAAATGGAGTACCTACACCAAAAATATACCTATTACGGAACCCAGGAAAGCACGAACTTTTCAATGACAGTGTGCATCCCCAAGGAAGATGATAAAACTGCGCCAAGGTATGAAAAAATAGGCTTTTGTAATTTAGAATCCTAATAACAACGTACTTTATTTATTATAAATATTTAAGCTACACTTATGGGAAAGGGCATAACATTGTTTTATTTTGTTTTATCCTCTTATATGAAAAAATAACAAATTCGAATTTTCAATACCGGTTAGGGTTTTTGATTGTTTTTCTTAACGATCTGGTCACACTCATTACAGAAAGGACTGCATCCACCTAATTTTAAAAACATCTGATAATAATCCCGTTCTCTAGAGTGCAAAAAGATAATGTAATTTATATTGTTCGGGGGTCAAGTTTGAAACTTCTATTGCGGTTCCAGGCTTAAGACTTACATTGAGGGTCATACTAATAGTTTACTTTTCCATACCAAATTCGCTGGTCATCATCTTGTATAAAACACCCCCGTCGCAGCAAACCTGCGTAATCAGCGAATTTCCAATGCATAATATATGTCTTAGTATACCACATAAAGCCGCATACCAAGTTTCATAAAAATATATTCAAAAATAAGCTACTGTAACGTGCTAGATCCGTCTCAGTATTTCTTAGCACGTTTGTGCCACGAATTCGCTCAGTCGTCTATATTTTATGTCCTAAGGTCGATTAAATTAACATAATTAAATTTTGGATGGGCTCAGCAAAGACTACAAACAACAGGTTTTTCTTTTATTCTGCCTTTAATCGCTCATCATCGCCCATGTGAAAGCACATTGAATAAATTTGATAAAAGTCCCTAATTGGTAAAATGTTGGCGGTATAAATCAACTAAAATTAACCAGGAAAATTCCTAATTACGCAATTCGCAAATTAAAATAAAACCATCTTCTAACCCTATTTCACCAATTAGTTCCTTAATGACGTATAAAAAGTTATCTCTTTAACACTGTGCGAAACCTCAATTCTTTCATCAAGTTTGGTTAAAAACCTATAATTCACAGAGCTATTACGCCCTGGCCCAGATGGATTCACTTTTGCTTATTTAAATGTTTAAAACCCAAAATAAGTTTATTATATTTTATTTAATAATATCTCGCCTAGGCCTAATTGTTTACAGAGCTGTTCCGCCCTGAACCTTGTCGTCACTTTTAAAGTCTTTAGCTATTTTAAAATTTACAAAATCCTATCATTCTTTTAGCAAATTTGGTTAAAACCTATAATTCACAGAGCTATTACGCCCTGGCCCAGATTAATTAATAAAATCTACAAATGTCTATTCTTGATTTAGCTTTCTTTTTATTTTTTTCAGTTCTCTAGGGTTTTACGCCCGAGTGAAATGAATTTATTCAATAAAATCACAGCAAGAATTACGATTACTCAAAACTCCTAACCTCGGAGCTATTTCGCCACCGACTTGTATTTTACTTGCATGTCTAGGGCAATCTAAAAACCAAAAGCAATCTTAAAACCAAAAGACTTAAATTAAGTTTTAAACGAATCGTACAACGTTATCTTCACAATATAAAATCGTCCTAATTTACTTAAAGTTCTTACTTTATCGAATTTAGAAGTTATTAAAAATGGAGAGGCTTCGCACTTACAGTTTTATTTTTTAAAGTATTAACCTCGAGTAAATCGTAAGTTCCTTCTCGCATTCGTATTCGGAGCTCTAGATGTTTCCAGCTCTTCGCCGGGCCGCAGACTGACTGCCTCGGCCGTTCGAGAAGAGAGATCAAGTTACCCCCACTACCGCCGCGACGCTAGCGCCGTTCGTGGCGAGCCTACTAACTACTTAACCCAGCTGACCGCAAGTGAGCCAACCTGGCAAAGTGAAATTTCTCTACTTTTAATCATCTTTACCTCTAAAACCGTAAGCGCCTTACACTCCCCTCTTACTTACCGAAAATTAAAAAACAACAAAAAAAAAGGTTCTCACCTTTCTGCTCCTCCGTCTAGGATCTTCCTACAAATAAAATGTTCTTCTTAATGATCTAAACTAGCCTATGTACCACTTCTACTTCAGCAACAACTACTCTTTGTTGTCCCATCTTCGGTCATCAATTAACCGAATCTTATTTACATCTTTCGCTTCTTCTTCTTCTTCCAACAACTGCTTGTTGTTGTTTTTTTTTTTAGAAACTAAAGCTTTTTCTCTTGCAACTAAAAGAAATGAAAACAAAACTCCCTTTATGGAAAACTAAAATCTTTTTTTTTTTTTTTTTTTTTTTTTTACCGCCAGCAGTACGGCATCTGCCGTCTATATTGGGGTTTTAAGAACTTTTCCCTGTAGAAGGAGCCATCCTCCCTCCATCTCCGAACTTTGTAGTATTTGTTGGGCCCACGTTTCCTGCCTGACGTGGCCCACTCCGGGCGGTTCAATTTTTCTTTTGGATAGTATTCTACTCTTCTTGGAAGTAGATGTATTTGTTCTCGCCGCTGGATTCCCTCGGAGGATATAAGGCTCTCTTGGGCCCCGGTTGACCTCCCTCCACCTGAGCCCGAGATTAATTTCCCGACCGGCATCCGCAATCGCTAGTCCTAACTCCTTCAGTCTTACAATAAAAACATTTTAACTTTTTTGGTAACCTGCAGTCGCGATAAAAGTGACCGGTCCTATCGCAATTCCAACACAATACCGGCGAACGAGCAGTTTGATTCACCTGCTCCCTATTGTTCCCGGAATTTGACAGGCTTTGTTCAGCCGGCGCTCTCCTATCGCTCCGGTTATCGGGTCGCTGATAAGCCGCTCGGTTATTCCACCTCTGACTATAATCGCCTCTCCGTCTGAAGGAATCGTTCCGCGAGCCGTTTGAGGGGTTAGCTTGCCTCTCGATTTCGTTTTCTATACCGCCAGGCGAAATTCTAGAATTCACGAAGTGAACTCCGCAGTTCCCGTATGGTTTATCATGTTTTCTTCGCGGTTGATAAGCTGTTTCCGGTACTAACGCCATTGAAGGAGGCGGGGGTGGTCGATACAATGCCTTTTCCCGTAAATAACTCTCAACATATTCAGCTTGCATAAGCATATCCTCATACGAAGTTATCTCATGCCGCCTCATCGTTAATTTATAGTCCGGTTTCATGTTAGTGAAAATAATGTCCAACTGCTCTCGTAACGAAAGGCCGCCACGCCTCCTCATCAAAGTGCTTATGGCTATCACAAAATTTCGAAATTGTTCGTGTTCACCTTGAGAACGAGATCTGATCTCACGGTCCAAATCCCTTAAATATCCCGGGGGCAAAAACTGCAAGTCGAAACTGCGGCGAAAATCCTCATAACAACGCCAATTGTCCTTGTTATTTCGATACCACAGTAGAGCCGTGCCGTGCAACAATTCCGGTAAAACTTTAAGAATGCAATTGTTGTCGATACCGTACGACTCTTTTAATTCGTCTAATCGCTCTAAGAACGAAATCGGATCTTTGAATCCATCAAACTTAACATTCCATTTTCTTACTAAGTTACATAAAGCAGACGAATCTTCTAATTTTACCGTAGGTTGGTTGTATGTGCTGGGCGGAAGCACTGATGTAATCGGCCTAGTATAGTGTGAAGATACGAAACCGCCGCCGCTATGCTGAGGTAAACTCGGTAACCCATCATTATTTAAAAACTCATAAGTCGGTCTATTAAAGCCTTGCGACAGCCTACTTACTGATGAGCTCGATTTATTAATTAGCTCAGACACCGATCTACAAATATCTTCCAATTTAGCCTCTGGTGGCATTCCTAACATCTGGCTAATTTTATTTAATTCACTCTCCCCCGCCTGATAATTCCTACTTCGTGAATAAGCATTGTGCTCCGCGTCAGTAATGCTTTGAGCGCGAGACAATAGATTTCCGGCGAAGGACAACATTTCAGTCTCGCTCGGTTGCGTTGTCTTGTTTCCCTCGCGGGGAATTCCCTCCTTCCAAAACTTAGCGAACCGCCTTCTCAAATCATCCATCACTCCCGACGTGTCAAGACCGTATTTTCCCATTTCAAATATTAATTCCTCTTTAGTTAATGTTCTAATCCAACTAGTCCTAGGGTCATCCTCTGAGGGCGATTTAGAACTAATTGTTTGTGTACTAGTGAGTGGAAGACTCAACGTAGATGTCGATGGCACCGTAGTGATACTTTCCCCCGTAACAACTGTTGTAGTCGCTACAATAGTCTTTGGAATTGCACCAGTACTCGTTGTGGTTCGTGTCGTCACACTAGTTGCTTCTGTTTTATCACGCCTATCACTCGCTTTTGTTTTCGCCGGGGAAAGAATGTAGAATCTGTTCCAAAAAAGTTGGGACCAAACGTGCACAAACAAACGCCAAAGCCCCATTTTAAAATTTTTAATTTTCTCGAAAATTCGACAAAATCGCCTTAATAATCGTCAATACCCTTCGGGCGCCTTTAATTATTTAATTAACTCGGTCCCTGTTCGGGAACGCCAAATGTAACGTGCTAGATCCGTCTCAGTATTTCTTAGCACGTTTGTGCCACGAATTCGCTCAGTCGTCTATATTTTATGTCCTAAGGTCGATTAAATTAACATAATTAAATTTTGGATGGGCTCAGCAAAGACTACAAACAACAGGTTTTTCTTTTATTCTGCCTTTAATCGCTCATCATCGCCCATGTGAAAGCACATTGAATAAATTTGATAAAAGTCCCTAATTGGTAAAATGTTGGCGGTATAAATCAACTAAAATTAACCAGGAAAATTCCTAATTACGCAATTCGCAAATTAAAATAAAACCATCTTCTAACCCTATTTCACCAATTAGTTCCTTAATGACGTATAAAAAGTTATCTCTTTAACACTGTGCGAAACCTCAATTCTTTCATCAAGTTTGGTTAAAAACCTATAATTCACAGAGCTATTACGCCCTGGCCCAGATGGATTCACTTTTGCTTATTTAAATGTTTAAAACCCAAAATAAGTTTATTATATTTTATTTAATAATATCTCGCCTAGGCCTAATTGTTTACAGAGCTGTTCCGCCCTGAACCTTGTCGTCACTTTTAAAGTCTTTAGCTATTTTAAAATTTACAAAATCCTATCATTCTTTTAGCAAATTTGGTTAAAACCTATAATTCACAGAGCTATTACGCCCTGGCCCAGATTAATTAATAAAATCTACAAATGTCTATTCTTGATTTAGCTTTCTTTTTATTTTTTTCAGTTCTCTAGGGTTTTACGCCCGAGTGAAATGAATTTATTCAATAAAATCACAGCAAGAATTACGATTACTCAAAACTCCTAACCTCGGAGCTATTTCGCCACCGACTTGTATTTTACTTGCATGTCTAGGGCAATCTAAAAACCAAAAGCAATCTTAAAACCAAAAGACTTAAATTAAGTTTTAAACGAATCGTACAACGTTATCTTCACAATATAAAATCGTCCTAATTTACTTAAAGTTCTTACTTTATCGAATTTAGAAGTTATTAAAAATGGAGAGGCTTCGCACTTACAGTTTTATTTTTTAAAGTATTAACCTCGAGTAAATCGTAAGTTCCTTCTCGCATTCGTATTCGGAGCTCTAGATGTTTCCAGCTCTTCGCCGGGCCGCAGACTGACTGCCTCGGCCGTTCGAGAAGAGAGATCAAGTTACCCCCACTACCGCCGCGACGCTAGCGCCGTTCGTGGCGAGCCTACTAACTACTTAACCCAGCTGACCGCAAGTGAGCCAACCTGGCAAAGTGAAATTTCTCTACTTTTAATCATCTTTACCTCTAAAACCGTAAGCGCCTTACACTCCCCTCTTACTTACCGAAAATTAAAAAACAACAAAAAAAAAGGTTCTCACCTTTCTGCTCCTCCGTCTAGGATCTTCCTACAAATAAAATGTTCTTCTTAATGATCTAAACTAGCCTATGTACCACTTCTACTTCAGCAACAACTACTCTTTGTTGTCCCATCTTCGGTCATCAATTAACCGAATCTTATTTACATCTTTCGCTTCTTCTTCTTCTTCCAACAACTGCTTGTTGTTGTTTTTTTTTTTAGAAACTAAAGCTTTTTCTCTTGCAACTAAAAGAAATGAAAACAAAACTCCCTTTATGGAAAACTAAAATCCTTTTTTTTTTTCTTTTTTTTTTTTTTTTTTACCGCCAGCAGTACGGCATCTGCCGTCTATATTGGGGTTTTAAGAACTTTTCCCTGTAGAAGGAGCCATCCTCCCTCCATCTCCGAACTTTGTAGTATTTGTTGGGCCCACGTTTCCTGCCTGACGTGGCCCACTCCGGGCGGTTCAATTTTTCTTTTGGATAGTATTCTACTCTTCTTGGAAGTAGATGTATTTGTTCTCGCCGCTGGATTCCCTCGGAGGATATAAGGCTCTCTTGGGCCCCGGTTGACCTCCCTCCACCTGAGCCCGAGATTCGTTTCCCGACCGGCATCCGCAATCGCTAGTCCTAACTCCTTCAGTCTTACAATAAAAACATTTTAACTTTTTTGGTAACCTGCAGTCGCGATAAAAGTGACCGGTCCTATCGCAATTCCAACACAATACCGGCGAACGAGCAGTTTGATTCACCTGCTCCCTATTGTTCCCGGAATTTGACAGGCTTTGTTCAGCCGGCGCTCTCCTATCGCTCCGGTTATCGGGTCGCTGATAAGCCGCTCGGTTATTCCACCTCTGACTATAATCGCCTCTCCGTCTGAAGGAATCGTTCCGCGAGCCGTTTGAGGGGTTAGCTTGCCTCTCGATTTCGTTTTCTATACCGCCAGGCGAAATTCTAGAATTCACGAAGTGAACTCCGCAGTTCCCGTATGGTTTATCATGTTTTCTTCGCGGTTGATAAGCTGTTTCCGGTACTAACGCCATTGAAGGAGGTGGGGGTGGTCGATACAATGCCTTTTCCCGTAAATAACTCTCAACATATTCAGCTTGCATAAGCATATCCTCATACGAAGTTATCTCATGCCGCCTCATCGTTAATTTATAGTCCGGTTTCATGTTAGTGAAAATAATGTCCAACTGCTCTCGTAACGAAAGGCCGCCACGCCTCCTCATCAAAGTGCTTATGGCTATCACAAAATTTCGAAATTGTTCGTGTTCACCTTGAGAACGAGATCTGATCTCACGGTCCAAATCCCTTAAATATCCCGGGGGCAAAAACTGCAAGTCGAAACTGCGGCGAAAATCCTCATAACAACGCCAATTGTCCTTGTTATTTCGATACCACAGTAGAGCCGTGCCGTGCAACAATTCCGGTAAAACTTTAAGAATGCAATTGTTGTCGATACCGTACGACTCTTTTAATTCGTCTAATCGCTCTAAGAACGAAATCGGATCTTTGAATCCATCAAACTTAACATTCCATTTTCTTACTAAGTTACATAAAGCAGACGAATCTTCTAATTTTACCGTAGGTTGGTTGTATGTGCTGGGCGGAAGCACTGATGTAATCGGCCTAGTATAGTGTGAAGATACGAAACCGCCGCCGCTATGCTGAGGTAAACTCGGTAACCCATCATTATTTAAAAACTCATAAGTCGGTCTATTAAAGCCTTGCGACAGCCTACTTACTGATGAGCTCGATTTATTAATTAGCTCAGACACCGATCTACAAATATCTTCCAATTTAGCCTCTGGTGGCATTCCTAACATCTGGCTAATTTTATTTAATTCACTCTCCCCCGCCTGATAATTCCTACTTCGTGAATAAGCATTGTGCTCCGCGTCAGTAATGCTTTGAGCGCGAGACAATAGATTTCCGGCGAAGGACAACATTTCAGTCTCGCTCGGTTGCGTTGTCTTGTTTCCCTCGCGGGGAATTCCCTCCTTCCAAAACTTAGCGAACCGCCTTCTCAAATCATCCATCACTCCCGACGTGTCAAGACCGTATTTTCCCATTTCAAATATTAATTCCTCTTTAGTTAATGTTCTAATCCAACTAGTCCTAGGGTCATCCTCTGAGGGCGATTTAGAACTAATTGTTTGTGTACTAGTGAGTGGAAGACTCAACGTAGATGTCGATGGCACCGTAGTGATACTTTCCCCCGTAACAACTGTTGTAGTCGCTACAATAGTCTTTGGAATTGCACCAGTACTCGTTGTGGTTCGCGTCGTCACACTAGTTGCTTCTGTTTTATCACGCCTATCACTCGCTTTTGTTTTCGCCGGGGAAAGAATGTAGAATCTGTTCCAAAAAAGTTGGGACCAAACGTGCACAAACAAACGCCAAAGCCCCATTTTAAAATTTTTAATTTTCTCGAAAATTCGACAAAATCGCCTTAATAATCGTCAATACCCTTCGGGCGCCTTTAATTATTTAATTAACTCGGTCCCTGTTCGGGAACGCCAAATGTAACGTGCTAGATCCGTCTCAGTATTTCTTAGCACGTTTGTGCCACGAATTCGCTCAGTCGTCTATATTTTATGTCCTAAGGTCGATTAAATTAACATAATTAAATTTTGGATGGGCTCAGCAAAGACTACAAACAACAGGTTTTTCTTTTATTCTGCCTTTAATCGCTCATCATCGCCCATGTGAAAGCACATTGAATAAATTTGATAAAAGTCCCTAATTGGTAAAATGTTGGCGGTATAAATCAACTAAAATTAACCAGGAAAATTCCTAATTACGCAATTCGCAAATTAAAATAAAACCATCTTCTAACCCTATTTCACCAATTAGTTCCTTAATGACGTATAAAAAGTTATCTCTTTAACACTGTGCGAAACCTCAATTCTTTCATCAAGTTTGGTTAAAAACCTATAATTCACAGAGCTATTACGCCCTGGCCCAGATGGATTCACTTTTGCTTATTTAAATGTTTAAAACCCAAAATAAGTTTATTATATTTTATTTAATAATATCTCGCCTAGGCCTAATTGTTTACAGAGCTGTTCCGCCCTGAACCTTGTCGTCACTTTTAAAGTCTTTAGCTATTTTAAAATTTACAAAATCCTATCATTCTTTTAGCAAATTTGGTTAAAACCTATAATTCACAGAGCTATTACGCCCTGGCCCAGATTAATTAATAAAATCTACAAATGTCTATTCTTGATTTAGCTTTCTTTTTATTTTTTTCAGTTCTCTAGGGTTTTACGCCCGAGTGAAATGAATTTATTCAATAAAATCACAGCAAGAATTACGATTACTCAAAACTCCTAACCTCGGAGCTATTTCGCCACCGACTTGTATTTTACTTGCATGTCTAGGGCAATCTAAAAACCAAAAGCAATCTTAAAACCAAAAGATTTAAATTAAGTTTTAAACGAATCGTACAACGTTATCTTCACAATATAAAATCGTCCTAATTTACTTAAAGTTCTTACTTTATCGAATTTAGAAGTTATTAAAAATGGAGAGGCTTCGCACTTACAGTTTTATTTTTTAAAGTATTAACCTCGAGTAGATCGTAAGTTCCTTCTCGCATTCGTATTCGGAGCTCTAGATGTTTCCAGCTCTTCGCCGGGCCGCAGACTGACTGCCTCGGCCGTTCGAGAAGAGAGATCAAGTTACCCCCACTACCGCCGCGACGCTAGCGCCGTTCGTGGCGAGCCTACTAACTACTTAACCCAGCTGACCGCAAGTGAGCCAACCTGGCAAAGTGAAATTTCTCTACTTTTAATCATCTTTACCTCTAAAACCGTAAGCGCCTTACACTACATATACAATTTTAATTATTCTCCATAGGAATAACATTGGGGATGAGTACGTATGTTTGCTGCAACAAGGTAAATACAAATCGTTTTGCAATTACCAATATAACTCAACCAAGTGAAGCTACATACCAAGTTTTAATAATTTATGTTCATAATTAAGGAAGATATAAAACTATACGTATTCTCCATAAGAATAACGTTAGGGATGAGTATGCTGGTTTGCTGCTAAGGGGATAATCAACAAAAAATCAATTTGTTTTGCAAATATCAATATATCAGTACTAGGTGAAGCCACATACCAAGTTTCATCAATATACGTACATAAATAATCGAGATATCAAATTTTAAATATTCTCTATAAGGATAACATTGAACAACGTACTGTGTTTAGCACTTGGAATATCTCGGCAACGGTTGGACATAGAATCACAATTTAAACACCAGAATGATTATTTTGTAGAGCTAAAGTTATTGGTAAAAACAAATGTGAAGTTTACAGTAAAAATTAAGTGAGGAAAAGCTAAAAACCATTTTCCCATAAGATTAACATTGGAGATTTTATGAACACTTTTTTTATTTTCTCCGCAACCACTTAACCTAGGTTATTGATTCAAAATACTATATTATTTGTTTTTTAAGCTCTATAAAATGGTCAAAACAAAAATTGTGGGTTTTAAAAATGTCAGGGTGAAAAGTGCAAAAAACTGATTTTTGAAAAATTTTGAAACCCCATGAATCCCCTTTCCCTTGGTCTAATTTTTCTGGTTTTCAAACTTAAGAGTCATGAATGTCATTTAACACATTTGAGCCAAATTCCATCGAAATCGGACCTTTTTTACTCAAGTTATCGCATTCACGGACACACACACACACACACACACACACACACACACACACACACACACACACACACACACACACACACACACACACACACACACACACACACATATATATATAAATTTGAACGAATAGTGTTTTTGGCATCTGGGGACCTCAAAACAAAAAGTTATCACGGTCTCGGGCTTAAGTCTTACCATGAGACCTACGGAAATAGCTTCTTCCCTGTAGGAGAAATTCCCTAAAATAAGGCGGTTTTTGTGAACGGGCTACCGGATAAACTATTAGGTTTAAAATCATGGTCACGTTAGGAACTTCTATGGTGGTCCCGGGCTTAAGTTTCACCGTGCGGGTCATGCTAATAGTTCACTTTCCATAGTAAATTCACTAATAATATAGCTTACAATTTTACCATTTATTCCTTATGTACATTCATTTGGTTTGAGCTGCTGAAAATTGAAACAGCTGATTTTGATTCGTATTAGTTCCCCGGGCTAACCACAGATTGAAGCACACTCAACTATAATAGTTTATGCGGGCGAAGTTGCAACGGGTCGGCTAGTTCTCTAATAAATATTCCCTACTTCCACTTTCATCGAGTGGCGAGTAAAAAAATCACATTCGACAGTTAAGTTCGGTTAGATATACCTCGCTATGAGTCACAGGAACCCGTCACTACCGGCAGAGGTCACTGGGGTCACGACCTGCCGACCCCTGGTGTCCACAGAGAGTCTGTCACTTGCCCTAACTGCGCAACTAGAGGCTTGGCCGCGCTAACTCGCCAACTTTCGCCGTCATTAACGGCTAAACATCGGCCAACGCTAAAATGTTTGCTGGAGGCACGCCACTGGAATACGCAGTAGAATTGAGTATCGTTTGGCTTTAGTATCGGTAATAAATATTAATTATTGATTTGTTCTAGAAGGAAGTATATAGGCTGGGAAACGGTTTGATGAAAACTATATTCTGAATGTAATAATATTGGTTAAAGAACCTTGCGGTACCTTTAGTAAGTTTTGATTAGTCTCTTCAGAACAACTACACAGTTAATAATGTCAAGGGAAACTCTACACGAAGCGTTTAACCTAAGACTTCAATATAAATTATAAATATCTGTAAGTTTAAAACGTCTAAACAACAATCAAATTAAACACCACTGAGGAAGTAGTTGGTCATGATCTTTGAGTTACTCCGACCATATAAAACCAAATAGGTTCAACAGAATGTCCATGTACTTTACAGTAGCTTATTCAATTAGCTTTCCAAGATTACTGAAAAAAGTTAGTATATCGCTGTTCAGTAACTGACATGAGATTATCAACATAAAATACTTTAAGGGACCTGCGTTTTTTCCACTTGTAGTATTCCATTACATTCCATTCATCATTAATAATAATTTCCCATAATTGTGTATATTTCTCCCCATGTAAATACCACCATACCCTAGTCATACTGAATAACCCATATTTTATTTATCTATTATCACAATGATTGTCTTTGTTCAATAATAATTTATGTCACTGTAATTTGAAATGTTCCCTTTTATTATGTGTTATTTTGTGTTAATCAAACTGTTATTTCATGTTATTTAATTCAAAATGCTAAATATTAAACAACTGTTCCCATCACCCCGCAGAAAGTCATCTCCCCTTACCTCACAGTAGAATATATAATTAATTATGCCCATGTTCATTTTATTTAGTTATATCAATTGATAATCAACTATCATTCACAATATATTAATAATTCTAATTCTTTAATTGACCCTAAATTAATTTCTATATAGCCTACTTTAGATATAAGATATTTGTAAGAAAATTGCAATATAATAATATTTTACATAGTACTACTTTTCAAAATTAGTCCTTAGAAAACCAAATTTAGTGTCAAGTGTTATAACATGTGATTTCTACCATCTGTGCAACCCAACAATGGAACAATGAACTTCCAGACTACAAACCCTGTCCTCCACCTTGTTCCTGGCTTCCCTCCAATGTGTTAACATCATTTTTGCATGAGACAAGTTCTCATTTAATAATTTACCCCAGTATGGCCTAAGATTTGCCTACTTAGTGCCTAAATAGTAGGGATTTCTCCTGCCCAATAGAATGAAGTTTAAATTCAAACCCCTTTTTATTTATTTTCCCATTTATAACACTCTGGGTGAAGAATTTTGTAAGCAGTGTGGTAACCTTCTCCATTTTGATTCTCTTATTAGGGACTTGGTAAAAGAGATATCAGAAACATTTGTGAACAAGCCCAATGTTCAGAAAGTATCAATTAAAGTAATTAAGAAGAATCTCATCCAAATTGAACTAGTTTTCCAAATTTAATTTCCAATATCTTTTAATCAATCCTTAAATTCAGTGAAACTTTTGGCCTATCTTTTCTATGGACCTCTATTACTCATTGTTGCATTTAGTAAACAAACCTATTTAGTAAATTCATGTTATCTCTATAAAAACAAATAATATATCATTCGAGCCGGCACGACACCCCTCCCTAAGAAAAAGAGTACTTATATTGTAATAACCCATTATTGTTAGCCCTGAACTGTTAGACATATTTGTTGAAGGCTTAGGCCTAGTTGACCTAATTAATTTGAAGTCCCCATATTGTCAAAATATCATTGTTATACCCCTTAAACTCATTTGCTATCATTTACTGTTGTAATTCTATTTAATAAATATTCTATTGTGAACCCCAAATCACTTGTTATTATTTAAGCCTGGGTATTAAAAGGTAAAATGTATTCTCATTATAGCTAAGACTTACCTCGAATGTGGTAATCCAACAATAGACAGTTATGTAACACAACTAACTACAAATAAAGAAGACTAAGGTAAAGTGTATTTATTTATTAAAACTCATCAAGTGTGGGCTAAATTAATAGCCAAAGGAATTTTGTAATGTATGATCCACCAACAGCTTCATCAGTGTTGATGGAAGCCAATTGCTTTAGGCTTAAAGAAGGCGTCCTTGAGACCACATTTTGTATTCCTCATAGATTAGAACTCACATCTAGGTATTTCCCCTGATAGTTAATTAAACAAGATATAAGTATTTATTTATATTTATTAGTAGCACACTGCCGTACACCGATTAGACTTTGAGTAACCTGACTTCTTCCACACGGTGGCTGTTGGCTATACCTTTATAAAATATCTAAATGTCTATTTCTGTGGACTTACCTACATCTCAGAGCATTCGTTATAAAGGGGTTTCCTTCCCTTTCGACCTTGTGTCCTATCGTCATGTCAAAGTTGACCGATATTCGACTTGGAACCAAAAAAAGCGACAGATGTAGAGAAAAATTCATTTCTGTTTTCATAAAATGAGAAAGGTATTAACCATCAGTTGTTGGATTAATTTGAAAATAAAAAATAAAGTTGTAGTGCAAAATCAGTTGAGGTTGACATGTTTTTATGAGTACAAACAAACCTTTTTAAGCCATTTTTTGCTAGCCACGTTCTGATATCAAAGCATTACCCGTACACCGAGTGCAGGGGCGGTAATAAGAGCTATAAGGAAATGTCAGCATATATGCCACCGGCTCCTGTTTCAGTCGGGCCCCGTCATTCCAACAGAACGCCGTGCTAGCAACAGCTTTGCGAATTGTTCCGTCGGATAAAGTTGTTAACATAAATATTGTAGATTTGTTATGCAAAACTAAAACCGTGTTAACTGTTAGTGGTTTAGTATGTGTCATGTGTTGACCGTGTGGTTTAGTGCCTGGCAAGGATCGCGTCGATCTATCGAGTATTTGAAGGTACACGAACTTAATTATGAATATCTGATTGAATATAACTATATTTTATTTATAAAAGCGACTTCGTCAAAATTGTCTTAAGATGCCGAGGTTTAATAGCAAGGAAAACCGAGCATGGGCGTAATGCGTTAACTTTTCCTCTTCACTTGTATTACGTGCCATTAATTAATTAATCCAACTAATAGGGAAAACAATGGAACCACTTAAAAAAGCGAAACTTTTAGTATTGATTGCATTTTTGTCATTCTTCTTCAGTTATATGCTGAGGATTTTCCGAATCCATTAGCATACCTAGCAAACTCTTCCTTTGAATTAGGAACCTTTTCTGACATCTTAAAAGTTTTAATAGATAAACTAATGCGTAAGTAGGGAAACAAGAATGATCAAAACAATATCAGGTTAAAAACTACCACTTTTATTTTGCTTATGTCCTAGAGAAAATATTCCTAAATTGATTGTCTTCTTACCCCAATTTTAACAACATTTTGTTTGACAAACAATTTAGCTTTCGTAAACATGTCTCCACTCTTGACGCCATAAACAGCCTCTCGAATGAAGTTTCCATTGCTTATCTCTGCTTGTAGATCTGTCCAAAGCGATTGGCCTTGTAGGTCATGGTAAGATCCAATCAACTGCTCTACATTATTGATCGGAGAAGAGAAAATAAGCTCTTCTGATCCTCTTGTATCAGAGTTGTAGCTATTGGCTCACAACGTAGCTCTTGTTTAAATATTTAGAACATAATAAAACCTGTTTGCTCTGGAATCTTTGTGTTGATCATACTGTCTGACTTTGCTGATAATAATGTTATTCTCACTGCGTATTATGAATGTAAATTTCCTCACTTGACTTATGCTGTTACAGCTTGGGGGTTCGTAACTTCGAAACCCCTGAATCTGTTTCGAAAGAAGGCTAGTAGAGCTGTTTTTGGGGATATATTTTAAGGAATGACAAACAGAATTTAGGAGAAACAATATCTTGACATTTCCACCCATTTATCTGTGAATCCTTAATGGTTTAAACAACAACAAAAGGAACGCGAAATACTTTTTTGTTTCACCAACCACCTCATAAGTACAGGTCAAGGCATCGATTAAATTACCCTCATCCCCACCCCAAACTGATTTTTAACAAACAAATCATGTCTTACTGCATCAATCTTTGCACCAACTCCTTGCCTCTTGGTTTGAGGGCAAAAACCAAATTAAAAATTTTCAAGTAGGATCAGAAAGCCTTTTTAATTGATAAACAATATTACTCTGTCGGAGAACTTTAAATGATAAAGCATTAGTATTTGCACTGTCTTGCAATCCTTCAGTAAAACAGTTTTCGTATAGGTCCATTGTGTGACGTTTGCCAATGTTTTTTACACTTTGATTCCAATAACGGATTTCGCTTTGATTTGTAAAGCGCGAAACTGCATTTCTCAAAAATAATTTTAGTTGGTTTTCCACGTTGCTGCTTTTTCTCACTATCATATGTCAATAAGTAAAGTGCTTATATACCCTTAGGATTCTTCAATGCATTTATTTACTATTCCAAAGCTACCTCAGATCCAACTTTTGTATTATAATTATTACCCTATTACATGAACAGCCCTATATTTCTTTCGAATTAAATTTTATTTCAAAGTTATTCTCAGTAGTTAATAAACTTCTGATTAAGTATCAAATAAGCGTCTTTGAAACAGTGAGAAAGTCTAAATGTTCCTTTTAGATTTGGAAACTTAAGGAAGCCCTAATCACACAAAAATGTGTCGCAACGCCATAAATGCAGTATATTACCGATAGAGAGGGTCAGACTCTAAAGATGGAGTGCACATGTCTCCACCCTTGACGCCATATACAGCCTCTCGAATGAGGTTTCTATCAGAGAAGCTGATCGTATTCGCCAACAAGTTCCAGGTTTCTGAGGAGTGGTTATAAATAGCAACTGCACTTTCACAGAGAGGCAAGACCTCGGTCACTGCACTTCTGGGATACCGGAAGCCAGGACAACATTTACATACATTTACATTAAGATTCGATAAGATTTATCCCAGCCATTGCTGGAATACATTCATATAAATCATATCAAGACAAATTTCATTTTCATAAATATTTATGGTGTTTTGAAGTATAAAATTAATTAATTAGGATTTATCATTATTTATAACCAAATTATGAACTTAAAATCGAGTTTTAGCTTACTTAGGAGAATCATTGAGTTGGGATGTAACATATAGTTGTGATTGTCAAAGTTTTTGTTTCCACAGAGATTGTAGCCTGATTGGTGCTTGATGTGTGGTCTTCGTTTTAAATTTGTGAGAGAGTAGAAACATTGGAGCTTAAGTCCTGGTAAAGCGAAAACTAAGAAAGAGAAAAGGGTCTAAAACTGATCCCTGTGGAACATCTGCTTTTAAAACTACCATAAATTTGTTTCCCTACAACTAATAGCTGCTTGCAGTCCACAAGATAGGACTTAATGATACTTAATTCACTGTTATTTACACCATAATAGGATAGTTTGTCACAAATAATTAAATAGGAACTAGTTTCAAAAGCTTATGTTAAGTCTATCAGAACAAACACCAATTAACTTTTAATTTGTATTCATCCACTATCATCAAGTGGTCGTTTAATCTCACTGTCACAACCCATTGTCAATAATGTTTTAAAAATGTTTAACTAAACTGGTAACCATCTCGATTCCATGTTTTAAAAATGTGTTTTAAAAATCCCTTACTATACTATGGTAATCAAACTTAATCATATCCAAAGTTAATAATCATTATGTTAGCTAATTTGGTTCTTACCAATTTGTCACTTTTATTTTTATGCGCAATGTAACTTCTTCCTTTATTTATTAACACCAAACAAATGTTTAGCATGAAGAAGTAAATTTCGTGAATATTTTTAATAAAACTGTAATAAATAAAGATTACACACATCATGAACGTATTCTGAAGTAAGTTAAAACTGAAATAGAAAACTTTATAAATAAGTAAAAGCATTACGTTTTTTCGAGTATGTACGACGTAGAAGAAATTGACGCAAACCGTTAGAAAGGTGCTGTTGTGTAGGTGCAAACACTCCTTATAATCTGCATCGGTCCTTCAGCCTTAATAAATCTTATGGAAGAACAGTAATCAGTTGAATTGTATATTCGACAGCTCTAAATGCTAACACAACAGCAATAACAGCAGTGCCTGGAAGAACAGTAATCGGTTGAATTGTATATTCGACAGCTCTAAATGCTAACACAACAGCAATAACAGCAGTGCCTGGAAGAACAGTAATCAGTTGAATTGCATATTCGACAGCTCTAAATGCTAACACAACAGCAATAACAGCAGTGCCTGGAAGAACAGTAATCAGTTGAATTGCATATTTGACAGCTCCAAATGCTAGCACAACAGCAATAACAGCAGTGCCTGGAAGAACAGTAATCAGTTGAATTGCACAGGGTGTCACAAAAATGCGTAGCGCACTATGCAGAACCGGATTCTACATACAAAAACAAGTCGAAAATGTACAGTAACATTTTTGCAATTTCGGATTAGTTTAGTCGTAATCCGCCATTTTGTATTTGTTTGAAAATAATTAATAATTCAAAAACCCTTCGAGATATTTTTTTGAAACTTGGTATAAACTTTAAGTTTCTGGTTTTTAACATTTTCCAAAGACAATTTTTATTTAACTTATCAAATTTCAAAATGGCGGCCATTTAAATATTTCAAAGTCAAATTCCATGAAAAATAGCAACTGAAACAAAATTTTACAAGACATAAAATTTAAAGCACTTTGTAATCCGAATCTAATGACATTTTTACTGTAAAAATCGGTTAATAAATAAAAAAGTTATGGTGATTTTTTTATAATAAATTTCAAAATGGCGGCCATATACAAATTTCAAAGTCAAATTCCTGGAAAACTAGCAACTAAAACAAAATTTTACAAGACATCAAATTTAAAGGACTTGGTCAAATGCACTAGGAAATTTGGCTTTGAAAATGTTATATGGCCGCCATTTTGAAATTTATTATAAAATATTGCCATAACTTTTTTGTTTATGAACCGATTTTTACAGTAAAAATGGCATTGGATTTGGATTACAAAGTGCTTTAAATTATATGTCTTGTAAAATTTTGTTTCAGTTGCTAGTTTTCATCATGAAATTTGACTTTGAAATATTTAAATGGCCGCCATTTTGAAATTTGATAAGTTTAATAAAAATGATTTTTGGAAAATGTTAAAAACCAGAAACTCAATGTTTATACCAAGTTTCAAAAAAATATCTCGAAGGGTTTTTGAATTATTAATTATTTTCAAAAAAATGCAAAATGGCGGATTATGCCTAAACTAAGCCGAAATCGAACAAATTTTACTCTATATTTTCAACTTGTTTTAGTATGTAGAATATGGTTCTGCATAGCGTGCTACGCATTTTTGTGACACCCTGTATATTTGACAGCTTCAAATGCTAGCACAACAGCAATAACAGCAGTGCCTGGAAGAACAGTAATCAGTTGAATTGTATATTTTACAGTTCCAAATGCTAGCACAACAGCAATAAACAGCAGTGCCTGGAAGAACAGTAATCAGTTGAATTGTATATTTGACAACTCCAAATGCTAGCACAACAGCAAGATCAGAAGTGTCTGGAATAATTAATAAAACTTCTATTTGAATGGCAACTCAATATGTTTCAAATGTTTTATGTTTAACTGCTAATTCAGGATGTGGTAAAAAATGTTCACAAACATCCATGACACAATAATAATCCTTGGTCGTATTCTGACCACTGGGAAATGATTAGACTGCAATAACGTAAAAACAATCCAATTTCAATAGATCATCCGGGACCGAGCTCTTCACCACATGTCGAACTTGCCTTCACTCACTTGCTTTTCTCAACTGGAGGATGACGTCTCATGCATCTCCCCACAGCAAGAAAATTTGCTTTAATTTGCCTGATTAGTTTCGGTTTATTTGCTGCAATGAGAAGTTTAGTTGCTTCAGTCGTGAATGTTGTATGTAACTATTGTTTTCTGAAAACCAGTTTTTTTTTATTTGATTTCTGGATCCATTTTTAGATCATTATGTCACTGAGCACTCAAATGAATTTACACCAATTCAAGGATATGACTGTCAAAAAAAGAACTGTAAAAAATACTATCGTTCTTTAAATACCCCAATAATTTTTAATAAATTCATGAAAACAAAAAATATGCAGTTTGTATTGGTAGATTTTGGGGTTTATTCTATTAATACTGCTATTCTAAAAAATATAATATTATCTTTAAGGGGGGCCCTAACTCGCTGGCTAATGAGGGATACTCTACTATTATCACTAAATGAAACTAAACTATTTATCAACTGCACTTAATAATAATCAATAATGATTAAGATTAAAATGTTAAAGAAATTATTTATACATCATTTATAATTTTCTAATTATAACAGCTTCTATGAAAAAATGACAATGAAAATATACATATGATTCTCAAGCCAAAATAAAAATAACTAGGTGTACGCTCATTCTTCCCGTAAGAGGATGAACGAAGACTGAATTTTTAAAGATATATTTGAAAAGTTGCGTATTGAGCTTTTGTTAACTTACACCTTGTTTTGCCAAACACTTTTAAAATAGGTCAACAAATATCTAGACCATATGCAACATATCTAAATAATTATAAGTACCTGGGCGGCGAGCTTAGCTCGGGGGAAGGCCAGTCAGTTTGTTTAGATGACTCGGAGTAATATTTCACCACTTCCCCCTACTGATAATAAGATTTGTATTATTCATTTGCCTTTTTTCTACATTTTTAAGGTCCCTCTAGTTGTTATTTATAGCTCAATGCCCCTTTGATTTATTTTACTACTCTATATATGTAATCTTAACTCAAATCTTTTAATCTCTGCTCTCAGGAAACCACATGTCAATAATCATGAACAACATGACTATTATTTTGAAAGTTCCCTGGTTGATTATGAACAGCTGTTACAATTCTTTTGTTTTGATTGGAAGCCCAATAAGCCCAATGTTAATTTTTTTAACTTTTCATTTTAGTTTTTTTTCATTATTCAATTTTTCCTAGGGATGAGGCCTGTCTAGAACTTATTTTTATCCCAGAAATTAGTTATTTCGAACATTTGAAGGAAATCGTTGGAGCCGTTTTTGAGATCCGTGTCGCAAGCAAGCAATCAAAAGCAAGCAAGCAGGCAAGCAAGCAAACATACAAGCAAAACTTACTCATATTAGAGTATAGGATTAAAAATAATTAAACCTGTTTATGTGGGGGGGATGAGTGACGGGGAGAGGATGAGTTGGAGAGGTTTCGGGGCATAAATAAAAATGCTACTGATTACTAGAATAGAGTGGTAACGGCCTCCTGATGCGTTTTTAATCCACATTAAACGGGGAGAGGATGAGGTGGAGAGGTTTAAGCCATAAAAAAGCGCTACTGACTACTGGAATGGTTTCGCCACTTTGTAGATATCTGTTTTAACTCTACATTTAAAATATTATCTATTGGAAAGGGTGGGGGAAGGGTGAGAATGAGAGGGAGGGAAATGAGCGCACTAGAACCCACCAGATATTAAACTAAATTATTAAATTTTTTAGTCGAATTTCGACCATTGGGCGGTCTCTAGTTTAGCAACATTGCACCACAAAAGCTTCCGATAGCTATCACTTAGGCGCTACAATCAATGCTAAAGCTTCTTTAAATAGAATTAGATGAGTACACTCTGTCATCCCGTAAGTGTATGAGCTCAGCTGTCATTACGAAAAAATGTTTAAAATCAGCAATACCTCGTGAGAACTCAATTGTTGTTTCGACTTTACAGTGTATTTCACACAATTTTACAAAGATCTTGAAGAACAGTGAGGTCTGAAATTAGGAAGTCTGTCAAACCAAGCAGAATCATAGTATTTACTCGCCCCCTTGGTCTCAAGTGGGGGGGACACGCTCCAAAAATAGATGCAAAATTTAGAGAGGACAATGAGGTCTGTCAGTCCAGGTAATATTGAAATAGTTATTTGAATTTTTGTATTACTGGGGGGATTGTTATTGTAGCTTTATTTTGTTTTTCAAAATTATTTAAATACGTAACTTGAAGAAAAATAAGGTTTAAATTGGTTTTGAAATCATTCAAGCAACACACAGTAAGTATAACTGCTCCACCCATCGGATGGGCCACACCACCCAGATCTGACCATTTTGTAGTACTTTTAATGTTAAAATATAAACATATAAATCATTTGGAGGACAATGACTTCCAGAGTCCGTTAGTCATTCAGGTCAGATAAATCAGTCAGGCCAAGAACTATTGATTTAGTTTTTTTTTTACTTTGGTCTCACTACGCGGCTGTGCCCCCCAGGCCTCCCTATTTTATTGTAAGTTGTTTGGAACGCTTAAACATTGAAAATGATAAAATCACGTTCTTCAAGATTACTTCAAGGATAGTTACTCGTCCTCAGACCCTCTTTCTTATAATTTTAAATATTATAATGTTTTGAATTCTTTCTTCAGAATATTATGGAGAACAACGAGGTCCACATGATCCAATCAGTCAGGATATTTTTTATATTACCGTAGTTATTTGAACTTTGGTCTACTGAAGGGCTATGCCACTGCCTATGTTATTGTAACTTGAAAACATAGTTAAAAAACAAAAAGGCTTGGTAATATTTTTAGATTCAAGCGAATCTAGTTGCTCGAATCGAGCAAAAATCGTATTTGGTCATTATCCATCTCATATTTGGTTCTATTAGTTTATATAGTGATGCCCTTCTAGATGTTACCTTGAAGCAGCTGTTTTTGCTTCTGTGCTATGTTTTTTTATAGTAATAACAGCTGTTATTAAATGTTCATAATAACAAGTATAAGGAGTAGTTTCTACTATCGCAGAAAGGGATGCGCTCATGGAAATACCTTTACGAACAAAATGGTCTACTCACTATATTCTGCGACACCTTGGTAACAACCCATTACCACCCAATAATTCCATTGTTATTGCAGATAGACAATATGTTTCAAATACACATAAATAATGAACTTGGAGAAAAATGAGGTCTAAAAGCGAATCGGTCAGTCATACCAAGCGGATATAGAGAATACTCGCCCCCTCAGTCAAATACGGACTGGGTTCCCCCATACAAAGACATACGCCATTCATGGGACAATCAGCCATTCACAAAAAGAACTACCGAAGTAGTTAATGGCACCTTCATCTAACTGGGGGGCTGCGCCCCCAACCCCCTCCCCTCGCTATTATAGTTCTTCTATGATATTGTTAAAATGTATATAAATACAGAACTGGAATAACAATCTTGGATTGGTCACTCAAACTAAGTGACTCAGGTTTACAGTCACTCCAGGTTTTATTTTAACCCAATGTCCCTTCAGGTAACCATTCTATATGCAATCTTCATTCAATGGTTTTAGTCACTAATCTCAGAAAACAGCAGTTTTTGAGATCATAGTTTCAAGCAAGCAACCAACCAAACAAACAAACCTAACTCATATTAGAGTATACCTACGAGTACGCATTGACTATACGAGTATATTATACTACAGTATTTATAGTCAGTGGTATAGGATATTACCATAGAATAAATAATACAAATAATAATATATTATTTTTTGTTCTGTGATATTACCATGTGGTTCCATAAAATCAGATAATAAAACCTTTGAATGAGGATTACATTTAGAGTGATCATATCCAGAATGAATCAAAGGTACATTATAATAACAACTGTTGTGACCTCAAAAATGCTCGTTAGTAGGGTACATGGTGAAAAACTACTCCAAGTCATAAACAATATTGACCTTTCCCTAGCAAAGCTCAGCCCCAGGTAGTACTTAAACTATATGAGTATAACTTGAAATTTCGCTGAAAGATTTTGAACAGCTGTTATGACTCTTTTGCTTTTATTTTAATCTCCAAAAGCCCAATGTGAATTTTTTAATTTTCCATAGTGGCTTTTTACATTATTTGATTTTTTTGGGGATGGGACATGTCTAGAACTTATTTTCATCCCAGCTATCAGGTTTTACAACACAAGTAGTTGGAAAGACACATTAGTTATTTTCAATAAAATCGTTGGAGCCGTTTTTAAGATCAGAGTTGCAAGCAATCAACCAAGCAAGCGAGCATGCAAACCTTACTCATATTATAGTGTAGGATAGGATTGAGTCAAAATAATTCAGCATTTGTATTGATTGACTATAACATATTCTTACTCTTAGGCACATAGAGTGTACACGAGATAGGGACAATGATTCTGGATTCTAGCATGTTTGAAGTTCTGCATACAGACAGCCAGGGCTGAATTTAGGGTCTGTACAGGCCCTGGTCTACACCCTAAAGGCAAGTTCGGACCCTTACCAGCCCGGCCAACTTTCCTGTTTGATTTATATAATATAACCTACGCTTATATCAGGCTCTACAGATGGCGATGTGCAATTACTTAAATTTCAAGTTGCCAAAATCCGTATTGCTGCCTAGTGTATATTAACGTCGCCATGGCAAGATATTATTAAGTGATTTTCATTATCTAAATACATAACACAAAGTCGGGATTGTATGTTAGTTATTTAGTTTCATCAAACAGCTGTTATAAGGATGATATCTAAACATACTTGAAAAGCATATAAACATATTTTTATTATAGAAATAATAAATCTATTTGAATGGCAACTCATTTTCAATAACGAAGCAAGCTCTATTAAAAAATAGGCGAGTGAGTGAAGCGAACGAGCTCATCCTGGAGGCGAGAGAGTGAAGCGAACGAATTCATCTTGAAAACAACGAGAATCTTTGACATAAAACAAATACCGTGACATTAGGACAGAAGAACGTCTGTCAGACCAGCTAGTAGTACTCAACCCGAACGCTGACCCGAACTCCCGAACGCTTACCCAAGGATCATCTTTCCTCCATAAATTTAACAAGGCAACTTTTAAAGCCAGTGAGGCGGAGCTCTAAGGTCGGGGTTAAAAAAAATAACAACTTTTTTTGTATGATTGAAAATTTTCTAAAATTACTAAAAAAGGCGTAAATAATAACATAGAAAATTGTCCTGTGCGGTGGAGGTCTATGGTTGAGTAGAGCGGAGTATCAAACGTGGGGACATCTTTCAGGAGATGCTGCTTTAACAAAATAGATCCAACGAATCATACGTTAAAATTAAACGTTGGGAGTGATAATAAAGGCAGAGCCCTGAGGTAAGAACAAAGAGGTATCCATAATATTTTGGTACCCAACAACGTAGTATATAGGGGTGGAGCAGTTTTGAGGAGCCGCTTTCGAAATATTTGGATTTTTTATTTGGTGGTTTATATTAGGTTTCTAATAAAATATACCACCTGATTTTTTAGAAAAATTCGGGTTCAGAAATCACAGGGCTTAAGAGATCCTAAACTTAAGTTTTTTTACCTTTCTTAGTACCATAAACTTTAAATATTTTTAGCAGGTTTCAACAGTTATAACTCATTGCCATAAAAAGCTCTAAAAGATGAAAAATTAATACTCCAATCCACACACGGTTAAATTAGTATATCGATAGTAGGCTATTCGGCTAATGGTTGTAGAGAATATTTCAATTTCCATTCAGCAGTAAACTAAGTATATTGTCCGATGTTATTCTTATAAGAAATAAAAAACATATCTCTTGTATACTGATTCATTTTATTAAAACTTGGTGTGTTAGCATTGACCAATAGAGAATATTCGTCCTAGGACAACCTTAAAACTGGTCTATACCAGTTTGGATGCTGACATTGGGTACAGCAAATGAAATTGACATTACATATGAAGTTTGTTAACTGTCCATTATGACAAACTTCCCTTTCACCTTTGGTCCCTTCACTTGCAGCGGCTCGGGGCGGAAACTCAGGGGTTGGTCCCCAACCTGAGAATGTATGGTCCCTGGCTGTTGTACATGGATACCCCATCCGTTGAGTTGGCCAGTTGGAGGGCAGAGAGGGTCCACCTGTTTGAGCCTGATCTCAGCTGTCACAGGAGCACGGGAGTTGGTACTCTGAAAGGCCAATTTGGCTGCCTGTCCCATCCCACCCTTTCCTTTCCTGCTATATCCTAACCTTCAGGTGACCTGCGGAAAATTCCCGCTTGTAGAAAATGTGCCTATAGCAGCTATGCTGGGGTTTCCTAATCCAGTAACAATGAATAGAGAATATGCGGAATACGTTTCCATCTAACCCTGGAGGGTGAGGTGGAGCAATTAACCTCTTAAAACCACTGTGTGTACCTAGAAAATTAGATTAAACTGATTGCGTTTATTTGGTCACAGTTCCTAGCTATGGCCATCAGGCCTGGTCACGCTTTTTTACGACTCGGCCAATGACTTTAATATATTTTTGGCACCGGATGGTTTTCGACGAGTTTTAAATATATCACCTGAGGGAAAAGTTGCCAATTATTATTACACCTATTAATTTCCAGCTCCAAAATCAGGGGGTTAAACATACAGAAATATACTTGTTTTAAACCCATTTAATGTAATAAAAGGTATTCAATGATTTATTTATATAACAGTATCTTATAAAGTTCATACCTTAAATTTAAAAATGTTTACATCATTAATATATGTTAGTATGAATTTAAATACACAAGCTACTGAAATTGCAGCACGACAGGTTTAAAAGCAAAATCCAACATCTACATTAATGCCAATTTTTCAGGAGGGCAATCTGTCTACATCGTAATTAGTTGAACAATGTAGGCGGTTGGGATTACGGAGTTTTGGACATCTTGATTGTTTATGAAAATCAATATTTAACCACAGAAAATGCAAACAAATATAAACTGTAACCAGACTATTTTACTGATTACAAAACTTTAATCCCATGTCATTAGGTGACAGGGGGTTTATTTGGTACATTACATGTAATAAAGATAGTTTGCACGTATGATCGTTTAGTAAGTTTGCCATCAAGAAATTTGTTCACAATTTGAAGAAACAACACCACAGACCTATCACAGAATGTGTGATATGTCTACAACACTCTTGATTATCAATCACAGTCAGTCGTGTTACGGAGCCCTACTGGGTAATTCTATCGAACACCGGACCTCACGCGAATTTAAATTTTGTTTATTCAAAATGACCGAAATAACGTCCTGATTCTGAAAATGATAGTCGTTTTTGTCGGAAAAGTCGGGTAAACCGGGAAACCGGGAAAAACGGGAATTTTTTAAATTTTTGTTCTTTCTGGAATATAGCGATGTGGGTATTCAAATTGTGCGGAATTTTACTCTGAACACGAATATGAAACCCGTTTCACAATGTATTATTTAATAAGTGAACTATCGTCAAAAACGTGTCATGTCCACACAATATAGGGGGAACGGTGGGATTCTGGGGTAAATGAGTGGGGAATTTTCTTCAGACTAGGTTAAATTTAATAAAAGGTAAAATTCCTCTTTTTGGTAAATTTCCCCTTTTTGGGGAAATTTTCCCTTTTTAGAGAATTTTCTCCTTTTTTAGGGAATGTACATTTTTTGGGGGAAATGTCCCCTTTATTGGGGGAAATTTCCTCGTTGGGGGAAATTTCCCCTTTTTGGAAAATTTCCCATTCTTGGGAATTTTTCCCTTCAACAGTAATCGCGCAATACCGCGCTCTACGGAGATAGGTTAGGTTATGATAGATATACACAAAGGTTTTCCGAGGTAAATGGGTGGGGAATTTTCTTCAGACTAGGTTAAATATAATAAAATGGAAAATTCCTATTTTTCGGGAAATTTCCCCTTTTTGGGAAAATTTCCTTTTTTTAGGGAATTTTTATTTTCTGGGGTGAAATTTTCCCTTTTTGGGAATTTTTCCCTTCAACAGTAATCGCGCAATACAGCGCTCTGCGGAGTTAGGTTAGGTTAGGTTATGATAGATATACACAAAGGATTTCCGAGGTAAATGGGTGGGGAATTTTCTTCAGGCTAGGTTAAATATTATAAAAGGGAAAATTCCTCTTTTTCAGGAATTTTTCCCTTCAACAGTAATCACGCTCTGCGGAGTTAGGTTAGGTTAGATTTTGATGAAGTACACTCTTGATGCTCTTGAATGAATGAAAAAAAAAGTTGGAGTCCATAAGTATGGATACTGTAAATAAAATTAATGGGGCTATTCTATCGATGAAAGAATACTCTACATAACTATAGTTAGGGTTGCCATATCATACAGTGCTGGGTTATGTTATAATAAATAAATACAAAATATTTTAAATACATATATTTTTGTGTTCAATTATCGTAAATTTCACTGCGATACTTATAGTGCCATGATGCGGGAAATTTAATGAAGGGCGGTCGTGGGTTGGCACTACCGTGTCCTCTAAATATGACGTATCCGGCACTACCGTGTCCGCTAAATATTACGTATCCGGACAATGTTTATATTGTGGCTGGAGACGGGTAACTTAGCGGATGCATTAATAAAAGCTGAATATGTGTTTGTGTTTGTATTTGCGGTTGCGTGATGGCATCTAATTTAGGTTGTGTTATTTGTGAAGTGAATTTTTGGGATGCGGCAGAGTACAGTAAAGAAAAGATAGTAAGTTTTTTAGTAGGACATAAGGTATTTAAAGCCAAAACAAATTGCGGTAAATGTGGTGAGGAAATAGATTTGGATGTGAACAGTTTACAGTTTAGGTGTAGGAAGTATGTGTCAATAAACAAGAAAAAGAAAGAACAGTGCAATTGGAGAGGAAGTGCTAAAACATCTTCGTTCTTAAATAATAGTAAATTGGACCTAGTTAAGTGTTGGAGGCTTATTATATATCTTCTTCACCACAATCCACCTCGACATACATTTCTTGAGGAATCATTGAAATTAGGACCAAATACTGTAGTAGATTGGTTTTCCTTTTACCGTGAGGTTTTGGAACATCATAATAAAAGTAATACAGAGCCCTTGGGAGGACCAGGTTGTATCATAGAAATCGATGAAGCCAAATTTGGGAAGAGGAAATACAACCGGGGGAGAGTTGTGAAAGACCAGTGGGTGCTTGGTGGAGTGGTTAGGGGTACTGGTGAAAGTTTTTTTGTACCGGTCCCAGACCGTACAAAGAAAACACTAATTAAAATCATTTTGAAAACTGTGAGACCAGGTACCATTGTTATAACAGATTGTTGGTGGGCGTATTATACGCTAAAGAGCAGATTTAAATATCTGACAGTTAACCACAGTAAAAACTTTGTGGATCCTGAGTCGGGAGCCCACACAAATACTATTGAAAGGAAGCGGCGGGACATTCGTGCGGCGGTCCCAAAGTACGGGCGCTCCAACAAAAATATTTAAGGGGTACCTGAATGAATATATGTTTAAGAACAGGTACGCGCCGTTGTACAGGGCCCACTGTTTTTTCACCTCTGCTGCCGAGTTGTATCCTCCAAAACACTAAAGTAAGTAGCAGATAAGTAAATTCCTAGAATAATGGTAAAATATATTCCTTTTAATGTTTGACTATAATTTTTATTGATAATAGTGTTAGTGGATAATACACTACAGTATTATTGGCGGATAATACGCCTAACCTAACTCCGCAGAGCGGTGTATTACGCGATTACTGTTGAAGGGAAAAATTCCCGAAAAAGAGGAATTTTCCCTTTTATTATATTTAACCTAGCCTGAAGAAAATTCCCCACCCACATTTACCTCGGAAATCCTTTGTGTATATCTATCATAACCTAACCTAACCTAAGTCCGCAGAGCGCTGTATTGCGCGATTACTATTGAAGAGAAAAATTCCCAAAAAGGGAAAATTTCCCCCCAAAAAGGGAAATTTTCCCTAAAAGGGGAAATTTCCTGAAAAATAGGAATTTTCCATTTTATTATATTTAACCTAGTCTGAAGAAAATTCCCCACCCATTTACCTCGGAAATACTTTGTGTATATCTATCATAACCTAACCTAACCTAACTCCGCAGAGCGCTGTATTGCGCGATTACTATTGAAGAGAAAAATTCCCAAAAAAAGAAAATTTCCCCCCAAAAAAGGGAAATTTTCCCTAAAAGGGGACATTTCCTGAAATATAGGAATTTTCCATTTTATTATATTTAACCTAGTCTGAAGAAAATTCCCCACCCATTTACCTCGGAAATACTTTGTGTATATCTATCATAACCTAACCTAACCTAACCTAACTCCGCAGAGTGCTGTATTGCGCGATTACTATTGAAGAGAAAAATTCCCAAAAAGGGAAAATTTCCCCCCCAAAAAAGGGAAATTCCCTCCAAAAGGGAAATTTTCCCAAAAAGGAGACATTTCCTGGAAAATAGGAATTTTCCATTTTATTATATTTAACCTAGTCTGAAGAAAATTCCCCACCCATTTTTCCCGGAATCCCACCGTTCCCCCTATATTGTGTGGACATAACACGTTTTTGACTATAGTTCACTTATTAAATAATACATTGTGAAACGGGTTTCATATTCGTGTTCAGAGTAAAATTCCGCACAATTTGAATACCCACATCGCTATATTCCAGAAAGAAAAAAAATTTAAAAAAATTCCCGTTTTTCCCGGTTTTCCCGGTTTACCCGACTTTTCCGACAAAAACGACTATCATTTTCAGAATCAGGGCGTTATTTCGGTCATTTTGAATAAAAAAAAATTAAATTCGCGTGAGGTCCGGTGTTCGATAGAATTACCCAGTAGTTCAAAAATTCCAAAACCTATTGTATTAATTTATCATCACTAGTCCAAACACTTAGCTTACATCGAAGTTTTCCAGTTAAAAATAAACTGATAATAAATCTAAATAGATACAAGCATTGTTTGAAACACGAAAAACACCATTAATTTACATAACACTCACATTTTAAACTATTTCAAAATAACAAAAATTGATGGAACAAAACATAACCAACTCCATAGTTGAAATTTGTTTACATTTGAGTGATTATAAACACATATGCAGTGTTTCCACTCTACGGTAAAAATATCCCACGCACTGATTCAAAAAATCCCACTTTATCCCTGACTCTCCCTTATAGTATCCCTCGTCATATCCCACACTTTTCCACTGATTTGTTAAACATTGCAACACAATTAATGTTAAATATTATATGATTATTGAATAATGTATTAGTAAAATGTTTATACCGTTAGATAGAGCTTATTTAGATCTACTAATTACCTATAGGTATTTTACATTTTAGTACCTCAAAGGATTTTGAGCAATGCGACATAGGTTAAATGATACGGTGAATTAACTAAATTAAATAATTTATTTACGTGAGAGGTACTAATATTTTTAATGGTAGTACTAAAGAGTACGAAGTAGGTAGTAAATAATGGCAAATAGTTTGCTTGTTAATTCAAACATGGCTCGGCCAGCGACATTGACATGATTCAGCGTTCGTTCTGTGTCGTTTATAAAATCATAAAAGGTGCGGACAGCGAGGTTAAAAAATGGGAAACCCCGCAACTGCCAGTACGGCGAGAAAATCCACTAGAAGTGCTACTGCTAAGGTGCTCTGGTCGTAAGTTGTAAGCAAACTAGCAGACGAAATGCCGATTTCCAAAAAATCCCACTTTATCCCACAAGCCCATCTTATCCCACAAGCAGTCAGAATATCCCATATATGGGATAAAAATCCCTCAAGTGAAACACAGATAAATCCCAGCTGACATTTTAAAGACAACCATAGTCAATAGCTTACTACGAAATCCAAAACAACTACTGAATATCAAACATTAAAATTAGTTTTAATAATTATTAATAATCCAAAATAAAATACAAATGCTGTGTTAAAACATCCCTTTCGTATCCCAAATGACTCCTTCAAAATTTCATTAAGAAATGTTTTATAGTTATTTAGTACTTCGATAACACACCCACACACACACCCACACATGGCCACTGAAACTTTTTCATCATCAATACAGTGATTCACTTCGTTCATCAATTAAGTAAACAAATTGTATTTTATTTTATTAAAGGCGTAAGAGGTTATATATAAAAATTAAACTGTGTCTATAGTTGTCAGGTATTACAAGAATTTAGCAATATTAGCAATAGTGTGCTATAAGGAAAATATCTGACGTCAAGAGCTCTAAGTTAAATAAATGTAAAACGATCTCACCTGGACCAGTAGGACCAGTAGGTCGAATAAATTGGGGCAAAATGATATACTTATTTATTTATAAACCTTATTAGTGAATTTCCTTTGGAAAGTGAACTATTAGCATGACCCGCACGGTGAAACTTAAGCCCGGGACCACCATAGAAGTTCCTAACGTGACCCCCTGAACACGTTTTGGGGGGTCGTTCAAAATTTTATATATATATATATATGTATATATATATATATACATATATAGACATATATATATATATATATGTATAGACATATATATATATATATGTGTGTATGCACTCTAGCGGTCGCATTTTTTGTCCGATTTACTTCAAATTTGGTAGGGACGTTCCTTTCTATAATTTGTTGGACAAGTTCGTTGGGCAAAATAATCGGAAAACTCTAAACCCATTTTTTGGGGGATAAATCTTTCAAATTTCGAGTTTTTGGGCCCAAAAAGGGTCAGAAAAGCCCCGGATGCAAAATTAATGCGTGGAAAAAGATGGTAATTAGTTAGGCGAAAGTTTTAAGCCCTCTCTCGTCATTCTAGCATAAATATTTACCGAGTTATTTAAGAAAATGTGTATTTACCAAACGCAGTACGTTGTCTTATGGGGGTTTACATTAGAAAAGCCTGTTATTCATTTGTTGGTGTACTTTTTACATCTCCAGCAACCTCACGCCTACTTTAAAGCCTGACTGGACCTTCTCCTAACCTTATAATGAACAAAATTGTATTCCCAGCATTGCAGGTAAATAGAACCAGGAGCATCAAAACAGCCAAAAAATCAATATTTTCAGATTTGAATAAAAATTGGAATAATTGTATGTTTTTAACTGATTTTGAGTTTTTATAGTTTTTTATGTGGAAATTCACTTCCCTCACGTCAGCGTGCTGCGTGCGAACTCGTTTATATTTCTATCTAGTAAAAGCAATTATTCAAAATAATCTACTTTAACACTAGCTATCTGCTTTTTAAATGCTGTAAAAAAACTCAAAATACATACGTTTTTACATGGATTCCAAAACGATATTAAAAATAACAATTATTTCATCTACATGAGGTATAAACATCAGAGTGTAAATGAGATTAGAAGAAGTTAAGACAAATGGGCAAAGTTGATGAAAACAGCTTTGTTTACGAATTGTGTTTGTATAATCAGTCTCTAAACAACAACAGAATTGTTTGTGTTTACGATGAATAAGTTTACACTGAACACATGGAAATATTTTTAAAGATTTATTCCAAATTTTATTTTTGTATTTTTTATTTTGTAACTTATCTTTTTTGCTTTCTACCATGTGCTTAGCGCCACGTAAGATATTTACTTATCCACTTCATCGTTAATTTTATTTTTACTCGACTTTCATTTCCTTCGTCTTCTTTCTTCATTTCTAAAAATATATATTTGAAATTAAAGCCCCTCCATGGTTTAATATACTTTTTGGCTCAATATAAAGTGTCGATTGTTCACTATGACTTTTAGGCACAATATTGAAGCCAATATTGTGTATCGTATAAGTATCGTATAAGTTCTTTCAACCCACGGTTTATATAGTTTATACACCGAGTCCTGCTTCGCGGCACAACTTCACTTGTTAGCTAACTTATACATTATCCTATCGTAGTACTTCAGCTGTATTTAGATTTCCGTACAGTACACAGGTGCCGTACAGGTTTCCGCAGTTGATGTTTTTGTATGATGATGCGCAGTTGATGTTTTTGTATGATGATGCGCAGTTGAGGTTTTTTTAAATAATAATAATATAGTATTATTGTTATTTTGTTAGAACTCAAGTTATGTTCTTAATTACATTTTTCCTTTTAAAAAAGTGCATCCGCGAGATCACAAAAACTGTTTTGTTAATGTCGACTATTTAATCTTAACCCAAAAAAAGTGGCATGCAATATCTTAAATGGTACAAGTTCGAAAAGTTGTGGACCACTATAGCCTATCAAAGTATCAGTCTATTCACATACCCTAAAATATTTATATTATACATGTGAAACTAAATATTGTGAATATCGAATGTGTATATATAAATATATATAGAGAAACTAGCATTGCATTGTATATATACGTACGACCAGGAGACATGTAAACAATCCGTTGGAGGGGCGGCTACAGGAGACGCGGGAACGCTCGCTCAGTCTAGTGTGGAACTTCTTCTGACGAGGAGGTCGTGCTTCCCAGGTACATAATTGTCTCCACTAGCATTACATTAACTGGTTTTGTATACAGAACCGATCTTCTTGAACTAGATTGTTGTAGATCATTAAAATTTTACCAATTTTTAGTTCTTCATGAGTGTTTATTTCAAAATAATAGTTCCTTAGATTAAGTAGTTTGTTGTCGCTTGTGTTGCTATTATAATTGCCATGCATCTGTAATAACAACGGAGTTTAACTAAAGTGAAAGATTTTGTTTGGATTTTGATTTTACCCTTTGCAGCATACCAAAAATAGCGTGTCAGGGCTATAATATGTTTTCCGAGTTCAAATAGCCAACTATTATTTCCTAGCATACTGATCTTGGCAGCTAATAGATATAGCTTCATCAGTTACCAAGACTGTTGTAACAGCTGAAAAATACTTTGGTAAAATTTAATTTGCTTTATTGTATGTTTTTGTTATTTTATATCACATCATTATTGATTCTACAAATATATAGTTCGCACTAAACTGGATAGCCTACCTTTGTATAGAATCGTTACAGATTATGATATAGTAACCTTACAGAGTGGATACCGAATGCCTAAAGGTGCGTCCACACTTTGGTAAAATCTATGCGAGTTGTTCGTAGTGTGATTTTTTTATTGACGTTGATTTGGTAATTTTAGAGCAATCCAAAAATTATACATTATACATTTGGTATTATACATTTGGACAAAAGTGTAGAAATTTGCACCAAATGACACGCTATTATTGAATTGATATGACGATTGCTCATTGTTTACTAGAGTTAAAAAAATAAAGCAAACAAAATGAGAAGCCTTCCAATCGTTCGCTCTGTTTGTGGACGCTTGATAACAGATAAGAACGCTCTTGTGACCGCAAGATAACTATTTCCTTCTAATACTTCCAATTTTTCCAAAGATAAGTAGCATAGAACTACAGTACTTACTGAACACGTTATATGTTTAAACTGTTTGTTCTAAACCAAATAAATTTTCACTTCAGTAAAATCTCAAATATTTGACCTTCAGTTCAATATTAGCTTGAGGGGTTGCTTCAGAGACTTATGTAAATAAATTTGAGTACTGTTTTTTTTCCCTTCTTTCACCTATTTTTTTGCAGTAAATATTAATATCAATAAACAATTAATGTTTCATGTACATAAGTTTAAAAACATTTTAACTAGTACACCGTCATGAAACATTTCAATTTATGTAATTAGGTTAACATCTACATGAGCATCTAAGATTATAAAATTCTTGTACTGTTTCCCTGTGTGAAGTATGTCTTTGCGTCGATCAAAGGTCTTCATATTACTATGCAAATTATTTTTTCTTGACCATATTTTGCATCATTAAACACCTGTAAATTAATAAACGCGTTCGCACGCAGCACGCTGACGTGAGGGAAGTGAATTTCCACATAAAAAACTTCTAAAACTCAAAATCAGTGTAAAACATACATTTATACCAATTTTTATTGAAATCTGAAAACATTGATTTTTTTGGCTGTTCTGATACTCCTGGTTTCATTTACTTGCAAAGCTGGGAATACAATTTTGCGCATTATAAGGTTAGGAGAAGGTCCAGACAGGCTTAAAAGTAGGCGTGAGGTTGCTGGGGATGTTAAAAGTACTCTAACAA
Organism: Allygus modestus; assembly: GCA_963675035.1. Taxonomy (NCBI): domain Eukaryota; kingdom Metazoa; phylum Arthropoda; class Insecta; order Hemiptera; family Cicadellidae; genus Allygus; species Allygus modestus. Next base: position 20,107,668 of record OY776114.1, read on the forward strand.
AGGAATAACAGCCTTTTTCTAATGTAAAACCCCCGTAAGACAACGTACTGTGTTTAGTCGATACACATTTTCTTTAATAACTCGGTAAATATTTATACTAGAATGACGAAAGAGGGCTTAAAACTTTCGCCTTTTTAATTCCCATGTAACATGCATTGATTTTACATCTGGGGCTTTTATGACCCTTTTTGGGCCCAAAAGCCCGAAATTTGGATGATTAATCCCCCAAAAAAGGGGTTTAGAGTTTTCCGATTGTTTTTCCCAACGAACTTGTCCAACTGATTACAGAAAGGAACGTCCCTACCAAATTTGAAGTAAATCGGACAAAAAATGTGACCGCTAGAGTGCAAACACACACACACACACACACATATATATATATATATATATATATATATATATATATATAATTTTGAACGACCCCCCAAAACGTGTTCAGGGGGTCACGTTAGGAACTTCTATGGTGGTCCCGGGCTTAAGTTTCACCGTGCCGGTCATGCTAATAGTTCACTTTCCAAAGGAAATTCACTAACAAGGCACGGACACATCACGCGGAATATCTTGGCCTGTGCGAACTGTTCTCAGTTCATACAGTTGGAGTAGAGGGAGATTTGCATCTGTTGTGTGGCATCATCTGTTCAGTCAAACTGAAGCTGGTTATCTCAGTCACGCCGGCAGTGGAGTAAGCTACAGGCCAAGATATTCCGCGTGATGTGTAAAGCCGTTGGTCCCGGCTAGATAAGTAGTCGACAGGTGATGCCAGAGGCACCAATGCGACCTGACAACAGACCTTGGCCAGAAGCTTGAAAAATATTATTTCATTACAAAAAGTTAAGACGTATGAAATTATATATAATGTCATAAAATGCCTTTCTTTTAACTAAGAACTAAAAAGTAACTATTAACTTACTTAAGTTAATACTTTGTACTTTATTAATACTATGTAATAAAGTATATAAATTATAAGATTGTATTTGTTTCAATTACAATTTAATTTAAATTATTTATTCAGAAATAAATATGTATACATTAAATATGATTTTACATAAATAACCACTGAATCAACTCCCCTCACGGACAAATAGAGTCCATCAGTCATCATGTGCTTAAATCCCACACACACAAATCTAAGAAACTAAAATTTAACATCACTGGTTAAAAAAATAATATAACCTGAATGCAAAATTCAATGAGAAATTAACAAATTGAAAATATTATAAAATAATTAATGCATGCTCGTAGCTGAATTCACGGTAAGAATCAATCGGTTAATACAATGGGGGAATAACAACCGCCTGGTGATTCTTTAATCACCACTACCGGTCTTTAGAGTCGGGAATGATGTGAAGAGGACTCTTAACTTCTAACTTTCTACAATCTCCCACTTTGCATTTTGTATCGCAAACCTTCTAATCACTACAATTTTACCTACAAATATGAGTATGGTCTAGCCAAGAGCACCCCTCCTCAGGATAGCCCCCTCATCGCATTACAACGGCCCCGGGACAGTGTCATGTAATGATAGCCCAAGTCGTCACATCATTACAATGATGGCGTCATCTGCAATGATCCGCCTCTCGGAATGACTCGTTGTTGGTGTCAGGGTTGTAAGGTATCGTACGGGAATCCCTCCAATAGTGACGTGTTTAGAAGATATTATAAGTAACATATTTAACACGTCTATCCTTAATAAAGCAGCTTAAACTACGATTATTTTATAACCACTGACCATTTTTGCCCAATATTACACCATTGTTTATCATTTTGCACGTATTTATATATTTATATTTATATTTTTTTATCTTCCGTGGATTACCGAAATTGCTGCTTACCATTAAAAGTAAAAATCATTGATAAGGTATTTTAGTCAACTTAAAAAAATTGCTTAAATGTTTGCAGGTTTTGTAAGAAATTGTCGCAGTCATAAATATCATGTTTTATTAATAAAGTGTAATCAGTAAAACTAAAATCCATCGTTTATTTCATCTTAGCTAGATTTTCTTTATTTATAACATTAAATACGCAATTAAGTACGCAAATCCGATCTAGACACTGTGACGTACAAATTAAATATAAACCAGTTTCACACCTCTGGAACTGGTTTTCAAGAATGTCTGATAAACACACAATTATATGTCTTATTTTATATTCATCTTTTATGTAATATTTATTTTTCAGAACCGATAAAATATTTTTCTAAAACTTCAAAATTTCAATAAGCTTTCCTATACGGTTTGGTTAGGTATTGTTAGGAATAAGGATATTTTTCAAGTAGGTCTTATGCACATCTTATTTAATATTCAAACAAAACCGAATTAGTTAAATCTTTAACAAATACCCTTGTGTTATAAATATGCGTTTTCTATTATTAGTTTATCGTTTTATAAAACGCATATCACAAACTTTCTATTAATAATCGGTAATGGTGCAATACTGATTTTGTAAAACAATTTTAATCTCAACACTTTTTTAAGTCAATGTATTGGTTTTACCTGCAAATTGAGTTTCTAATGGAATGGTTTTTAGCTCGTCCAAATGAAATGTACAGTTCAGGCGCGGGTTTAAGAAACCGAGGAAGACATTTCAAATCACCCTCTGGACATTTAGGTGGATGTGTTAGAGCCAGTTGTTATCTGAAATATTTAGACCGAAATAAACAAAACTCCAAATACAGCAACAGGCCTCCGAAGACCCCAACAAGAATCCTCCCCTCGACCTCCTCTTGGACACTTCGTGTCCTGCTGTAAATTGTCCGGTGAAATCGCCGCAATCTTTTCTCCGCGATCCTAGATACATACATTTACATAAAGGGCGTCCGCTTTGAGGCCTTGGCATTTACATAATCCCTGAGGATACGAGAGATTAATTATCACTATAGCATTAGTGGATGCTTGAAAAACTACTGAGCGATATTTTAAAACTATGCTTAAAGTGAAGTGTAATATATTAAAAACCGGTAGATTGAAGATAAATATTTAAAAATTTATACATTCACCTATTTTGAATACTTCTTTAGTATCTGGGGGACCGAGCTTTGCTCGGATAAGGCAGTTTGTTCAGTAGGCCTGGAGTTTGTGAGTGTTATTTTTACAGTTGACTGTTTATGAAGGTGTTATGATTATTTTGCTTTTTAATCTACACGCACAACAGCTTTTATTATTTTTCAAAAAATGTATTTAACAAATTATACTTTTGTTGGGCATAGGAACTGTGTAACATATTTTTTAATTATAATTTAGTTAATCCAGCATTCGAAGTAACCGTTGGAGCCGGTTATGAATTAATAGTTGCGAGCAAACCTTACTACATATTTTACATTGAAGGTTACAGAATATCTGAAAGAAAGCTCCAAAATATAATACAACAGCAAAATATCAGCTACATAAAAAACACAAAAACACCGTTTGCTTTGCTTTAATTTCCTAACAAAGAACTTGGAATTACGTTTGATATTTACTCCACTTATCAAAATATATCTCAGAGGTCTCATATTTGTAACAACCGATTGTAAAAGTCTCGAAACCTTATAGTCAATTACTCAGTAGGTCATAGTATAAAAGGTATTTTGTTGGCGCCCTCTTGGAAATGTCCGACCAAAACTGTTTTAAAACGTGCCTAAAGGTTTGGCTAGTTGGATTTTGATCAAAACTTTTGTTGGCTTCCTTTTTCAACTCCAGATTCTTTTATAAATATGTATTTTTTCTTTAGTAATTGATTAAGAGCCTTTAAAGTTATTACTTTCCAATCCAAGTTTACATTTAATGTTTTCGAGACTTCTCTGTGAGATGCCCTCTGGCAACAATATATGTAATAAAAAGTATCAAACAAAGTTAAAAGTCAGTAACTAAAGTATTAATTGAGGGAATAGTTTTGTTTTTGTGCTTATTCATAACCAATACCTAACCGTTTTTTAACTTTAAAGGTTTTATGTTGAACTTTAAATAATCTACGTAAGTGAGGTATTAATCTTACTTACACCACGAAAAGTACGAAAATAATCTTAACTGTTTTAAAAGGCATTCAGTTTGGTTATCAAGTACGGTATACTTATACCAAAGCAAAATTGAAAATGTACATAGCTTTGATAATGATAAACGTAGTTGTAAGACTTATTTCATTACAATATATTAAATGGCACAACTCTAATAACACAACGCACTCGAATAATGCAAGTAGTCCTGCATAATTTACAGATACAATTTTTGTCAATTAATAAGCAATGTTGGCTATCATCATCCATCATTAATTTTAATTTAGAAAAAACTTCTAATAGCACCCTTTGTTGTGAGTTGTCAAACGAATATACATAGTTATAATTGTAAACGATGACTCAACATGATCATCGTGTTAGGAGTTAGGGCCATCAACATTAACAAATCTTTATTGCTCGTAATTAGACTCATTAGGGTTGACTGACGGTGACGCAGTGGATGAGGACGGAGGTTGTACAGCGACCTTGGCGCCGCGACGCCACGTGAGGGGGCTACGAGGGAGAAGCGAGAAACACTGCGGCGCGGCGTGTGGTAAATCTTCCATGAAGTTCGGTAGGTACTGGGCTCGGGAAGACATTACAACTGAATTTTTTGGAGAGTAGAATTTTATTACTGGGGATAACTTAATTATAAGGACATCGGTTAAGTCCGTTTTTTTGTTTTTTTTATGATTTACCTTTAAAGATGATTTTAGGTCTTACAGAGTGAATTTCACATCCGGTACAGGAGTGGGGTGAGTCATCCCCTTGTATTGCTTATGTATCCGTCAATTTGTTTTACATAATACAGACTTAGAGCGAGCCATATTTTGACCTCCGGACCCAGATCAAGTAAGGGGTACGTCTTCGAAATCTGATGATAAAATCCCCAAAATAATTCAACCAAAACTTGGAGAAATATTATGTACGGAATGTAATAAAAGACGTCTTACAAAGATATACTTACACTTATACTGATTCACATACAGACGGTAAACATATATAAAAGATGGTACTAGGCTATCGATTTCGACCAGTCACACCAGTCATCATCAGGCCAATGAGAGAACTGTGAGAATATGCTAATAAAAAAGTTGTTAAATATTATGTGGTTCGTCTGTATAACACACTGTAAATCTTTTTGGGTTACCATTGATTTTGATTTTTTACTAACCATCTTATTTCCCCCCTACTACTAGGGATCGTAAAAATATTTTTTCACAAATGCATAATCAGAATGATCGAAATGTTTCATGTCACTCACTTTTCATTCGATCGTCTGTCAGTGTGTTGTCCAAAGCCCTTACAAAGTCCAAAGAAACACTTCCTCAAATTGAAGATTTTTTAATGAAAATAACAATTAGATTTAACACAAAATCTAAAATCAAAAGTTCGTAATTTCAATATTGGATCATGATTCTACAATTTATTATTATAAGTAAATAGTCTACTATGCTAATTTAATATAGCCTTAACCATAAATTAATTCCAATAAAGACAAAAATATATTAATTTGTATGCTGCATTTTTGTTATATCTTCAACACTGGTAAATATTACTTGATTCATCCTGAAAATACTTTTGTATCAGTTTCTTTTTAGTATGATACTTTAAGTAATATCGCCCCTCTGTCACTACCTCCCTGATACAGCACCTCTTAAAGTCACAGATGACATTAGAAGAGCAATGGATAATCGACACTTACCTTGTTGACACTTTTTGACTCGAGTAAAGCTTTTGACTGTGTACACCATGAACTATTATTACTTAAACATCGTTACTATGGTTTATCTGATAGCCCAGTAAAGTGGTTTTAATCATATCTTATCAACAGAACACAAACAGTTATTTTCCAAAACACTAAGTCTTCTCAGGGGTTTGTTACCTCAGGGGTACCACAGGTTTCTGTTTTAAAGCCTTTTATTTTCCGTTTTTATAAATGACTTGACTAATGTACTCAATTCAAACTGCCATCTGTACGCAGACGACTTACAAATTTATTTGGAATTTCCATTCACTAACACTGCAGATGCTGTAGCCAGTATGAACGCTGATATAGCCTCTATTGTGAAATGGGCCGAGGAAAACGGACTAAAACTGAACAAAAACAAAAATCAACCAATAATTATTGGTTGTACCAAACTAAAGACCAAATTGCACTTTGAAAATAACAATTTGCCTTCTATAGATGTTAATGGAACAATTTTTAATTACTGTAATACTGTAAAGAACTAAAACTAACCATTAACGATACACTGACATGGACTGACCAAACAATCTTTACTTGAAACAGAGTTTTCGCTACATTCACTGCATTCACTGAAACGTTCTTTACTTATTATTCCTCAATTAATAAAAGCAAAACTGGTGAAAGCATTGATTTTCCCTTTATTTGATTATTCTTATGTCGTTTATAAAGATATGTCGGTTGAACGTGGGATTCGCCTTCAAATAGCAGAAAATTACAGCATTCTATTTATCATGAATTTAAGAATAGATGATCACATTACTCCTGTTTACAATCAGTGTGAATGTTAAGATTAAACGAATCAAGATTATATAAATTACTAATATTTTTATTTATTAGGTTTATTATTGTTTTTTATCTGATTTAGTTTCAGTTATTATTTAATGTATATACAATAGTTACATAGGATAAGACAGGGCTTTATAGCCCTATTTATGTAACTAAAAACCAATAACTCAATCAAATCAAATCCCTTACACACCGCGACCCAAAGATGATCTGCCATGTCATTATGCCATGAGATGATGGTGACATTATTTTGTTACAAATAATGTGGATGAGCATAGCAAATAATACATAATTTACACAGCCATATTTTGGCTTTGGACAACAAAGTGCGAGATCGAATGAAAAGGGTTTTAATAAACACGTCGATAATTCTGATGATGTACAAATAATTTGATCTTTAATATCGCAAAACATTGAAAACCCCCAGTGCCCTACCGTATCTCCGTCACATGCACCGCCTAAAATTACTAACATTACTGCAAATTTAATTATATCCCATGAACCAGTGAAACTGAAATATTCTCATTCTCACTGTCCTAATTATCAGCTGTCTGTTTGGACAGGAAACGTCTTCTGCATGTGATAATCAGCTGCACACAGCCTTACTTAATCAACGGGTCTTTCCTTCAAGGACGGGAGGTGTGTCGACTCACCGCTGTCTTCATAACGCCAGGGCAACCTTGACATTTAACGTTTGCTTGATGAGTTATGAAACAATTTAACATTGTGCGTAATTTATGAAACGCATTTATCATGCCATTTCTATCTCTATATGACTTTCAATCTCTCAAGTCATATATTTTAGGTTATATACAGTTTGCTGATGTGATTCTAATTGCGAATAATGGTTGTGTTGTACAGTTAATGATTACTGCCAACTTATGTGTTGGTAATTGACGCATAGTAACTATGGTGATCAAACAAAGCATGCCTTTTAAAAGCTGATTCGTCTATTTCTAATTCATAATGCAGTTCTATAAAAGCATCCTCTTACTTGTATGCAACAAGAGCTAGTTAATGACACAATATTCATAACAATACAGTTTATATAAACCATAATGGGTTGTGAAGCCGTCCACTATAATACATAGGATCTCTAACTGTAGAGATCTTAAAAGCAAGTGTTGAAAACTCCAGATAGGGAGCTCCTTCATATGTTTTAGATGTTATACATTTATAACAAGCTCTAATATATTTTTCGTGAAAACATTTCTTCCCATTTCTGCTTGCCTTGGCAAACAATTTCTTATAAAAATTACATTAAAGTACAAACTTACTCAATGACTAAAACGTAATTAGTAATAAATTCCCCCAAATATTGTTTCAATTTCTACAAATATTTCAGATAGATCGGTTAAATAGATACTGAGGTTACGCAGCACCACAGGGAAACCAAATCAGAAGGTCAAAGGATACAAGCAGGATTCTCTTCTTTCATGAAATAACACATCCTGAAATATATCTATCAAAATATTCTTAAAAATATTATGGAAATTACCGCAACACAAATTAAAGAGATGACTCAAATTATAGGTCGTTTTCTAAGAACTACGAGAGCACCCATTTTCCCAAATATCTCTCTTCTGCGGAATGGAATAGGAGCAAAAGAAAATTAGCCGCCATGTTAGCAGAAAGATATGTGAGTGAATCAAATGCAAGGTTAATAAGAATATAAGGTGAAATTCAACTTCTGTTGTCATGAGGAGTTATTCCATGCGAGCACAGCTGATTTGCCCTTATAAAGTAGGGTAAATGAGCGAATCTACTTTGCTATCTTTATGGTGAATGAGCATAACTGAAGGTGCATGAATGGAGAAGAGTTGTACTAAATTACTTTTCCGAAATGAAGCTCGGATCTATCATTGCACAAAAACGTCAACAAGTCATCATAAAATGATTACATCAACTAGGTGGTCTTATAATTATGTAATATCGATCATAATTCACAAAAATATTCATCTGAATGTAACTACCTTTGATGGAACCCATTATAGACCAAATTAAACATTCTTTGGGAATCTCCTAACTCTAAAATTAGAACTGCTCAAAACAGTCCACAACACCAACTCAACGTTATTACCTCCTTTTCCATTCAAACGACTCTGATAATGGATTTAAGGTTCGCGTCATCGCCAGAAGTCAGAAACTCCAAGGCCAAAGAAGGAACACTCTAATATAGCCATAACTGAAACCGTTGTTTACAGTAGGCAGAAACAGGGATCGTTGTGGCCAACAATGGGTTGTAACTGTTGAACAAGATCGCCACAGGCGAGTCCGTCTGTCTTCTCGTGGTACTTAAACGCTGTTATGGTTACTGCAGACTCAGAGAGTACTAACTTCGGCAGGCAATCTAAGTAGACCTCTCACTTGAATCAAACTCAAAAATATTTATTGTTATGAAATTGCCTTCCTCTGCCACTGTGGCTATTAAAACGGGGTTTTCCTCTAGCGATCAATAATGAATGGTTTCTCTATGAGACATTAATTTGTATTAACAACCAGCTGACATTATATACATTTCATTGTTGAACAGTGTAATACAATTTTATAAAACAGGAATATTTTTACATCGCTATCTGCTGTGATTTTAACCTTTAAAACAACCATCAACAAATTGGTCATTCACATGAACAAGATTTTACCAACAATAGCATTAAATTGAATGGACTTGTACATTCACGAAGAAATGTGAGCGTGAAGTTCAACAAAGTAGCAAAATTTGATTAGTATTGCTTGTTTAAACTGTGTAGAAATGGTGGTTACGCAAACTTGTCTTAGCTTAGAAGAATGTTTTTTTTTCTCGGTCCGGTAAAATTATTTAATGGTCAAGACATTTTAGGGAGACCGTGAGAAGTCTTTTTTTTAATTTAACCCAACCAAATTACAAAGTACATGGTTTTTGTTCACATACATTTAAAAGCACTATTATACAAAAAAACAAACAAGTCCGTCAGCTTTCATAAAATGTTGTACACTAAGTGAACATCTAAAAATAACTGCCATATGTACTCCTACTTGCTCTTTTTGCGAAATGTGGTGAAATAAGCAAAATAACAACAAACTCTGGCGGTTTGAGTTATGTGTCAGAGTTGGTTGACTGGTTACTATAAAGCTTTCAGAATCGACATGAATTCCAAGATAGTCTTCAAGAGTTTGAACCATAGTTCCAGTATCTTTAGCCCCAAGTTCGTTTATCGAAATATGCTACTCCCTAATACCTGACCACTGACCAACAACAAAATGTACTGACTCTAAAAGACGACACGCCGTATATAAGAGGAAGTGACTGGAGTAGTACAATCTTCATACTTTTGGAAAGGACTTCTGCCAGCCAGCCAGAACGCGCAGGGTTTTACGTGACCGCTGGAGAAATTAAGTGGCCTGGCCTTCTCTCTCTTTCTCTCTCTCATCCACCCCTCTCTCTCTCTCTCTTTCTCTCTCTCTCTCTCTCTCTCTCTCTCTCTCTCTCTCTCTCTCTCTCTCTCTCTCTCTCTCTCTCTCTCTCTCTCTCTGTTCTTATTTGGCCCATACTTCTCTACCATCCTCCATCATCCTCTTGTTTTCATTTAAAACTGTTGACACACATAAACATTTTACAGTTTTGCATAGCCTAAGGTATTGAGCGAGTTTTCTCTTTCATTCTATCTGCATCTACATTTCTGGTTTCCCGTGAATATTATATCACCTGTAGAAAATTAGTTACCTAATATTACCTACTTACTATAGATTATAATTGCACACCATGAAGATTAATGGGTGGCCACCAGTTGAATCGGAAGGTATGTTCCTGAAGACTGGAAGACTGGATCTGGTAATAAATGCAAATGTTTTAGTTACGATGTATAACGTATAACGAACGCAACATTCATTTTTTAGCTCGTAGCGTATATTACAAAACTCAATCATAGATGAACTGAAAAATATAAATATATCTTTAGATTTGTATTTACCTACTTTACATTCATAAATTATTTAGTACCGTTTATAACGGCACGTGTAAACCTTTACGTTGTAGAATATTTTTTCTTTCAACATTTACTATGGTAAAACAAATCAATGGACATTTGAGTAGGAGAGCGAAGCTTTTAAGAGCATGTATCAATTCAATACATTACTTTGTTTAAATATATTAACTATTTCTAAAGCTATTTAATTGGAGACTAGCCATAATGGAAATACTCCTTTACTAAATCAACGCCCACAAGTCTCTACCTAAAAATGTATTTCTTCATTAACGTTTTTCAACATGTTTTAATATACGTAATCTGCATTTGAGTCTGTTTTAAATTTTTGTTTTTGTTTGAGAAGTGTTTTTTCAGATATGATATGAAAACTGAGTCAGATACCAAAATGATGAATAAATTTGAATTTTTCATTTTGGAATTTTAATTTTGACTTTTATTCAAATCTTTGAACCATTATTTTTTTTTTATAGACCTTGGCTACATATGATACTTTTCTGACCCGGTTTAACATTAGGCGTATAGAAGTAAATCCAACATTGGTTGCTCCTCTGTTGAGAGGAAGACATTTAATCATTTTCTAAATGTGAAAGTCATTTTTTAGTTTACAGACTCGCCAACTGGTATTTCAATTACAAAAATATTCCATGTTTATGGGTCTAACAGCGAGTTGTTTAAACTGGTTATTAATTAAATAATGATTCCTAATAATCCCTAATCTAATGATCCCTAATCTTTGTTAATTTTTCTTTCCATAGTAACATTAACGATGGGTTTTAATGGTTTCGGTATTTATTCTAAAATAGATTAATTTAGAATTCCAGCCTAAAGAGTTAATTTTAACCTTTATATGAAAACTAATTGAACAGACTATTAATGTGTACAGTGTTTTAAATCGGATAGGTCTGGTTGGTTAATATTGTATTGAAGAGGTAAATAATTGATAAATTATATTGAATGTTAATTGGGATATTGCAAACATTGAGTAAAAATGATTGTTGATACCAAATTAAAATACATTTCTTTGGAGAATAGTTCAGACTTTAGGTGGATATCAAACCACTAGGTGTAATATTTGCAAATAAAATTCAATCGTCTTTATTTGAACATGTTAAGGTATAACGCCTAAGTTATAGGCAATTCCCGCTACACAACCCAACCCCTATATTGCCTACACTACACCGTTCTATGTTGCAGAAAAACTTCTATAAGTAATGCCGGAAACTAAATTTTAAAATAATGCACTCCCACAATCTTGCCTTCTTTCTACCTGTATAATTAGTCTTTAGGACTGTATTCTCGACTATCTATAACTTGGCATGTTAAGTTCCTCCAAAGATTTTTGATTGGTTAAAAGGTGTTTAGTTGAAAAAAAAGCTTTTACAAAATGATATAGCATGTTTGTATTGTACATAAAAAACTAATTCTGCATAAAGACTACTTATAGTGTCTATAAATGCATGTCCAACATTAATAACGAAGGCACTGAAGAGCGCCGTTAAATTGGACATCTTACATTTTATAGACGTGTCCATCAAAGTGCATCGGTCACGTCACATATTAATCATAATGACTGCCCCTTGCTGTATCCCAGGCCATGTAGGGGGGGCACCGAGGCCAGTGTAGAGGGTTTTAAGTGCGCCAGTGACTAGTGACTCCTGCCAATGCCTTACACTCAGCAAGTCACGCCTCCCTAATGTACTTGGTGTCTATTTTTGAAACAAGTGAGTGGCTAGTCAATTCACTTACCATCTTATCTTAAAATTTTCAAGTTATCCCGGTGAGATCTAAGTTGTCGGGAGTTTAATTTGTCAAAAGCAAATAGCCAAATGTGTATATTTTCAACAATCTTATACATTAATACGCTAAGCCGATTTTTGTTAAGAGAACTCCTCCGTTATTTCTGAACTGATTTTAACAATTGAGGTACCAAATATTAGTCCTGATTTATAGTTGTGTACAAAGGTTTTCATTTTTCTATATTTTCAATCTAAATGGCACAGGCTGCCCTCAAAGTTCGTTCTTCGCCCATAAGATTAACATGGGGAAAATTGAATTTGCATTGCAGCTGTTAATACATTTTGGACAGTTTATTAGCAATACCAGATGTTACAGGTAAGGAATGTATTTAACTATATAAACTAAATAAGTTTATTTTCTACATGCAAAACTAGTTAATTCCACTCACTTTCCACCCGGTTCATAATTATGCTCTCTAGTGTAGCCCCCCCCCCACATGGTGTAAATTGTCAAATCTGAGAGTGAATTACACAGTTCATTACACACGGCAGCGAGCTGTGGACATGGTTGTGGTTTGGGAATGATTACAGCCCGTTGGTTTTCTTGTTAAACTAAAATCACTGGTGATGTGTTTATATGTAGGGTAAGGTGACGGAGAAGAAATTCAGTTTCAGTTTATTAGTGAATTTCCTTTGGAAAGTGAACTATTAGCATGACCCGCACGGTGAAACTTAAGCCCGGGACCACCATAGAAGTTCCTAACGTGACCCCCTGAACACGTTTTGGGGGGTCGTTCAAAATTTTATTTATATATATATGTAAATATATATATATATATAGACATATATACATATATATATATATGTGTTTGCACTCTAGCGGTCGCATTTTTTGTCCGATTTACTTCAAATTTGGTAGGGACGTTCCTTTCTGTAATCAGTTGGACAAGATCGTTGGGCAAAACAATCGGAAAACTCTAAACCCCTTTTTTGGGAATTAATCTTTCAAATTTTGAGTTTTTGGGCCCAAAAAAAGGGTCAGAAAAGCCCCGTATGTAAAATGAATGCATGTAAAAAGATGGGAATTAGAGAGGCGAAAGTTTTAAGCCCTCTCTCGTCATTCTAGCATAAATATTTACCGAGTTATTAAAGAAAATGTGTACCGACCAAACACAGTACGTTGTCTTATGGGGATTTTACATTAGAAAAGCCTGTTATTCATTTGTTGGTGTACTTTTATCATCATCAACAACCTCACGCCTACTTTAAAGCCTGACTGGACCTTCACCTAAACTTATAATGCGCAAAATTGTATTCCCAGCATTGCAGGTAAATAGAACCAGGAGCATCAGAACAGCCGAAAAATCAATGTTTTCAGATTTGAATAAAAGTTGGAATAAATGTATGTTTTTAACTGATTTTGAGTTTTTATAGTTTTTATGTGGAAATTCACTTCCCTCACGTCAGCGTGCTGCGTGCGAACTCGTTTCATATTGCAGCCTATATCTTACTAGCTTTTCGCGTAGTCTTCGCCCCACAAATAATCTAATATATAAAGATCGATGTTTGTACGTCTGTTCGTCTGTTCGTCTGTCCGTTCGTATTTTATGTGCTGTCATACCGTTCATCCGATTGCTTTGAAATTTAGCATAGTAACACAGGTTAACCCTGGGAAGGTTATAGGCCATTAACCGAATCCTAGGACATTAGTGCTGTGCCCCACCGAACTTCAAAGTTTAAACGTTAATCTTATGGAAGAAAGATTTCTTTTGATTTTATCAGATGATATCTATATCTTAAAACATTGTAAACAGCTGTTTATCATTATGGAAATAAAAAACGTACTTGAATGGCAACTCTCATAATGGAAATAAAAAAACTACTTGAATGGCAACACAAACTATTTTTTTCGATAGGCGAGTGAGCGTACCAAACGAGCTCATCCGGGAGGCGAGTGAGCGAAGCGAATGAGATAATCTGGGAGGCGAGTGAGCGAAGCGAACGAGCTCATATTGAAAATGAACGAGTATTTGACATAAAACTTCATGTCCTCTTCTGCGGCAGCAACGCGCCGGGTATCAGCTAGTAATTTATAAAAACTATGGCAGTTGTTTGTGCTGTATTATGTGGTTATCCCGTGGAACTACTACGAATCAAGATCAGCTGTTTGTATTTTTATCAGCTCAAACCTAAAGTGAATGTTCATAAGCATAACACAGGATTGGAACTTTGACTCCCCGTGGGGCGGAGCCCTATGGGAATTTTCTAAAACCCTTTCTTAGTGAACACCTAAGACCCAAGAGTATGTTCCAAATTTCATTGCAATCCGTTCTGTGGTTTTTGAGATTTCGTGATGAGTGAGTCAATAGTATTTGGATTTAAATATTTAAATTTGTATTAATTCGTAAAGGGGTTTTAAGCGTTGACGAAAACCACTGATTCTTTTCACTTTGTTTACGTAATGCATAACTTATCATTATGCGTTACTTTATCATTGCTACACCTCACCAAATGGTTTATGCCGTATTATATTAAATGAACAAGAGCAGACAATCTTTAAGGAAAACCCTTTAATTTAAAGAAGGTTTTAACAACTCGCAATGTTAGTAGCAACAAGTCGAGTGATGTAGAGAACAAAAGGAACAACATTTTATTTAGACAAAGGCCCAGGTATTTTTATAGTTTGTATACACGTTTCCTGTAATTACTGACTCAAGTATTCTTTCATTTTTTAAGAAACAGCTCTTATTGAAGGCGATAATAAAGTTGGAGCCACAACATTTGTCTCTGACCACGCAGAACGTGTAAATACATATCTTACAATAGTAAAAAGAATACCTAGCTTCAAGTCAACCAAAATAAAGAGGCTTTTCACCTGTGATAGACCTCATTTTATATTTCGAAACACTATATAAGAAATCATTTATACAAATCTGTAATAACAGGAAAACATCTAATCTACTGTCTGTAACAGGTGGTTTGCCTCAGCCAAAATCAAATCGTATTTATGACTGCGGAACCGCCTGTTGAGAGAAAGTGGCCCAACCTATCCGATGTCTTTCACATATTTAAAAACCGTCTATAATTTGGACTGTAGCTACCCACGAATTGAGCAATAATTCTCATTGCTTGGTAATTTTTCTTCAATAAAAAAATATATATTTTGTCGAACAGAACTTTTACCTTGGCGAGGGAAAACGAATATGAGAGTGTGGTTGTCTAGTTCCTCGTGTTGATTTCAGCTGAACATTAGAAAAATGGTTCGCCAAGTTACCGGCTTGGTTTTGACCAAAGAAAGTAGGTTTTCGCATTGTGATCACTTATATTCTTAGTCCAAATAAACAAAATGTTTCATTTTTGTTTGTTTTATTAAAGGCAAGTTACTTAAAACAATCAATAGAATAGTGAGTCTAGGATTCAGTCTATCACAAGTCACCAGTTGATAAACTATACATCAGTTTATCGAATTACCTTTCATGACACCAAGACATTCATGAGTATTTTAAGGCGAATGTGAATTAAATAAAAGTGTGATGACTGAGGTGTTGATTGAAGCCTTGTTATGTACTTGCAAAAATGACGCTTCACCGTGAAAATGCTTCGCTATATTACCCGCCCGTTCGGAACAATCTCTTTGATTTGACAGAACTAAGTAAAAGCCTAAAAAGCTGTTGATAAACATGTGTTCCCTTCACAACTAAGTCTAGTGCGTGGAACAAACAACATATTACCTAGAAATCTTTCACTTCCGGAAACCAGCACCATACTTTGGGAATTGACTTAATACATATAAAAGAGTAAAAATCAGCCGGGAGGCAAGCTTAAAAATAATTACGTCACGAGCAGTGACGTCATCAATATGGCCGCTCAGCCAATTCTAATATGTCTCATATCTCGGAAACCACATAACCGATTTTGACATTTGAGATCTTATTTAAAAGGTCTAATCATTATCTATAATAAAGGAAATTACATCTTTAGCGGTAAAAACAACGGTTTTTGAGTATTTTGTAAAATATACATATTTTTAAATATTTTAAAATGTTATGTATCTAAATTTAGTTTAATAATAATACAAGGTAAAACTAAGGATATATTTATTGTTAACATATATTTCATGTAAATATACACAGCTAACTATGTGTCCATTCTTGAGCAATGACCTTCACAAGCACATAATAGAATGCACCGAAGTCCCATTTTCACACAGCGGCACTTAGTACATCGTTCCTTACACTTACATGAAACAAGTTCTTGACAGTGTACACTAACGTCTGGAATTGTTGTCCAGAGAGGTGTGAACGTGGTGCCATCATCGGTTTTCCAGCCCCACTGACATGGATCGATCACGGAAGGGCTTTTTGTTAAGCAGTTTCTCCAAATGTTACATTGAAGCATTGAACGTTTTAAATGCTGCAATAGCGCATCCGCCGTTGGTGGGATATGTTCTATGTTCCTATTCATTTGAGTAAAAAGTATTCTGCGTGCGTGGATTACATGTTCTGCAGTACATGCGTTGTGGTACATTAATACCACAAAACGTTCAAGTAAGGAAAATGCAATGCTGTCGGTCGTAACTGTTGTTGCTGAAATATTTGAAAACTCTTTGAAGGCTACATCAACATCACGAAATGACATCCATGTTTTCCAAGCAATTTTTTTCCCAACGCCAGAAAACGATGACACCGTGTCACAACCTGTGAATGAGTGGAAGAATAGTATAAGCTCGGACATACCAGTGGGAAGCTTTGAATGTAATTCATGAATAGGCACATAAATTTACGTAAATGCTTTCCTGTTCCATATCCAATCCATAGTTCTTCAGCTTGTGTAATGTAGGGAAATGCAAATAAAGCTATGCAAATTACATCAGAATCAACTGTTTTAATAACAATTTTGTTGTGTCCATGCATAGCAGCATCATGTGCATGTAAAATAAGTCGGGCATCTGCTTCCTCGAACAAAGATGGAGAAATTGATTGCACACTCTCTTGACCGGTTGATGATAATACTTTATCTTTCAAAGTGCAAAATATTTGTTTGCCAGGGCTGTCTATTGCAACAATATTGTTTGCCAGCATACTAAACAATTCCTCCTTATTGCTGTCTTCAAACAAAAATTGTTTAAAATTGCGTGGTATCTTTACTCCAGGTTTGACCGCTATACGATGACCACTTCCTCTAGACTGGCGAATTTGGGACTTTAAACTTCCTTTGCTGTATTGGTCAAACACCAGGTCCAATCTACTGACAGTCTCTAACCTTTGATTTACACAAGGTATTACAACAGAGTCAATGTATTGCTGAAATGTAATTCCAGCCCCAGGTGTCAACATGTGAACGAGGGCAGCTCCGTCGATTATTAGGGCAGACACATTTGGTGTTTGGACAGGGGCTGTAGCTTCGCTTGATAAACAGCATGTTTTTTTTAACACAGGACACAATATCAGATTTACATGAAGGGAGTCGAAGCTCACCGGACTCAGAAATAGATGGGGGATACGTACTATTTTCATGAGAAAAAAACTCTTCCACATCTCCTTGTCTAACTTGGCTTGCAACGTAAAGCCGGCAAAATACATTGGAATCCTTTCTCAAATGTGCCACCTGATTTTTTTCTTTCGACTTAAGGGAAACCTTTTTCTTAGAGAACAATAGAAGGTTGTCCCGTTTTATTACATCATGAATAGATGTTTTTCTACAAACTATACGATCATTTACGTAGGTGGAATATTGTTCTTGTCCTATGACGTGGGCTTCAAGGACAGATTTTGCGGCTATATCGCTCATGACTACTTTACTACTGTTTACGGTTGTAAGGTCTTTCTCCTCAAATGGATTACCATTATCCTGGTACACTTGAACTAAATCACGAACATTTTTCTGAAAGCGGAGCTTAAATGATTATTTATCTTCGTGGTGTTTACCTGAATCCAGAGGAGCCTTTTTATCCAAGTTGTTGGTATCTTCAAAGTCACTGTTCATCCGTGAAATTTCTGGGCCAGCAGTCATCCACTTTAGAAGTGCATCTTTGTTGCTCAGTAGGGATAGTTTTTTACTATCAAGTTTCACAAGTTTGTTGTTTTGCTCATGAATTTGATCGTGAGACAAGCATGAGAAGTTCCGCAGTGTTTTACAGCCTACAAAGTTACCTTTCAAAAATTCATCATACACTGTCGGGTGAAGCTCTGGTAAATTCCACAGACTGTGTACAAAAATAGGCAACCATCTAGCATAGTTTACACGATCAAGTGCAAACATCCAAGGGCATATATTTTCAAGTACTGAAATGAAATCTTGCAAGTTTCCCTGACGGATACTACGAACAAAAACTAAAAGAAGACCTTCTAATTGTATAGTTGTTAGCCAGTATTTGAACTGAACAGATTCTTGCTGCATCCGGTTACACCACTCAGTTTTATTTTCTGCTAATGTAGCTTCATTGCTGTCGTATGCTTGCTGCAAAAGAATGTTAAGGGATGCATAGCTCACTTCATGAGCATACCGACTTCTTTTAACGTGAGATGCGTTAAGGATGCCCTCAGCCCTTCCTGAAGTTGTAACACTGGCTTCTACGAGATTGTCAGTCCAACCAGAGCCTTCTAACCATGAACCAATCATAGACATTATGGCCATCTCAATGTGAAGTCCGCCTAACATTAGAAAAATTTTGTCTTCTCCGTATAAATTGGGATACCTCCACTGAAGTTGTTTTGCGATTGCATATACCGGTTGGTCTGCCGTGATAACTGGAATTTGATCTGAGTTTATATTTTTCAACAAAGTTACAACAATGTTCATAGAATGGCGAACCATAGCTGGTGAGTTAATGTCCTCTTTTAGGAGTGGAAGCAGAATTGATGTACACTTTGATTTGTTGATATCAGCGTTTTCTTCCTTACGAGAGTAAAATACAGCCCATGGTAGAATGTCCCCTTCAGCATTGGATTTAACTTGATCCATCCATTCTTTTGTTTCCTCAAAAACATTGAAGTTGGAATTACCATATGTGTCATTAATCAAGGGTAAAGGGTTGTCACAGCTACGTTTAGCTGTTGGTGGAACTGAAGTGTACCACTGAGGTAGAGAAATCTTACTGTTGTGTACATTGTGATTTAGCGATTTCATAGAGTTTTTCTTGTTGTGGTCTGAGGGATATTGTATTAGTGATATGCTTGTACCGTGAAATGAGTCGAGTGACTGATTAGAGGATGTGTTGTGGTCTATGTTATCTATCGCCGCACATGTGAATGCATCTTGTGTAATATTGGGTGGCAAAACAATGTCCTTATTCTGATTGTAATACTCGCATACACTAGCGGCAACAGATTGCTCTACTTGTTGAACTCTTTTATAGGATACGCTTAAGCCAAGGTGATACATTTTGTTAATGATCTTTTCCCCCCCTGTATGATTGTGAATCATTAGCCCTAAATATAAGGGTAGAGGAGTTTCTTGGTCTATGTTATGACGTATGAACTTAGCATCGGGTTGTCGTTTTCTTTTGATGCTATTAAATCTGACCAATTGAGCAATAGTCACAGCTGCAGCAGGTACTTTTTCTTGTTCTTCAAACGATGCTTCTTCTCTAGTTATTGGTTTTCCAGTAGATATTCCTTCTAATACCATTCTAAAAAACATTATCGATTTCTTAGGCACACAGTTCACACTTGTAAATGGTTCTGTAAAAGAACCGTCAAACTTAGGATATTCGGCAAACATATCTTCACGAAGAATGTTAGCAGCACGTGAAAGACACATTCCATCACTTAAAGAATTGTAACTACAAGCATCAAATATGGCATTATGTACATCTCCTTCAAAGGTAAGAAAAACGTCTCGACCAACTCTTATCTTCACGAAGACCCGGTACAAAAGCAATTAGTTGATCTTTTAAGCGTGTGCTATTCACCAAAAAATCTGTGAAACCCAACTGTTCAAGCCGTTCATCAACAAGCTTCACAAGATTTGCTAACCGGAAAACTGGAACTATATCATTGTAGACGTACATATCTTGCAAGTAAGTCACTAGTTCATTTACAACCGAGCCATATGCAGTTTTTGAAGGATCGCTATTTACATTAGACTGTGACCTACTCTTACTTCGAACTTTATTTAATAACTTTGTGTAACATGACTTGTGGTATTTTGCTCCTAAAGCGATTAAATCTGTTGAGTGCAACTTTGAAAGAATTTTTTGGTCCTCAATTAGCTGCGCATATGCAAATATATTTGGTCCAATCCCAAGCGTTGATGCAGACACAAGTTTTTCCTTGTGATCCTTAAGTTCACACAATATGCAGGTGGATTTTATATCAACTGGAGTGCAACTTGATCTTGTAAATGAGGTCATGAGTTCAACGGATTTATTTTTTTCAGGGTTTGTCTGGGGCAGATTCTCATCCAAGCATATACTATCAAGGCGTGGTTTTTTTCTTAGTCGTTCAATCATGCGACTGTTATATTTGCTTCTACAGGTTTTGTGATATTTAGCACTATTTTCAACAATAGTCTGATGAATTTGTTCCAGCTGCAAGTGTGATGGAAGGGCTTCATATTTAGCATACTCAATTAAATGTTCACTTAGTGAATTATACCCACTTTCTGTTGGTGAAATGAGAGGCTCTTTGTTTTCAGTTTGGCAAAGGATGCATTTCTCCCACGATATGGTTGGTGTGACGAGGCTTGCATCAAGCAATACAAACTTTCGCTTCTCTTTTTTAGCCATGTCTATTCTGGTTGTATTATATTAAATATTATAAATAATAAAATTTGTTTAAAATAATTAACAGAGACGCCAAGCCTGCATTTCATACTATTCTTCAGTTAGGCTAACAACTACAAAGATTAAATAAACAGTCTAGTCGTATGTAATAAAATGTTTCAATGAGGAATCCACAGTCCCATACCAATAACCACTATACCACTAATACCACCATGCTATACCACTGTGTGCCTGTAATGCATACTATTCTTCAGTTAACTACTAAACAAAATTTAAAAAAATCTAGAACTATGTTTTGAGTACCGGCAGCACAAACAAATTCTTACGCTACAATAAAATAACTAGAAAAATTAAAACACAAAGAACACAAAAACAACATGTTACCAAGGATATATCAAGTTTCTTAGTCAACAATGGTGACAAATTACTCATCCAGCTGTTAGTTGTTGTTTACTGTCAGATGACACGTGGGTGATCAGTCTAACCAACGAAGCAAAAATACATTTCCCTAAAAAAATTACAAATATTTAAAAATATGTATATTTTACAAAATACTCAAAAACCGTTGTTTTTACCGCTAAAGATGTAATAACCTTTATTATAGATAATGATTAGACCTTTTAAATAAGATGTCAAATGTCAAAATCGGTTATGTGGTTTCCGAGATATGAGACATATTAGAATTGGCTGAGCGGCCATATTGATGACGTCACTGCACGTGACGTAATTATTTTTAAGCTTGCCTCCCGGCTGATTTATACTCTTTTATATGTATTTAGTCAATTCCCAAAGTATGGTGCTGGTTTCCGGAATTGAAAGATTTTTACACTTGTTCCACGCACTAGTCTGCCTTCCTTGGTACATAACCTGCAGAATTAAATACGTTAAATAATTACGTAAGGTAATGTAGTCGGAAATATACTATAAATTTTTACAAGCGTTGATCTAATTTTTATCTCCTACTACCCGACCGGTTGCAGCTTCGCCCGCGTATAGTTGTGTGTGGTGCATTCTGTGGTTAGCCCATGGAACTACTACGAATCAAGATCCGCTATTTGAATTTTCATCAGCTCAAACCAACGTGAATATCCATAAGGAGTACATGGGAACTTTGGGACCCAGCGGGTCGGAACACAGGGAATTTCGTAATACTGTTTCTTAGCAAGCATCTAGGGCCAAAGAGGAACCTATATATATAAAATTTCAACTATTTAAGCCTTATAGTTATGGAGATTTCGTGATAGGCCAGTCAGTCATTCGGTCAGTGGTATTTGGATTTGATAATAAGATATATCAAGTGGACTAACCATAGCAAAGCCCAAAAAATATTTTTTTTTTAGACAACATTTTGTTTCTTGGTTACTACTCAGTATCATCAAGCGTTTACCGGCATATTTCGAAACCTGGGACGTTTTCTTCTCGTTATCTTAATCACTTTTACCATCGTGTCGCAAGCATACATTCGGTCGCTCCAGTCCAGTTGAGAGGTGCCATAAATAACCGACAAGGACTCCGCTCGCTACGACCAGCTGATCTATTGCAACAGCTGGCTCACCTGCTTAGCTGATGTGATCTTTAACAGCTGAACAAGTGATTGGGCATCTACAATTTACCATCAAATTAGGAAAAAATGGAAATATGCTATAAAACATCATAAATAATTGAATGAGTAATAATTCCGGGGATTTTGTCTCTGTGTCTTTGCAACAATTCTATCAGGTGTTTTACCAGTCTTAAATAAAGTTATCCTTTGGTCGCTCATCGCAACAGCCATCTTTCCAATCACAAGGGAATTCATTAGATTACTGTCTCATTGTAAATATAGGGTAAAAATAGAGGTCAGCAGACGAATTCAGAGATAAATGTTGTTATTTAACTTAAATGCTTATAATCTGTCGTTTTTGTATTTATCCGGCATAATAATTGAGTTTTCTCCTCTACCGCTTCCGAGTTTATTAAAAAACTGACTTAATTTTTTATTTCGTTATTCCGTTGCCAACAGCATCATTGTAAAACGTTTCTAAATTAAAACTGTCCAAACCTCTCAAATTTGTAACTCACATTCGGGGAATCGAACCCATGACTCTTAAACTGAAGCTCAAGACGCTTCCCGCACCGTGATATATTTTAAAATTCTGACTGTTGTAACGTGTTTTATTATTATTTAATAACACATGTTCTAACTGAAAAATAAAGAAATTAATAGTCTTTATATGCTTGATTCTAAGCTTATTTATTTTTTATGTATCTGTTACAGTCTTATTTTATTTCCTAATATCGCTTGCTCTGATAACTGTTTGTGTTTGTTCAAAATGTCGGTAAATCATTAGACAATTGGTTTGAAGGTTGCTGGTTGATTGGTTTATTGTTTGGGGAGTTTAATTGAGTTGGGTCATTACATCAAACCGAAGGATAGAGATTTTAATGATCATAAATAAAGACACTATTTAAAACATAAATTGTATCGTTATGACAAATTATAAAGCACGGGTCCCGAAACGATCATTAATCTGAATTCAATATTTAACGGTCGTTAAACACACTGAGTCACTTTTATTAGTTTACAGTTTATTGTATTTTCAAAGAATGCTGAATCGGGCACTGCGAATGCTTATGGTATGATGTTTATGCCTCTTTAAATCATTGTTCGTAAAGGTCAGACGTTTTATAATCTTGAACTAGTGACCTAGTCAAACCCAACCGTTAAGTATGTTGTTAAATCTCTCCCTCCACTTTTATCTTGTAATAAGGGACGAATTAAACTTTAATGTAATTTTGTATTTTTTGCTCTTTAAAATTGTTTAACTATATAATTGCTTGACATATTTAATCTGTTATTTTAATGATTGTTTTGTTCTCTCATCTGATGAGTTTTAACATTTAACTAATCCAGTTTATTTGCTTATTTTTCAAAATTTCTCCAATCCATAAATTTTTTGTATTGTTTTATCATTAAAAACACTTCTAAATTTAAATATTTTCTAGAATATTTGTATTGCAAAAGTGTATAGGGTAATGTAGGGAATTTTAACTTTAATTTTGTAGAAGCTGCATGGAAATCGGTCCAGATAAACCTTAGATGAATTGTCAAAAGAAACGCAAACATGATAAGACCAGTTCCACGACAAGCTATATAAGTGCATTTTGAATTCTGAATGTAGAAAAATTATGTGTAGTGGAGAGACATAAGGGTGATCCCTGTCATTTGTTAAAAACCCGGTTTAAATCGGTCCAGTGAAAATCTCAGACCAACTGTCCAAATAGTTCGTGATGTGTTTAAACTATAATATGCAATATATATTTCATTATAATATGATGTTTTACTTTCAAGCTAATAGATTTGTTTTAGAATTGCATTGAAACATTCAAACTGTGTATGTTTTAAGAAAATTTACGTAAACAATGCGTGACCTAAATCAGTCAGTGATCCACGTAAAGGAGTTTTTATGTATTTATTTTCCTCCACTTTAGTACTTGGGGTTTAGAACTTTAATAATATAATCCTTGCGCTGAAACAAATTTGAATATTTACCGTCTTGTTTGTAAGTACAGTAAGTGTAAATATAGTTTGAAGCGTTGCGAGACGTACCGGTAGTTGATTGCATCACAAGTCGTGTAAAATCTCATGGAAATGTTTATCTTACATCGAAAGTTCGAGAATCGCCAAAACGGGCGTTATCTCGACCACTAGGTCAATAACCTGCATATTAATCATCCATATTTTGCCCCCTGGGGGTCGATCACGCGTGTAAGAGCTACAATCAGCCAGTAACCAGCGGCCACGGGCTGGAGTTGCTATCCTTGACCGGGAGGGGCGCTGATGCTGGAGGAAAGTCGGACACTCGTCGCTCTGTCAGTCGGACGTCGGGCGAGCTTGTACAGCCGATCGCAACAAGCAGGATTTATTATACGATTTACTTCGATTATAAAGATCGCCGTTATCCAGGATTCTGACAAAAAGTTTAGTATACGTGTTGTAGTTGCAGTGTCTAAGTGTGTTTCAGTTGGTTATTTATGAGTTTATTTTTTCTTTAGGTCACGGGTTGTGCACCCAAGATCGTTTTGACGTCTCAAGAAGATCTTAAGGTGAGTTTTAGTCTTTCAAAGCTTTTTTTTATTTGAAAATGATTAATTAATCAACAATTTAGGAGATGCATGTTTTTTATGTCATACTGTATTTAAATTACACCTTTAAACTTTAAAATGCTTGACCATAATTTGGAAGTTTTTTCAAAGATCTTTATGATTTGAAAGAAAATACGCTAGATTTTGAACCCTCGTCTACGTTACTAAACAAAACAAATGCACTAAAATCACCTAATTAACTCCTATTTAAATAAATTATTGTTAATTTACTATAGTTTGTTTATATTTACTAGCTGGCGTTTCTTTCTTGCATGGGGGTTTCGTATTCATAGGAAACTAGTTTTTTAAATGGTAATCACATCACAAATGCGTGTTTCCTGAAATCAAAAATGTATATATAAAAATCAAAACTATAGATTAGTCAGGCAATGGACAAATTTAATCAACTGCAAACCCCCTAGTCAACTATAATCTAAACAATGATCTAACTTGGCAAGTATTAAGTTCATTAAAACGTTCTGCTACATGATACATAATTTTTAAGTATAGTTCTAGTACGGTGATTTTGTTTTGCAAATTCTTTGAATTAAAGATGTCTAAGCATTTTAGAAACATATTGACTAAGTAAGACGGTTGACAAACTTGATTTAAACTGCTTGTGAAATCGTTATTTTGCTTTGTAAAACTCATATTTACATTTCTCAGCATGAGTTAAAAACTGTACCCACATTTATATTACTGTATTTCATATTTGTTTGTTGGCAATATCTTTAATATCAACTATACATTTTACGACAACCAAATTTCGAGTATTATTAATTTTGTATTTACAGCTTGACTGCCCTAAAGGCAAAACATAAAAACTCCAAAGAAACGTAGTACCTTCTGAAACACATTATTCGATCCTTTTCAATCCTAAAAACTGCCAGTTTTGATAGATAACTAAAAGATACAATTAGTTGTGGGTATTTTAGCCTCGAAACAGTTCCATAATAAATGTAAGCTTACTATCTTAACCAAGCAATATATTCTACGGTAAAGTATACTTCACGGTTCCTACTGCATTTAATGCATTCAACACAAACAATTCCCGCGGTAATATATACAAATAAATGCCATATTACAAGTGCAAGATTAAATATTATTATGTTTTATTTTCACTATAAATGTGTAATTTATCCCGTATTTTGATTTGTTATGCTACCTACTTTTGTTCTATTTTCCGTTGAGTTTTGTATATATATTTTAGTAGCTCTAAGCTGTGTTATCTCAGCTCTACTTCTCTAAACGGGTTTAATGTTTCGATTAATACTTTTAATTTTGTCTAGATTATTTTTAAACGTCAACTCATCTTTATGATAATAGATAATAGACTTTTTGGATCACAGTTTCCCCATAACGCTATTAAATTTATTCAAACAGCTGAATACTATAACTCGTCACCTTGTTTGGTCTAATCCGACATCCATAAAGGCTGATACACTAATTAGTACGTTTTATGAAGCTAAGATAGTACAAACTAGCCCGAATAGAGAGAATACTAACCTACCAGTGTATTGAGAAAGTATAGGAAAGACAGAGAGTGACAGAATTAGACAGTCAGTAAGATTTGTTGTGAATTGTAAAACACCACCTGAACGGAGCGAACCCGGCCACCTTGACCAAATGCCGAGCCGGGGAAAGTGAGCTGCTCGTTCTGTTATGGTACGAAACATTAATCCTACTATCCCATACAATTTCAAGTATCACATTCCAAGCTAATCGCTCTTTCATTTGTGAAATCGGCAATTCCAATTTCAGAGCGGGTTTAATGCTTCAGGAAGCGTTCTTAATAGTCTTAAGTGGAATTTTGAAATGAAACTGTTATTAATTTATTCTATCACCTTGCTTTCAAACGTGTCTGACTGAATGAAATCTCAAGCAAAACTGGGCTTACCTGAGACTCAAAATATAATCAAATATAAAATATAAATATAATAAAATAACAAAATATAATATTTATTGGATATTGCATATCATAGAGTTATATTCATTTTTAAAATAATTATGTTTGCTGCTTGTAATTAAGAGTCTTCATCACCGGAAGTTGCTCGACGCCAGCTTGGAGTTTTGTTCCATAAGGCCAATGTTAACTTTGTGCCTCCATTACTCCTCACCTGATCGTCATATACAATTCATTTTGGTGTCAAATTAAAGGTTTAGTCGTCCTCTAGGGAAATACAATGTCGAATTCCTTAATTTGTGCATCATAGTTTAATAATAAATAGTTTAATTTTGAACCTAAACAATGTACATGTTCTCATTAATTTGTAACAAAATCAAAATTCTACTATTGTATTTCCCTAGAGGACGACGAAACTTTTAATTTGACACCAAAATTAATTGTTTGTGACGATCAGGTGTAGAGTAACGGAGGCACAAAGTTAACATTGACCTTATGGAACAAAACAAAAATATGGCATCCGGCAACTTCCGGTGATGAAGACTCTTAAATGAGGTACAGTTTCAAATGCTTGATCCATTAAGCTTCTATACCAGATAAACCTTAGCTTAAAATTGTTAGTGCTCTTGGAGAGAACACCCACAATCTTTGACAAATAATACCCCGCAGCCTATTGAGTTATGTTTTCAACTTGGGTTGTGGCGTTAAATGTCTTTATGTACACATTTTCCATACTAATGTTTTTCTAATCCATACTTATTTAATATGCGAGCAGTTTTTTTGTGACAAAAAAACTCCTAAACTACTGAACCGATGTTTTTGGTGTCATTGAAAAAGCCTATCGTGAAGTTGTGCAGGAATCTTTTTTATAGAGAAATAATTTGTGAGTCCCTGGGGAGCCCTGGGGCCCCTTAAAGTTGAGTTTTTTCCCATAAGCTTAACATTGGGAAATAACTATAAGTTTTAAGCAATCAGCTGATAGATAGAGTAAAAACAGTTAATCAGCAGGCCATGTTGGCTTTGGAACGGTAACACAATATGTATACAGGAATTTCAGTATAATATTACGTTGTGATCACGAGCGAAGCCGCGACTGGCTACTAGTAGGTATTTAAAGTGCTTATTATTATTAACTTTGAGTATTCTTTGTAATCAATGAAAACACGCTTAGAGAATAATATTTTAATTTAGCTCTCCAATTTGTGGTATTTCTCTTCCACATGCGCGGGATCTTACCATAGTAGTTTATTGTCCAGAGCACTGCTAATTTGGCTAAAATGTGTGCTACATCTAAATATAAAGCCAAACCAACAAGAAACATTCAAGAGTTTTACTTCAGTGAACCATCAAATACTTTAATGAAGTGTCTTGGTGAGAAAATTGGAGGAATTTTATTAGTTTTATGGTAAATCGCTTCCTAAGGCCAAAATTCAGATATAGTATCAGGTTAAAACGCAGTTTTTAGTATTGGAATTTGATCAGACGTATGATTTGGTTTGACTACAAAACTGAAATTAGGTTAACTTTGGGAAAAGCTACTATAGATAAATGGAAGACATGCAATCTTCGAAAGAGAACGATGAGCATCTTGAGATAAACTAAAGACACGGGATTGACTTTTCTGAATGTCCATAGTAGTATGGGCTTGCGAGCTTGTAAAACGATTAATCCTATCTTGTGGCTGTAGGCAAAATAGAATACCCACTGATTATGGCGTACGCATCTGCAGTATCGTGAGATACTGCGCCTCTACGCAGCCATCCGTGGCCAGTTCTGGTAATAGGCGGCCCAGGACTCTACAGTTAGATGTCGCAACATCCCGGCCGCGACGAGCGGAGGCGCAATGTTGTGTTGTGGTCGTCTTATTTAGTGAAACTTGTTTTCAGCTCAGGCTGTGGACTCCCTGTTGACGTGTAACAGAGTTACGCCTCTAGCCTTGCCCTTATGTTGGTGGTTATCGTCTATAATCACTAGTCAGAAAGCTGGCTATATGGGATTAATATGAACTTTCTATTAGCTTTCATTTCCACCGCGACGAAATCTTGCAAATGAAATTGATGTTTGGGATCGCTTTCATTTTACCGACCTCCTCCTAATATTCAAGGAATTTGCAATACGTATTTATATAGGTATCTATGTTTGTGCCTGAATTAAACCAATTTGATCTGCCATAACGACAGGTAATTCAAGTATTTTATAGACCAAGGGTTTATGCTTCACCTATCCTGATAGAACATCACGCCCGATGAACAATTGGCCAGAGAATTCGTTAATCCAAGATTCCTGTACAAGGCCTAAAAAAGTGTTGTCATGTAAATTGGCTAAAAGGTTACTAGCTAAATGAGGATTTGCAAAGGATTTAATTACGCTTTGTCGATTGCATTACAAATTTTGAAGTTAGTCTTATTTCGGCAAGGCTCTTCTCTTTTGGCGTGGTCCCTATTACATTTATTTTTTTGTATTATACGATGGCAGGCTCTGTAGGTCCAACTATCCACCAGCTACCTTAATGGCCTATTTATATTATTATTTCGTTTACAGTTTAAATTCGTTTTCACTGAATTTCATAGTTTTTTCCGTGAGCATTTTTTAGGTCTTCCATGTGAACTGTTTTATTGATTTATAATCTATTACCATATAGCTTTTCACTGTTAATTTTTATAGCTTATTCTTGTTGATATTTTATATTTTTCGCTTTTCTTCCTTAATCTAATGAATCGTTTGAACGTTTTTACATTTGAACTGTACAACCATAATTAACTATTATCTTTATACCACTAGCATAGCTGTTTTGTTATTATTGTTATTGTCTTATTAAGGGTCGCTTGTATGTATCTTACTTAATCTAGTTTCATTGATTTGAAATAAAATGCCGTTAATACGGCTTTTTCATTGGTATGAATAACATATAATATATGTAATCAATATTTAATGTATTTTCGGTGACGATTCTGAATTACCAGAACTATTACCTGGATAAGCATTTTTTTTTTGTTTTTTAACTACTTGTCACATAAACTCCCTGAACGGGAATGTTCACGTTTCTGGAAAACTACTGCAATCATCCACAATAAATCGTCTGTGCTTCTACAATAGTGAAATTCGGGAAATCGACCCAATAAATCACTGAGACGCTCGGTCAACCTAATAAAGTTATCCATGGGTCCTTAAACCATCAGTGCACGAGTCGACCATTGTCTTGGCTGTCAGCACTTTCTCTGAACATGCTGATAGTTTATACACCTAAGGATGTATTATGGCGACTCATCTGTCAGTCAAGTCAAGAGATGACAAGTGTGTCGAATATGTGGCTCAAGGATGCGTTATGTAAGGAAAGGCCGAGCTGACTGTGACTCGACGAATGCTTGCGAGTAAGGAGAGGTTTGCATACATCAATTACTTTTACGGCTAAGAAATAACAGTTTAAACCTTGACTTTGCCTTCAGGAACAACACCATGAAACTGCATCTTGCATTATCATCTTGTTAGTAAGCCATTTAGGAGCCCATAACCCAGTATAATTTGTTAGGTATTTGCGATTTGTAATGGGCAATGTCGTTCATCCCATTCTTTTTTACCTTTCATGTCAGTCACCAAGGGCTATTATGTTCAGACGGCGCCGGCACTGTAACGGTTGTAAAGTGAGGCAAGCGCTTTCATTAGCCAAACACAAAAACATAGTGGAGTAGAACAGTGGTAACGACCGCGCCTCATCACGGGAGGCAAGGGTTGAGTTTGTGAGGAGTCTCACCTCACCCAGCGGCGCGATGGGTACTTAAAGAGCTGTACTAAGAGGGCAGAAGCCCTGCAGCCCTGAAGCCCTGTGCACTCTGTAGCCTAACAATGGGTTTTAGCAGCTCTTAACAAGCGAGAGAACGATTAATTATGAAAGTATGCAAAATTCCAATTGAGGTCCAAACATAAAAATCCCAAATACCTGGATTCTGGGGTCAGCTAACTGAACGAACTGTTTTACACAATATATATTTTCATAAACGCGTTTCATTTCAATACATCGCATCCTGATAAAATCGAATGTAAATTGGAAAGTGGATAACACGCAACACGCAACTCCTGGTGGAGGAATGTTGAAACATTACGCTAAGTGCGTGAAAACTTCCTGTAGTGCCAGTCGGTGCACTTCCGCCTGCAGTGTGTCATGTCTTCTCGTGGAAGTGGAAGTAGTTACTGCTACTGTCCTCTAGTTACCGCAACCGAGGGTTACAAAATAAACCACAAGGTTGCGCAACTAGCTGGGGACTAATTACTGCTGACTGTAGAAAGTGATCCTGATGTTAAAGTGTTTGAATTGGTTCGCCACTTATACGATACAATATAATATGTTAATATGATACATTTTACCTTTTAGCGAATTTCCCCTATAGGGAAGAAGCTATTACCGTAGGTGGCATGGTAAGACTTAAGCCCGAGACCATGATAACTTTTCGTTTTGAGGTCCCCAGATGTCAAAAACACTATTCGTTCAAATTTATATATGTATATATGTATATATGTATATATGTATATATATATATATATGTAATAATAATAATAATAATAATATTAATAATTTATTGCATATAACATTACAAAAATGTGTGCAAAATTTCAAAAAACATGAATGATAGAGATCAGTTTGTTGTCTTTGTCTTCTGTATTTCGTTGAATTCATGATCGAGTACATATAAAGGATTTTCTAAATAATAAAGTTTTACTTTTTTGATGTCTCTGCTTGAATTAATTGAAATGTTGTGATTTTCCTTTAATTTGTTTAATAATTTGCCAATTGCATAATAAATAGTTTTTTCATATATTGTTGTTCGATGTACTGGATGTTGGATATAATCTTTTTTTCTTGTGTCATATTGGCTGTGGCATTGCTTGCTAGTAAATTTGTTTTTGTTTTTTAAGTAGTATTTTAGTAATTCTACAACATATAATCCAAATGTAGTCAATATTTTGTCTTCTTTGAAATGTTCAAAGCATGATTCGTCATATGACAGATTGTTTATTATTCTAATGGCCCGTTTTTGTAGCCGAAAAATCTTTTTTTTATTTTCCATTGATGTCGCAAACCAAATTGGGAGACAATAAGTTAAAATACTTTGAAAAAAGGAAAATTATGCAACTTTTAAGGTGGGTTTGTCCACACATTGGGCTAAAACTCTTAAACAAAAACAACAGGAATTAAGTTTTTTTGAAATCTTCTCAATATGATTAGTCCATGTTAATTTGTTGTCAATAATGAGGCCTAGGACTCTAGTGTCGTGAACCGTGTTAATTATATGGTTATCAAATTTGCAGGTAGGTGAATTTTCTTGTTGTTTCTTTTTGAAATGGAAATTTAAAATATTTGTCTTAGAACAGTTTAACACCATTCCGTTTACCGAAAACCAGTAATTGAGCTCTAAAAGTGAGTGGTTTAACGAGTATTGTAAATTTTCAAATGAGCTTCCAGACACAACAACACTAGTGTCATCTGCAAATTGAATTAGTTTATTCGATTGTGCATTACATGCAATGTCCGAAACATAAATAATAAACAATAGAGGTCCCAGTATTGACCCTTGAGGTACTCCCATTTTTACAGTTTCCCAACTAGACTCCTGTTCAAAATTTTTCAATTTTATTTTAACCTTTTGTTTTCTATTGTATAAATATGAACTCATTATTTCTCCTGCTACACCTCTTACTCCAAGTGCTTCTAATTTATCAATCAATTTCATGATCGATGCTGTCAAAAGCTTTTGAAAGATCACATTGGATTGATGCCACAAATTTACTGTCTTCGATATTTTTAACCAACAAATCTATGTACTCAGCTAAGGCATCAAGTGTTGACAAGTCTCTTCGAAATCCATATTGTTCAATATTGATTAAATTGTGTTTTTCCAGGAAAGACAAAAATCTGTCATATATGATTTTTTCAATTATGTATGTCCGTTACCGCGATAACTTTTGAAAGAAACACCCGATTTTGATGAAATTTAGCACAAATGGGGAGAGTAGCATTTATGACTTTCAGTTCGAAAACCAGATCGATTGCACTATGAGAAGGGGGTTTTATAGGGGTTTAAAATTTTCCAAAAATCGGTTTTTTGCAAATTTGACCCCAAAATGTTAAAATCACTCAATTTTGGTTTTAGCCATTTTGTAGAGCTTAAAAACAAATAATTTTGTATTTTGAATCATTAACCTAGGTTAAGTGGTTGCGGAGAAAATCCAAAAAACGTGTCTCATGTTAATCTTATGGGAAAAAGGTTTTTCGATTTTTCTCAGATAATTTTAATAAAAACTTCACATTTCTTTTTATTAATATGTTTAGCTCAACAAAACAAACATTTTGCTGTTTTAATCGCTGTTCTACGTCCAACCGTTGCAGTGATATTCAAAGTGCTAAACACAGTCGTTGTCCAATGTTATCCTTATGGAGAATAAATAAAATTCTATATCTTGATTGAAACTTGGTATGTGGCTTCAACTAGTTGTGGTATATTGATATCAGCACAATAAAACAAGTTTTTAGCGAATTTCCCCTATAGGGAAGAAGCTATTACCGTAGGTCTCATGGTAAGACTTAAGCCCCAGACCATGATAACTTTTTGTTTTGAGGTCCCCAGATGCCAAAAACACTATTCGTTCAAATTTATACATATATGTGTGTGTGTGTGTGTGTGTGTCCGTTACCACGATAACTTTTGAAAGAAGCGCCCGATTTTGATGAAATGTGGCACAAATGTGGAGAGTAACAATTATGACTTTAAGTTCGAAAACCAGAAAAATCGGACCATGGGAAGGGGGATTAATGGGGTTTTTAAATTTTCCAAAAATCAGGTTTTTGCATTTTTCACCCTAAAATTTTTAAAAAACTTAATTTTGGTTTTGACCATGTTATAGAGCTTAAAAAAACAAATAATATGGTATTTTGAATTAATAACCTAGGTTAAGTGGTTGCGGAGAAAATCCAAAAAACGTACTCATAAAATCTCCCATGTTAATCTTATGGGAAAACAGTTTTTGGCTTTTCCTCAGTTTATTTTAATGTAAACTTCACATTTGCTCTTACTAATCTGTTCAGTTCCACAAAACAATCATTTTGGTGTTTAAATTTTCATTCTACGCCGAACCGTTGCTGATATATTCAAAGTGCTAAACACAGTATGTTGTCCAATGTTATCCTTATGGAGAATAAATAAAATTCTATATCTCGATTATTTATGAATGTATGTTGATGAAACTTGTTATGTGGCTTCATGTAGTACTGGTATATTGATATTTGCACAAAAATTGAGTTTTTGTTGATTATTCCGTTAGCAGCAAACCTGCGTACTCAGCCCCCATGTTATTCTTATGGAGAATAAGTCAGATTTACTGAGTCCCTCAATTATGAACATAAATTAATAAAACTTGGTATGTAGCTTCACTTGGTTAAATTATATTGATAATTGCATAAAAACCCATTTTTTCCTTGTTGCAGCAAACCTGCTTACTCAGCCCCCATGTTATTCTTATGGAGAATCACTAAATTGTTACATAGCGCTTATTTATGATTAAATATTGATGAAACATGGTATGTGGCTTCGCCTAGTTACATTCTATTTATATTTGCATAAAAACCAATTGTTTGTGTTCCTTATTTCAGCAAACCTAAGCACTCATTACCAATGTTATTCTTATGGAGAATGATTAAAATCGCTTATATGTGAATATATTTTTATGAAACTTAGTATGCGGCTTTATGTGGTATTAAGACATATATTATGCATTGTAAATTCGCTGAGTATGCAGGTTTGCTGCAACGGGGGTATTTATAGTTCCCGTAGCAGCAAACCTGCATACTCGGCCCGCATGTTATTCATATGGAGAATAAGTAAAGTTGTATATCTCCCTTAATTATGAACCTAAATTAAGAGAACTTGGTATGTAGCTTCACCTGGTTCAGTTGTATTGATAATTGCAAAAAAACACTTTACTTATCTTCCTCGTTGCACCAAACCTGCGTCCTCAACCCTAATGTTATTCTTATGGAGAATAAATCAAATGTTATCTGTCACTTGTTTATGAATGTATTTTTGTGAAACTTGGTAATTGGCTTTATGCAGTAGTGAGACATATATAGCATTGTAAATTCGCTAAGTACGCAGGTTTGCTGCGACGGGGGTATTTTTAGTTTATAAAGAAATAGTCCGGTTAGTTTTGATTATGTGTTGTTACAAATATTGTTTAAGAAAATCTAATATTTATTCCATGAATAAATGATCTCGAGTACACCAACTAACTGTTTGTGCTTCTACTTGTAAAGCTACAGCTGCAATGTAAACTTTTATTATAAATCTTTTTTAAATGTGGAGGTTTATAAAGTTGCCTGGAAAAACTAGTTTTGGTACCCCTATCAGATAGGTACCCCTATACAATATTCTAAAACTACAATATTACAATTGTAAACGAACAATTTTTGTAGTCACCCAACAATCGTTTAGGTCAAAACTCAAAGAACAGTAACGAAAATATAGAATATTATGCGTATTGCTTTACTTAATAATATCATTTATTTGAGAAATGTTTACTATATTACATTACTCTATAGATAACATTCTAATCCTAAATGAGTCTCTACAATAAACTCATTTTATAGAAATTCAGTTTTATTTTAGCTTAAAATAGGAATCCTTTTACATTTCTGTCCATTAACATTGCACTATAGAACTACACGTCGTTGTGGCGGAGGCGTGGTACACCAGTGGGAATGACCTTCACCTTGAAGGCCCAAGTGGGGAAAGTTAGTCATTGATCCACGATATCCCCCTCCCTGAGCTTCGAATACAAACAATTCATTATGATCAGTATTCAATTTCATCTCGCCCATTGAATGCGTGAGTGCTCTCGAACGCTTCTTGACGCCGCGCCTCGGATCGCTGGCTTCTTGTCTATACAGCACAGTGGCGTAACTGATTTGTTGAGCCCTCCCGCAAACTCATTTTTAGAACCCCCCATACGATACAATCGTACAGTTTCACCCTGTACCTATTCATTAGGACTAAATTATGGGATAAGATTGCATGAGCCAAGGTCGTTTTCTAACCTAAAAATACATAATGTCAGTTTCAGTCTTGTTTAATTTTAGTAACTGCCGGACCCGTTTACCTTGCCTCTTCGTTTTCTACACTAAGGGCCGCTTTCCCAAACTTACGTTTAAACTAATCCTGGGGTTATTTTTATCTTGAGATTAAGGTGCAATTCGTTTTCCCGAAAACTTGATCCAGGTTTTGTTTGTTTGTTTACCCTCAAGTTAAACTGGAAGCAAATATTTATTACACAAGACCTAAGATCATAGAATAAAATCATTCAACAGTGTTCTCTTTAGGTTTAACATAACACAGGTTTAAACTATCCATAACACATTGGGAAAGCGGTATTTCCCATAAACTTAAGTTAAACTTTACTTGAGGAAAGCGGCCCTAAGTAGACTTAGCCCACTAAGCCTTTCTTAGAACATGGTGCTTCCGACTTTATTTGGAAATTGTTATCAAGCTTATTAACATTTATCCAAATTAAATATTACAATTTCATCCCATCATGCAGGCCCGCCAAAGCCTTTATGGGGGTTTACAATTTTCCAAAAATCGGTTTATTGCAAATTTCACTCAATTTTGGTTATATCCATTTTATAGAACTTAAAAAACAAATAACATAGTATTTTGAATCATTAACCTAGGTTAAACTAGGTCCGTGCCCCCCCCCCGCACCGCGGGCCCTGCAGGGCCTGGCAGATACGCCACTGATACAGCACCTGCGACTGTGATTTTTTAACATTAGGGAAATTATTCCAAGAAGTACTTTTAAGAGAACTCTAGTCACGTAACATTCCCGTTTCTACAGCTTCTCCCATAAGACCAGTTAACTTTCAAAGCCCGTCCCTCCTCAACGGATTATCCGCAATCTTAGTTTTATGGTTCATTTTAAAGAACAACGAAATGCCTAGCGGTTTGAGAGAGTGGAATTTCGATGTCATAAATACTTTACCCATAAAAACATCGTAAATATTTCATATTTTAGAATTGTATTGTACGATTATTATTTTCATATCAAAATTGTACTCACTGAAATCGATAGACATATTTTGTGAGTGGAGCCCGTAGTTAAACTAAATCATCTGAAGTTATCAGAAGCCATCTCAGAATGCTGTACCATTCTAGGAGTAGCCTTTTAAAACGCCGTGTCTTTTGTCACCCGATCGTTCATTATATATCGGTTTTGAGGTAAAATTTAACTTCTAGTAGTTAGTTATTTAGCCTAGTTAATTTTTAAAGTTTTTAACTTATCTTCAAATTGTTGAGACAGTTCTGCTTGAAATAAAAATATTATTAAAAGTGTGTAATTCTGTTTTTTTTTTTTTTTTATCAAAAATGTCTCTCACCATACGACTATAATAGGATTAATTGTTATGGTAAGACCTAATTTATTGGATTTTTGGTTAAGGAGTAAAGCGTATTGAAAGTTAATATGCTCTTATGGGACAAACCTCCAAAATGGCCACCGGCAACTTCCGGTGATGAATACTCTTTTAGTGAAATCGACAGCCTAGTCACGAGTCAATGGAATGCAAGAGATCGCCAGCTCCAGGCATCATATAAATCAACAAGAATTCTTTCTAGATTCCTGCTTATCCTTTCCCTTCTCGACAACTGCAGTTTCCTTTGGTTTTACTGCAGTTCAAGCCTTATACAACACCTGCAGATCGTGTGTGCAACAACTTTGTGTTAGAAAGCAACTCGCCGCACGCTTTCGTGCCTTATAGGTAACATAATGTCAACGTGTCAGCAACGGCATGAGCATTCCACACGATCCCATTCATCATGATCCATTCTTAAAAGCTATAAACTCTAAGGTGGCTTCTATATTTTAATTGATGAATTAGCACAATTGATTTTATCACAGTCAATTACCACAGTCAATATTGCTGTTTCATTCAAAATAATGAGGAAAGTCAGTCTGGTGGATATCATGGTAAACCCCCTTTACTTGAAACTTTGGCAGTCACTTAAAACATAAATTGATACAAAACTAAATCATTTATTCGCAGCAGATCTTTACTGTAACATTTTTAAGATGTATTCCTTCTTCTTCATGGAAATGCTTATTCTTTGAGTGTAGGGCCTACTGATAAAAATTAAAAAACTAATTATCTCTGGTAATGCTGTACGCGTTTCAAAAGCTGGGAATAAGTGTACTTTAATCCATATGTTTGGTTCTCCAGCTCGACGGATCACAGCAAGTGGCGTTATATAATCCATAGTGCCTCGTTACGGTGGAGAAAGTGACCATAAATGTTTTATTTTGTCGCTTAATGACCATGTGGGACCTCTCCACGCCAGCAAGTCCCTCGCACGCTGTTAGCACCTCCGTACTTCGTATCCCACACCATATCATATTTCATTTATTGGAAAAGAATTGTTACCGCAGATATTTATACCTATAACTATTTATAACGTTTTCCAGTTTGTTGGGTTTCTAAATAGTCTACGCTGCAATTAAAAAAAACAATAATCTCTATGTTTCAAATAGTCCCATCTCCTTACATCGATCAATTGCATCAGTTGCAGGTTAGTTGCATTAACAAGCAATTTATCGCGTGCAACTTATTTTCTGCTACTGGAAATATGAGTAAAATTCACCCGTTTAGTTGCTCACCAATAAACTGTAAGTCTGAAACTTATTGGACTGGCATGCAGTCTGGATTGATTACTAGTGCTAGCTAACGTTAATTTGATCCTAAGCATCTCTGGTGCACTCGCAACTATTAATGGGTAAGAATTAATAAACAATATTCTATTAAGAAAGGCCCCATTACTCTTAATGGAGGCCTTGTTTAAAATATTATTTTGTTAATTCTCTAGCATTTTTGTGAAGTTTAATTTTGTATCTGCATTGAAAAAACGTTATATCATTCATAAAGTATTAAATTTACAGTTGTGTCTAAAAATTATATTACATGTTTGTAAAAATTTAGAAGTATGCTGTTTTTTATGGGCTTGTTATTGTACATTGTTAAGTGCAGGGTCATAGATTGACCGGTAAGAGCCTACAAACAACGATTTTTTACTAAAAATTTTTATTTTAGTAGTTGGATGTTTTGTTAAATTTCGGGGAAGGTACAACATACATGCTCTTTATCTTTCTTGGAAGTTAGGTAGAGTTAAATGACCTAATGAACTTAAGTCTATTCAGGCAACATGTTCTTTCAAAGTTAAAATCTAATATTTTTCCTAACCGAACTTCTTTTAGTTAAAATATTTATAAGCTGGATTAATTAATTTCTACATTTGACCGTGAAAACCAAAAAGTTATTTTTGTGTTTTATTTCTTGCATTGACAGCTCATCGTGTGTTGACAGATAGGAATTGAATTAGATCAAATAAATTATGTCTAGTTTAAATCAACGGATGTTGATGCCTTGAATGTTAAGACTACACAATTTCAAGAGTTGGTACTGAACAGTCCTGTTACAAGGTTCATACTGTCACAGTGGGGCGATCCACAGGAGAAAAATTCAATTTTAATACGTATAGGTCAACGTACAGCTTACGTTTTAAAAGTTCAAAAACTACACGAAAATAACACTTTTACTGCATTCTATATAGCTTAGAGTTTATAAATAGTTCATCTAGTTGATATCCAAGAGTTCAACCATCTCTCCAGATATCAACAAACTTTCTCTTCCGCGAGTTAAACTACGGTCATAAATACTAACCGCCAATTTTCTAAGCTATTTATAATCGGGTCCGGACCGTCAGACCAGCGCGTAGTAACATGTAATTACCGCAACTAGTTGCTGTCATTGGGAAAGGTTGCACTAGGTTACATAAGCTTCGGACCGCTCTAGGCTAGCGATAGAGAAGATAGTTTCGAAGGAGTTTCAAACGGATGTAGTGAGAAGATTGTGGCTACAGAGGCAAAAATATACTTATTTTATACAACTTAGTGAAATCTTTAAGTTGTGTGCGTCTTGTTCGTTTTAAGGGCGAACTTGTCTAGAGTGAGACTAAAGAAGTTTCAGAGGGAACAGTCCAAAATTATTTCTTCTCTTTGGATAATATAAAATAAAATCAGTTCGCACGCAGCACGCTGACGTGAGGGAAGTGAATTTCCACAAAAAAAGTTTAAAACTCAAAATACGTGTAAAAACATACAGTACATGTATTCCAATTTTTATTGAAATCTGAAAACATTTATTTTTTGGCTGTTCTGATGCTCCTGGTTTCATTTACCTGCAAAGCTGGGGATACAATTTTGCGCATTATAATGTTAGGAGAAGGTCCAGGCAGGCTTGAAAGTAGTCGTGAGTTGCTGGGGATGATAAAAGTACTCTAACAAAGAAATAACAGGCTTTTCTAGTGTAAAACCCCCATTAAAAAAGTACTGTGTTTAGTCGAACACATTTTCTTTAATAACTCGGTAAATATTTATGCTAGAATGACGAGAGAGAGCTTAAAACTTTCGCCTCACTAATTCACATCTTTTTACATGCATTAATTTTACAACCGGGGCTTTTCTGACCCTTTTTGGGCCCAAAAACTCGAAATTTGAAAGATTAATCCCCAAAAAAAGGGTTTAGAGTTTTTCGATTGTTTTGCCCAACGAACTTGTTCAACTGATTACAGACAGGAACGTCTCTACCAAATTTGAAGTTAATCGGACAAAAAAATGCGACCGCTAGAGTGCATACACACACACACACACACACACACACACACACACACACACACACACACACACACATACATATATATATATATATATGTATACAATTTTGAACGACCCCCCAAAACGTGTTCAGGGCTTCTAACGTTAGAACTTCAAAACGTTAGGAACTTCTATGGTGGTCCGGGCTTAAATTTCACCGTGCGGGTCTTGCTAATAGTTCACTTTCCAAAGGAAATTCACTAATAAAGCACTACGAATAAGTGTATATATTATCAAGAAGAGTTATAGAAGTATATATTACTTCCTATACAAGTAATTTGTAAGTATTTAACTTCTACAACTATGACATCTTTCTCAGAGTTCATAATAAATTGCTTAACACGTTTTATGTATAACCTGTCTATTAATATCTGCACCTGAATGTGATAGCAAACCTAATTCTAAACTAAAGTTACAGCTTCTTCTTTCCAAGGTAGGAGTCATATGCATTTAAAAAAACAAGGCTTACAGCCAGTAAACCCAGTGGACCTTTCGATGAATTTGAAACTATCCCTTTTTTGAAAATATTTTTTAAAAACCGTACTTTCAAATAACGTATTTTTCCTCGAAGAGGTTTTTTGTGTTAACAAAGTTTAACTAAAACCACTCGATATAAATTAGCAGTGTACAACAAGTGTCTAATTGTAATTACAGGAATAAACCCCTATTACAACTGAAGAGTCTGAGTGCCTGCGGTTTGTTTGACGTGCAATCGCGGTTGGTATTCACAGTCTCCGTGTGGAGTACAACAATTATGTCATGTGACCTGGCACTCATTCATGTCGGAGTAATGAATGAGGAAAATACTACGACACTCACGACCTACTGTAACTAATCCCCCTCTCATTATTGCCAGATAATGAATCTCGAGTGTTAGACAACCTACTCCAATGTGATTAAGATTATTGGGATGAATGGGGAGATAATTATGTTTAGTAAGATTTTGTTAGACTGCCAAATTTTAGTGTAAATTGTATAATTGATACTTAAAGTCGAATGAAAATTAATTATGGAACATTTCGATCACAATTTTCCTTAATGTTCTGCAAATTTGGCGAGATTTCTTGAACGCTTCCTTCTAAAGTGGAGCCATGCCTGATTTCTTGAGTATGCCATAATTTAATTTAATAGAAAATTTGTATTCCATAAAATAGGTCCATTACGTACTAAAGCACTTGATCACTCGATAGGCGCGAATACAACGTGTGTATTTTGACATGATAATGTTAGTGTAAAAAGAACAGGACAATAAATTACAATAGCCTATGTGAAAAAATATAATAGCCTAGTATTAACTGCAAAAACATATAAATGCAAGAGCGTGTAAGAAACTCCAGTTACATATTCAGGAAAGGTTCTCATCACTGAGCCGATGTTGGCCTCACTGAGACCATTATTGCCGCTCAGCTCAGTGGGAGGTGTTTCAGTCAAATCAGTCGTTAAAATCTCTACGCTATTTGGAAACTAACGACCTATAAAAAGTTGTGATTGAAAGATTAAAATGATTATTCTTTTAATAGAGTAAAGCTTTCCTTACAAGTGGAATTACTAAGCCACAAATGCATGCTAATACTAATAATTCCGCCATCTTGTTGCTCTAGGCTTAGTTTAATAATTAACAAATGTAAACATTTAAAAATTTTACATTTATAATGAATAAATTATAGTAATAATATCAGACATAAACAATTTGTAACATGTTATAAAACTATATTTACATTTTTATTTGATTTTAGTAGACATTTTTAGAGTTCGGCTTTTCCCCAAATACCTGGATTTAAAACTCATCAACGCCGCCTGGCCGCCCTAAAGGTATATTTGTGGTTGTTAATGTACTAAAATATGAAATGGAAAGAATTATACATATGTAAATGCAAATTATATGTATACAAATAATTCCTTCATCGTTTTGCTCTAGGCTTAGTCTAATAATTAACAAATGTAAACATTTAAAAATTTTACATTTATAATGAATAAATTATAGTAATAATATCAGAAATGAACAATTTGTAAAATGTTATAAAACTATATTTAAATTTTTATTTTATTTTAGTAGACATTTTTAGCGTTTGGCTTTTCCCCAAATACCTGGATTTAAAACTCATCAACGCCGTCTGATCGCCCTAAAGGTATATTTTTGGTTGTTAATGGACTATAATATGAAATGGAAAGCATTAAAGCTTTATTTATTGTACTCACAAATCCTTTGAAGATAATCAAATGACTAAACTATATCAGTGTAAAAACCTCACATTAGCACATTCCCACACTATTGACTGAGCTATTGGGAAACTCCGTTATTTTCCAATGTGAACTTTTAGAGATGCGTCCTTTCACTGATGTTTGTTGGATCTCAGAATTGAATCAAACCCGCATAAACTCCATTTGAGTGTTAAAAGACTACGATCATAGAACATTCTTGAAGATAAATTAAAATTTGTAATCCAACATTTCATGATAATTCTTTTACATTACTGTTTAACATAACTTTTATGGATAAATTGGAAACATCCACCGTTAATCAACATGTTTCATATAAATCCCAGGATGATGGGAAAGATCAAATAAAAGACTCTGACAAAAGAATCGCAGGAAAATAACACTTTTCTTTACGTATGGAAGAAGTAGTAGGAAGTAGGAACAACCTGCTCGAAAGCATGGGATTCTGTTAAACTCCTTTGCTAACATCACAGCATAAATTGCGAAAAGAATAAAATGCTACTTAGCCGCTAGCCCTTAATGAGTTAATTCCTCTGGTGAGTATGCACACCAATACTACCGCTTACTGTGCTGCACTGTGCACAGAGCGTGGCACGTTATTCTGCACGCTGCACGCT
Source organism: Allygus modestus (assembly GCA_963675035.1). Lineage (NCBI taxonomy): Eukaryota > Metazoa > Arthropoda > Insecta > Hemiptera > Cicadellidae > Allygus > Allygus modestus. The sequence goes on from OY776114.1 coordinate 20,151,208, forward strand.
AGTGGAAGTTGCCTCGTTGCCCCCAGGAATTTAGAAAGCAGAACTGGACTGGTCGGAGGTTGAAGGCTTCTCTAGCCAGCCTCCGCGTTCTGCCCGGTTGACGTCCTTATCTCACTCCATTGTTGTGTTACGATTTAGAGTGTAAGTATGTTGATTGGATGAAGTAAACTAAGTCTCACAATACAAAATATATTTACACTTATATGCAAACCTAATGTAAGTAAATAAGAGTAAATATTTTGTCCTGTTGTGAGGCGTGGTTTATTTTATCCTGTGTAATTGTAACAACGTATCATGCTACTCAATAAGTTATCTTCAGAGGGTGCTTAGAAGAGTATTAATATTTTTTCTTACCTCAGGCTTCGAAATCACAATTAAATCAAAAGACGCGATATATGAATAAAAGTCATCTTAGTGTATTGTGCTCACGGATGCCACTCCATTTACATCGAATTCAACCGAATCCAATATGGAAAACTGTGAAGGACATGACAACAAACGTTTTTGCCCAGCATATTTTATTTAGAGTCAGCTATGATTGTATCAGAAAAAGTACACTGCAGTGCAAACAGTTTGCTATCAAAACAGGCCAATGTTTTACACCAGGCTAATGTAATGTTGATGTAATTATGTAACAGGCTTGTTCAACATCCCCCTGATAATTACCAATCTGACGAGAACATTTGTCATCAGACAAATACTGAATCTGATCTGGGATGGGCATTTGTCTACCTTCCCCATATTCCTTCATTGGTCTGGGTGTGTTTTTGTTTCTCTCGATGGTCATGCAATTCCACCATCAAATAAATGTGTCCACACCTCTCCTCTGATTTGAAAGTATGTCGGCATTGCTCGAGGATTTCCCAACGTTCGCACGCGAGTTACAATCAGCTGTTTCTTGGCTGCGGAAGTGAACCAACTGGGGGAAAGTTGAACTTCCGTTTCAGCTGTGACAAGTACTCCTAGCCATTACTTTAGAGGTATCTGCATATAATAGGTAGGTTACGCGGTCTTTGGCCACTGACATATTTGTCAAGGATCATTGTTACTAGTGAGGAGTCGGCATTCATTTGATCTCATTGTTCGAATGTCAGAGTCAAAGTGATATTTCCTCTGACAGGAAGAATCTCATTAGTAGATAAGAGTCAATTATCTTGATTGATACTGATTAGGCAACATTTATGTGAACAAAATACTGACAACTTGAGCAAAAATAAACTATTTAATTAATCCAATTCAATTTAAAAAATACATCTCAAAGTCACAAATGTTTCTAGACTTTTAACAAGTTTTTATTGAACTATTTTCAATTTTGTTGTATTATTTTCAATATTATAATTATTGTACCAATGAACAAATAACATTATATAGTACTATTTTACATCGCTACCAAAATAAAAACAATATTCAATTGTTACTAAACTGAATTTAAATTGGAATACTTATTGTATCTCTTAAATGGTGTAAGTACTCTGTAACTCAAACCAATAACCTCTAAATTAGTACCACCTCAAACTCGTACTACCACCCTAAATTACTGGACCATACTTACCTGTGGCGGTGGGCTGATCACACGACTGATCCGATCCTCCTGGAACTAGTTCTCGTGACAGGTTCCAGAACTGAATCACTGCACTCTGAACAGTAGTGATCTGTTATCTTTTACGTCCGTATTGTCATATTTTCTAACCTGCTTCGTCAGCGAATGTGTAATGCAAACTTATATAATTCATTACTGAATGAAGCACCTTACCAAGTTTCATCAATACGTATTTTTAAATAAGCGGGATATAACATTTGATCTATCTTTACAAGAATACAATTTAGTCATTAATATGCGTAAATACGCGTACAGGTAGCACTGCAAAGGGACTGCTTACAATGTTTTTGTTTTTTGTTTCTCTTACAAATGTGAATAGACCTGATCCATATGAAGCCACATACCAAGTATCCACAAAATATTCATAAATATAAAAGATTTAAAATTGTATTTGTTCACCATAACATTGACAACAAGTGTTAAGAATAAGAATAACATTGGAAAACATGCCCATACCTGCATTCATTGGACTTTGTAAGCAAGGTTGATGCTACAGGGGTATTTTATGGAGATATTAATAAATCAAGTCCAGAATAAAGCCACATAACAAGTTTTATCAAAATTAGTCCATTAATAAGCGAAATATAAAATTGTATTTATTCTCCATAAAAATAACAAGGGCGACATATTGTATTAACTAGCAGCTAAAAAAAGGCTGCTCCGCTGGAAGTGGAGACTTTGCCACCCGAAGGAAGCCGAACTCGTCCGATGACGGACGAACTATCCGCAACAGATGCTTTATTATGAGAAAACAATGTGTGTCTTAAATTACCACTGAAACGTAGTATTTTCAAATGTAAACATAAGAAACATTCAAATCCATGAGTTTGTGCATATGTCAAACATTTTGGACTATTGACTGAGCTAAGAAACCTATTAATAAGAAACCTACCTTATATTCTACAGAATTACGCTACATTTACGAAAACATTATAGTGAACTTTCCTAACCTAACTCCTTAGAGCGCTGTATGGCGGCTCTTTTCTTTGCAACATATTAAACATACAAAGATGGGTTTGTGTAAAATATAACAAAAAAATTGACGAAAAGGGCACCCACAAAAAGTAAACCAAAAAAACACGAAAAGATAGAATTTACCTGGGACCGCATGATCGTGATTCTAGTCCCATATCCTAATGGATATGGGACTAGATATACGCTATGACAGTCTAATGACTGTCATAGCGTATAGAACTATGTAAAAGTTACAATTCATCAAGCAGTGGACGGCGCTGTGATTTTAAAATTTGCCACAGGTAGCGCTCGGTGTGATTTCAAAATTTTACGCTGGCATCGCTTACATATGAAATGTCTCCACTTCCAGTGGAGCAGCCTCTTTTTAGCTGCTAGTTATTTTAAGCACTTGCGGTATCTTAGTAACCAACTGACAAATAGCAATGTTTCAAAATACTAAACTGTTTTTTCTTTGTATTTTTTCCAAAGTGAATCCAATGGTGCAAACATTACAATTATAAATATAACTCCTCCCCCTCCCCCCCAACCACCCTTTGGCTGGTGCGATCTGTTTTGATTTTGAATTCATACTAATATATGCTGCCTAACACATTTAAGATCGGACCTGTTTTACGAATCAAATCAGTCGACCTCATAGTACAGACCAGTGATTTAGTGTGTTGGTACGAGTCTGAGAGGATACGCAATAACCAACCCCAATGAAACAGAGTAGGGCTTGAGTGAAGAAATAACAAATAATTACTACTCTATACAAAAAATTACGTGTAGACGTGCCTGTTTGACAGTTTAGATATTGTGAATGGCATGTTTCCGGTAGAAAACATTCTTACAAGAATAATAGTTTGTTACAAGTTCAAATTCAAACTTGCCGCCATATCAGAAACATCTAGAAGGCACTACCGCGCACAGGAGTAACTGACAACAATGCAGTCACGTGACCCGCCTCGCTCATAAAACTGGACGACGGCGGCTTCTCGTTCTCTTAGCCCGGAACTATTCGGTGTAACATCATCTAAAACCTTTTTCTAAATTCAATACCGCGTTTATTTGCCAATTCCAAAAGTTCGTCGATTTGTTAACGGGGTGCATCCCATACGTTTTCTATTTCGCGAATTGTTTTAAAGAAAAGGCCGAAATTCGCGGTACAATCACATTCGTATTAATTAATTAATAAAACTTTTTTCTAAATTACACGTGCTAAGAGCAGGTTTTAACACTGCCATTCTTGTCGTTTTACGGGGAATAAATTAAACAACTGGTATTATTAATATTAAGTGCATAGTAGTGTTACAGTGTATTAATATTGTGAGCGTTTTGTGTATGTAATTTTCTACAATGTTCATGTGAGTAATATTTATTAGTTTTACATACTTGGTCATATTTCATAGGGCACATGTCATAACTGGTACTGGTCAAAGTTTAATAATTGTTAAGTTTAAATTCATTTATCTTTGTTAATTATTTGATGTAATATCGTATTCACAAATCATTTATAGCAACTCCCTATTTGTCATAATTTAACTTAAAGATATTTTTCCCTGTACAAGAATTAATTTGTATTAAGCAAGAAAACTTTTGGAAAATATTTAAACTCAAATCAATTGTCTCAAAGCTAAAATAATTGTAAGAGCTGGAAATTAAGTATAATACAAAATTCTAGGAAATTTAGTATTCATAGAACAGAGTGTTACTATTTGGTTGATTTCAAAAAAAAAAGAGTAAAATTAATTAAGCAGCAGTTCAGAGCTCAGATCAGGAACCACTTCATATTATAAATAAGTTAATCATGAATCATATGAATGTATAATTTAAATTGGTGGTAAAAAGATATAGGAGGATAGAGTGTGTCGGAGGTCAGGAGGCTTAGTTAGGAGGACTTATATATTATTATTTATTCCCGACCACTCGCTTGTTTTAATAAACCGCCATTTAATTAACTAGGAATTCCTGGTTACCACATTTTGATACTTAACTTGAGAACTGCTTTTGATCATTTAAAACACAATACAAAAAAAATATTAAAACTAAAAAGGCCAGAAATCGACCAAAGCCATAACCTCTAAGGTGATCTATATTACATTAATTTAAAATACTATTTTCCGGCTCTAATTTAACTATGTATGTGTTGTAATGTCTTTGCTCAGATTTGAATAAAATAGTTTCTTGCAATCAGATTCTTCTTTCAAGCAACCCACAACTAAATCAGAGATCCACGAGTGTTTTTGGGCCCAGCAACACTCGCTCTGCATTACTGTAATTGACAAATTAAATTTAAATGTGAATAGAAGTATAATAGAGTTTCTTGCAGAATGTAACAAGTGGTAGCAGGCAGACACTGATTTGTGGGTTGCAATTGTGGCGAAATATGACCAATTAATTGTTATTGATATTTTTGTTATATTACTGTGCAAATTATTCATATTTTGTTAGATTTAGATATTGATTAAAAAAATGTTTTATGGACGTCAATATGTCACAACAGCAAGAGATAGGGCGGCAAGGGTTCAATCACGTTATCTAGGAGTTCAAGGTTCGGATAGATCCGCTCCAGTTGTGATACAGGTAGAGCAGGCCCCTCAGGCGAACAATAATTTAGATTTACCGCATTCCCCTTCAGGTGCGCATGTCAGCTTGGAAAATAGGTTACGTGATGCAAAATTATTGCCCGAGAATTTTGAACCAAGGGTGGACTCCACACATGTTCGATACACGCCAAGACAGGATTGCGCAACCGACACTTTTTGCACGCGTGACCAAACAGGTCAGAATTTTAGCACGCTCTCAACGACTGATCGCACCGTTGTAATCGAATTAGTTAGGAAACTACAACCTTGTTCAGGGGAGAATGAGTCACATCTTATTCAGTTTTTGAAACAAGTAAACACGATTTTTCAGATTGTTCGGGTTGGTCACAATGAAGTAATTAAATTAATTTTGCCTCAGACGCAAGCACATCTTTTTGGAATTTGGTCACATGGTTTGGAATTAAATCTTACATGGGATAATTTACACTTTTCAATCTTGACAGCCTTTTTTCCAGGATTACAGTTAGAGCGAGTAGTAAACAAGTTTGTTAAAAGATTACAATGGCCCCAAGAAACCTTTGTAGCATTTATCAATGATGTTACTTCCTCAGCCGTAGCACTCCAGTGCAATTTTCCAGACGAATATTTAATTGATGTAATTCTCTCGAATATTAATCCACGCATGCGCAATAGTTTTTCATTTTGTGAGAAACCCAAGACAATTTGGGAATTAAAACATTTAGCAAATGCAGTAAATGCGTCAGTCCAGGCGGACAATCATTATTTCAGTACCTTTCCCCCACTTCAACAAGCAACTGTACCTAACCCCATCACTCACCGAGTTTTTGAACAAAAATCACAGGTTAAATGTTTTACATGTGGGAAGCAGGGGCACATCGCACGATTTTGTAGGCAGGGAAATGCACGAGGCAATTTAATGAGGAGGTAATTAAATTGTCACAAACGAACACCTCCATTTCTGTAGTTCCATTAGATTTTTCCTTGAGATTACCGACAGTAAAGTTTTTTATTCCATACAATACATCACAGAAAGCACTTATAGATACTGGTTCAACAAGTTGTTTAATAGATAATAAATTTTTTCAAAGCATTAAATCATCACCGAGCATTAAGGAAGTTATTAAAACTAAGATGTTGATTAAATCTATTAATCAGCAAAGCACCATGGTTAGGAAATTAGTTAAGCTTCATTTCAAAATAGGCAATTTTTCATGGACATTTGATTTTTTTATAGTTAATTCACTTCCGTTTCCCATCATTTTAGGTGTAAATTTTATGCAGAAATCCCAAATGAATTTAGACTTTTCTAGTAACACTATTAACTTTAAATTCAATAATGACAGTAAGATTCAAATGAGTGACATTTTTGTGAAGCAACAGCAGCCTGATAGTAATTTTTTATTAGAACTTTCCGACGCAAATAAAATTCATTCACAGGAAACAGAGGAATTTTTACAGAAAATATTGCAAGAATACCCCTCGGTCATAACAGAGAGGATAGGGCAGGCCCGCGTCTCTCCTTATCACATCAGCTGTTTGGTAGATAAGCCTATATGCTCCCCACACTACCCCGTCCCTCCAGATAAGATGAATGCTATGAGAAATATTACTGATGAGTTGCTCAAAAATAATGTAATTAGGAAGTCAACTAGTATGCACTGTGCTCCAGCCTTTTTAGTCGCAAAAGCGGACAAAAATAAATTCAGATTAGTTTGCAATTACAGGAAGATAAATGAATATATTTCATATGACGCTCACCCCCTACCTACCTTAAATTCAGCCTTTGAGTTTTTGAGTAAAGCCAAGTATTTCACATCATTAGATATGAATAATGCCTTCTTTCAAATCCCATTAGATTCACAATCAAGACAGTATACAGCATTTTGCACTCCGTATGGTTTATTCGAATTTAACACAGTACCACAGGGCCTGAAAATCGGATCCCAAGCACTTACTAGAGTTATGGATGAAATTTTGGGCGATTTTAAATTTAAATTTGTCTTCAATTTTTTGGATGATTGTTTAATTTATAGCGACAATTGGGAAGATCACAAGCAACACATCTTACAGGTTTTAGATAAGTTTAAGGAATACAATGTCACAATAAATCCGGAAAAAATTAGGATAGGCCATACCTCCATAAAATATTTAGGGCACATCATTTCGAACAGAACACTTTCACTGGACCCCGATAGAATTGAACCAATTTTGAAATATCCCAGACCCCGTAATTTGAAACAACTTCAGCGATTTTTAGGATGTGTAAACTTTTATTCACGCTTTATTAAGGATTTTTCCAAAATAGCCTTGCCACTAAATAACTTAAGGAAGAAGAACGTTAAATTTCAGTGGACAGCCACACACCAGAAAGCTTTTGATGAATTAAAAAATTCCCTTGTTTCGTCAACTCAACTAACATTGCCAGATTTTAATGGAGATTTTGTTGTCACCTGTGACGCATGTGACAATGCGATTTCAGCAGTTCTACAAATGAAAGAGGGAGATAATCTTTTACCGGTTCATTTTGCATCCAGAACATTAAGTGAAACAGAACGTAAATACCCCATGCATAAGAAGGAATTTTTAGCATGTTTATATGGAGTTGAGAAATTTAGGCCATATTTAAACAAGAAGTTTACACTACAAACCGATAATTCTGCCGTGATGTACATTTTGAAAAATAAGGGTAAACATACAGCTCAATTTGATAGGTGGGTGTTACGTCTTTCAGAGTTTGATTTTGAAATAGAAAATATTAGGGGTAAATTAAATGTAGTGGCAGATGCCTTATGTAGAGTCTTCAAGGATGATACGGATAATACCGTTAAAATCATCGAGGATTCTGCATGTTGCACTCTGCAATGTTTTCCAGAACTATTTACCTCAATTAGGGAGAAACAGGCACAAGACCCGAGTTTAAGTTTAATTATTTCAGATTTGAGAAATAAAATTCCAGTCAAGAACCACTCATTGCGCAATAATATTTTGTATTTTGGTAAACAGGGCAGAAAAAGCAAAATAGTAGTTCCAGAGTCCATGCACACTTTTATTGTTAAATATTTTCATGAGAATCCTATGTTTGCACATGCGGGCATAGCCAAAACTATGAATCACATTCAGAAGCAATTTATTTGGAAAGGCATGACACAATTTATTAGGAATTTTGTTAGGTCATGTGAACAATGTCAACTCTCAAAACCGGCGCAAAACCAGAAAATCGGTCAATTAAGTTCTCATATACCGACGAATTGTAATGATCAATGGGTTTGTGATTTTGTTGGTCCGCTACAACGAACACAACGAGGAAACGAATCAATCTTTGTTTTGGTGGACAATTTTTCGAAATTCTGCTTTTTATACCCAGTTAGAAAACAGACATCAGATTCCGCAATAAATATTTTACGAAATAACATTTTTGCACAGCATGGTATTCCACAGCGCCTAATTACAGACAATGCCTCCGTCTTCACATCGCAGAATTTTTTTTCATTTCTTTTTGGTTTAGGAATTAAGCATGTAACAACTTCAACATATAGACCTCAATCAAATGTTGCTGAGCGAGTTAATAGAAACCTAGTTACTGCATTGAGAATTTTTCATAATCAGAATCATAAGTCATGGGACATTTATTTACCATATTTAATGCTTGCTTTTAATTCCGCAAAACATGAAGCAACAAAGTTCACCCCCGCAAGCGTTTTCTTAGGTAGAGAACTTACACACCCATTGCAATTTCTTTGGAATTTAGAGACAGGACATAATAACAAACCGAGTTTAGACAATGTTTTTCAGAATCTCACAAAGGCGCACAATAGAACGAAGTTACGGTATGACAGGAATCGAACTCCATCTAATTTTGTTGTTGGTGATAAGGTTGTTTTGTATAGGCATTCCCTCAGTAATAAAGATAAGAAAATAACAGCAAAACTTTGTCACAAATGGAGGGGACCTTATACTGTAACTAAACTCACTTCACCGGTTAATGTTGAAATAACTTTGGACAATGATCAGACACAAAAGCAGATAGTTAATGTTGATCAAATAAAGAAATTTTTTCCTCCAGTCTGAAATATATATATATATATATATATACCTTTTTCTCTCTTTACTTCAGAATAAATTGTTGTGACTTATTGATTTAATTTTTTTTAAGATCCATTTCCTTTTTGTAAATCCATATGACAGGTTTTCTTGTGTGGGAGATTCCCATCTACACAGAGCAGTGAAACAGTGGAAACTAGCCACCACCAAACACATCACCATACCAGGGGCGACTACGAGACACATCGTCACTGAGGTGCGAAAACACGCTGCCGAACTACAACCAACCTGTGTTCTGCTCATTGGCACCAACGATGCCGGAAGTCACACCTCTCTCTCTGTCTCCAAACGAAACACAGTCTCACATTTTTATTTTGGATTTAGATACAATTTTCACTGGTCACAACATGAACTATTTAATTGAACATTTCTATTATAATGGTAGGACAGATGGAATTCAGTTAAACAGAAAAGCCTTCATCATAATCATGGACAGTATTCAGGATAAAATTACATGTGTAGTGCAGTGCAACAAACTGGAACCTTGTGTAGCTCTGAACAGTTTAGTTTCACCAAGTGTTAGGGATGAGTCTATGACCGAAGTGGAACTTACAGGGAATGTAGCCGTAAGAGTCCAACATCTCTCTCACTAATGATACTATATTGTTATGTTTATCTTTATAAGTATTGTTACTGTTAACTTTAGTAATTTTTAATTTTTGTGTAAAATTATTTTTCTCTCTCTTTATCCCAAGTTAGGTTAGACAAAAATTAAAAATTCTTTTGGAGGGGGGGAAAATTGTTACAAGTTCAAATTCAAACTTGCCGCCATATCAGAAACATCTAGAAGGCACTACCGCGCACAGGAGTAACTGACAACAATGCAGTCACGTGACCCGCCTCGCTCATAAAACTGGACGACGGCGGCTTCTCGTTCTCTTAGCCCGGAACTATTCGGTGTAACATCATCTAAAACCTTTTTCTAAATTCAATACCGCGTTTATTTGCCAATTCCAAAAGTTCGTCGATTTGTTAACGGGGTGCATCCCATACGTTTTCTATTTCGCGAATTGTTTTAAAGAAAAGGCCGAAATTCGCGGTACAATCACATTCGTATTAATTAATTAATAAAACTTTTTTCTAAATTACACGTGCTAAGAGCAGGTTTTAACACTGCCATTCTTGTCGTTTTACGGGGAATAAATTAAACAACTGGTATTATTAATATTAAGTGCATAGTAGTGTTACAGTGTATTAATATTGTGAGCGTTTTGTGTATGTAATTTTCTACAATGTTCATGTGAGTAATATTTATTAGTTTTACATACTTGGTCATATTTCATAGGGCACATGTCATAACTGGTACTGGTCAAAGTTTAATAATTGTTAAGTTTAAATTCATTTATCTTTGTTAATTATTTGATGTAATATCGTATTCACAAATCATTTATAGCAACTCCCTATTTGTCATAATTTAACTTAAAGATATTTTTCCCTGTACAAGAATTAATTTGTATTAAGCAAGAAAACTTTTGGAAAATATTTAAACTCAAATCAATTGTCTCAAAGCTAAAATAATTGTAAGAGCTGGAAATTAAGTATAATACAAAATTCTAGGAAATTTAGTATTCATAGAACAGAGTGTTACTATTTGGTTGATTTCAAAAAAAAAAGAGTAAAATTAATTAAGCAGCAGTTCAGAGCTCAGATCAGGAACCACTTCATATTATAAATAAGTTAATCATGAATCATATGAATGTATAATTTAAATTGGTGGTAAAAAGATATAGGAGGATAGAGTGTGTCGGAGGTCAGGAGGCTTAGTTAGGAGGACTTATATATTATTATTTATTCCCGACCACTCGCTTGTTTTAATAAACCGCCATTTAATTAACTAGGAATTCCTGGTTACCACATTTTGATACTTAACTTGAGAACTGCTTTTGATCATTTAAAACACAATACAAAAAAAAATATTAAAACTAAAAAGGCCAGAAATCGACCAAAGCCATAACCTCTAAGGTGATCTATATTACATTAATTTAAAATACTATTTTCCGGCTCTAATTTAACTATGTATGTGTTGTAATGTCTTTGCTCAGATTTGAATAAAATAGTTTCTTGCAATCAGATTCTTCTTTCAAGCAACCCACAACTAAATCAGAGATCCACGAGTGTTTTTGGGCCCAGCAACACTCGCTCTGCATTACTGTAATTGACAGATTAAAATAAAATGTTTAGACATGCAACAAGTTATGGAGTGCCTCTGACGACATCAACGCTCGCCGCGAGAGATTGGCAGCTCGAATCCACACCTTCCATTCCGTTCCGGTTATAAAAACCGACGTTACAGCCACTTATGCGGTCTTCGCTGCCGTAAAAGTCGTTACTCCTACTGCGCTCCGCCCAGTGGCTCCGTTCGTGCAGTTTCAAGGTCTTGCTTCTCGTAAATTTTGGTTAAATACTTCTATTAATGTTGCATTCAAACTGACATTTTATTTGACAGGGTAGATTCTTCCGAGTAACTAACGAACTATTTCATGCGAGTTACCGTGTTTTGTTTGTTGTAAAGCAATGTTGTTACATACTTGTGCTTATGTTGTCCAATCTAAATTAGATATGCTTGGCCTCTACCTTCCCCATGTTCCTACATTGGTCTGGGTGTCCAGTCCCAGTGGCATCTCCCCGCACCTGTCCATAGGACCTAGGACCCTGCTGGGGCCGATACCCGCGACCGGTTTGGCCATACCGTCGTGTGACCCCGCCATAACCCCACTTTCACACGACACTGGAGTCAGCTGTTTCCCCACGTTGGTGTGACGTCATCACTCACACGTGAAGCAAGTGATTCAACATTCTTCAGCATTTTGTATCTCGTTGGATTTATTTATTATATGGGTCAACGACATCGTTACATTGGAGATCGTGTCTTTGGAGGGTGGGGAATTCTTGAGCCTTGCATTTTGGATAGTGATCTCTTTTTTACTTTCTCCCCTTATACATAGTATATGGAGAAAGTATTGTTTTCGTCAAAATTTTCGAATTTGAGTTGTTAGTGGAGATATTTTTTTAGTGCTCACTGAACCCAAAAAAGTGATTTTTACGTGATGTCTGTGTGTCTGTCTGTCTATCTGTATGGATGTGTACAGAGCTAGAGCCCAAACCAATGGTCCGATTTTTATGAAATTTGGTATGAAGGTACTAATCCACGATATCTCCAGGTATTTTTTCCATTTTTTTATTTTTTATTTTTAAGGGTAAAGTTTATATCTGTGAAAACTATAAATTTACCAATTAACAACAATAAAATTATTATTAAGAAACTAAAGTCACGTTTTGTATGAGAATAGGAAGGTGTACATCAATTATTAGTATCAATCAAACTATATAACCTCAAGCATGAAATTGAAATTTGACACTTTGACACCAGCAATCCAACTGAATTTTTGACAGTTCTAGAACTTGACTACATGAACCAAATCAGCTCCTGAATGTAGTTCAGTTAAAAAACTAATAATTATTAAAATGTAAGATTAATTCTCCGTTTATAGTTTATTAGAATCTTTAAATCATCAAAAAGATGCACTTAAAATTTCATGATAATCCATTAAACTGTCAAAATGTAGTTAGCGTTACACTACTTCGACTTTGCATTTTCTTTGCAAGTGACGTATAAGGACTCACTTCGTTTCGTCCAACAAACCTCCTCTTCATATTGGTTTCAGGTCACAATAATTAACCTGATTAATTTTACCCATTGGTTTTGGTGAGTGGTTCCGCCAAAAACTATCCCCCAAAAACATGAAAAATCAAAATTTCTCAGAAACGGCTCTAACGATTTTAATTAAACTTTTGTCGTTTGTAGAACATTAGTTTTCCAACAAAATGACACCACCCACATTTCTGTAAAAATTCGGGTTCAGAAATTATAGGGCTTAAAACGACAAAAATTTGTTTTTTTTTTACTCTTCATAAAAAACATATATATAAAAAAATATTACCTTTCACCATGAAAAATAGCTCAAAAACTAAATAATTTAGTATTTTGAATTACTATTCTACGATTAGTGGTTGTGGAGAAAATTTAAATTTTCATTATGCGGTAAACGCAGTACGTTGTCCAATGTTTTTCTTATGGGGAATACAAAAATTACTATTTCTCTCTTATTTACTGATAATTTTCCTTCAAACTGTATAAGCTTGTCAAGTTAGCATTGACCAACAGAGGAAATTCGAAATATATTGCCCCTTAATAACCTGGGGGGGGGAATAAGGGGCATTTCCCCTCTGAAAACCATGTGTGTAGCAATAGATTCTGTAATGCCTCCAAAACAGGAATTTGGGTGGATGTTTTTGAAAACAACTTGTTTACAATATTTTCTGTACATTCGACCGTGCTTTATATTCTATATTTAGTAAATAAAAAGTAATTTATTCATTAAAGTTGCGCTAAAAGGGAGAAAGTATGTGTCAGTTTCCTGATACCGTTTATTATAAATATGTTTAAGTGTTCGCATAATTTAAAATAATGCTAATAAATATACGTATGTACTCGATGTTCTGTAACCTGATACCAAATGTATGTGATGAATGATTACTGAATAAAAGAGCAAAAAACGTTTTATCTTTAATAAAAGATTTTAACTTCGATTCTAGGGTTTGTGTAGTCACCGTAAAGCGTCATCCTGCAAACCTTTGCACGGGCTGCGTTGCAGGGTGGACTGGAGTCTCAATTGCCAGGAAGTCTACCTGTTATTGCATGGTGCAGAATGAGGACAGAGGATTTTCTCTACACGTTACGCGACCAAATGAACTTACTTTAGGAAGGATTTTGAAGTATCACTGGTTTTGTACAAAAGCGTTACAGTCAATAAGTACTTTTGAATTAAGACAAAATTTAACTGAAATTGTTTCAAATAAATCTACTTTATCCTTTCAACCCCTTCATAATAAATTAAACCGCTACATTAGTAGGCCAATTGGAGAAAGTAGTTTTGGCAGAGAGCCAGAAGAAGCTGTTTGTTGTGGTCAGGGACTAGCGAACCGAGTTTGGTGTCTTCTAGTCAAAGATTAGTTAGGTCCGGTTTTTACAACTACTTCACAAATACGATTCTTCATTATTCAAGTTTATAACTTTTAAAATGTCAAAGAAAAAGTGTCTTGATTGCAAGTCAATTTTTTATTCATTTGGGAAGTACCCATTCAAGATGTCATCTTTATTAAATGGTTCTATCACTTGTTTATACTTTTTCATTACTCTACACACGAAAGTACACTTTCTAAACGTAAAATGAGCTAAGAAAATAGGTTATTCCCGCTACTGCACGGCAAAATTACATAACGTTAACTTTCTGTGCATTTGTGGTGCACGGAAAGTAACCGTTATGGGATTTTGCGGTGCAGACCGATCAGCTGTTGCATTAGGCCGATCAGCTGTTGCATTATTTGCTGTTGCATTGCACGGAAACTCAGCGTTATGAGTTCGGTTCTTGATACTAAGTTGAATAAACAAAAATATTCATGTTGTTTACAAGTTTTTCGATATCGTAATGAAAAATAATGTTCAATACTCGTCTCAAAAGCGCCATTGCGGGGCTCGATAGCTTTTTCCACGCTCGGCTTCGCCTCGCGCGTAAATGCAATCTCTCCCCGCAATAAGTCACTTTCGAGACTAGTAATGAAAACTACTATACCATGTGAACGTTGCATTGACGGTTCGCTGGTTATTTATCCACAGCTGATTCCTTTGTTTTTATTTTTAACTCCAAAAGCCCAATGTTAAAATTTCAAATTTTCGAGTTAAAAATAAAAGTTTTTAAAATTTAAAATGTAACTTTTGGCAATTTTCCTGGGCTTCTGTGTACAACCAACGTGCATGCTGAATTTCACGTTCCTAGCTTATCGGGAAGTGGCCTGGAATTCGTGTACGTCAGTGTGTCAATGAAATGAGTCATCACTTGCAAATCGCCCTGTATAGTTATTTAGATTAGATAAATAATAGACTCTTTCCACATTTAGTTACAACTGGGAAAAGCAAAGTCCCATAATTGAAAAAATATTCCTGTAAAGTCAATCCTTTGCTATTATATTGTTAGGAGCACTCGGGATCTTAAGTTCGCAAATCAACCATGCTATAGCCATCTCCTAGCTACTCTTGTTGAATGTGCAATTTTGTTTGAATATTATTAATCAAATTGTATTTTATATTAAAAAAATGTATCGAAGTCTAGTGAATTGTTAAATTTAACATTTTGATCAATACGTTCCTTGTGTGCAACCATTTGAAAAAATTTGCCATCTCCAATACAAGAAAATACCCCAGTAGCAGCAAACCTGTGTACTCAGCGAATTTCCAATGCATATATATGAATCTTAATACCACATACGTAAAACCAAATACCAAGTTTCATTAATATACATTCATAAATAAACGATATATGACATGTTAATTATTCTTCATAATATTAACATGGCAGCTGAGTATGCAGGTTTGCTGAAGGAAGGAACACGAAAAATGGGGTTTTATCCAAATATCAATATAACTCAAGTAGGTAAATTACCACATACCAAATTGTATTAATTTATGTTCATAATTAAGGGAGATAACACGTTACTTATTCTACATAAGGTTAACATTGGGGCTGAGTACGCAGGTTTGCTGCTACGGGAACTGTAGGCAAAAAAATTGTTTTTAGTGCAAATATCAATAAACCACAACGATATGAAGCAATATACCAAGTTTTATCAGGATAAGTTGAGAAATAAGCGAGATATCAAATATTTCTTATTCTCCATATGAATAACATTGGACAACGTACTGTGTTTAGCACTTTCAATATCTCGGTAACCAATTGACGTAGAGCAATGATCAAAACACCAAATTTTTTAAGCTGAATTTAATGGTAAAAACCCAAATTTTAATTTTTTTTAATTATATGTAAAAAACTCAAAAAAAAATATTTTTGGGGTACAAAACCCCCCCAAAATACCTCTTTGGATAAAGCGATCTGGCTGTTTTTCGATCTTAAAGTCATACATAAATGATGCTTTACATGTTTGTATCAAATTTCATCAAAATCGGATCATTTTTACGAGAGTTATCGCACCCACGGACACACATATATATATATATATATATATATATATATATATATATATATATATATATATATATATATATATATATATATATATATATATATATATATATATATATATATATATATATATATATATATATATGTATACAGTTTTGAACGAATGGTGTTTTTGGCATCTGGGGACCTCACACCAAAAAGTTATCATGGTCCTAGGTCTTACCATGCCGACTACGGTAATAGCTTCTTCCCTATAGGGGAAATTCGCTAAAAATAGTTTTTCCCATCTTTATAAAAATAAAACTATTATTTTCAAACTCAACCCCAGGATTGCTAAATCCTCAAGAAGTTCTGTCCTTAATTTTTTTTTCTAAACCCAGGTTTCCTCCTTGATGTCATCAGTTAAGATTGATTTCCGACCTTCATGACCAATCATTGGAACACTGAACCACTGAACCTCCTCAGCAGTGGGCCAATGTCAGCCGCCACCCATGCTGAGCTCGACTAGTGGCTAGTCACTGTAGTGTGCTAGTCACTGACATTATAGCTTCATTGTGTCATTCATTGTACTCAACTGTCAAGGCCGAGACATTGAAGGATAGCCTGAATAGTAATCAAAGAGCCTTTGTGTTCATTTTTCAGGAATAACTTGGAATTAAATTGAGCTGATTATTTTTTTGAAATATTTCAGGATAATGCATTGCCTTAGATTGTAATTATGAAGTGAAAACTACTTATTTGATCGTTTCCTAAAACCTTGATTCAGAGCGATTTGAAAATGTAATAAAGGAATTTGGATTTTCTTAATAGAATTCACATAAAGTTTGTATATATTGAGTAGTATTTGTTGTAATAAATAAATACAAACTTAAAATATTATTCATTTTTACATCCTTGTTTGAATGTATTCTCTGTTTTATTTGTTTGTTTCAGTAGAATTGGATTTATAATGCAATCTCAAGAAAGTTGTTACTAAAATTTAAACTCAATCATTGAGTGTTACATAGTAAAGCAAAATTATAAATATCAATAAAAAGTGTCCAACATTGAATTTCACCTTGCACAACTGAGGGTTGATGGCATTTTGATGAGACCTCCATCTTTGAAATCGGTTCAGAAATAAGTGCTCTTTTTACACAAATTTCTGTAGCATACCATAGTTTATTCAACATTTAGATACTATTTCTTATATCAACTTTAGTAAAAGAAAAATAAAGATACAGTTTATGCAAAAAGTTAACATCACTTCAGGCTAATGCTAAAAACAAACAGATTTTTTATAGCATGATTAAATGCGGAGAGTCGACTGATTTTTATCTGATGGTGAGAGCAATGTAAACAACAAATAGGTAAAAAAATCAAAAAATGATTTATAAACAGGGCGGTTATAAAGTCCATTCTCCCTTATGTTTTTATACAATTTTTATTTAAACTGATTGTCAATGATGGGATTCATTGTATAGGTACATACTCTAACTTTTTTAGTAATTTAAAATATTGGGAGTTACCTGAAGCCTAAGATTATAGGAATCAACTTCCAAATTCCTTATGAGAAGATAGTCATGCGACATATCTAATAACACTGCCTTTTCTCCCTGAAAACAGTGGTGCAATCGAAATTCAAAAGGGTTGTACCGTTTTCAAGATATCTGTAGGTCTAAGATGTAGGAGTCGACTTAAACGTTTTGATGAGAAGATAGTCATGGACATGTCTAATAACACTGCCTTTTCCCCTGAAAACAGTGGTGCAATCGAAATTCAAAAGGGTTGTACCGTTTTCAAGATATCTGTAGGTCTAAGCTAAGATGTAGGAAGATGTAGGAGTCGACTTAAACCGTTTTGATGAGAAGCTAGTCATGACATGTCTAATAACACTGCCTTTTCCCCCTGAACAAAGTGGTGCAATGATAAAGCAAAAGGGCGGTATTTTTGTATACTTTATTCAATTATGAGGTAAGTTTCTTAAAATTATTATCCTAAATGAAGTTTAATTAAAGGTAATTTTGATATTACTGATAGACAAATTAAAACTAACAAAATTAAAACCCTTAATATTTTTGGCTATTAGAAAATTAACCAAAAATGTTTTTATTTTTGCATAAAATAACAACAATAAATTATGAACCACCTACCTTAACTCCTACAATAACTGTTCGAAATGTTCTCCATTTACCTCTTGGCAGTGATGAAATCTGTTTGTAAATTCAATCCGAACATTACGTAGGACGTCGGGTGAAATACTGCGACAAGCATTTGCAATTCGGTTCTTGAGGTGTTCTGTATTTATCACTAGTGTCTTGTAGACAACTGTTTTCAAATTACCCCACAAAAAGGATCTAAGGGGGTCAAATCAGGAGAACGAGGAGGCCATTCAATATGCCCTCTTCGTCCAATCCATTTTTCAAGGAATCATTAAGATGTTCTCACATCTCGGTCAAAGTGTGGTGTAGCTCCGTCCTGTTGAAAATAGATGTCACCATGAAATTCATTTGGATTCATTAAGACAACATGTCTCAAGGAGGGCACAATTCTGTTTTGTAACAAATCCAGATAAACACGTCCATTTAAGTTGCCATCAATAATAAATGGACCTATTAAGTGATTGACCAATATTCCAGCCCAGACATTCACTTTTTGTGGGTACTGGGTTTTACCCTCAAGAACTATTCTAGGATTTTCTGTGTCCCAATACCTGCAGTTATGTCTGTTCACCAAGCCATTAATCGAAAATGAAGATTCATCGCTGAAACAAATGTTATGGTCTAACGCTGGGTTCTCTCTGGTGACATTCTCAATAACTACACAAAACTGTAATCGACGATCAGGGTCATCTTCATTCATCGCATGATATAACTGCATCTTATACGGATGGAATTTATTTTTCTGTAGAGTTTTGAGTACTGAAGAAGGAGGAACTTCAGATACCTGTGATGCTGATCTTTTTGAATGTCAAATATCGGATTTTCAATAAACTCACAAAGTACATCTAGTTGTTGCTCTTCGGTCATGGATGGGCGACCCGGTTTTTTTGCATCATTAATGCTTCCAATGGTTCTAAACTTGTGTACCAATTGCCTAATGTATGTTTGAGAAGTTGGGTGGTCAGGAAACCTCTCATTAAACCTTCTTTCAGTTTCATGATAGTTTTCATTTGATGCCCCAAATAAGAATATCAATTCAATTTTGTGTTCTAGCGAACGTGCCATAATTTGAATACTTTACTTTAGTTACTTTACCTTAGTAAATCCACTCAATCTTTAGATGGAGCAGTTAGTCAACAAATATAAAAAAGTACCAGAAATGTACAGATGCACGTCAGGAAAATAACTGAACTGCTCAAAGGGTACCCACCTGGTTTGTTATCTTTGGGAATTCCAACCCCATTTAGAAAGTGAAAGTGAAAGTTGTTTTCGTCAAAAGGCATAATTATTGCTATAAGCTCACTAAGTTTGTTATTTGAAGGTTAGCAGATAATTTTTCTGGAGGAATAACAAATACAATTGATTTATCGGTACTGTCAAGATCTTATTTTAAATCATGAATTTACTTCTTTAATAACCTTGCAGTGTAATTTCTCACTAGTAATTTAATGAAAATTCCATAAAATATTTCTTACATCTTACAATTAAAAGTGATCCAGGGATACAATATTGGGTACAACCGTTTTTCATTTCGACTGCACCACTGTTTTTAGGGAGAAAAGGCAGTGTTATTTGACATGTTCCATGACTAGCTTCTCATTAAAACAAAGTCGACTCCTACATCTTAGACCTACAGATATCTTGAAAATGGCACAACCCTTTTGAATTTCGATTGTAACACTGTTTTCAGGGGGAAAATACAGTGTTATTAGACATATCGCATGACCATCTTCTCATAAGGAATTTGGAAGTTGACTCCTACATCTTAAGACCTCGGGTAACTCCCAATATTTTAAATTACTACAAAAGTTAGAGTATGCACCTATACAATGAATCCCATCATTGAAAAAACATAAATATAAATATAAATAAAATAAAAAATATAAATATAAACTTTAAATATAAATTGTAGAAAAAACATAGGGCGGAAGGGACTTTATAACCACCCTGTATATTATATTACGGAACCACTAAACAAAACCAATGGGTAAAATTAATCAGGTTAATTATTGTGACCTGAAACCAATATGAAGACGAGGTTTGTTACTGTCCTTACATAACATCCTTCTCCTAGTTTATCAGTAAAATCTTTCAGTTGCCTGCGGAAAATAAGGACTCATGGTATAAATAGAAGCTCAGGCCACCGAGTCAACATACAGTATTACATTTGTGAATACTACACTATAATACTATATCCTTGTTTGTTTGCAAAATTTATCTTGGAATCCAGCGGAACTATTTTGTTAAAACTTTGGAATTAGATGCTTTTGGACCTAAAAACTCGATTGGTAAAAACTTCAACCCAAGAAAAATTCTGATTTTGTTAAAAATCTCATTTGAAAAATTGGAGATTTCAACATTGAGCTTCTGGAGTTTCAAATAAAAACCAAAGAAGCATAGCAGCTGTGAATAAATTAGCCAGTGAACTGTCAAAGTAGCACTACAACAAGTAAAATATCAACAAATTATTTCTTCAAAATAGTGACCATTGGATAAAGATTGCATATAGTGGACATATTTTTCACCCAACGAAACGAATCAAATATATCCGATTATGGCTCGGTCTCCCGGGTACTTCTATTGAATTATAAAACAATGAAATTATTAGTGTAAAACGGGGTGAATAGAAACAATTTTCAACTTTGTAGCTATAAAACTGTTATCAAATGTAATGCTAAACCAATAAAACCTACCTCAGTTTTCCAGTCTTGCCCTCTTCTATGAAGCAGTATTACTATTTTTTAAATAAACTTCACCAAAAAAATTTAAATGTTGCGGTTGGTTTCTATTCACCCCAGTTGTTGTTTTTGCTGTTTCCCAAGTAGCAAAACAATATTGTCTTAATATTGTCAACAATATTTTTCCAATCTTGTCATAATATTGTCTCAATAATTTTAAATATTTTCAAAATATTTTTAAATAAATTTTATGAAACAAAATACTTTTTCTTGACAATATTGTTCAACATTGGTAAAATATTAAATGACAATATTGAACAATATTGAGAAAAGAAAAATATAATATTGTTCAGCACTATCTCAACATTGAAACAATATTGTACAACCATGGTTTAAACCTCCAGCAATATTTGGAAAATATTAAAAAAATATTGTTAAAACAAACAATTTTCCTATTAACAAAAACATTTAAATTTAAATAAATAATTAGTGACATTACAAAATTTCAAAATATATTTAACAAAGTGTTGTTAACCTTTGTCAAAGGCTTTTGGTTACTCTGTTGGAACTGTTAAAATTATATCAAATCAAAATGATACCTTAGGATCAATTGTTTCTATTTCCCAATTTTAGTATGAATGGAAACACAATGTTTCATGATATTATAAAAGTTACAATACAAATATTGTGCAAAAAAATTTTGTAAATGCACTTTGTTATATAAAAAAGGGAAAAGATTTAACGAAACCCCTGAAACAAGTAAAACGTGCATGTAATTGTTAGAAGTAATCTGTAGGCTTTAAATTAAATGGACTCTAGGTATTGCTTGTGTTTCTTTTCTTTTTTTGATATATAAAAATTAGATTATATTGTACAAATTTGTGTATAAAAAGGAATAAATGAACGGAGTAAACACACTCTACAATTCAGAGAGCAATTAAGAGATTGTTGTATTAAATTGGGATACAAAGTTACTAATACAAAAGAGTTGCACAAGAAACAAACAACAAACATTTGCTTGATTTTATGTTGACATACTTAATATATGTTAAATTGTATTGTATGTTAAATCTTAAACCTCCATGCTTGGAATGTGCAAGTGCTTGGAAAAGATTAAACCCCTACCCTGATTTTTTATTAAAGCCTTTAATAGACATATTTTGAACTTTAAAAGGCAAAAAAGCCCGGTAATAACCTAAATTGCTATGTATTTTGGTTTAATTACAAGCCTTTTTTATTTTTTTTTCTATTGGCCCTGGTTTTGCAAAATCATAATATAACGTAAACAAAGATTAAGTAATAATAGTATAGTTTATTATTAGGCTAAACTACTACAACACTTGTTTTTAAGATACCAAAGTCAATATAAAAAATGGATATTAACATGAATATGTGTAATAGGTTCATACTTACAGACAAATTTTTGGAGAGAATACCCCTGTAGCAGCAAACCTGTGTACTCAGCGAATTTCCAATGCATATATATGTAACTTAATACCACATAAAGTTTCACACCGCAAACCAAGTTTCATCAATGTCCATTCATAAATAAACGATTTATGATATTTTAATTATTCTCCATAAGAATAACATGGTGGCTGAGTATGCAGGTTTGCTGAAGAGAGGAACAAAAAAAATAGCGTTTTATACAAATATCAATATAACTCAAGTAGGTAAGCCACATACCAAATTTTATTAATTTATGTTCATAATTAAGGGAGGTAACATGTTCCTATTCTCCATAAGAATAACATGGGGATGAGTACGCAGGTTTGCTGCTACGGGAACTATCGGCCAAAAAATTTTTTTTAGTGCAAATATTAACAGACCACAATGATATGAAGCAATATAGCAAGTTTCATCAGGATAAGTTGATAAATAAGCCATATATACAATTTGTCTTATTCCCCATAAGAATTTGGATATGCACTCCGTTACTCCTAACCTGATCGTCAAATTCAATTCATTAGTGAATTTACTTTGAAAAGTGAACTATTAGCATGACCCGCAGGGTGAAACTTAAGCCCGGGACCACCAAAGAAGTTCCTAACGTCACCCCCTGAACACGTTTTGGGGGGTCGTTCAAAATTTTATATATATGTATATGTGTTTGCACTCTAGCAGTCACATTTTTTGTCCTATTTACTTCAATTTTGGTAGGGACGTTCCTTTCCATAATCAGTTGGACAAGTTCGTTGGGCAAAACAATCGGAAAACTCTAAACCCCTTTTTTGGAGATTAATCTTTCAAATTTCGAGGTTTTGGGCCCAAAAAGGGTCAGAAAATCCCCATATGTAAAATTAATGCATGTAAAAAGATGGGAATTAGTAAGGCAAAAGTTTTAAGCCCTCTCCCGTAATTCTAGCATACATATTTACCGAGTTATTAAAGAAAATGTGTTTCGACTAAACACAGTACTGTACGTTGTCTTATGGAGGTTTTACACTATAGAAAAACCTGCTATTCCTTTGTTAGAGTACTTTCATCATCCCCAGCAACCTCACTCCTACTTTCAAGCCTGTCTGGACCCTCTCCTAACCTTATAATGTGTTAAATCGTATTTCCAGCATTGCAGGTAAATAAAACCAGGAGCATCAAAACAGCCAAAAAATCTCTGTTTTCAGATTTCAATAAAAATTGGAATAAATGTTTGTTTTTACACTGATATTGAGTTGTATCAGTTTTTTATGTGGACATTCACTTCCCTCACGTCAGCGTGCTGCGTGCGAACTCGTATTGATATCAAATCGAAGGATTCGTCGACCTCTAGTTAATCACAATTTAGAATTTGTTTACAAATTAATTAGAAACTGTACAGTAACTTAATAAATAAATATAACTAATAACTAAATAACTTAATAAAACAAACAACTTAATAAATATTAAACTAAATAACTTAATAACTGAACCAACTTAATAGCGAAATAACTTAATTAAAAATGAAGCAATTTATTACTATATCATAATTAAGGAAATCTAAATTGCAATTCACTTGAGAACCACCATACCTTTATTTTGACACATATGTTTTGTGACGATTGGGTGAGGACTGAGGAGTAACGTGGGCACTATGTTAACACTGGTCTTAAGGAACTCAATTCAAGCAGGACCCAAGCGTGCCTTTGGTGTGTCGTGGTGTTTTCTAGCCTGATGGAACAAAACTCCAAGATGGCATACGGCAACTTTCGGTGTTGGAAACTGTTAATGTTTCCGACTCTTCTCATCTCACCGACTTTGTTCCGCAGGATGAACGGGTCCAAGAGCGAGGTGGCGGCGTTCTTCGTCGGCCGGTCGCTGCTGGTGACAGGAGCCTCGGGCTTCATGGGCAAGGTGCTGCTAGAGAAGCTGCTCTACACCTGCACAGACCTCCACCAGATCTTCATCCTCATCCGTCCCAAGCGGGGCAAATCAGTGGAGGCCAGGATGGACGAAATGTACAAATCTCCGGTGAGTCCATTCTTGTATTGTTTCCGATACGATAGTTGGTATTTCCTAAATAAACTGAACAAATAGGAATTTTTATATTTGTACAAGTTAAACCAAAATACCCCCGTAGCATCAAACCTGCGTACTCAGCGAATTTCCAATGCATATATATGTATCTTAATACTAAATAAAGCCACATACCAAGTTTCATCAATATACATTCATAAACAAACGATTTATGACATTTTAATTATTCTCCATATAAGAATAACATGGCGGCTGAGTATGCAGGTTTGCTGAAGCAAGGAACACAAAAAATGGGGTTTTATACAAATATCAATATAACTCATGTAGATAAAGCCACATACCAAATTTCATTAATTTATTTTCATAATTAAGGGATATAACACGTTACTTATTCTCCATAAGAATAACATGGGGCTGAGTACGCAGGTTTGCTGCTACGGGAGCCTTTGGAAAAAAATTGTTTTTTTGAGCAAATATCAATGGTCCACAACCAGATGAAGCCGTATACCAAGTTTTGTCAGTATACGTTCATAAATAAGCGAGATATAAAATTTTTCTTTTCCTCCATAAGAATAACATTAGACAACGTACTGTGTTTAGCACTTTCAATATCTAAGTAACCAATTGACGTAGAGAAATGATCAAAATACCAAATTGTGTGTTTTTTTAAGCTGAATCCAATGGAAAAAACTAAAATCTGACTATTTCCAAAATTATATGTACAAAATTCGAAAAAACCATTTTTGGGGTACAAAACCCCCCCAAAATACCCCTTCGGATGGAGCGATCTGGCTGGTTTTCGAACTTAAAGTCATAAATGTTGCTTTACACGTTTATACCAAATTTCATCAAAATCGAATAATTTTTACGAGAGTTATCGTGCTCACGGACACATGTATATATATATATATATATATATATATATATATATATATATCTACAGTTTCGAACGAATGGTGTTTTTGGGGTCTGGGGACCTCAAAACGAAAAGTTATCATGGTCCTGGGCTTAGGTCTTACCATGCCGACTACGGTAATAGCTTCTTCCCTATAGGGGAAATTCGCTAAAATTATTGTTTTGTAGGATTTAATTACAAGGGTCATCCAGAAAGTAAAGAACGTTTCTTTGGTTTTGGACTACAAATTTCAATAGTCTGAACATTTTTTGCATTCAGAAACTTGACTAATATCGCGGATCTTACATTTGGCAGGATTTTCGATTGACATCGCCATTTTGACGCAACAAGACGCAAAATCGCTCAGCATAGAGACTCGGCTCACACTTTGGCAGGGAGGTGAGTTGACTGTGGCACACTCAGTCGTTGTTGTGATACGGGAGATGTGCTCCTCGCAATACACAAACATTCTTTACATTCTGGATGACCCTCGTCCGTTCAAGTGATGAGAAACATTAGTTAACGTAGCTGGAAGAGTTAATAGACTCCTGACCTTTACCACTTTCTTTTAGGTCTACCATATTTTCGAATGTTTAAAATTTGCTATATATCTATAGCCCAATCCCAATTAGCATTAGTAACGGCAAAATCAATTTTAAAATAATTTTATCATGATTTTTTATGGTTTTAAAATTATTATAAAATTTTTTTTTACAAACAAATTTCCTATCTGATCCATTTTATAATATTTTCAAATCATTTTAAAATTTATTTTAGAATAATTTTGAAATAACATAAATCAGTTTAAAATTAATTTTAAATTCTTTAAAAATTACAAAACAATATTTTTTACTGAAAAAAATATTGTTTATACTTATTTTCACAATCTGACTAATGTAATTTGCTTGAAAATCATTGAACAAAATTATGAAATATATTTTACGCTTCAAAAATATTATGACCAAACCGGGGGTAGAACCCACAATCTTTTGATCACTAAACACACGTCTTAACCCTCTCCCTCTCGACCACTTCGCCCCTTGATAAATAATGGTTGGGCTGGCAACATAAAATAACCTTTTGACTACACCCCACAGGGACTTGGTGAAACTATAGCATTCCTTGTTTGCTTTTTTTGTTGCTGGTAAACACTGTAATTTGTATATATCTTGTAATTTGTAAGGTTGGAGAAACAAAACTTGTAATATTCCATTGATATATATGTTGAACAATATGGTACCCAAAACCGAGTTTACACAAATCCTCAGGAAATGAAATGTACATTTATATAAGTTTTTTGAGGCTGCAAACGAAGTACTAGATCAACTCATTTTTGCCAAAGATAAACAATTTTTAAACTAATACAGAACTTCTTTGCTAAGCACTCCATGTTTCTCATTAACTTTCAGTCAGTGAAAAAAAAACAATCCTAATAATTATAAACATTGCTTATTCTTAAAATTTATTTATTTAAACAAATTTTAACTATTATAATTTCTTTTTAAAATTATTTTTAATTAGTAAAAATTTATTTAATATAATTTTAAAACAATATATAAACAATTTATATTAATATTTTAAAGTTATTTTGAAACTAATTTAAACATATGTTAAAGTTGTTTCAAAATTGTTTAAAATTATTTCGAAACTTATGTTAAATTTACCATCACTTTTGATTTCTTCATATTTTTTCATCGATGAAACAAAGATTTTAAATGATTTTATATAATGTAAAAAATCATAACATTTTAGAATTTAAAAGTATATTATTAAAATTTTAAAATTATTTTTAATCATTATTTCTCATTCGGTAAAGATTCATTCCGTCCCCTCAATCACTCACCATTTCTCATGTTAGAACTTTTTACAGCTTTTTCACCGTATCCGAGATGAGAAACCAGAAGCATTCAAAAAGATTGTCCCCATATACGGAGACGTACTGCAGGAGGGGCTTGGACTGACGGAGGAAACAAGACGGCGCATCACTGAGGAGGTAACATGATTTGAGAAAACATTGCACTTGTAAAGTTTGCAGTGATACATCGTAGATCCCAGCTGATTATTCGGCATCCAAGTCACCGATCATATAAGACCAATAAATGGAGCATAAGGCCTGAAAAGTGAAGCCAGTTGTTGAGCGACAGGACCCACCATAAGATAGCAGCGGTCTGAGATTATTCATCATGTTACAAATCAAAAGGTCATTTGGCATAAACCAGTTTATCTTGGAGAAAATTCTAATTCAACTGAGCTCGCATCACGTTTTCCCCAATCTTTCCCATGTTAAACAAGAGCGTCACGTGATGAATCATCTCCGACCACCGCCATCTTGTTGTGGGTCCTGTCGCTCAAAAACTGGCTTCACCTCCCATAATGCATTGATATCAGATATGCTGCATCAATTGGTCTTATATGATCGTTGATCCAAGTTAAGAAAAATTAAGGAATTATTAAATTTTACAGTAATTGTTGGATTTTAAATTCTTATATTTAGGCATCATTATTTATGGACACTTTATTTTTATGGTTAATGTTCTTTACATATTTTACTAAATGAAAATGGTACAGGTATCTTTTTCTCAAGGTTAAAGTGTGTCTGTGTGGATGAAAGTAGAAGAGGACCAGTTACTTTTTTACTAATATATAAAATGCATTCTTGTACCTGTAAATAAATTATTTATAACAACAAAATTAAATTGTGAATTCCAAGAGTTAAAATTTACTGAAGAACATGAGAGATTTACATTTGGTGAATTCAATTTTGTTGTGGGTTTAATTATTTTGTTAAACTCCTATTTAGGCAATAGCTGTTTTTACATTCCCAGAACAACCTTAAAACTGGTCTATACCAGTTTTGATGCCGACATTGGGTACAGCAAATGAAGTTGTCATTGCATATGGTAAGTCTTTTGGCTGTCCATTATGAGAAACTTCCCTTTCACCTTTGGTCCTTCCATTTGCAGTGGATGGGGACAGGAACTCCGGTTTTGGATCCCAATGAAAGGTCCCTGGCTGTTGTACAAGGATACTCTGTCAGTTGAGTTGGCCAGTTGGAGGGCAGAATGCGGGTCCCCTGTTTGAGCCTCATCCCAGCTGTCACAAGGGCAAGATTTAGCTCTTTTATTTTCCCTGACAAAGTTTATGCTTAGATCCATAGGTTGTTTGTTTAATTTGTGTTAATCATGAATCATAAAGAGTATTTAAAATATTTTTCTGAAGGCAGTTGTACTTTCTTACCGATCAATTACATTTTTTATTTGGCTGTTATTTGAGTGTCATCAGACCTGTTACAACTAACATAATTACTTCAGTATATGTAGTCAATGGTAACAGTTTACTCCACCAACAGGTCTCAGTCGTTATCCACAGTGCTGCCACTCTAAGGCTGGAGGCCAATCTCAAGGATGCGGTAGAGATGAATGTCGTTGGAACATACAGAGTGCTCGAGCTGGCTAAGCAGATCAAGAACTTGAAGGTATTATTGTTGGAACTGTAATTTGGGGTATGATGCTTATGTTTCAGTCAAACGATTAAACTGTAATTCGGTTAGTTCCATAAAGAATTTCCAAATGATGTTCACTTTTAGTATAATCCTACAGTAGATGCTCTTTTATCCAGTATACAAAGAACCGGCATGTTCTGCTAACCGGCATCAGCCGAGCCACTCACGATCGGCTTTTTCTGGTTTTCTGGTTCTGGTTAAGCTGCTCACAGACCTCTACTGACATTAGCCACTAGTGCACTCGACTGTGCACACCATTTTCATTACTCTGTGTACCCTGTGTTTTCAGTATTTTGTACTCTGTGTTTTTCTTCTAAACCTATCTTTAAAAAATATGTGTTTTGTTCATTTGGGTACTGTATGGACTTAATTATCTTCAGTATACCCTTTAAAAACTATATATGTTCTATTATCCGGCTTGGCCATGGTCCCAAAAGTGCTGGTTAAAATATCGCCCATTGTACAGATAATAAATTTTAAATTGTATATCTAATTCTGAAAGATAAATTGTGGAAGTTTGGTAAATTGCAGGATGATGGGGGGCCCAAGCGACTCAAACCAGAGATATTATCTAAAGGGACTCCGGAAAATAGTAGTTATTTTGAAAAATTGGGTGTCAGTCAGAAATAAGGACAAACTTTACCTCTTGGTTAATCTCATAATTACATCGGAAATTTTAAACACAACGATTCAACAGCAATAAACCATGGCATAAACATTCATATTTGATCATAAATATAAAAGATCAAACTATATTTTATTCAAAGGATACACTGTCTATAAATTTATATACGTATAAAAACGTAAGCTAACGCATGCTAAGTACGAAACTAAATTTGTATAGGAAATGTAAACAATTAATAAACGGTATCAGGAAACTGACACATACTTTCTCCCTTTAAGCCAAACTTTAATGACAAAAACATTTGTTATTTACTAAATATAGAATATGAAGTATAGGTAAATGTACAGAAAATTGTCTAAAATAGTTATTTTCAGAAATATCCATCCAAATCCCTTTTTGGGAGGCACTATAGAGTCCGTTGCTACACACAGTGGTTTTGAGAGGGGAAATGCCCCCTTGCCCCCCCCAGGGTTAAATAGCAACACATTTCGAACATCATCTGTTGGTCAATGCTAACTTGACCTGCATATCAAATTTTAATGAAATTGATCAGTAAATAAGAGAGAAATAGTTATTTTTGTATTCCCCATAAGAATAACATTGGACAACGTACTGCATTTACCGCTAAATGAAAATTTCAATTTTCTCCACAACTAGAAATTGTAGAATAGTAATTTAAGATACAAATTTATTTAGTTTTTTGAGCTCTTTTTAATGGTGAATAGTAATCTTTTTTAACATATTTGATTTTTCATGAAAAATCAAAAAAGCTGAATTTTGGATGTTTTAAGTCCTGTAATTTCTGAACCCGAATTTTTTCAGAAATGCGGGTGGTGTCATTTTGTTGGAAACCTAAAGTTCTACAAACCACTAAAGTTTAATCAAAATCGTTAGAGCCGTTTTTGAGAAATTTGGATTTTTCATGTTTTTTGGCGGTTTTTTGGGGATAATTACCCTTAAAAATCAAAAATTCAAAAAAATGAAAAAAATGCCTGGAGATATCGTGGATTAGTACCTACATACCAAATTTCATAAAAATCGGACCATAGGTTAGGTCTCTAGCTCTGTACACATCCACAGACACACACACACACACACACACACACGGACACACACACACACACACAAACACACACAGACAGACATCACGTAAAAACCACTTTTTTGGGTTCAGGGAGCACCAAAACGAATATTTCCACTAACAACTCAAATTCGAAAATTTTTACGAAAACAATACTTTCTCCATATACTATGTATAGGGGGAGAAAGTAAAAATGTATGCACTCTTTATCAACAGATAATTTTCTCATCCTAAAATAGAAACCAAAATATAAACAAAAAAATGAGCAATGTAGCTGGAAAAAATTACTAAATACTGTAGAACCTCACTAATTCGAACCTCGATAATTCGAAAACCTCTATCATTAATAACTTTTGTCTGTTCCTTTCAGAAAACCTCCCAATATTCAAAAAATAATATAACGATAATTCAAAGTGTTTTAACACAAAATGTAGCCTCTAAAATTTGAATATGTTTATACTCAGGCATTTAAAATTTGAATTTTGTTGCTGTAATTCGGAACGATACCTCTAAAATTCGAAGTCAACCTCTACAGTACGAAATGTAAGCCTCTGAAATTTGAATTAAGCGCAAAAACAGCCTGTTGAAACATGAAAATAAATATACTCAGTTTCCGCCAGATCTGAATTCATTAACGTTTGTTTTCTTTGCCTCTATAATTCAAATTCCATTCACATTAACCTCTATAATTCAAACTCTCGATATTTTAAACTTCATTTAGTTCAAAATAAATTGGCTGTTCCCTGAATTTCAAATTAGTAAGGTTCTAATACTGTAGAAAAATCTATTATCTAGTTTGAAAATCATAACAATTTTAAACTTAGATTTGCCTTAAATATTAAACCTGCACAACTCTCTTTATCATGACAATGACGATATATTAACTATATTTTATGTACAGATATTTGTACATGTGTCTACTGCATTTTGTCACGTAGACGTCGAAGTAATGGAAGAAAAGGTCTATGACACTCCCATCTCTCCCAAGGACATCATGCGAATGTGCGAGTGGATGGACGAACAGACTTTGGACATTATACAACCTAGGTTGGTACTAAACCATTGAACGAGTAGGGCAACTAAAAAATGTATGGTGAATCAGTTGAGGTCCAGGTGAATTATCGAGGATATTCTTGAATTTCTTGGCCCTCCTTGAAAGTTATCACTGATACAGTATAAACATGTATATGTACCAGGTAGTTTACAGGTACGGTTATATAAATAAGATTTCATTAAAACTGAACTAGCGATTCTCCTCACCTATTTTTTTATAAAATTAACCAATTTGAGGAATAATACTGAAATAACTTTATTATTTTCTAGTTTGATCTTGTTTTTATTTAATGGTCATCTGTTAGTAAATAAGTAAATTTGTACCCTTTAGTACTACCCCTTTTATAGAAACATTTATGCTCCATTATCAAAGGAGCAGGTATTCGATTGTTATGAAATAAGATTTGAATTTCATTCAATGAATATGATAGACAAACTATACAATTATAAAGATTAACTAGTCCTCATAAACTTTTATCTCCTGACTTTGACAGTTCTAGTGTAGGAGTATCAGTTGAAGTAAACCTTTGAGATATTTATCAGAATGTATATGTATAATACACACATGTATAAAGCCAAATCATACAAGGAACTTTTGATAAAGTCCACATGAACCCCCCATTTTTGACCCCCATGAACCACACTTCATTAAAAGGTCTCGGTGAGAAAATCGGAGGGTAAATATTAGTTTGTTATACAACCTCTTCTATTAACACGTTCGTTGTGACTGCCCCGAGGCGGGTCGTTTGCAAAATGCGGCCCGCCAATCGCTGGTCGGAGTCACATTTCTAAATCTTGGCTAACCAATGGCTGTAGCGCTCGAAGGCTCTGTACTACATTACAATATAGCTGAACGTAGTTCTAAGAAGCGCCAACAGATAGCAGCACATGATAGGTCGATGTAGAGTCAGTATTACCATTTCGAGGGATTTTATTAGCAAAAAAAGCAGTTCTCCCAGACCCGTAGTTGCGGGAATTGAGGGAAATTTTAGTGCCAACCTACACCACAAATGTCACATGGTTATATCTAAACTGCGAACAGCGTATAGTCCGTTCTCGTAAAGTGCTGAGCTCACAATGAAGCAATGTTTGGCAGGGGAGCGCGCTACTAGTATTATAGTAGGCCGCTTGGCGGGCTAGTGGCGAGGTACTATATTTATAGTAGCCCTCAGTCAACGTGTTAAGGCTATAAAATAAAAGTGTCAAGTTAAAATACACTTTTAAATATTGGAATTTTGTCAGTAGTGTGGATTGATTTGACTAAACTGAAATCAGGCAAACAAGCAAAGTTGTTGGGCAAAGCTAACATATCTTCTGTATATATTCAAACAAATTCCTGCTTTTTATTTACTCACTTCCTAAAGTTATTACATAACTGATTTTGATGATTATTTTCGTATTTAAAAGATAATTTCAAATTCTGTGAAGCTAAATATTTGATTTATACTTTTATCACATTTGGTCACATTCCGAATTTTAAAATCACATTTTCTTAATTCAAAAAACAGCTGTTATAAGGATTAGATACGCAAAATATTTCGGGGGAGCAGCTCGTTGTATTGTAAAACTGATTGTCAACCATCAAATATCCATTTTTAGTTATGTCAAAGAATCCTTTATCCACAAAAAATGATTGGCCATTTTTAATTTAACCACAAGCACTAGACCAATATTAATGCATTAGCACAGAAAACTATTTAACACTACAGATGGCTGACTGAAGTAGAAGAAAGGTTGCGCTCTCGTGACAGCACCGTGGGTCTCCATGAGGGGAGCCAGTGGGCAGTGGGTGGAGTGGGGAATAAGTCGGGTCGCCAATTGATATGTTAGTGGGTGTACTGGAATGCACCCCCTCTGGGCGACCTTGCGCCACTAGTGTTAAAAGCAGCCAGTGACCGAACTAACCGTTTTAAGTGCAACTGCCACTATGTAGTGTTTTAAAGTTTTATGTGGCATTAGTTATTTTGGCTTCGCCATTCCTTGTACCAGATTCCTGCAATAGGAAAAGATATCTAATCAAAATACGTAGCCACAATTATGGTTCGCCAAGAGCCAGTCAATGATCCTGGGACAATAATTGACTGACCTATGTTAAAAAGTGTTTTAGATCCCAGAAGTAGTATGTTAACTGTTAACTGAAAACAACACCAAGCTCATTGTCATCATCGAGTCACTCCACATGGTGATCATTTTCCAGGGTTTTGCATCCTCACCCCAACTCTTACACATATTCAAAACGGCTGGCGGAGGCGCTAGTGGATGAATACTATCCTGAAATTCCTGCTTGCATTGTGAGGCCCTCTATTGGTAAGTTAAACAAGCTTTATACACCCTCCTTGCAAAAAGTTAATTCCTTCTGTATTTTTTTTCAATTTATTCTTGTTCCAAGGGAAAAACATTAATCCTAAAAAATGTATCTATGAACATACTATTTCAGAGATTCACCAACCACGATTAAAAACCAAGATTCAAAATCCTACGTGCCTCGACATATTAATATGAATAAGCCTTTACGTAAAAGAGATAAAATAATTTCAATTATTAACAATTCACTGATTACCAATCCACACTTATCAAAGAATGAACATTTTGGCTAGATAACATTATTTAGAGGCAGGGGCTGTTTAGGAGGACCCTTACTCATAACTTTAGTTTTCAGAACAAATATATTAAGCGGTTTGATCGTCGTGTTACGGCCGATATAACGCTGTTCACAACTGACAATTCATTTAACACGTTCGCTGCGGCGCAGTCGATTTCGACCGGCCTTGGCCACGCGCGCATGCTGCGCGGTCGGAACCGGCCTCCCTCTCTATTGAAACTAAACCAGTCAATGTGAGCTAAGCACTAGCTAGAGGCAAGTTATTTGTTGTCAATGTGTAGTGCGGGTCCCGTAGTGTTGTCGGGTGGCATCAGTTTTCGGATCCGGCGTTTGTAATTTTTGGCGGTGATACGTTGTTTTCAAGTGTATTCTCGTGTAATTTTAGTGTTTTTGTTTTAAAAAAATAGTGCATATATATTTTAAAACATCAATCCTCTAGATTGAGGATACGTAGCGTGTTTTTTTGGCGGGAGTTAGTTATTGTATCCCCCCTTGCCTTGTATTTCGTGCCTTGTCAATGTGGGACGGCCGATGTCGACCGCGCCGAGTCTTGCGCGGAAGTACTGGAATGCTTGAAAACCACATGGTCGGTCTTCTATACTTCATAGGTAAGTAGTTCAACACTTATAATTTTCTAGCACCCGGGAAAATTTCAACAATTTTTTCCAGCAGCCAATATGTTAAGGCTAAGAAAATATGATTTGATCGCCATATTACATAGTCCGATTGATTTTTGTGTTTTTTATATATTAAGCGGTTCTAGTGCAATTGAAGATCAATAATATATGGTTCATTTCCGGGCAGATTTACTTCCCACAGCTAAAGAGCCCCGCACCCAAAATTTGCCCAGGGCTCTTGCAATAACCAGGGCCGGCTTTGTTAGGAACATATTACTCACAATACTTGTTCGAGGATAACTCTATATACATAAAATGGACAATTTTAACCAACAGCCTTTAATTGGTTTCATACTTTGGTTTGTGGATTTTTTACTGTATGTAGAAGCAAAGTGTCAACGAGCGCCATTCCAAGTACCGGCGAGACCTTTCAAGTCTTTTATGGTAAAAAAAATGGTTTTAATATAAATCTTTCACGCAAATTAGATACAAAGTTTAAATAAAACAACAAAGTTCCTGTTGTGCTGAATTACAAAACATATTTCCACTTAGCCACAAATAACAAATAATTGAAATATCTGTACTTATTTTAATGACAATCTTTTCACATTAATTATATTTTTTTTATTGATATAGAATGTTATAATTCCCATTTGTTAAGATAAACAAAAGAGACAGGAAACAGAACCAAAAAATGTTTAATACACACACCTCTCCCTAACATACAGATCATATTACCTACATACTCCTCATGTCAGCCATATTGTAACCTGGGATAACATGTCTGAGGTGTGCTATGCATTTTACCCGTTGGTTTCAACCGCCTAAATCCCATAAGCTGCCATAACGACGCAGTGTAGTGCAGGCCTTCATTGGGTTGCAAGTGGACCAGTTGGTGTGTGGAAATAGGTCCAGTTACTTTGTACGGACCAGCAGAAAAATTGTTCATGAAAACTTGTTAATAAACGCACTTATCTGCCATTCTAGGTAGGAAAAACATAGAGATTTATCGTTTTTACCATTTTTTTATTTTGTTAATCTCTTTAAAACGAGGTGTCGCTTAGGGTTTACTTTAAAAAATGTTCATTTGCACCCAAAATCTTCCATTTTGAGGAAACTCAAAATGTTAAAAACGGTTTAATGATACTTCCCTTAAGGTTATTTCATTCCAAAGTGTATTTTTTTGTTTTAACGTGGCAAATGTAACAATTAAACTCTTAATTTTGTCTGCAATGTTTCAGGTAGTTTTCTTTTAAATTTTGGCTGGATGCCATTTCGGTTAGGGGAAATATAGCAATCTTTAATAGCTCTTTAAAAACAGGGACTTTTAGGTTTCATTTGGAAATGTTACCTCCAAGATCCCCATTTTTGGGAGACAGTCTAAATTTCAATATCAAAAATATACGTTACCTTAAGCTAATACAGAATACTTCGGAAATCCGGACTAATGTGGCAGACAGCCGGTCAGAATTTTAAAAAATCGGGATTTCCTGGAGATGGGCACGAATCAAACGCGACACAAACAAGGCAAAGTGACATCCGCTCTAACAAAGCGGGTGCATAGATCTGAGACTCTCCCTCTCCTCCCAGCACACGACAACTTCTACTACCTCATATAATCATAAACATCAATTTTTACTGAAGAACAGAGCGCCCAATGATACAAACTGCAATTGCGAAGCAATTGTTATTTAAATGTAGTACAAAACTAGGCGGATGCAACTTGTTTACACCTGAAAGAGATATCCACACTCAAGATGCATCCTTTACAAAGCAGTTACTTATCCTTGTGTTTCCAGTGACGCCCTCAGTCAAGGAGCCGATGCCGGGGTGGGTGGACAACCTCAACGGTCCCGTGGGGCTGCTCATCGGGGGAGGCAAGGGAGTTATCCGCACGATGCACTGCAAAGCGGAACTGCTCGCTCAGCTCATCCCGGTCGACTTTGCCATCAACGGAATAATCGTTGTTACTTCAAAAGTCGGAAAAATGACTGAAAGGTTGGTAAAGTACTAAATTGGTTGGTTTTGGAAAGGGCTTTTTTGGAAAATTAGCAGGAATATAAGGATAGGGAAATCAGGCTTACCTTGTAAATTTCAAGCATCCCAATGATAGCACAATAATAAACCCTACACAAAAGAATATGTATATTGTTTTTTAGTGTACTATCAGTGGAATGCCTGTAATTCCAAAGGTAAGCCTGCTTGTCCTGTCCTTATATTCCTGCAAAATACTATATTGATAATTTTAGTTTGCTTAAACTTTTCTAATGAGTGGGAAACCATGCTTTTTAGCGAATTTCCCCTATAGGGAAGAAGCTATTAC
Source organism: Allygus modestus (assembly GCA_963675035.1). Taxonomy (NCBI): domain Eukaryota; kingdom Metazoa; phylum Arthropoda; class Insecta; order Hemiptera; family Cicadellidae; genus Allygus; species Allygus modestus. Next base: position 20,188,437 of record OY776114.1, read on the forward strand.
CGTAGGTCTCATCGTAAGACTTAAGCCCGAGACCATGATAACTTTTTGTTTTGAGGTCCCCAGATGCCAAAAACACTATTCGTTCAAATTTATATATATGTGTGTGTCCGTTAACACGATAACTTGAGTAAAAAACGTCCAATTTTGATGAAATTTGGCTCAAATGTGTAAAATGACATTCATGACTTTAAGTTCGAAAACCAGAAATATCGGACTATGGGAAGGGGGGTTTATGGGGGTTTTAAATTTTCAAAAAATCAGTTTTTTGCATTTTTCACCCTACAATTTTTAAAAAACTTAATTTTGGTTTTGACCATGTTATAGAGCTTAAAAAAACAAATAATTTAGTATTTTGAATTATTAACCTAGGTTAAGTGGTTGCGGAGAAAATCCAAAAAAACCTGCTCATAAAATCTCCCATGTTAATCTTATGGGAAAAACGTTGTTGGCTTTTCCTCAGTTTATTTTAATGTAAACTTCACATTTGCTTTTACCAATCTTTTCAGTTTCACAAAACAATCATTTTGGTGTTTAAATTGTGATTATACGCCTAACCGTTGCAGAGATATTCAAAGTGTTAAACACAGTACGTTGTCCAATGTTATCCTTATGGAGAATAAATAAAATTTGATATCTGGATTATTTATGAATGTATGTTGATGAAACTTGGTATGTGGCTTCACGTAGTACTGGTACATTGATATTTGCACAAAAAATTGATTTTTTGTTGATTATTCCCGTAGCAGCAAACCTGCGTACTCAGCCCCCATGTTATTCTTATGGAGAATAAGTAAAATGTAATTTCTCCCTTAATTATAAACATAAATTAATAAAACTTGGTATTTAGCTTCACTTGGTTGAGTTATATTGATAATTTTATAAAAACCCATTTGTCTGTTCCTTGTTGCAGCAAACCTGCTTTCTCAGCCCCATGTTATTCTTATGGAGAATAACTATAATGTTATATAGCGCTTATTTATGATTGAATATTGATGAAACTTAGTATGTGGCTTCGCCTAGTTAAATTCTATTTATATTTGCATGAAAACCAATTGTTTCGGTTCCTTCTCTCAGCAAACCTACATACTCATTACCAATGTTATTCTTATGGAGAATAATTAAAATCGCTTATATGTGAATATATTTTTATGAAACTTGGTTTGCGGCTTTTTGTAGTATTAAGACATATATTATGCATTGGAAATTCGCTGAGTACGCAGGTTTGCTGCGGCGGGGGTATTTTGTTGTTGGTACAAGGGTGCCTTACTGTGGCTCCATGGATGTAAACATTTTATTATCTAAGTGGACAAGTCGTATAACCTGTTGTCTTACATCCCAGCAAGATACTGCGCCATCCATTTAGTGTGTCTACACTCTGTTCAACATTACGAATGATGTGGAAATTCCAACGAGTTTCAAATTACTACAAACTGAGGCAAAAATGAAAGATGTATATTAAGAAATGTTTCTTCTTTGAGTAAAAGAAACTCAGATGAGAAGGATAGCTCTGAATGTTAATAAAATAGGAAATTCTTCTGCTAAACTAGACATCAGTCAATTAGTAAGTGCCTCCTAAGTGTCACTTTCTAGGTATCAAGACCTAGAAACATTTCTAGTTTCTAGTTTTCTAGTTTAACATGCTTAAATTAATCATATAAATAATAATTAATCATAATAAAAAAATACCTCTAATATCTCAACATAATACCACTAGGAGTAAAGAAAATGTTTGTATATACAACTCATAAGCTCAATTAGCAATTGGAAAAAGCACTTTATAAACTTGTGTACCAATCAACTTAACTAGTGGCTTGAAGGAGCCAAGCCCCTAACCTTGCTCCAATACTATGTCTCATCTGATTTTAAGACATGTCAGTTTGTAAACGAAGTAGTGACGTAATCACATGTTTCAATGTAAACAAAGCAGACGTTTTTAAATCCCAATGCTTTTCTTATGGGGGACAATTTACGTTACTTCTCGTTTTCTGGTAACTTTTTGTAAATACTGCTATTTTTCCTGAGTCCCTGGGATCAACACTTTTAATTTGAGCCATCTCCCATCAGCCTGCGATTTTCCACACAATCACAATTTCGACTTAAATATTTCGCTTACAGAATTATATATAAAGATGCCTTAGTACCTCTGGAAGACTCCGACGCAAATAGGGCGTATTTTAAGGCGAATATGAATGAATGATGAAAGTAGAACGGGAGAGATGTCTTGTTTATACTATAGCCAAAGCAAGATCTATTTTCCTTTAATTCGCTACAATCATTTTTTAAACATTGAAGAGAAAAATTAAATACCTATTCAAAACGCAATTCTTTCACAGGTCCAAAGAAATGCCGGTGTACAACTTGACGCAAGGCAAGACGGCGAATGTTTCATGGGGCCGGGTGCTGGAGATCGGGCGACAGATCTTCTACAAGTATCCGTTCACCGTCATGCTGTGGTATCCCGACGGCAACATCCGCAGCAGCAAGCTGGTGCATAACATCTACGCCATCTTCTACCACTGGATCCCCGCTTACCTCATTGACGGGTTGCTCTTCATCTTCGGGCAAAAGCGATTGTGAGTCTGCCGCTGACAAATGTTGCTCTACTATTACACTCAAGATTGAACAGTTAATTAAGTTTTGATTTTTAAATCAGCAATAAAACCAATAAAACTCTTTTTATTCCGCTTTTTACCGTGGAGTTAACTTCATAAATTAGCTATTTTCTCTCTTTAAAATTGTTACTGTAACTGTAAAATATTCTTTATAATTTAATTGTTTGTTTGGATTCAACAACATAAAGCCTCCATTAAACTGGAGAAAAATCCTCATCTATTTAACGAATGAAATTTGACATATTTGTTATATTTATGAACATTTTATTGATTTAAATGTCTGTAATATAATTTCCAAATTATATATTTGTATTGTTCCACCAAAGAGTCTTAATTCTATTACTAATGGGATTGTGCCTGATTCCTTGAGCCAGATTTATCACGCATATATAACTTTGCTCATGAAAAAAAACACCAACAATTATTTATTTCTTCACCACTCAACAAGACCATCTCAACTAAGAATCCTCTCTTAGATTTGTTAATTTATATTTGTAAAATTCACTTTCACGTATCCTATTAACATTAACAACCCCCTGTAACATCGAGGGTAAGCCAGCTGTCTCTGATGTAGTTAACTGAAAACTCAGCCTAAAAGCTTCATTAGCTTATCCAAATTCAGTACAAATTCTTAAATAACTTAATAGGCTATTTTAAAAAAATATTGCTTCTGATAAATAATTAATTTGACTACATTTCCAGCATGATCCGGGTCCAGAACAGGATATCCGTGGGCTTAGAAGTACTTCAGTATTTCACGACAAGGCAGTGGAATTTCAAGAATGACAAACTGCTGGCTCTGAGGGCTGAGCTGAAGGGTCCGGACAAGGAGACATTCGCCATGCCCTTCGAGGAGGTGAATGAGGTTGACTACATGACGGACTGCATGCTCGGGGCCCGCCAGTACCTCTGCAAAGAAGACCCGGCCAACATCCCTCGAGCCAGGAGGAACCTCACACTGTCAGTATCTAGTGGTAGCCGGAGAGGTAGCATAACTATTTACAGATGCAGCTAACACATTTATTGAATTGGATTAAAAATTCTTTTCCCAATATTTCGGATGGTAAAAGTTCTAGAGAAAAAATAGTAACGCACGATGGAAAGGAGAAAATTAACAATGCAACAATTTTTGTGAGGGACTATATTGTTTTATTTTAATTGTATATGACGGTTTCATCAAATCTACCTAATATTTACCTGGATTCCGTATTAGAAAAACTACTACCACTTCCCTTTTACAGGCAACATATTTTCTGCAGCTACACAATAGTAATGTGTGATTGAGGTCCAGCAGCCAATCCTCTGTAACTTGTTTAACGATTTTTTTTAAGTTGCAGTAATTGCTACTTTGCTATTATTATAGATTATTTACATATGTATTTGATAATCCTATATTTAAGACACTAATTTTGGAATGAATGTAATTAAATAGGAAATCCGCTATACCAAATTTGGAAGTAGTAGCATGACAAATCCCAAACATATTGCAAATCAAAATGTTCGTTAGCATTCCTGTAAGTATCCAAATTTTGAAAATGTTTGAATTTCCCTCAGGGATTTGTCCCATTGACTTCCAAGTTTCAAGGTTTATCCATGGCAGCTAATGACTTTAATTTTTCAGGAGATTGTATAAACATCTAGTAAAAGTTTGTCAGTTTCTTCAGAATCAGAATGCTTTATTTACCCAAATGAACAGTACAATTATAAGGTGAATCAATATGTACAAAACTAGAATAAAATTAGACTAAAATGGCATCTTTCTAATTACAAATCATGGTCTTCATAGAAAGCAGTGCAAATGTTTCTCGCCCTCAATCAATTTTTCTGGTGTAAATGTGGTCATCAGGCCTACCTAGTTTATGTTTTAAATGCTTTTTTACATACAATTAATCAAGTGGTTATCCACTATACCAAATGTGTGTGTATTTTCGTGATAAAACCCAATCATACTGCAAGGAAGCTTGGATAGTGCAGGCATCCCGAACACTAATAACACTACGTAATAAACACGCAAAAGAATATTTGAAAGCCCCTTTGTCAATTCGGAAAAAATTGGCAAAGTTGACAAAGAGGCCAATGGCCTTCAAATATTCTTATGTGTGTTTTATATAGCAGCTTTTACATAGCAGTTTTTTTATATGCTGCCATACTACCAGTGGAGTACCCAATCTTTCCAAGATAAGCCTGCTTGTCTTAGCCATATAATCCTGCTAACTAGGCAAAAAGCTCTATCCAAAACTAATATTGCATATCAAGATATCCATTAGGAGTCCTGCAAGTATCAAAACTCAGAAAATATTTAAACATCAATACATGAAAGAAAACTGTGAAACACTTTCAATCTGGTCAATCGGTGTTTTCAATGTTAGAAAGTGTTTTATTCTAATGAATTTTTACAGGTTTTGGCTACTGGATCGGTTTGTTGCTCTGCTCTTCTACTTGCTCATCGCCTGGATAATCGTTTCCTCTTCGGACACGGTTCGCGGGATGCTTGACTCTGTGCTGGAGACCATCACAGCTGTGCCTGTCTTCCGACGATCCATCGACAAGACTCCTGCCGAGTAAATTGTAAAGTCAAATATTCCGACTATTCAGATCAATAATACCAGTCAAGTTTTCTGGCCCTTACATCCGATGCCAGATTTGGGTGTTTGAGAAATATTCTGTGCAATAGTGTATTCTATTAAAATGTTTGCTATTAACCATCAACCATAGTTGATGCCAATTTTTTCTGGTTGATCCACTAAACGCGACTTTGAAACGTGATCGGGAATGGTGAACTACCAACAGACAACATTCTGAAAAGCTATTTTCTTTTTTCTTAACATGTGTAAATAGATTATCCCACACATAGACCTTCCGTCACACATAGTTGACGGGCATTATCATGGATCAACAAACAAAAACTAAGATGATGAAAGCGTCAAAAGTTGTAAGACACATCTTTAAGTAGCGTGTTTGCATCAGCCACGGTTGATATCGGCCTGTCGGGTTTAGTTGACAACGGTAGAAGGCAAAGATGATGTAGAAGGCATGTCTGACATCCACTGGTATGTTGGGACAGAATTTTTGCTCTCTCGGTAGCAAGCTTGTTGAGCATAATTACCCACAAAACCATAACTTAATTACAAATAAATAACAATATATTTTAGGATTAATCAACCAAATCCCTCTAAAACTCCAGTTAAAGAGATCAGTCAAAATATTTTATTTTATTTAGTAAGTGGCATTATTGCAAAAAAGTTATGCTACAGTAAATATTAACTAAAGATTGTACACCTAAGAGATAAATTATTATAAATTGCATTTAGGGTTTAAACAGAACTAAATGGATGAAATAAAATAGTACTGATGTATATAAATGATATTAAATAAGTAGATAATTTTATATAGGTAATCTTTTATGATTTGAGAATGAAGGAAGGTATAAAACTAATGTCACTAGGTATGTGTATTAAATTAACAGGTTTTGGTTGAAGGTATGTCTTTGATTGTTTCACAACCTGTTTGTACATATCTCTTAGAAGTGAAAGCACTAAGTGAAATAGATTTAATTAAAACCTTGAAGTTTGATGACAGCAGAAATATATATTTTTTACTAGAACAGATTTCAAATGGCATATCAGTTTAGTCAGTTGTGCTACAATAATATGAATAGTGTCAAATATATTGCACTCAATCTACTTTGAAGGACAACGCACATTTAGAAAATTTGCTAGGGTCTAAACTGAAGAAGTTTAAGTACAGGAAAGGTTACTTACTACTGTAAAATCTCTAACTTCTTAGTTATGTCTCTAGGAATTCTCTCTCATCTGATAATATAATTATCAAGTTTAGGGCCTAAAAGTCCTTGAACACAAAACTTTAGGATGTTTTATGAATCATGGAAAATATTACAATCTAAATATAAGTACAAATCTAAGACCAAAAATCTGATTAAATTAAGAGTAATGTCATCCACAATATTTATAGTTACCAAGTGTTTGCACATATTTATTACGGTGTTTTGTATAATTTTAACGATGCATTTAATAAATAATGTTATGTATGTTTAATGAATATTTAGTTATAGATCATATAAGACTTCCGCTCAATCTAACTGTAAGACTTAAGCTTATCATTTTTATATGGTGCTTACTGGACTGTATTAAAAACCTTTTGTACTTAAAGTGTGCTGTTCCCTTACTTACTCCTTTAGCCCTTAACAACATATTCTGCAGTTATCACAACAGACTAGTCATGCTACAGCTGCAAGATCAGGGAATGGGCTATACACGCATTGCGTAACGCACTTAAGGGGGGGGGAGGGGGTTTGGATCAACGTTATGTAACTCACACATACAGTCAACTCCCGATTATCCGGGGTAATGACCAGTTGGAGGGTCACGGATAACCCAAAACCACAGTTAAAACAAAGGGATTCAATAAATTGAATATTACGAATATAATAAAGGTTTATCAACATTTTTATTTGTTATACTACAATATTGTGTTTTAATGTTATTTAAGATATATTTATGTAGATCAAATACTTTTTAAAATCATTAAATTGTGATGACATCTACGAACAATCAAGATAATAATAGTTAATAAACCCACCAACAATGCAACAATGCATGCAATGCAATGCGTTTTATGTTGGTGTTTCCTGCAATGGTTGATAGCAGTAAATACCATCCAAAACACCGAATGATATTTAATAGGTTAAGAATCTCTAATAACACCGCACTCTTTAAACTACACCGAACAGTATGCTAATTAATTCCACAATGGGGGAAAACCCCAATGAGGGTAAACAACGCGGGAAGGGTGATTGTTTTGAGATTTTTATATTTTTAGACGTCCGCGTCTGACCGTCCGTCACTGTGCGTGAACAGCAGTGGGAAGGGTGGTTGTTTTCAGATGTTTCTATTTTTAGACGTACGCGTCTGACCGTCCGTGCAGTGTCAAGGTCATCGCTCCCCATCACGTGCCCATGGCTCATTAGCGAAAGACAGACTCACAGATTATATTGTGGTTACTAAATTGTTTGTATAGTATTTATTCTGATAAACAAAGTAAATTAATTATGATTCTGGAGATAATTTAGCAAAATAAATTTTTACTATTGCTCTATTTATGTTTAGAAGGGGATAAATAAAAATAATAAAAATAAACCTTTCGTGACCCCGGTTAAACCGCAACCCGATTAACCCCCTCTCGGATAATCGGGAGTTGACTGTATTAACCCTAGGAGCAGGCACATTCCCATATCTCTAATGATACTGTTATAAATCTTTCAGAATTAAAAAAATAATCAAATTGATGTCTAAATCAAGGTTACAGTTTGTTATATAAAAATTCTTCCGTCATACTATTTTAATAACAGTTAAACTAAAAATAAATACATGATGCATTTTGAGTAAAAAGTTCTGTATTGCTTTACACCAATGTTTTGTGTTGATTAAGAGAGTAAAATCATGAATTTATACAGCAATGCCGCCCACTTCTTTAGTTTTTTAAGTTGTTTTGTATTTGTATTAATTATAAAGAAAGTTGTTACGTTTTAGCCAAGATAGTTTATTTTGTTATTCATATTATTAATAACAGTCTTGTTTGTTAGTAACCACTTAACTTTTAAATAATTAATTAAAAAATGCTGTTAGAAGAAAGTCATTTAAATTATTAATGATTCGTTGAAATCCATACTCTAAATTGCTAATAAAACGATTTTTAAAAGGTTTGCTGTTTTAAAGCCTACTATGATTGAGTTACGTAACACCTGGGGGAGGGGGGGTATGGTCAAGCGCTATGGTGTGTTACATGGCGGAGGGGGGGGTCTGAAATGACAAAAAAGTGTTATGTAATATGTGTATGGCCCCGAAGTCAACTGATCTTTCAAAATCCTAACCACATTACTAGAAATTCTACCTTATAAATCTTGTGTACTTTTCTTACTAGAGGAGTTTTTAAATTTTAATGCAAGAAATAATTATTTTTGGCCTTCTTTTTTCTCATATTACTAATATTTAAAAATCTTCCCAGATATTGATTTTTTTTTAGATTTAATTCTGGCTCAATGTTTATATTAGCCTATATACAGAATTGAGAACATGTATTTAACATAACATATATTTACACTATTGGGTTCGCCAAATCACAATTCGCATATGACAGAAAAGAGAGTGGATGAAAATTAAATGAATTTGAATCTAAATAAAAATAACAAATAATACATAACTCATAGTTAGCGGTGGAGATTTTAACATAAAATAGCTTTTCCCAGCAGCTTGGCTTGCTCCACTGATTACAGTTTTATAGTCAAATCAAAATCACACAGCTGACTAGATTTCAATATATAAAAATGTGTTTTAACTTTAAACTTTTATTAAATGTATGACCTTAAGAGACGGGGTTGTATCAAAAATACCCCCGTCACAGCAAACCTGCGTACTCAGCTAATTTCCAATGAATATATATATGTCTTAACCCTAGCCGTGGCCATCCGACCAATTTGGTCGGATTTTTATATCGCCTAGAGTGGCCACCGACCAAATTGGTCAGATTTGACTGAAAATTTTGTAACGTTAAAAAACCAATAATAATAAACTCAAAAGTGATCAATACATATATCATTCGAAAGATTACATTCTGAACATTAATTTTATTACATAAATGAACCGTGTAGCAGCTGTATAACAATGTTAAGACGATCAGAAATCGAATTAATTTTTGGCGTAACGCAATTGCTGCAGCCGACGCTCTGACAATAGCAAAACACGATATTTTTGAAATTACCCAACTCAGATAATTTTTCTCGCAGGAATATGTGGTTGGTACCAATGCACAACTAAAGAGTAGCGTTTTATGTTGGTATTGATTTTTAGAATGAAATATTGATTGGACAGGTTATGTGATTTTATGAAAACAGGTGTTTCTGGTTGTTTTGTGGAATGACTAATCCGACCAAATTGGTCGGATCATAAAATCGCGTTCATATGCAGTGTATGTTATAGTTACTAGTCAAATAATATGTTATTTTGAAGAGGAATAAATGTAGAGTAATTTAGTTTTGCCGTTGGCAGCACTGTTTGCCCTTGGCTTCATCAACAAGGAAATGTTCCATTACGTAACATTTTTGCCTAATTGGCAACTGCGCAGCTGTTTAAGAAGTCTCAGTCAGTTGGTTTGGCTCGCTCCAAACTGGACTGTATTTGGTATCACTGTAAACAGCAGATTTCAGGATTTCTTCCTATGTCTGTCTCGATGTTTTGTTTATTCTGTGGTGGTGTTATTGGCATCTGAAATATGCAATGTCCAGTCCAAAATGGCTCACTATGTTATTGTTTGACCTTTGTCAGTTGTGTAAGAGTGTTTTAGTTATTTATTTAGACAAATTTACGCAAAAATGGATAGTAGTGACATTCGGGGTGCTCTTGAAGAAAGTATTAGTGACATTGATGACGATTTAGAGGGTGATATAGGCAGTGATATTGAGGTGAACGACTTTCCTGATGATGTGTTATAGGTGTCGTAGGCTAACTGGATTATTTATCTGGTAGGCCTAGTGGTGAGTTATATATTTATTTGTATATTTCTATGCATTCTATGCACAACATGTTATATATTTCTATGTAGGAAATTGAATGTACTGCAACATGTTTATATTGATTTGGGAGTAAAACATTTGGCAAAAAAGATATATACTAAATATTGTGAAATATTTTTTTTCCAAATACGCAAAATAGCAAAACATCCTTTTATTTTTATTTATTTATAAGTGATACAAATTTTGTACCATCAACTTTATGACTTTTTTGGATTCCTTGCTTCATTAGCTTTACAAATATATATATATATCATTATTAGTATATACATATATTACATAACTTATTTAGAACACAAACTAACACTTTACAGTTTATACATATTTCGGGTTTCCGTTTATTATTATATTACGTCCCTAAAACTTACAACAAAATTCTTTCCCCAACATGTTATATATTTATATGTAGGGAATTAGATTGCTTGCAAAATGTATGTAATGAATTTTCTATAAAAAATCTGTAGAACAAATTTCATCAAGTCTGTTGTTGAAATTTCTAAAAAAAATTTTATTTTTTTCACTTTATCAAAAAAACATTTTCCTAGATCTTTTTTTTATAGATTCTCTGGTTCTCTCCGATCAAAATGAAGTTGGCTAGGTTTACTTCTACGGTTGAATTTATATGAATTTTCAAAAATAGGTCTACAAAATCGACAAATCTGCTTGGCCACTTCCCACTTCAACATTAGGCCACTGCTAGGGTTAATAACACATTAACCCTTTTACTTGAATCGTGCGAATCAACGCCTACGTGCGCATATGCGCACGTCACTAATTGCGCGAGAATCGCCGACGTGCGCAATAAAGCACGTCTAATATTTCTAACTTATTGGCCTTAAATGTTTACCAAATGCTCGTTGTCAAGACAATGAGGAACATAGAAAAGTACAATTTATACTGTGTGACTTGTATAACCTATAAAGTTATACTCATTGATTCCCCCTACCGTCTGTGCATAGTCGACAGTTGCTCTGTGTAGTGAGTGTTGTCTGCCGTCCGTCTTTCAATTGTTGTTTATGTTTACTGGTGTTGGTTTGTTGGTTATGTTTGTGGATTTATCCGTGGTTTAGTGAGTAAAGTTTTGATGTCATTATGAAAATGGACAAGCGGAGTAGATCGCCAGTAAGTGAAAATACCATCGTAAATAGGTGTTCACCCTACCTTTTTTGGTGAGCACAGGTGTTGAAAGGGTTTTTTGTGAAATTTGTTCAAATATTCTAAATATTTTTGTCGTCGTTAGTTTAATTATTTTAGTATGTTTTTAGTGTTATTTTATGTTCCTTACAACATTTTTCCATTTAGAAGCCAAATGTACTTGTTTTTATAAAAAAAACTGATATTGTCAATTGTATATGCAACTATGTTCAATTTTGAAAATATGAATAAATTTTGAAATAAAAACATCAGAATTCCTGCATTTATCAAGGTTATGGCATGAAAAATTGGGTATGTGTTTACTAATGCATGTTTTAAAACATGTATAAATAAAATTGGTTGAGGTATAAGTTTTAGAGGTAATTTTTATAGTCCAAACTAAAAAAAATATATATTTTTTTTATTTGCATATATATACATATTTTTTTTAACTAAAAAACTATTACATACACCAAAATATATATTTTATTTGAAACAAACAACTAATACAACAATACAACAATACAAATAAAGAAGACCCAACTTATAAATTTCTGATGAAAAATAAAAAAGTTACAAATTTGTTAATGTGAGCGTGAAATTTGGTCTAATTGAACCTGGCAGTCTTGGCAAGTAAATCTTAATAGTCGTCTGGCATTTTTGGTGATGTCATAAAAAAAATGGTCGGCAGTAAAAGGGTTAAACCACTTACCAGGATTCATAAGAAGTACGTTCACAAGTAAGCGATATTTAAAATATGAATTATTCTCAATAAGAATAACATTGAGGATGAGTACGCAGGTTTGCTGCCTCAAGGAACAAAATATTATGGGTTTTTATGAAAATATCAATAGAACTCATCTAAATTAAGTCACATAGCAAGTTGCATTCATATACATTCATAAATAAGGGATATATAACACTTTAATTACCCTCCATAAGAATAACATGGGGACCGAGTACCTAGGTTTACTGCTACGGGAACCATAGGCGAACAATTGATTTTTTCTGCAAACAACAATAAAACACAACCAGATGAAGCCATATACCAAGTTTCGCCAGTTTATGTTTATAAATAAGCAAGATATATTTTTTGTATTTTTCTCCATAAGAATAACATTAGACAATTGTGTTTAGCACTTTCAATATCTCAGTAACCAATTGACGTAGAGCAAGGTCAAAATACATATTGATATATTGTTTGTTTTTTAAGCTGAATTCAATGGTGAAAATTAAAATTTGATTTAAATAAAAATTACATGTGAAAACCCAAAAAAATTTGGATTTTTGGATTTTTGGATGGTGCAATTCGTCTGGTTTTCGAAATTGATCAAATAAATGGTACTTTACACATTTGTGCCAAATTTCATTAAGATCGTACCTATTTTACGAGAGTTATCGTGCTTACGGACACATATATATCTATCTATAAGATTATAAAGAAGAGGTGGGTTCTGTCTGTCTGTCTGTCTGTCTGATGTTCCGGGTGAACGCAAAAACTACTGAACCGACTGGGCTAAAACTTTACAAAAAGGTAGATCTTGAACCCATGCAACACATAGACCTATTCACTTCCTTAAAATCCCCTCGGGCTACGCCCCGTGAACGTCCTAAGTTTCAATGTTTAAATTTCAGAAGAAAGTAAACATTCAGAAACTGTATTGTGAACAGCTGTGGATACTTCCTTTTGACAGCTTAAAGAACAGAAGCAAGAACAGCTGTTTCAAGCTATCTAAAATGCAAATTGCATTGACTAAAGAACGGGTAAAGAAAACACCTGTGCGAAGAACGGGTACATCAGCTAGTATATACAGTAGAGCGTCGAAAATCCGAACGTCAAAAATCCGAAACGTCAAAAATCCGAACCTCTCCTGAGGATGTTATTAATACTGTACTGGATTGAATTAGCATGGAAACGACATATGTTTTAAAATTTCGCGCCAAACTGCCGGCGCCCGGCGGGGGAATGAGTGAGCGCGCCGAGCCAGGTAAATGACCTTGGGCGTGTCTATTTTTAACCAACTACAGTAATGTACATAATATACGTAAGTACAAAAAAACTATTGTTTTTGTTTCATTTACTATAGCCTAGAACTGCATATTTAATAGTGTAGGCCTAATTATGTGTCTAAGAGGCATTTCTAGGTTATGTTTGAAAATCCGAACAAATCGGTAATCTGAACCACCTACGGTCCCAATTGGTTCGGATTTTTGACGCTCTACTGTATATAAAAATTTGAACGAATGGTGTTTTTGGCACCTCAAAATGAAAAGTTATCATGGTCTTGGGCTTAAGTCTTACCATGCCACCTACGGTAATAGATTCTTCCCTATAGGGGAAATTCGCTAAAACCAATATATTTCCGTCAAATTTCTCATCAATACCTTCCATTCAAGTTCATGGGTGTCAGACTTTTGGGTTTTATTTATTCATTTGTACAATGGTCACATAACACCAAATACGTTGGAGAAATACACTCACCTGGTAGATTACTCGTCAATCTTTAACTAACTTAAAATCAAAATTAAATTGCAAGCATTAAAAATTAAGATACAAAAATATGAAATATAAAACCATTATCTCCAGCCACACTTTTTCTTATTACGACCTAGTTTAAATAATTCTCAAAATGCAAAAACATTTTACAGGATGTAATAAAAGACGTCTTACAACACTTAAGATATATTTACACTTATACTGATTCACATACAGACGGTAAACATATATAAAAGATGGTACTAGGCTATCGATTTCGACCAGTCACACCAGTCATCATCAGGCCAATGAGAGAACTGACAGAATCAAAAAAAAAAAAAAAAAACATTTTGAATTAAAAAAGATTGAATTTTTTCTGCAAACAATGTGGCAGTTTTAGATTCTTTTATAAAGGTAACCAGGAAGTTTGTTATACAATTTCTTCTCCATATAATGTAAATTATTTGCCAAAAGACTTGTATTATCAGAATCAGAATCAATCATCTTTATTCACATTGTAAATACATACACGAATAGTGTCACAGCAATTAAATTGTCATTGTTACAGTAAAATAACTTCACTAAAATTGTATTTACATTTCTGGTCTTAAATCAATAGTGATAAAAAAATAACAAAATTAAAAAATTACAACCTGTAGTTATTTTTCTGAGCATCTAAAATATTGAATTATTTATTTAAGTTTTGGTGAAAAATTCTTCTAAAGAATAACTACTCTTCTGCAGCAGATGTTCTTTAATTCATTTACTAAAACCCTTCTCGCTTATTTTACATTTTAAGTTCGATGGTAAGTGGATGAGAAATTTAGACCCCATGTAAGTTCCCTTTTTGTGTAAAAGCCGAGATTGTGGTTAGATATATTTATATCATTTCTATTTCTAGTATTATATGAGTGAATATTACTTCTTAGTTCCAGTTTGTTTTGTTGATTTTTGGCACACATAATGCATTCGAGAATGTATTGATCATACACAGTTAATATGCCCAGTTGAGAAAATTTATCTTTTACTGATGCTTGTCTTTATAAGTTCAACATGATTTTCAATGCATTTTTTGAATTCTTAAAACTGTATCTAAAATTTGTTTGGATGTTCCTCCATAAATTGTAAGGCCGTAAGATATATGCTATAATTACACCAGTACACCTAAATTACACCAGTAATTTTTTTATAATTTACAACAGTAAACATAAACAACAATTGAAAGACGGACGGCAGACAACACTCACTGCACAGAGCAACTGTCGACTATGCACAGATGGTAGGGGGAATCAATGAGTATAACTTTATAGGTTATACAAGTCACACAGTATAAATTGTACTTTTCTATGTTCCTCATAGTCTTGACAACGAGCATTTGGTAAACATTTAAGGCCAATAAGTTAGAAATATTAGACGTGCTTTATTGCGCTCGTCGGCGATTCTCGCACAATTAGTGACGTGCGCATATGCGCACGTTGGCGTTGATTCGCACGATTCAAGTAAAAGGGTTAATGTGTTATTAACCCTAGCAGTGGCCTAATGTTGAAGTGGGAAGTGGCCAAGCAGATTTGTCGATTTTGTAGACCTATTTTTGAAAATTCATATAAATTCAACCGTAGAAGTAAACCTAGCCAACTTCATATTCATTTTGATCGGAGAGAACCGGAGAATCTATAAATACTAAAATAAAAAGATCTAGGAAAATGTTTTTTTGGTAAAGTGAAAAAAAATAAAAATTTTTTTAGAAATTTCAAAAACAGACTTGGTGAAATTTGTTTTACAGATTTTTTATGGAAAATTCATTACATACATTTTGTAAGCAATCTAATTCCCTACATATAAATATATAACATGTTGGGGAAAGAATTTTGTTGTAAGTTTTAGGGACGTAATATAATAATGTATGTGGGCATAGTAGACTGATTTTAGTGTATCCAGGCTACACAACAGAGACATTACATATGGATTGGATAATGTAATGTCATTATTTTGTAAGTTATATGTGCAGCTAATTCTATTAACAAATGTATTCAAATGTTTTCTTACAAAAACTAATCATCTATAGATATATACACTTGGAACTGGTAAGATATTTTATAAATCAACTAGCAGCCAGCGTCACTTTGTGACTTCAAAATGATATTTATTGTTTAATTTATTCTTTGACTAAAAATGTTTACACAATATTCGTAAGACTAAAATTGACTTTGAAATTGTTTAAACAAACTCTGATTTTAGTTAACCATAGTTCTATAACTCCCTATTTCACTTTTTTCATTAAAAATTAAATATGCATATGGCCATGGCTGCGTTATTAGACCTTATGTTTGATCTGTAGTTTTTAGATATTTGGTGTTGTTCAGTCAACAGTGAGAGAACTGGTTTAGACACTTCTGGAACCGTTAGTTGTGCCTTGCCATTATGGCAACATTTTGTAAATGTTCCTGTAGTTGTTTTTTCATATCGGAAGTAACGACAACGACAAAATCTGCATACTTCATTCATTGGCCCAATATCAAAACCAGTGGGACTGACCGAATTTCTATGGCCATGGATAGGGGCAGAAAGGATTAGCTCTGTCTCTAGCCCTAGCATTTACATTGCGGACGCGGTCTCTTCTAGGCCTCTGAGAAAACAAATAAATAAATGAAACACACTATCAAAAAACAAAACCTAAAGCAAGACATAATATTTTTTGAACTTTTGGGGAACCATACTTGGTTGAACCTAAAAGTAATAAATCAATCATGTGTCCCAAAAATAGCAAGACAACGCTCTGAATATAGTTCAATACATATTAGATACAAAATGATTACTATATATTGATGTGAAACCAGAAAAACACTGATGTCGAAGTATATCATTCATGATAAAATATTTGAAAAGTTTTAACACACAAATTGTTGAACACTTCACTCATTCACTTCACTTCATTGTCTTATATGAAATGTCTAAAATTTGCATAATAAACTGATAAATGACGGAAAATCACTGATGTCAAGGTATTTAATACACGATAAAACGTATAAAAATTATTACAAAAATGACTGTTGTTTCAAAGATTATGAAATAAGACTTACACAGTCTATTTTAGTTTCAAGTTTAAAAACATATTAAAAAGTTCTAGACAAACTATGAACAAATAAAATTACAACTTTTTACTTTACATTTTATTGTAAAATATGTAACCTATGTATCTGGGGAAAAAATCATCCATCTGATTATAAAATAACAGCTTTCAACATCTACCATATAAGAGACATTAAATTAGTTGAAATCAAACTGGCTATGTCCCAGATTTACATGAGTGGTACTTTTCTTCGTGGTCAAAATTGAATTATTTTGGAGGGAAATTGATTTTTCCCTCCAAAAAATCTATATTTCAAGAAATCAAATGAATTAGCCTATTTGAAAATCAACTTACTTATAACTTTAAAGAATACACCAGTTTCATCAATTAAATAAATGCAAGTGCTGTAGTCTGTGGTCAAACTGAATAACTCGATCAAATCATCACCATATGTTTTGTTGTAAACAAATGTGAATTGAAAAAAGTTCACAGGTTTAACAACAGATAGTAGCACATTCGCTGAAATTTCGAAAACCTCCTGGACGAAGGCTTTTCATGGGATATTTTCCAAACCCAAAAAAGGCACATCTAGAGAGATATAGCTTTAATTTGACACCAGATATGTATAGAAAAATAAATTTCTAGGGGTCGATATGCTGCGAGGAAAAATCAAGAAATTCTTTTAATAATATAGATTTCTACAAGATGTTTTTGGCTTTACATTGGCGATAACTCTATAATTAGTTTTTTTTTATATATATAAAATATTTAGTTTATGTCTTTAGAGTTTCCCCAGAATTCAATGCCATATATGAGATTAGAGTAGAAGTAGGCATGGTAAATCATTTTTAGAGTGCTGAAGTCTACTATTTTCGAAAGAGTCAGTATTACTAAAAGGCCTTATTCAGTTTTTGAATCATCTATTGAATGTGCAACTTCCAAGTAAATGAGGAGTCTGATTTGATTCCAAGAAAATTACATCCAGATTATCGTGGAATCACCCCACTCAAGGCTGAAAGTTGGATTTTGTACTATTTTTTTAATTGGTATGAAAGTTCAAAACTTAAGTTTTACTTTGATTAAGGTGAAGATTGTTGGTTAAAAACCAATTCTTCAAAATGTCTAACACTTAACATACCGATATTTTCTTCTAAGGAACTGGAATCAGTGTTGTGGATAATAGCCGTCGTATCATCAGCATACATGAGAAGTCTCGAGTTTACATTTGTCTTGAGCAAGTCATTGATGTAAATTATAAAAATAAGAGGGCCAAGGATGGATCCCTGAGGAACTCCTTCCAGAACTGGCTCAAAAACAGGATCTACATTTTGAGTAGAGAGTCTAACGCTTTGCTTCCTGCCTGTAATATAAGATTTTATTAAATTTAAGCTTGTACCCTTGAAGCCATAAAATTAAAGCTTTCCTAAGAGAATTTCAAAATTTTTTAGAGTTGAAAGCCTTCGATAGATCACAAAAAAGGCCAGCTGCATAGTGGTGATTATAGATCCCGGAAAAAAAATTTCATTTTCCTTTTTATGGAGCTGAAAAAGAACACTTAATGCTGGGTCCAATAACCTTCAGCTTGTATCTGGTCTAATGCTTGGGGAGTGGATGGACATGGAATGAAGTCATTACTAAACTTTCAGCCATCTTGTTCAGCAGTAATTTTTATCTTAGGAGAATAGTACTTCGCCAAAAAAATATGCAAAAGTCTAGAAGAATCAATTTTAGTTTAATAGAAAAAATAATATTATTTATTCAACAATATTTTAGGACCACTCCAGAAAATAAAACTTGAATACAAAATTCTTGACTCAAAAAAGATTAATTTGTAGTATTTTAAGATTTTATATCACCATTTTCTTAATTTAGTTAATTTGTTGGGCAATTTCAGCCAGTTGAACACATAATTTAAATACTACTAGCAAAATTTACAAATTTAATTATTTTCAATACAAATTCCAATCAGAGGTCTAGTTTGTGGCATTGCATAATACTACACAAGGCCTTTCCAATATGTATAACTTGAACTGTGCCTACAATAATACGTGAAGACTTCCTTTATGGTTTGTCCATTAGGGGAAGATGTGATCGTCTTATGATAGGCACGGGTAATGGTATATATTATTGGAAAGGTCTTGCATAGTATTACACAATACCAATACTAGACCTCTGAAGAGCAATTGCATCGCAAATAATTCCTTTTTTAAATTTTGCTAAGACCGAATTTATTAAAAGATTGACTAGCTGAAATTTTCAACTTGGTCATCCATTTGGGGGGGGTCGGGTTTGCGGCGGAGTTTCATAACCGTACGTTTATTCTTAAACAAAATATTCATACATTTCCGGACTTTTAAAAAACCCAGAATAGTTAACAAACTTTAATATAAATCAGGGACTGGTAATGGTTTGAATGGAAGAGCCAGATATTGCTTCATTGCCATTACCTTTCTTGATGTTCAAAATAATAGTAGAGCCACTATTATCCACATGACATCTTAACCTACGTTATAAATTTATTAGAATTAAGTTAGGTATTGGCTTTACAATAAGGTTGAGATCAATTACCTCAAACTTCGACTACGGTAGTGTCAAAGTGCAGCGGTCTGCAACAGCCGTATACAGTTTAACCCTCCAGCTCCAACTGCTCACTATATTTCTCCATACTGCTGAGGTATTTTTTCACTGTCTTACATGAGTTCTTCTAAAAATCTATAAAAAATACAAACAATGATTCTACCCATATCAACTATATATTCATGTTATTTAAGCTTTTATTCATTTTGATCAGCAAGCAAAGGAAAATCTAAAAAACTATGTTAATAAATAGATGACACACTTACACAATAGAGACAAACTCAAAAAACCCATATTTTTTTTAAACACATTTCTTTAACTGCCATAGTGGTTATAAAATGAAGCAGTAGTTTACAATTTCAAGATGGCCAAAATGAGCTAAATGATTCACAGATTGCAACAATATATGCTTTGTTAGGGTTAGATAAGTTATTTTCATAAAAAATTGTATAAACCACGTTCGCGACACTATAATGGCACCAAAAATAGAAAGACATAAATTTCGTAATCGGTTACAAAAATCGCAAAAAAACACCAAAAGACTTCTGTTGCAAATTCTGTGGAGAATTATATGGCACTGATTCAAGTATCGATATGTCACGCAGTGAAGAAAACGGCCGCAATCTTGACTTGAGCAGTACACGCTTAGCGTTATTAGATTGCAATCGCGACCTTTGACAGTTGGAAGGTTAACCGATGATTAAAAAGGGAAATTACATGAAATAAACAAAGGTATTAAAACAAACTTTACTTGTCCGAGTACATGATCAGAGGTAGAAGCGGCGGCGGGAGGTCTCCAGCTCGTGACGGCGGCCGGTCTGGATCCACTCGTACTCGCCCGTCTTGCTGTCGAAGGTCCCCAGCTGCAGCGACTGCAGCCTTAGGGTGAACCGCGGACCCAGCTCCTTCAGCCGCGGCTTGGCCTTGGGACTGAACTCGTACCTGGACACACCACGACTGTTATCCTACACTCTAGTGTGAGTTAGGTTTGCTCGCTTGTGTGTTTGCTTGTTTGTAAATCAGTCGGTCTTGGTCGGTAACAAGGCTATACAAGGCACCTCATCCATTCTACACTCATCATTCACTCATATTCGCCTTAAAATCCACCCTAGTTGCGGTGGCGTCTTACGCAGTGATTCAGTGAGCTTAAAAATGCCTCCAACGACTTCCTTCAAAAGTCGTTAGGCCTAACTAATTTCTGGGTTAAAAATAAGTTCTAGACAGGTCTCATCCCCAGGAAAACCATGGCTTCCACCATGGCCATGGGCTTTTTTAATCTAATTATGTAAATGGATTTGGAAATTTAATAAATTAACATTGGGCTTATGGAGTTTAAAATAAAAACAAAATTTTAAAAGCTGTTTATAATCAATCAGTGCACTGCAAATAAATACATCTGTAACCTGCGGTTTTCTGAGAAAAGTGACTAAAACCGTTGAATGAAGAATACATGTAGAGTGATCATTCTACAAATGAATGTAAATATATAATCAAAATACTACCTGAAGGGACATTGACCTATAATAACAACTAGAGTGACCTTAAACATGCAGAAAATAGGCAATTGAGCTAAGAATACCTGCACATGGTGAAAAATTACTACGAGTGGTCTAAACAAACTGATTGACCTTCCCCAAGCAAAGCTCAGTCCTGCGGGACTGCGTCTTATTTATACTCCTTACCCATTGTGCATCTTGCCTGTTCGTGCGTATAGCTAAAATTTGGTACTTTAAAGGACATCAGCAACAACAACATGGCACATAATGGGGATTCATTGTGTTGTTCTCTAGAGATTTCATACAGACACTTTGTGTGCTTGAGTCATAGAGGGCGAGATCTATGCCTCTCTCAATAGATCTTTTATGTTGACAACTACTGAACGTCTCAACTTTACAGTAAATTTCAAAATTATTTTTTGATAATAATAAGGGATTGAGGAGTTTTATTAGGTCCTTTTAAAAGTTGGGAACAGGACATTGGAAAACAGGTGGTCTCATAAACATCCCTCCTTCACTCTGTTCAATCGACGAATATAACAGGAACTACTGATCGACAGATTTTTCCCTGAGGTTCATAAACAGATTAATTTCGAAAGTGCCTTGTGCCATCCTCACGTCCACCAATGAACAATCAACAGAGATCAACATAAAGGTGATGTATCTCTTCCAAAGCGATGAACGGGTGGGTCAGTTTGTTAACACCCTCTTTTTAACCAGGATCCCGACTACCCGACAGTGTTCCCAACTCAGTAACAGTACCTAAATTATCTGCCAGTATATTTCGTTAATTTTTATTGAATTTTTTTCTTAAAAAATGTAAAATGAAATTTAAATAATGTAAAATTAATCTGGATGTTATTCTTTTCAAATTCATCTATTATTTAGACATACAACCCGTACGAAGGATGGGTACACAGCTAGTTTTTAATAAGATTTGGTGCAATTTCATTATCCTGTTAGATCCCGAGTTTTGCTGCCCAAGGACCCTCCAGTCGCCCAGGTTTTTAGGCTTAGGCCTACTGCAGGGAATTATTAGTTACCATACTGTTTAAGTTCATTATTAATTGATGAGTTAACACAGTGTCCTACTTACTAAAATGTATATAACATTTAATTTAGTGTATTGGTAAAATACACATACAACTAGTTACAGAGAGCTGTTTGGGCAGAAATTTTTAAAAAACAACAGCTGTTACGAGAGAAAAATCCCAAAACATGGCTGCCAAGAATTGCAACGCACAGCAAACTATAGGCTTACCACAAGATAGGCATTATTACGCCGTGCATCCTGATATATTAGCTTAATTTAATTTGATGGTATGTTACAGGCAAACACCAAATAAATGCTGGCACACCACTGGAAAACTGCAGCAATGGGATCCAACAGGTTAAAGTAAAAAGGGACTTAATAAGGCTCACTTGTATCCACTAATAAGGGGTTCTCACAGAGATTCCATTTTTAACTTCCTCGACTTGCTTAGACCTGTTTCTAAAAATTTCTCTGACCTCGACAAGTCAAAAAAGTTGCATCTCTTTCTGACAGTATATTATTTTGCATCATGGCAATCAGAATGAATTTTAATTATTTAATGAGTCTTCGATCATCTCTATAGCCATCTATATTCCTACTCCTTCTTTTACACAAATTATTTTTGTGTAAGTCAATTTGATTCACAAACGGACAGATTACAAATTATATGACTTAACAGAGACAACCAAAGAATATACTTTAGTTTTTGTACACTCCAAAGGAAGCGAAGAATCCACTTTGCAATCTACAGGATAATTAATGAAGATGATTTAAAAGTTCAAATGCATCATACTTATAAAACTAGAGGTGTGCGTATAGTGAATTTTTAGTTCGGATCGGTTTCGGTTGGGATAGCTTAAGTTCGGGTCGGGCACGGATCAGATAGTAAAGATTTCGGATCGGATATTTTTCGATTCGGATATTTACTTTACCAGTACCGCACGTTACATCGATCCCTAAGAATTACCATATTTTCAAGTCGGAACTTTACATTTTTATTTCCCTTGCAAGATATACAATATTTCAGCTAGGTAATTTTATTCAATAGGTACACAACAAGTGGTTTTTATTTTTACAACTGTATCTTTCTGAGTAATTGAAGACTACAATGACCTCACCAGAAAACAGAATATCTAATTGGAGGAGGAATATACCAACCTGTGTACATACTCAAGAATACTTTAATACCTTTCATGGATAAAACATTGTTCTTGTTGCCTACAACTGAAGGTGAGGTGATTCAGGTTGTACGTTCTCTCCGTTCAAGTTGTTCTGCGGGTAGAGATGGCATATCTTCTAAGGTCCTGAAAGAGTGTGTTGAGGTACTCGCCCCTCCTTTGTGTCATTTGATTAACGCATCCTTCCAATGTGGTGAGTTCCCGGCTCCTTTAAAAATGTCATTGGTTAAGCCTGTATTTAAAAAAGGGCTCACTGACGAGGCAGAAAATTATAGACTGTCTGACAAGCAGTTTGGTTTTCAGAAGGGTAAGTCTACCCTTGATGCTATGTTTGATTTTATTTTGAATATTGTCTCGTCCTTGGATAGTCACGAACATGTAATGGGAATTTTTTTGGACCTAAAAAAGGCATTTGATGTCGTCAACCATAATCTATTGCTTTCAAAACTAGAGCGTATTGGTTTAAGAGGAGTCGCTGTGAGGGATTTCCAGAGCTATTGTTTCTTTTCACGCTTTGCTCGGAATGACTCAGCCTAGCTGGGTTTGGAAATCCAGGGGTCGTGGTTTAACTCGATTTACTTGTTCCCATACGGTGGCAACAAATCCCTCTCAATTTAATCGGTCTATCGTGTGTCAATTTTATTCTTCAATGTGTAAAAAAAACTATAGGGTAACTCAGGAGGGTAACTCAGGAGGGAGGTTTCGAAATCAAATTTCGTCAAATGTGCCTCATCATCGCTACCCTATGTTGAATTAAATTTTTAATCCTCAACGGTCGGGACGTGTAAATCGCTCAGCGCCTCTTCCACTATCTTCAGCCGGGACGCCCCAATATTAGAACAGATAGCTTGTACGGCTAAACAGGATGCTGAGTATCCCTCTAGCAACCAGGATAGGTGGTGAATGGGTCGCAGAGAACGTCTAATACGCCTAAAGTAAGTTCAACTACATCAAATATCTCAGTCGCTATCCTAAAACCTATAAAAACCAAGAAAACGGGTGGTCGGTATTAGGATAGATAGCCTGCACGGCTAAATAGGATGCTGAGTGTACTTCTAGCAACCAGGGTAGGTGTAGGCGGGTCGTAAGGAGAGCCTAGTATTCCTAAATATTAATTTACCTGTGAAACACCTCGATCGCTATCCTAAAACCTACAAAAACCAAGAAACGGGTGGCCGGTATTAGGATAGATAGCCTGTACGGCTAACTGGGATGCTGAATATACTTCTAGCAACCAGGATAGGTGTGGGCGGGTCGTAAGGAGAGCCTAGTATTCCTAAATATTAATTTACCCGTGAAACACCTCAATCGCTATCCTAAAACCTACAAAAACCAAGAAACGAGTGGCCGGTATTAGGATAGATAGCCTGTACGGCTAAATAGGGTGCTGAATATACTTCTAGCAACCAGGATAGGTGGTGATGGGTTAAAGGATACTTCAGAGACGTTACACAATGCAATATTACCTTTATCTAGGCTAGGATTTATTTACTGTTCGATTTGGGTTGTACTAAAAATAGTTAGGTATACTCGCTAAAACAAAGCTCTCGGGGTTCGCTGTCGCCCAAACGATCATTCTATCACGGGCTAAACAACTTTTGAACGGTATAGTTGTATGAACTTTATAGACCTAAGACATCATGAGGGTCGGAACGCAACAGTGAAATAACAAGTCCAGGAACACTATTATTATTGTCACCAATAAATTACTACACTTCTCTCAATATGTGTATAAACAATGGCTCACCTGGTATAGGCTGTACCTAAATCCCAGAACAAGGATGCAACATAACCTCAATTGCAATAATACATATTAAGCAATCTATTAACAGTGTAGCAATCAATCAATAAATAACCAGTAAATAAATCAGCAGTGCAATAGCCTAGGGCGATCAGTACATTTATAAAACTCTCAATCAATGGCTATTAATAGCAAATACTGTAATAGCCTTTCACCACTACAATGGCAATGAACAAAGTAAATTTATCTAGTCAAATTAACTTTCTGAGCTGTTATCAACCTTATAATTTTACCAAGTTGGCAATGACATTTTATTCCAATTCGAAAATATATATATATTCAATTGTTTACTCAAAATAATAATCGGGTAATAATTGTTACCAATGACTCTCAAGCCTAACGATCGTATACTGTACTCTTATCACAATGCAAGCATCAAGTCGGCATAGCACAGTACTTACTTCGGGAGACGAGTATCCAAGCGGAAATCACAGGCACAACTGGCTGGCTGGCGGCGGCTCGCTTGGTTTTGATACCTGTCTCGGCCTGTCATGCGCAGAAACCCGTTTCTACAGTTGGATCAAGACACGGCGGCGGCAACATCGGGTCCCGCGCTAACTGCCTCGGCCTTGGTCGCTGTTATAACCTAACCTCAAAACTAACTTTCTGCCGCCCGAGGTTACTAGGGATGATGGAAAATAAATAAAACTAACTCTTTGGAGAAATTAACTTCAATCTTTAAAATAACATTAAAAAAAACTGGGGTTTAAAAATTGAACCCTTACATCGCACAGGACTGGATATCGTCTTATTTAAAGGGAAGGATTCAGTCTGTATCAATGCCATACATTGACCCTTCTGGATGTCTTCGTTACCATGAATCAACTCAAACTTTGATAAGTTCTGGTGTTCCTCAGGGTTCGGTTCTTGGTCCGATGCTCTTCTTGCTTTTTATGAATGATATAACTGATTCAGTTGGTAAAGGTAATATTTGCCTCTTTGCAGATGATACATCATTTTGTGTATCAAACAAAAGCAGAAATCAACTTGAAATTGAGTTGTTTATTCAGGGTAGTTCCTTATTGCAGTGGTTGGACTCAAATAATCTTCTTGTTAACGGCGATAAAACTAAGTACATTGATTTTTGTATAAGATCTAAATCTTCTCATCAGTTAGTCTTAATAGGTGATATTGAACTTAATTCTTGCTGCGAAACTAATTTTCTAGGTTTAATAATTGACTCAAATCTGAAATTTTCATCCCATATTGATAAAGTGTCTAAGAAACTGAGCTGTGGTATTTTTATACTGCGTAGGTTATCTACTTTCTCTAATCTAGATATTTTAATGGCAGCATATTATGGTTGTTTTTATCCACACCTTGCATATGCTGTTCCTATCTGGGGATAGAACGGCTACTGCAAGCATATTCAAATTGCAAAAGAATGCACTGAGAGTCATATTCGGGCTGAGATCGTCAAGGTCATGTCGAGGAATTTTTAGAAAGAATAAAATTCTGGCTTTCCCTTGTCTATATATTTGGAATCAACCTGTTTAATCATGAAAAATCGAGAATATTTTCAAAAAAGGTCCTCCTCATACAATTTTCGCCCTATCAACCACCTGGCAATCCTACCACATTCCACCACATTTTTTCAGAATCAAGTTTTGTATTCAGCAATAAAGATGTACAATAGCCTTCCAAATAAGTTTAGATTGTTAAATGATTTTAAAATATTCAGGAATAGCGTGAAAGAATTTTTAGTTGTTAAAGAATATTACAGTGTACATTTATTTTTAAACGATGACTCAATTGTTTAGTTATAAGTTTGTGTTGTAAGTTTAGTATTGTACATATCGTCAAACATTTTTATAATTCCATGTACATATTACCGACTTTTGTCATCGCATTTCATTTTGCTTACGACAATAAAGAATTTTGACTTTGACTTTGACTTTGAGAATACTATCTTCTCTGCAGTGAAAAATACAAGAATGAGCATACTGAATTAGCATGAACCTTTGTAATTTGGCAACATTACATTTGCTATTAAATCAGTAAATAAAACCCACTGTCTATGTTGTTTTATTTGAGTAGCCATAGTTCCTTCTCTAATTTAAATAGTCTTATAACAAATGAACTGGTAGGCTATTATAAATAATTGAACTAGTTGTAAACAAATAAAATTATATTATTTATTTTGGAGACTGTAACAAAAAATTACAATTTAAAAAATAATAATTTTGGTAAATTTATATAATTTAATAAAAGTAGGCCTAGATTAGGCTACTCAACTTCAATCATTTAATGTCACCATGACTATCATCCTTGTCATTATGATATAACTATCTGGATGTAGTAAAAAACCAGACATATACATATGGTCAGACAAGAGAAAATACCCCCCGTCGCAGCAAACCTGCGTACTCAGCGAATTTCCAGTGCATTGATATGTTTCTCACTAGTACATAAAGCCACTAACCAAGTTTGACAAAAATCCATTCATAATAAGTGATTTATTACATTTTATTTATTCCCCATAAGAATAACATTAGGACTGAGTGCGCAGGTTTGCTGCAACGAGGAAGATAAGAAATGAGTTTTTATGCAATTATCAATGTAACTGAACCAGGTGAAGCTACTTACCATGTTTTATTAATTTATGTTCATAATTAAGGGAGATATAAAACTTTACTTATTCTCCATAATAATAACATTAGGGCTGAGTATGCAGGTTAGCTGCTACGGGGACAATCAACAAAACCTTTATTTTTTGTGAAATTATCAATATACCAGTACAACATGAAGCCACATACCAAATTTCATCAATATACATTCATAAATAATCAAGATATCAAATTTTATTTATTCTCCATAAGGATAACATTGGACAACGTACTGTGTTTAGCACTTTGAATATCTCTGCAACGGTTTGACGTAGAATCACAATTTAAACACCAAAATGATTGTTTTGTGGAGCTGAAGTGATTGGTAAAAGAAAATGTGAAGTTTAAAGTAAAATTAACTGAGGAAAAGCCAAAAACCTTTTTCCCATAAGATTAACATGGGAGATTTTATGAGCATGTTTTTTGGATTTTTTCCGCAACCACTTAACCTAGGTTAATAATTCAAAATACCATATTATTTGTTTTTTTAAGCTCTATAACATGGTCTAAACCTAAATTAAGTGTTTTAAAAATTTTAGAGTAAAAAATGCAAAAAACTGATTTTTGGAAAATTTAAAACCCCCATAAACCCCCCTTCCCATAGTCCGATTTTTCTGGTTTTCGAACTTAAAGTCATAAATGTCAGTTTACACATTTGAGCCAAATTTCATCGAAATCGGACGTTTTTTACTCAAGTTATCGCATTCACGGACACATATATAGATATATATATATATATATAGATATATATATATATAGATATATATATATATATATATAGATATATATATACATATATATAAATTTGAACGAATAGTGTTTTGGACATCTGGGGACCTCAAAACAAAAAGTTATCATGGTCTCGGGCTTAAGTCTTACCATGAGACCTACGGTAATAGCTTCTTCCCTATAGGGGAAATTCGCTAATTCCCTATAGGGGAAATTCGCTAAAACAAGAAAACATTTTAATATGATGACACAGCCTGGTTATTAAAAGACCGGAACCACCGATGTTAAAAAGTAGCAGACATCACAACACACTATTAGGCCTAGCACGACTTAGGCAATGAAACAATGACTCAGTAGGCCTTCTCGGTATGAGTTAACCAAAGCATCCATGACCAAAGAATTTCCTTTGTTTTATAAATTTACTAACTAGTTTGAATTTTTTGTTTACTAAAAAGTATAAACTTTGTTTAGTTTGTCATCGGAATGTAAACATACAACATAACCTTAAAGCTTGCATTTCAGACATTCAGTGACTTCACTATCGGCTTCGTTCTTTACAAAGAATTTCCATATAATGCTTATCTTTTTCGGTTCCATTTTAAATTAATTAATTTTACAAAATCAACTAACAACCGAACGATGAGACTTAAATAAATAATAGATAACTAAGCGATGCTTTTGTGAATCCGTCGTCGCTGCTTCGCATCGTCGTAAAACACACACTACACACGAGCTTAAAAAGTGAAGTCTTTTCTTGGAGTAGGAAAGCTCTAGATGGATTAAGCTCGCTGATCATACCGGGAAACTTCCCTGTAGCTCGTTTTGCGCAAGTCAGCAATATTTTACTCAGTGTTTTATAGGTACTGAATGAAAAAAATATCAGTAGAAGCAATTTTAAATTACATACACTAACATTTCTGTTTTCATAATGCGACTTTGAAATTACGACTTACTCTATGAGAGCTTGCTTATTGAATCGTGAAATGTTGATACTATCGGATATTGACTATCGACTGTAAATTATCGACTTATTCGCCAGTAATCCACTAATGTTGTCTCGTTGTCTGCGTCCATCCCTTGAATGATGAATTGACATCGAGTCAATTCATCAAATTGTATTCCGTCAATACATTTGCGATTGTTTACATCAAAATCGTTCGCGATCGCACATTTCTCTTTATAGACCGTATTTATTCTTTGTTTGCTACAATGATGGACAATCCGGCCATGTATCGCGATACGATTCATCGCGAATCTACACAAATATCATATCAATGCATTGATACGTAACAAAATAAAACAAAGCGACCGGCATTGTGTCACGTTATCTTGAACGATGTCGTCAGAGTCAAAGCGTTTAGTAATGGTCCAAACATAGGCTATTTATTGTTTTGTTTCTGGCTTTTTATTCCCAGATATACAGTCCATCCGAATAAGTCAGATTTATACTGGACCTTATCAAATATCGAAAAAACCTTCGGATCAGATTCGGATATCCGATCCGATCCGAAACCGCACCCGCTTTTCGAATATCGGCACACCTCTATATAAAACATTACAGCATCATTGAAATTCGAAGTGTGATGCAATGCAATCAGCTAAACTCGGTGAGGTAAAATCAACAACAAATGCTACTTTTCGAATGGCCCACATGTATCATTCTGGTATTTCCATCTTTACCTGTGGTGTCGGAAAAAGATGTAATCTCTCTGATTGTGAAAGGTGACCGCTCGCCGACCCTTGAATTCTGGGTTGATGTTGAAAATTGAAGCTAGTAATCGAGCAACTGTCTGACCCAGACGAGTCGAAAAATTGTTCAGGAGCACTTCAGGTCGATGGGTCGAAATTTCCCTCCAGTCTTTCTGAAATAAACAAGTAAGTCATTTTCTAACAAGCATGAAATCTACATAGCTTCCATATCATGTTCATTTAGAATATTGAACTTAGTGGTTATCAAATTTCCTTTCTTATGAGATCTTTTTAAAATTAAAATAAATCTGATGTGCCTCAAGAACAACATACAACATTGTATCACATCTATTTCACCAATTTTTGGATTGCAGTGTCTTTCTTCTGCCATCACCACTGACATTCAGTGATAGGTAATTTCTTCAAGGTCAAAATTGTCTACAAAACTATTGTTATAGTTCAAGCGCGGTGCAAATATTTACTCACCCTCAGTTCTGGAGTGATTTTCACATTACTAAGCCTAAAATGAGCAGTTGGTCCATTTGGTAAATGAATCACAACCAGACCGTCTGAAAAAAGTGTTAAGGAAAACAAAAATAGGCCTAGGCTAATGAGAAATGAAATATTATTATGTTTGTTTTCTGTACAAACAGTTTTAAATAGCAATCAAAAACTGTGTTTTATTTAATACCGCTTGCCTTTCTCAAAAAGATAAGACAACCCACTTTGGGAAAAATGTGTGAAAATAAAATTATAGCTTTATCTGTATTGCATAGAATCTTGATTTTGCTAAGCATCATTGATAATCCAAATATTTTTTTTTCAATCAGAAAAAATTTAAAGTAATAGGATGAGGCTTGGATGGAAAGCATATATTCAGCAATTTAATACATTAACCCTTCTCGAAATTTCAAATTTAAATTTAATTCTGAAATCATAGGACAAAAAAGACTTCATTATAAAATGAGTGTAACCTATATTAACTATTCAGATTTTGGAGACACTGAGGAAGAGAAAATTAAAG
Source organism: Allygus modestus (assembly GCA_963675035.1). Taxonomy (NCBI): domain Eukaryota; kingdom Metazoa; phylum Arthropoda; class Insecta; order Hemiptera; family Cicadellidae; genus Allygus; species Allygus modestus. The sequence goes on from OY776114.1 coordinate 20,219,447, forward strand.
ACAGTATATCAATTTTGAAGGAAAATAATTTAAATTGTAAGCCAGCCATTAAAAAAGGGGGAAGGAGTCATCCTCTAAAACGAAGTTCAGAGCGCATTCTCATACAGGTAACAGGTACAGGGGTATAAAGGAAAAATGAACTGTCATCGTCGGAGTGGCGGAATTGCTAACAAATGGCCTGTAATGTTGTTTCGGTAAGAACTGTCTCTGGCAAAGGCCCAATAAAAGCTATTGATACAAGTTTGAATCATTTGTGATGGGGACTTTCTTGACCTTCAATGCAAATATTAGGTGATGTCTATGCCTACTTTAATACTTTTTCCTGTCAATTTTAATTGGAGCCAAAACATGACCACCATCGCGCCAGCGTGTTTTAGGCTATTACTTTCTATCAATTGTACTCAAAATTTGGATGCCCCTTTCTGAGTTTTAAAAACTGCAGATTTTCCCAATGGGTCTTACAAGTTTCTACAAGTCTTTACCTCAAAATTACTGTAGCGTGGGTATTTCCTTATTTAAATTGAACTCAAAAACACATCGCATAACCGTTCAAAGGATACTGGGTTCGCTTTGGTTCTCGTTGATTATGATGATGTTTGTGAACTTCTTGGCGATGGCGTCCTTGACGATCTTCTTGACACTGCACCGCTGCCGATACCTTGTCAGCGAGTTGGGGATCACTCTGCCCAGCTCCACCCCAAACACTCTGGTTTTCTGAAACACCAAAGTAATTAAGTTATGCACCAAATTAAATTTAACATTCCAACTACATATTTGATCTTCTCACAAAACAAGGAAATAGTCAATCTGTTCCTGCTAGTCAATATTTGACTTTGCAATGTTGTGCAGGGGAGTAATACGGCTCTGTTATTTTTTTGTAGGCCAAAAGAAGGTTATTATGTTCCTCTAACTAATTAACAGTGAAACTCAAAATTAAACAAAGCTACAATAGAATCCCGCTAATCGGAATTAATTGAGACTGGAGCCTTATCTCAAAAATCTATTTAAATAAATGTATTTGTCCGTTGCACGATATTTTATTTTATTTTGGTGGTACTGCACATTACAGAGTAGAGTATTATCATTGACTATAAATACTGAAGGAGACATCCCATCCATATGGCCCAGCTGTCCCACTTTTAGTGTATGCTAGAATTTAAAATTGAAGTAGTTTGATTGGGTCACCGACAGATTGTGCTACTGTCAACTTTTTATTTTAGTTGTTTACGTTAACTTTTAAAACATCTCCACCCCAGAAAGCAAGTTATAATCAACTTATGTTTGCTTCCTGACACACCAACTTTTTTGTTATCCCCTCCTTGAGAGGATAAGTAATAGTTGGCAGCAGCATACTCTGTTGGTGATTGGTGTAAACTACGACCTCTTTCAATCCTGGCATACACAAAACTAGGGACACATTTTATAATGGCAATGAGAAGTCTACTTCGGTATTTATAGTCAATGGTATTATTATTGACTATAAATGCTTAAGTGTACTTCTCATTGCCAATGTAAAAGCTACCCCTAGCTTTGTGTGTGCCAGGATTCAAAGAGGACCTAGTTACAATAATCATCAACAGAGTACACTTCTGTCAACAATTACTTTTCCTCTCAAGGAGGGGATAATACAACAGTTGGTGTGTCAGGAAGCACACATTAGTTGTTTATCACTTGCTTTCTGGGGTGGAGATATTTTACAAGTTAACGTAAATAACTAAAATAAAAGTTGAGAGCAGCACAATCTGACAGTGACCTAATGCCTAATGAATCTACGTCCACTTCAAATTCTGGCTAACACTAAAAGTGGGACAGCTGGGTCATATAGATGGGATGTCTTCTTCAGTATTTATAGTCAATGGTATTATTAAGAACTATTATGGTTATACAACTGTACTTCAATGCACACTGTAACTTGCTATACTACTGCATCGCACGGCGTCGGCTCCTATGCCATCCAAAATGCAACTGAATCACTACCACCTCCTTTACCTGTCGGGCAGTGTTTCCCACTGAAAGGATTTTTGCTTTTTCTTTCATTCAAATTTGCAAGGAATCAAATTTGGATCGAAAAATCCCCAAGGCTAATATGAAATGTGACGATGTGTGTTTTACTATGAAATTGTGCTATTTTAGCACTAATAATTTAATTTATTTAAGTAAAATATTTTGTAACAATCAACTTTAAAATTTGTACTATAAGCTCCAAGTAATTGACTGCCTGTTCAAAAAGTGTTATTTTTAAAGCCAATTTGGAATTTTTCTCACTGGTCTTTAGTATGATCTGGTGTGAAAGTTAAGGAATGAATGATAGAGAGGAATTTGTATAGTCCCAGTTAAGGAATTTATAAGTTCATTGGTTGGAAACTCTGCTGTCAGGTGAATCGTCCCTCTGAACTACAGCCTATTGTGTTACTTGAAACTATGATCCTACGTACTTGTGTCAGAGATAGAGAGCTCGGCTGTATAATGATGTAGGTTAGTTGTATGGTTGATTATGGCTGTTACGCGTCAAGCAAACTCCTTTTAGGTAAAAACAATTGAGGTTGGAAAGTATCTAATAAGCTAATAAGTTGTCAGAAAATTATTGTCATCGTAATTTAACACTTTATTTTAATTCCTTTTACACACATAAACTCAACAACCGCTTTTTTCAATCCCGAAAAATCTATCTGGATTGAACGGGTTTTTGAATAAGAGGGCTCTAGTGAATAGTTATAGGTCTACTTACTCTTAGAGGATTGTCCGAATAAGTTATGAGGACTTTTGGTTCATACTGGTTTTGGAAGAAGCTTTGAAACTCATCGTTTTGAATGTCCAAATTCATCTCTTCGATCCGTTCCTCATTTTCCTGGACTTGAGGGTCCAATATTGTCGTATCCGGTTCTCTGGTGTTTTCAATTGTTCTTGGAATTCCTGGAGCTTCTCCATCTGCCTTGCGTCTTTTTCTTTCTGCCTTCTTTTGCTACAAACAAATTATGTACATAATGTACTAAGCACACTGATGAATACCACAATAGTATGTATGTTAATCCATCTTCAATGTCTGCTCCTCTCTTATGTACACTGATTGTTTCTGAGAGCTATAAGAACACAGCACAATGTACCTGTTGATATAACTTAGTTGAAGCTAGAGTGTGACTTTAAAAGCATTACAACGTTAATAACATTAAATCTATGAAATATATTTTCTCCTCATAAATGATTTCTTTCAAGGTTATATCACTGCTTACTCTAGATGAAAAAAGATTTATGATCAGGACGGCATGTGGTTAGTTGGTTAAAGTTATTTTGTTGCATCTTTTTTATGGCCAATCAAAGAGCTGCCTCCTACACCAGCAATTCTGACCTGAGGGTATTTCAGACTTAACAGTGTACATGCTAGAGTACTGGTATGGTTGGTTCTATCCTCACTTGGCTGTAACATCAGCATGGACTGGGACTCATGTCTGTAGACCTCTTTACTTCTATTAAAACAGGATATAATTCGATATGTCTTGCAATATTTAACAATGTAGTTATACTTAACTGTACTCACATAAAATATGGGAAATATACAAATAGGTAAGATAATAAAAGGCAAACAATTTTATTTGGTTACACTTGTCATCATCAGTAGTATGTGAGTTAGGTGTAAGTAAAAATGAGTAAGATGTATTTAATTAAATCCCAAAATCGTATAAAACTCCTCCTCTGCCAATCAAAAAGTGGTTTTATTACTGTAGACAATCTTCGCTTCTAACATTCATCAGATTAACCGCTCTCTTTCCAGGAAATGGCTCACTGCTGTGACTCCTGCTCTTTCCAGGAAATGATGTCCCGATACTGTATCATAAAAATACTTAATATTCATAGCAAACACTATTGCATCTTAGAATCTATTTTTTAACTGTCAGGTAAGTTTCATCATTTTAGTGTTAGAAATCTGCAGTAGATTATCTATCTTCCAAATTTTCCAGAGTTATATTTCTCTTCAGAAGGTAAAAAAGTCATATAACCTCAGATTACCTTAGAATAGTTTATTTTAGTTTTTTTTTCAATCTGTTATCAACTATGGGTTAGTCCTATGGGGCAAATCTAGTAAAATTTCAAATATTCTCATCCTTCAGAAGAGAGTAGTTAGAATTATGTCCAATGCTAGTTTTAGAAGTCACTGCAAGCCACTGTTTAAACAATTGAAAATTATGACAATCGTAAACCTGTATATCTATGAACTTGTTAAGTATATTTTAAAAGACCTACCTAACCTGACTTTGAGAGGTCTCATTCATGAGCAGATCACTAGGGGTAGAAGCTGAATCTAATGGTGAAAACTAAAAGTATACTTTGCAAAATATTACATGTAAAAACTTCAAAAAATCCATTTTTGGGGTACAAAACCCCCCAAAATACCATTTTGGATGGGGCGATCTGTCTGGTTTTCGAACTTAGTCATAAATGATGCTTTACACGTTTGTACCAAATTTCATCCAAATCGGACCATTTTTATGAGAGTTATCGCACCCACGGACACATATTACGAGTTCTCGCACCCACGGACATACATATATATATGTATATGTGTATGTATATGTGTATATATATATATATATATATATACAGTTTCAAAGGAATGGTGTTTTTGGGGTCTGGGGACCTCAAAACGAAAAGTTATCATGGTCCCAGGCTTAGGTATTACCATGCCGACTGCGGTAATAGCTTCTTCCCTATAGGAGAAATTCGCTAAAATCATGCGGAATCGATGATATAAGTGTGGCTGTGCTAAAGGAATGGTAGCGATTTGGTTATCAAGCCACTACTACACGTCATAAACTCTTCACTGTCATCAGGAATTTTGCCAGAGGGATGTAAGGTAGCTAAAGTTAAGCCTATATTTAAGAAAGGTGAGCTACAACACTGAAGATTGTTTTTTGGGGCATGAACAACTATCGTCCAATCTCACTCCTACCAGCAGCTTCAAAATTAATTGAAAGGGTTGCATGTGATCAATTGATATCCCATTTGGATATTGGGTCATCAGTGGTTTGGGTTTAGGAGGGGTAAATCCACAAAATTGGTGCTAATTGAATTTGTCAATGACACCATTCTTTAAAAATCTATAGAAGTTAGGTATGTATTATAATTTAAACAACAATAAATGCATTTAAGCCATAAGTAGTATATTGTTAACGAAAACTAGGTGCCATATGGGACATTCCTGTACTAAGCCTTAAGAAGATATATTCGTAATGGATTAGTAATATTTGTTGTCTAATACAGCAGGACCAATCCAACAGACCTAAATTGTTTAAAATAGGATACATTTTTTTTCTTAGGGCCTATGCCTCAAAAAGTAGGTTTTTTGGTGCAAAATACGAAGTTTCTCTACGTGACGAACAATCTTTTTCATTATACTGCAAATAGATGTAATTTAAGAACAGGTAATTTTTAACAAACTAATTTAGTGATACATATTATGATTGTCAAAGTATTTATCCTTATTGCTAGGACTATCAACTCAGAAATGATATAGCACAATATCCTTAAAGAAACGTCCTCACCTGTGACATCATAAAAAAATGTGAAAACAATTATGACATGCTCAGAATTAAGAAAGTTCAGAACTAAGTGCACAAGATAACTTAGACTAGATGAACGTTGTAAAGTTGTTCGTGTAAGTGGGACTTTTTAATTTCACAATGTAGACCAGCTGTCTGTAAATGATCTTAGTCATGTATTATTCATCGAGGATGAGTTATTTAATGGGCTTAAGCATTCATATTTTGCAATCTCTAAAGAAAAAACTGAAATTGAAAATCTATTAATAAAATTGGCATTTTTGAAGCAATCTACAAAGAAAAATGAACTATTTACAATTGATGAATCGTTTGAATGTAGCGTCTCACTGGATGAGGTTGTACCAATCCTAAACCAGCCTGATGTAGTAAAGAAATGAGAGGATACATTATAAATTTGTATTAACTGATTTCTGGCTTAATCCTAATCATAACAAATGTAACAATTCTTGCATAATATTGTACATAAGCCTAGATTAACTTCAATAAGTATGATTTTATCTATGATTTGACTATATTTTAACACAAAATACTTCTAAGTATGCAAGGCAAAGAATCGGTAATACTAGGTGATTAAATGTAAGTGTTACAAATTAACACGTTCGCTGCGGCCGTCGATTTTGCAATAGGTTACCCTGGTGCTAAATTTTTTGTAAGAAATTCATATAGGTAGTTTTGTGGTGTAAACAACTAAATATAACCTAAAATTAAAGTTTATGATAAAAAAATCTAAATAAAATAAGGCAGCTATTTTTGACCTCGAACGGGGTCGCCAGTACTGGGGTAAAAACCATATATATATTTATGTGAAAATAATGTCACTTTTATGAATATTACTTATAAATACGATATAGAATATTTTATATACATATATATATATATATGTATATATATATATATATATATATATATATATATATATATATATATACATATATATATACAGTTTTATATGAATGAAATATGTAAAATTATGTAAAACAACTCAACAAAAGTTAAAATACCCCCGTAGCAGCAAACCTGCATACTTAGCGAATTTCCAATGCATATATATTTATCTTAATGCCACATAAAGCTACATACCAAGTTTCATCAATATACATTCATAAATAAACGATTTATGACATTTTAATTATTCTCCATAAGAATAACATGGCGGCTGAGTATGCAGGTTTCCTGAAACAAGGAACACAAAAAAATGGGGTTTTATGCTTATATCAATATAACTCAACTAGGTGAAGTCACTTACCAAATTTCATTAATTTATTTTCATAATTAAGGGAGATAACACGTTACTTATTCTCCATAAGGATAACATGGGGCTGAGTACGCAGGTTTGCTGCTATGGGAGCCTTTGTCAAAAAATTGTTTTTTTGAGGAAATATCAATGGTCCACAACCAGATAAAGCCGTATACCAAGTTTCGTCAGTATATGTTCATAAATAAGCGAGATATAAAATTTTTATTTTCTTCCATAAGAATAACATTAGACAACGTACTGTGTTTAGCACTTTCAATATCTCGGTAACCAATTGACGTAGAGAAATGATCAAAATACCAAATTGTGTGTTTTTTTAAGCTGAATCCAATGGGAAAAAATAAAATCTGACTATTTCCAAAATTATATGTAAAAGATTCAAAAAACCCATTTTTGGGGTACAAAACCCCCCCAAAATACCCCTTCGGATAGAGCGATCTGGCTGGTTTTCGAACTTAAAGTCATAAATGTTGCTTTACACGTTTATACCAAATTTCATCAAAATCGGATAATTTTGACGAGAGTTATCGTGCTCACGGACACATACATATATATATATATATATATATATATATATATATATATATATATATATATACCCCCGTAGCAGCAAACCTGCGTACTCAGCGAATTTCCAATGCATATATATGTATCTTAATACCACATAAAGCCACATATCAAGTTTCATCAATATACATTCATAAATAAACGATTTATGACATTTTAATTATTCTCCATAAGAATAACATGGCGGCTGAGTATGCAGGTTTGCTGAAGCAAGGAACACAACAAAATGGGGTTTTATACAAATATCAATATAACTCATGTAGGTAAAGCCACGTACCAAATTTCATTAATTTATTTTCATAATGAAGGGAGATAACACGTTACTTATTCTCCATAAGAATAACATGGGGCGAAGTACGCAGGTTTGCTGCTACGGGAGCCTTTGGTAAAAAATTGTTTTTTTGAGCAAATATCAATGGTCCACAACCAGATGAAGCCGTATACCAAGTTTCGTTAGTATGCGTTCATAAATAAGCGAGATATAAAATTTTTCTTTTCCTCCATAAGAATAACATTAGACAACGTACTGTGTTTAGCACTTTCGATATCTCGGTAACCAATTGACGTAGAGAAATGATCAAAATACCAAATTGTGTGTTTTTTTAAGCTGAATCCAATGGTAAAAACTAAAATTTGACTATCTCCCAAATTATATGTAAAAAATTCGAAAAACCCATTTTTGGGGTACAAAACCCCCCCAAAATACCCCTTCGGATAAAGCGATCTGGCTGGTTTTCGAACTTAAAGTCATAAATGTTGCTTTACATGTTTATACCAAATTTCATCAAAATCGGATAATTTTTACGAGAGTTATCGTGCTCACGGACACATATATATATATATATATATATATACAGTTTCGAACGAATGGTGTTTTTGGGGTCTGGGGACCTCAAAACGAAAAGTTATCATGGTCCCGGGCCTAGGTCTTACCATGCCGACTACGGTAATAGCTTCTTCCCTATAGGGGAAATTCGCTAATACAGTTTCGAACGAATGGTATTTTTGGGGTCTGGGGACCTCAAAACGAAAAGTTATCATGGTCCCGGGCCTAGGTCTTACCATGCCGACTACGGTAATAGCTTCTTCCCTATAGGGAAAATTCGCTAAAAATGGCGTAACATTTCAGGTTTTTTGATGCGACACCTAGAGGGTTAAACCCTATAGGTTACAATGATTGAAAACAGGATTAAAATGTCCCATACAGAACTTGGAAGCTGGGTTTCATAAGTGTCCCGCAAAACAATGAAATTAACATATCAAACTACTGTGTATCAATTAAACTAATAAACTACCGGAAACAAATTTTGTATTGTTTAAAATGTAGCGTAATCTTGATATTTCTTGGTAGCCTAATAACGAACTATACAAATAGAATTATCATTTTTTTAACAGGCAAGTTTCTGCCATACAACACTCTAGGGAGTTAGGTTAGGTTAGTTTAGTTTATTAACTAGCTGGGCCGACAGATGTTGTCCTGTTCTAATGTCATTGAGTTTGTTTAATGTCAACTACTCGTTCAAAATGAGGTCGTTCGCTTCGCTCACTTACCGTAACTCTAGGATGAGCTCGTTCGCCACGCTCACTCGCCTATTTTTAGCGAAACTTTACTTATTCTCCATAAGAATAACATTAGGGCTGAGTATGCAGGTTAGCTGCTACGGGGACAATCAACAAAACATTTATTTTTTGTGCAATTATCAATATACCAGTACAACATGAAGCCACATACCAAATTTCATCAATATACATTAATAAATAATCAAGATATCCAATTTTATTTATTCTCCATAAGGATAACATTGGACAACGTACTGTGTTTAGCACTTTGAATATCTCTGCAACGGTTTGACGTAGAATCACAATTTAAACACCAAAATGATTGTTTTGTGGAGCTGAAGTGATTGGTAAAAGAAAATGTGAAGTTTAAAGTAAAATTAACTGAGGAAAAGCCAAAAACCTTTTTCCCATAAGATTAACATGGGAGATTTTATGAGCATGTTTTTTGGATTTTTTCCGCAACCACTTAACCTAGGTTAATAATTCAAAATACCATATTATTTGTTTTTTTAAGCTCTATAACATGGTCTAAACCCAAATTAAGTGTTTTAAAAATTTTAGGGTAAAAAATGCAAAAAACTGATTTTTGGAAAATTTAAAACCCCCATAAACCCCCCTTCCCATGGTCCGATTTTTCTGGTTTTCGAACTTAAAGTCATAAATGTCAGTTTACACATTTGAGCCAAATTTCATCGAAATCGGACGTTTTTTACTCAAGTTATCGCATTCACGGACACATATATAGATATATAGATATATAGATATATATATATATATATATAGATATATATATATATATATATAGATATATATATACATATATATAAATTTGAACGAATAGTGTTTTGGACATCTGGGGACATCAAAACAAAAAGTTATCATGGTCTCGGGCTTAAGTCTTACCATGAGACCTACGGTAATAGCTTCTTCCCTATAGGGGAAATTCACTAAAATAGTCCAAATCATATGTCGATTATCATTTTAGATTTTCTAAACTTTAGATTTTTTCAGTGTTGATTTATCTGAAAATATCCAACTGAAAGCTGGTCCGGAATGGGAAACCACACGGTTGCCTCAGTTGAAATGTCAACCTTTTTTTAAGAAAACTCTGTGATTCTCTTTATAGGTATTAACTTATTGTGTTAATATTTTTTAAATACCATGTGAAACATATTTCAAGCTCTCAAAGTAAAAACTTTGCCTTGTCTAAACAAGCAGCAAAATTTAATTGTTTTGCTAGTAGGTTTAAAATAAACTAAACTTGTAGTGCTATCTTACCTTTTTTACTATTTGTCTTTGTTTCTCAACAAGTTCTCTTCTGCGAAGTTTATTTCGAATGTAATTGGGATTTTTCATTTGCGGTAGGGTATCTTCCTTTTTCGAACTCATTTTATTTATTAATTAGATCAATTCACTAAAAACACGCTAATGACACATAAAATGGAAAACTTTGAGGTTAGAAAACGTGCAGTTAGGTATGTGTTGATGTCAAGTCTGTGTCAAGTGTCAAGTGTCGAAGTGGTGAGCACTATTTCGCCTACAAAATTTAGAGGTTGTTTGGTCGATATCGAACAATTTTACCAACCGGTTGTTTTATCGATTGAGAAGGCGATAATGACGTCACGACAAGATGAAACGGAACGACCAGAACCACCCAATTATCAACGGATTGCTTGTTTGTTTTAACGAATGAACTTTCAATCACGATTGTTATTGTTTTGTGGTGGAAAAGCATAAATGGTGATTCGATTAAAATTCAAGCAGATATAAGTTAAATCAAAAGTTGTGGATACAGTGTTAAATTGGATCTAAAAATGGATGTACGTGAACAAACAACTAGGTTGCAGGTCACGACAAAATTATAGTAATCTAACTTAACCTAACTCCGCAGAGCGCTGTATGGTGGCTGTTAAATGGATCTAAAAATGGATGTACGTGAACAAACAACTATGTTGCAGTTCACGACAAAATTATAGTAACCTAACTTAACCTAACTCCGCAGAGCGCTGTATGGTGGCTGTTCGTTGTGCAACATAATTACAAATAAAGGGATTAGTATAAGTACCTAAATAAAAGTCAAACCTAAAAAAGTTAACAAAAAAAGTGAGATTTAACCCCGAACAAATTAAAGTAATCTTTAAAAAACATTTCAGATTTCAAAAAGTAAACATCAAAAGTGAGATTTGAACACGGGACCGCACGATCGTGGATCTGACGCCGTATCCACTGGGATACCACAGTCTACTATACACCACAGGCTACACGAGGTCTGCCGCCTTAGCAGAAAGTTACAATAGATCAGGCAGTGAGCAACGATTCATTCGATAAAACAGACAATCGGTTGGTCGGTTGATGATTCGGTGGTTCTGGTCGTTCCGTTTCATATTTTCGTGACGTCATTATCCCCTTCCCAATCGATAAAACAACCGGTTGGTAAAATTGTTTGATATCGACCAAACAACCTCTAAATTTTGTAGGCGAAAAAGTGCTCACCGTGTCAAGTTGTCAAGTTCAAGTTGCAGAGTTGCTAATCCGGTTTGGGTCTTTTACCCACCGTCCCTGAAAAAATACCCACCATTACCCAGCGTCCCTGAAAAAATTTGGCAGAGGCTACGTACACGTCCGATGTGAGCCGCTACTGTTCACGTCCGTTCCAAATTATGCACCGTACTTACTTTTCCTGTGATTTTTAAAACAGATTGAGAGCCAGAAAACCTCCTAACCTAACCTAACGTAACATAACGTAACCTAACCTAACGTAACGTAACCTAAACTAACCTCACCTAAGCGGTAGCGGTGTTAATTTGCCTTTACATTGGACGTGTACGTAGTCACTTCGAAAAAATTACCCACCACTTGATTTAACCATAGATTTAAGCATACTCCTTAGGAGTGTGCTTAATCTATGGTTTAACCTGCGGAGTATTAAATTAATAATAATGCAATTATTATTAATGAATTTAGGCCAAACAAACTAAAACTAATATTATTATTCATTATTTTTAAAGGCTAAGTATCAATTTAGAAAGCAATTAATTATTGGTAGGCCTAGGGATTACTATGGAAACCCCATGTATTTAAAAGTTCGTGCAGCTTCCACGATCCCACAATTCTTGCGAATACTCCGAACATTCGGGCGTGTACGCGAGAAGTGTGGAATCGCCTTTAGCAGTGCCGGCAATGAGCAAATTCAACCGAAACTAAGTTTCACGTCCATAGAGTAAGATAGCATTAAACATAGCTCTAAACAAATACAACCGAAATCCAACAACACTAACTAGTAGTATTATCGTTGTAGAGGTATATTGCCAAACTAGAAAGAAACTTTCAAATTGTTGGTATGACCCAAAAAGGCTAAATAAAATTAAAGTTTTTCAAAATAAAACTTGATCAGAGTAAATTACCGACAATTACCCACTTACGGCGATTACCCACCATTTTACCCACAGCCGTTATAATTACCCACCAAGTGGGTAATTACCCACGCTTTGGTAACCCTGTCAAGTTGATGAGTTGATGAGTTGATGTTGATGATATTGATTAAACAGCACAGACAGACGATGTGACGGTCAGACAGATGTCTAGAGTTAGAGTTGCAACTTGCAAGCGCTATGCTACAAAAGGACTATAACAAATGTGTTTACATAGAGATATAAATATAATTATTGTTCTGGTAGGGAATTGACAATTGACATATAACTCTATGTCGAGCCAGGAATGATTCATCAAAAAATTCTCTATCTTTGTTTCAACCATTATAAATATTGTTTTAACTGCAAATTTGAATTATAATATTTTTGAACTCACTTTATCACTATAGGAATAACTTTCTTGTTTTAAATGTAAAATATTTTTTGAATCACTATACAATTAGCTTATATTTTGTTTCAGGTTCAGAGTATTATTTGTCTGAAAAAAGAACGCACTAATGCAAATAGAAGAATGTAAATCAAAACTATTACTAAAATCACAAAACTAAACAAATGATGAGCTCGCATTCTGCACTTTGGTTTAATTTTGGACGTTGACATAGTTCCAAAATTTAAAGAGACTGGAAATTACTTATACGCTGCCAAGATATTCACTGTTTCTATCCTCTATCTTTTTCAATTTTGTTTTACACACCGAGTCACCGATGAGTCCCACTTTTTTTCATTGTATTAAGTCTGTAATTTAGATAAATTTGTTATATTATAGACTTTGAAATAATGCAGGAATAATACTGTATCAGCAGTGGAATATTATATTGAGTGATACGTTTTCCCAACCCAAGAAAAAAAATAATTGACTTGTACAGTAAAAACATTATTTACTTCTTACTTGGCAAAAATTTCGTGGGCCGCTCCGGGATTTGAACCCGGGACCTCCTGCACCCAAAGCAGGAATCATACCCCTAGACCAAGCGGCCACCTAAGGTTCATCGGCTGAAATATTTCTGGTAATGGTGGTAAACATTTCAAGGACGTTGCTGGGACGTTAATAGAACTTGGATTGAGCTTGAGCGAACAACATGGTGCCTTCCAAATATTCGATGCTATTGTACACATGTGTGAGTTTTATATGTGGAGAAGATTTGGAAGGCGCTTTATATTGTTGACTTGCAACTTGACAAACACTGACACAAATATATCCCTTTCATGTTTGAAGCTAATCTTGAAACCGGCAAATCTTTAAAAATGGTTTTGGGCAATAAAAATACAAAATTGGTAAATCTATATACCTATAACTAAGCATAATACTACTCACTCATTATCACACATTTATCTCAAAAACCACAGTGACTGTGAAGCTGAAATTTTGCATGGTGGTTCATCTCATGCTATTGATGTGCAATAAGCCTGAAAGGAGACGGAATTTGTGCCATCGACAAACCCAGGCACCCTGTTCAATTTACTGATAGTAATTACTAATTTATGGTCCACGGCCGCTGGGGGGAACATGCCTTGCGCCAAGGCCACGGAGGGTTAGGGCGAGAGAGGCAGGGGAAAGTGGAGAGAGCCAGCAGCAGCCGAGGAAGCTCATTTTACACACAACATGTCATGATAAATAAACTATGTTACAATCATAATTAGAAACAAACATCCTTAAAGTGTGTGTCCGTGGGTGTGATAACTCTCGTAAAAAAGATCCGATTTTAATAAAATTTGGTAAGCAACATTTATGACTTAAGTTCGAAAACCAGACGGATCGACCCATCCGAAGTGGTGTTTTGGAGGTTATTAAACCCCAAAAATGGGGTTTTTGATGTTTTTACATGTAATATTTAAAAATGTCAAATTTTAGTTTTCACCATTTGATTCAGCTTTAAAAAACACACATTTTGGTTTATTGATCATTTCTTTACGTCAATTGGTTACGTAGATATTGAAAGTGCTAAACACAGTACGTTGGCCAATGCTATTCTTATGGAGAATAATAGAAAATGTAAACCTTGCTTATTTATGAATGTATACTAACGAAACTTGGTATACAGCTTCATCTGGTTGTGGTCTATTTTTATTTGCACAAAAACAAATTTTAACGATAATTCCCGTAGCGGCAAACCTGCGTACTCAGCCCCATGTTATTCTTATATGGAGAATAAGTAAAATGAACCCCTCCCTTAATTATGAACATAAATTAATAAAACTTGTATGTGGATTCACCTTGTTGAGTTATATTGATATTTACATAAAAACCCATGTCTTTGTGTTCCTTGTTGCAGCAAACCTGCGTACTCATCCCCAATGTTATTCTTAAGGAGAATAATTCAAATTGTATATATCGCTTATTTGTGAATATATTTTTATGAAACTTGGTATGCGGTTGTATGTGGTATTAAGACATATAATGCAATGGAAATTCGCTGAGTACGCAGTTTTGCTGCGACGGGGGTATTTATGTTCCCTGTGCAAAGAAAAGGACACTTACGTTTCATTCTGTTTAAATTGCAGATTACGCGGGTGTAAATTACCAAAATTTGAGCATGACTTTATTTTTAAAGACGTTTTCAAAAACGTACTAACCCCACTCCGCAGAGTCCGAGTAGTGACGCACTCACCCGGGGATGGGATGGCACCATTGCACCGCGCTACTGTAATGATTTTTTGTCTGTTTCATGTACCGCCTCCGTCGATGATGGAGTTCCGTGCTGACCACGAGCCAAACGGAAGGAGGAACATTGGTTAAAAACAAATCGGGAGACCAACTGGTTTCTTACAACGCTAAGTATAATTAGGTTAAGAAAGGGAAACGGTGGAGGGATCAATATTGTAACCCAGGTGAGAACCCCAAAAGTTCCTCCATTCCAGGAGTGTGTGGACGGTGCGGAGCTAGCATCAGGTAATGGAATGCAATTAGATAATGAACGGTAACAATCCCTTCCTATCCCCAAGGTGTTTGAAGCTTCTAGGTTTCAACCAGCAAAGCACCTCCCTTTCCCATGATACAGCTGGGTTCGCCCAGGGGTTTGTATCAATATCAATATCAATCAATATCAAAGACGTTTTCAAAAACTTACTGTAGGCTATTTAGGATATATTTAGCATTAGAAATTTGAAAATACCATTATTTCGAAACAGTATGAGCTTCATATGGCGAGTGGTTGGTATTATAATGTGTGAGTGATGTTAGTCAAAGTTAATGACCAACACAAAGGGTATTTTTGAAACGATTTTTTCATTAAACATTATTTAAACCCTTAGAATCTATACTCTTTATTTATCACATACAAAGCCTGTACATATTCGTTATGGCACTCCAGTGCTTGAGTATGTACATATAAGAATAAGAATGGTATATATCCAGATAGTATAATCCTAATAGATAACATGAACCACGTGACTACTCTATGTGCCTTAGCAAATCTGGCCCTCGATAGTTATCAAAGTTCCGCAAATTGTTGTTATTCCCTTTCAATATGTCCTTAAACTATAAAAAGCAATGTAAAAACTTTCAAATGAACTAATGATCATCTGTGTTTTTGTTTACAATGTATTAATAAATATCCTACAAACTATAATATCATGTAGAGGCGACATGTGACCACCATGGAGGTATTATAAAAGTAATGGTAATTAGCTATTCACCTACTGTATTCAGAGAAAACTACTGCTGTAGAGCGGCCATATTAGTGTCAATATTTCCCTTAGCCCAATGATGATGAACAAAATACTACCGGCCTATCCTATATTCACTCATTTGTAAGTTTGCAATTCGGAAAAATCACCGTTGTTTGCCATGTTCATATTTTTATCGTGTTTTATCCAAGGGCGGTTCCAGAGAAGGGGCCATGGGGGCCATGGCCCCCCCCCGAGATTTTGGAAAATATATTTTTTCCTAACTGAAATTAAGTAGACTAATACAACTTTTATGAACTAGCGGTCATTTCCTATGAAAACAAACCATCAAAACAGCATTTTGCAAGCAACAAAGTATATAGCCAGCTCTCAGTGCCAGAACTCAATCGTATCAGAACCACTAATGTATTGAAAAATATGATTGGAAACACTGGCAGTGTCTTTTCCTCCATCTTGAAATTCTCCTCTCTCTCTCTCTCTCGCCCGTCGCGACCCTTTCGTCACAGGTACACGGACTAGGCCTTAGCGCATGCGCCAAAAATGAACGACTCTTGTTCCTTTGATTCTGTTCTATAAGTCAGATTACTGATTCGTGAATGATTTGAGCTCGAACTGGACCCATAATAATGCAACACCTACCAACACTCAACTCAATAGTACTATTCCCTCGCATTTTAATAGAGGTGCACCACAGATGCATACAAAAATTTAGGAAGTTATTAAACGAAAGTATAATTATTTTGTTCGTTTAGCCTCAATTTTTATTTTATAGAGAGCATTGATTGATGACTTATTTTAAATTTCTTTAGCAGCAAATAGGTCTATGTCTTTCAAAACATTAAATCTGTATGGCTATGCCATTTTAATAATAGTTATATTTTTATATTTTGTAATCTGTTGATAAGCAAGAAATATTTATTAGTTGTCAAGCATTGCAACATGCACTGTACGTTGTAAAAATAACTGCAGGTGTACGCTCATTCTTCACGTAAGGAGGATGAACAAAGATTTGATTTACAAATAATATCCTGCAATACATATTTTACTTGCAATATAATCCAAGTAAAATTGATTACAAATGTTATACATTGACTGCAATTACAATTTGTTATAACATAGTCAGAGTGGCATAAGAGTACCGATAACTCCAATGTTTGATCACAATTAAAATGTTGTCAACGGTAACAGAGTCATATTCTGTAAGCAATTTCAAAGGACTGCCAATGAGAATATGTAAAATGAATAAGCGCAAAACCGAACAAAATATTTAAATAATACAAAGAGATTTATACCGAATCCCGCTGAAATGGAAACAAAATTTCCTACGTTAAACTACTTAGACAAAGACTGGCAAAAATTAATTTTGTTATTTATGATGTACAGTAACTCATCGTTTGTGAAATAAACCTAATAAAGAACCTAATAATATATGCTCTCCTGATACTTGATAGACAACACCAAAATTTATATAAAGGACCAGAATTTATATTATTAATGATGATACAACGGAGGGTCGTAAAAAGGTGGTTACAATATTTTCTTAAGTAAAGTTTTGCGAGGAATCCGATATGGTTCAATCAGATTTTTAATCGGACATACAGAAAAGGAGTTATATTATTTTACGAATTACAAAGGGCACCATACGGAAACGGTGTAAGTGGATAGGCCAGTTAACGAATTTGACCTAAAAATCAAAGCAAAGAATTCGTGTTCCAAATTTATAACTGTAATATACTAAAGCGTTCTTGAGTTATGTGACCAAAACACAAACAAATTGGAATGAAATTTGTTGTTGAGTATATGGACTCACTTCGTTCATCCAAATTAATGTTAAGGCATAAACCACACAGCAATTATCATACCAGGTTTCACATGACTATAAAACAAGGTTTCGGAACGCTGGAACGCTCGTACATCGACACAATACAACCTAACCCTCCTCCTCCCAGGAAATTTGTCACGTGACTGTTTAAATTGCTTTTACAGCTTGTCCTCTTTTCACAGATAGGGCAAATAAACTTGTTATTTTCCATCTTTATGCATCTCCGAACTTCAAACAACAATTTTTATTTATCACTTGTTTTGTACTGTACCAGCACTCTTTCTTTGCCTTCTAAGGAAGCGATTAGTGAGTGAGTGAGTAGTTAGAACTTGAACTGAACAAGTCATTATTTTAACTGTAGAACACAAACAAAAGAACAAAAGTCGTTCATTTCTGGCGCATGCGCATAGGCCTAGTCCTTGTTCTTGCATCGAAAGGGTCGCCTCCAGCCACTCGCCAGTTTGTACTCCACTCACAGTATAGGCGCGAAATAGTTGGTAAAATGGTTTTTAGGCTTAACCTTCTCAACATTAAAGAAGAGTTAAGACTTGGGTAAGGGCAAAAATGGGAGAAACACGGCTCACGGATCTTTGCTTGCTTCTCGTTCACAGAGCCCTTGAAGTAAACACAGATCAAATCATTTAAAGATTTGCGAAAAAGGGTGCCAGACGACTTGACTTTGTTTTATAAAGACGTATAGACACAATTTGGCAGTTCTTACAGTTTAACAGTTATTTTATTGGAAGCTATATTAATAAAACTTGTTTCTTCAACAATTTTTTCTTTCAAGAATCCAGTTTACAATTAAGAAAATTATAATATTACAACTTCTTAGTTTTATTTATTGCCTTACTGCTTAGGCCTCATGCAAACTTTATATTCGATTCATATAAATAATAATATGCTATATTTTTTAAATAGCATATTATGATGTTTTATATTTGCTTCATAAAATATAGAATAATTCCCGGGGTAGGCCAATGGGCTTCTCCTTACTTTGGGTTTTGCTCTCAATAAAATTTGAATATCAATTACAGCAGTAATTATTGCATTTTTCAATGAGCTCATTAACACCATCCTTGCAGACTCTTAAGACCGAAAGTAACTTTAACCTTAAGCAATATAGCCCCTCCCGAAAATCAGTCCTGGAACCGCCCTTGGTTTTACCCTGCCGCATGTTCCTTCCTCTGCATCCCAATTGAAACTGCTCAACAGTTGTTTTATCAAAACAAAATTAATTTAGGTTATAATGAATTGTAATCGAACTTTTGAGCCCGATGAAAAACCTAAATTTAATAAAACTTGGCATTTTACTTGAAGTACGGTAACACAAATGAGGATCTACAATGAACTGAAATCAATGCATAAACTAAAGCGTTTAATCCGATTTTCGGACTATTTTGCATGCAGGCGTACAAAGTATCTTAATTTACGGAGCTAAGTTTACCGAGGCCATTTCACGGAGAAGGCCTGGAATTTGTTAAAGGGGGAAACAAAATTTACCCGATTAATATTATTTCATCTTACTGTAAATCTTGAATTAATTAAAATACTTAAACAATCAAATTTCTGAGTATAGTTTTAAGAGGAATACTGCTTTAAATTACTTTACAGTACCGCTTATTTCAGTAAATATGTAATACCTATTTTTATAGTAATAACTTAATATTTAAAGAACAATGCTACTGTATTAAGTTTATTCAATTACTAACTAACAATATTTAATTTGTTTTTAAACCTGTAATTTTTGACGGCCTAACAGCTAGTATTATCAAATGTCGTATTACTGTATTTAGTGAATTTCCTTTGGAAAGTGAACTATTAGCATGGTGAAACTTAAGCTCGTGACCACCATAGAAATTCCTAACGTGACCCCCTGTACACGTTTTGGGGGGTCGTTCAAAATTGTATATATATATATATACATATATATATATATATATGTATATATATAGACATATATATGTATGTGTGTGTTAGCGGTCACATGTTTTGTCCGATTTACTTCAAATTTGGTAGGGACGTTCCTTTCTGTAATTGGTTGGACAAGTTCGTTGGGCAAAACAATCGGAAAACTCTAAACCTTTTTTTGGGGATTAATCTTTCAAATTTTGAGTTTTTGGGCCCAAAAAGGGTCATAAAAGCCCCAGACGTAAAATCAATGCATGCAAAAAGATGGGAATCAAAAAGGCACAAGTTTTAAGCCCTCTCTCGCTATTCATTAAAGAAAATGTGTATCGACTAAACACAGTACGTTGTCTTATAGGGGTTTTACACTATAAAAGCCTGTTATACCTTTGTTAGAGTACTTTTATCATCCCCAGCAACCTCACGCCTACTTTCAAGCCTGTCTGGACCTTCTCCCAACCTTATAATGCGCAAAATTGTATTTCCAGCTTTGCAAGGAAATGAAACCAGGAGTATCAGAACAGCCAAAAAATCAATGTTTTCAGATTTTAATAAAAATTGGACAAATGAATGTTTATACACTGATTTTGAGTTTTAAAAGTTTGTGTGGAAATTCACTTCCCTCACGTCAGCGTGCTGCGTGCGAACTCGTTTTACATTTGTTTTATCTTCATTAATTTTATTTCAATACTGTAAACAGATGAAAAGTTCAACAAGTTGTTGAGTCAACAGATCACAAGTGGATTTCTAATTACAGAGACTGCCACTGTGATGTATACATTATAAGTTTGTTCTAAATTGCATGTTATGACTGCGAGATCCCTACGGGGAGATAGAGCCACCGTTAGTTATATCCTCATCGATCATGATCAATTATCCTATACGCTATGTCCGTTTGTTAGCAAAATGTATCTCAGAATCCAGCAGAGGATTTTACTTACACTTTGTAATTAGACCTACTAATTTTTTATACCTACTAAGTCGATTGGCAAAAACCTCAACTCCAGGAAAATTCATATTTTGTAAAAAAAAAACTCATTTGAAATTAAAAAAAATTAACATTGGGCTTATGGAGTTAGAAGTCAAAACAAAATAACTATAACAGCTGTGAATAAATAACCAGTCAAAGTAGATGGTAAAGTATCAAAAAAGGGATTTATTTGTTGGTTAAATAGTGACTAGAACCTTTGAATTAAGATTGCATACAGACATTTTCTTCATCCACGAAACTTATCAAGACTTGAATAGGTTATCTTAATAGTCGCAATGTGTCAAACAAAATTATGCTGACATGTTTCGTTGCAAGCGCAACATTATCAAAGCTTACAATTCGTCAAAACATAAAATTAAAAAAAACTGTCACAACACAGAAACACGAACGCCGATACGAAAAACTAATAAAAATATTTCCGATAGCGCTATCGACATGAAGGACACGGCACCGGTAGCAGACTGGAACACCCCTTCTCCTCCTTCCGTTATCACTGATGTTATCAGCTCGGTGGTCAGCTGTATTGAAGATAGAGTGTGACTGGAAATGCAACTTCTCATTGATGATGTGATTTTTACACTGTTCTTCGTTGTTACATTATAAATTTTGTATTCCACAAAAGTATAGTATTTCTTGGCCGTCATTGATGTGACTCATAGAGTGATTTAAATCAAAGAAGTTGAGAAGTTGCATTTCCAGTCACACTATATCTTCAATACGATTATCCGTTCAAGGACAGCTGACCACCGAGCTGATAACATCAGTGATAACTGAAGGAAGAGAGGTGATGTGACGTAATGTTCCAGTCTGATACCGGTGTGTTGTCCGTCATGTCGATAGCGCTATCGGAAATATTTTTATTAGTTTTTTCGTATCGGTGTTCATGTTTAGGTGTTGTGGCAGTTTTTTTTTTAATTTTATGTTTTAACAAATTGCAAGCGTTGATAATGTTGCGCTTGCTAATGTTTCTTGATAATTTTGTTTGACACGTTGTGACTATTGACGGAGTAAAGTTAACCTATTTAAGTCTTGAATATAGTCCAGGGGCCTCAACGTGAATTTTGATGAATTTTGAAACTTATAAAATATCACCGAGCATGGCTCGGTCTCCCCGGTACTGTTACAGAAATGTGCTCATTGTAGACTGGTAACATGCATATTTTCGAAATTCCATGTTTTGTGCTTTTTTGTTTTGTTTTACCGAATTCCCCTATAGGGAAGAAGCTATTACCGTAGGCCCGAGACCATGATAACTTTTTGTTTTGAGGTCCCTAGATGTCAAAAAACTCTATTCGTTCAAATTTATATTTATGTATATATATGTGTGTGTGTGTGTGTGTGTCCGTGAATGCGATCCGTGAATGAGATAAGTTGAGTAAAAATCGTCCGATTTCGATGAAATTTGTCTCAAATGTGCAACTTGACATGCATGACTTTAAGTTCGAAAACCAGAAAAATCTGAACTTGGGAAGGGGGGTTTATGGGGGTTTAAAATTTTCCAAAAATCAGTTTTTTGCATTTTTAACCCTAACATTTTTAAAACACTTAATTTTGGTTTTTGACCTTGTTATAGAGATTTAAAAAAACAACAAATAATATCTATTCTGAATTGTTAACCTCGGTTAAGTGGTTGCGAAGAATATAAAAAAAACCTGCTCATAAAATTTCCCATGTTAATCTTATGGGAAAAATGTTTTTGGCTTTTCCTCAGTTCATTTTAATGTAAACCTCACATTTGCTTTTACCAATCAGTTCAGCTCCACAAACTATCATTTTGGTGTTTGTGATTCTACGTCCATCCATTGCAGAGATATTCAAAGTGCTAAACACAGTACGTTGTCCAATGTTATCCTTATGGAGAATAAATACAATTTTATATCTTGAATATTATAAATGTATATTGATGAAACTTGGTATGTGGCTTCACGTAGTACTGATATATATGATATTTGCACAAACATTGATTTTTTGTTGATTATCCCCGTAGCAGCAAACCTGCATATTCAGCCCTAATGTTATTCTTATGGAGAATAAGTTAAGTTTTATATCTCCTTTAATTATGAACATAAATTAATAAACTTACTATGTAGCTTCACCTGGTTGAGTTATATTGATAATTACACAAACAAATATTTCTTCTCTTTCTTTTTTCAGCAAACCTGCGTACTCAGCCCTAATGTTATTCTTATGGATAATAAATCAAATACTATAGATCACTTATTTATTTTATTTTTATGAAACTTGGTAAGTGGCCTTATGTGGTAGTAAGAAACATATGCATGCATTAGAAATTCGCTGAGTACGCAGGTTTGCTGCGACGGGGGTATTTTTATTTTGAGAGCTGTAGTGTTGTTTATTTACAACTAGCTTCCTTCGTACGGGTTATATGTATAACTAATAGATTAATCTTCTCCAAAATACATTTTCATATTTACTGTTGAGACGCTTTGTGTTCGGCTACATAAAGGATCATTTTAGAGATGCGTAGATTCTTTCTTCCCTGTGGCTACTCCCATAAGAAAGCGACCTCTGATTCTTTCTTCTCTGTGTCCACCCATAAATTGGGTAACACTCAATCATTTTCATCGGAAGGTCTACTCTAATCATTTTGGGTCATACCTGACCACGGGGTAGCCACGCCGCTGCCACCCACCTGACCCCTGTCTGTCTTATCACCACCACCTGTTATCGGAGATAAGATATCGACTAGTTGGAAGCTGCTCGCGACGCGCATGTTATCTACCTCACTGCGCCACTGGTCCTCTCATTGTGTACTTTACTCGCCAAAGGTTAGCAGACGCGACACATCATTCATTATCTTAATGAGCGCTGTATTCTGTGTTTAGCAATATTCAGACAGCTTTTATCAGGTATATTTTTATGAAACTTTGATTTAAAGATGAGGATGGTTTGTGTATATTGTTATGTACTATTCTAAGATTTAATTTACTGTTGTGTACATAACCAAGCACAAGCAGTAAATTTACATTTTGAGTAAAATTAAGTAATAGTTAATTTTAAAACATAATTTAATTATTTGATTTAAACATGTCCCCCAAAAACTTTTTTTGTAGATATAATAGTTTATTAAATAAAATTGTATTTTCACCATTGAATTCAGCTTATAAAAACAAACAATTTGGTGACTTGATCATTGCTCTACGTCAATTGGTTACAGAGATATTGGAAGTGCTAAACACAGGACGTTGTCCAATGTTATTCTTATGGAGAATAAGAAAAATTGTATATCTCGCCATAGAACTCTATTAATACACCGGTGTAATAGTAGAGTTCTATTTATCGCGCTTATTTATCAACTTATACTGACGAAACTTGATATATTGTTTCATATTGCTGTGGTCTATTGATATTTGCACTAAAAACGAGTGTTTTGCCGATAGTTCCCGTTGCAGCAAACCTGCGTACTCAGCCCCCATGTTATTCTTATTGAGAATAAGTAACATATTATCTCCGTTAACTATTAACATAAATTAGTGAAACTTTGTTTGTGGCTTTACATAGTTGAGTATATTTATATTTGTATAAAAACCCATTTTTTGTGTTCCTTGTTTCAGCAAACTTGCATACTCAGCCGCCATTTATTCTTATGGAGAATAATTAAAATGTCATAAATCGTTAATTTATGAATGTATATTGATGAAACTTGGTAAGTGGTATTAAGATACATATATATATATATGCATTGGAAATTCGCTGAGTTCGCAGGTTTGCTGCTACGGGGGTATTAATCTTAAAATGTCATTGCAGTTTTAAACGCTATACTGTAGCCTTAACAGATAATTTATAAATTGTTCTTTATTCGTTTTATTAATACAAAGTGTTTACACAGTTTTTAGTTATAGTTCCATGTACGAATAATTGCTTGTGACTTTGATCCTAAGAAAAAGAATAAGCAGTATGTTTCAAGTGACAAAGTAATTTAAGACTAACATTTGTATTGATGTGATGATTTAACATTAACTTAAAATATTCACTTATTTATAATTTTTAGCATTACAAATTTGGTAATACATCTGTAAATATAGGATTGCCACTAATATTGTTGTGTTTGAAATAATACTTAGTGTAGTTTTTTGTTTTATATCACAAGTTGTATTAACGCAACAGCTTTGCTGTTATTACGATAAAAGTATAACAATTACTATAATATTTGACTTTAAAAACCTATTTAACCGTTATTATTGCGTTTTACATTAAGCTTTTTTGAGTTTAGTATTTTTTTCTAAGGGTGAAAGGTTTAGCTAATCTTAAGCAGGGAAGGGGAGGTACCTCTCCAGCAACTATATTGGGGTACCGACGCTCTGTGAGCCCGCCTGCCTTTGCGAGAGGCTCTCTTCCGCGGAGGGCCCACGGTGGGAGATGGGAGGCTACACTTGCCTAGGTTAGTTTAGAATTCGGGAGAAGGGGCTTATCATACTTTGCCCCATGCTGTACAACAAGCTGCCCGATAGCTTAAACACTCAAAATTACAACCTTTAGGATAGCATTAACAAAACTAGAAGATAATGATGGGTTGAAAATTTAAAAAGTTTACTACTAATTAGACGTAATAAAAGACGTCTTACAACACTAAAGAATATATTTACACTTATACTGATTCACTTAGAGACGGTAAACATATATAAAAGATGGCAATGTTGTACCATCTTTTATATATGTTTACCGTCTGTATGTGAATCAGTATAAGTGTAAATATATTTATTAGTGTTGTAAGACGTCTTTTATTACATCCTGTAAGTAATAACAACACGTAATATGCTAATCAAAAAGTTTTAGCGAATTTCCCCTATAGGGAAGAAGCTATTACCGTAGTCGGCATGGTAAGACCTAGGCCCGGGACCATGATAACTTTTCGTTTTGAGGTCCCCAGACCCCAAAAACACCATTCGTTCGAAACTGTATATATATATATATATATATATATGTGTGTGTGTCCGTGAGCACGATAACTCTCGTAAAAATTATCCGATTTTCATGAAATTCGGTATAAACGTGTAAAGCAACATTTATGACTTTAAGTTCGAAAACCAGCCAGATCGCTCCATCCAAAGGGGTATTTTGGGGGGGTTTTGTACCCCAAAAATGGGTTTTTCGAATTTTTTACATACGATCATTCTCTACGTCAATTGGTTACCGAGATATTGAAAGTGCTAAACACAGTACGTTGTCTAATGTTATTCTTAAGGAGGAAAATAAAAATTTTATATCTCGCTTATTTATGAACGTATACTGACGAAACTTGGTATACTGACGGCTTCATCTGGTTGTGGACCATTGATATTTGCTCAAAAAACAATTTTTTACCAAAGGCTCCCTGCAAAACCTAGCAAACCTGCGTACTCAGCCCCATGTTATTCTCATGGAGAATAAGTAACATGTTATCTGCCTTCATTATGAAAATAAATTAATGAAATTTGGTATGTGGCTTTACCTACATGAGTTATATTGATATTTGTGTGAAACCCCATTTTTTGTGTTCCTTGCTTCAGCAAACCTGCATACTCAGCCGCCATGTTATTCTTATGGATAATAATTAAAATGTCATAAATCGTTTATTTATGAATGTATATTGATGAATCTTGGTATGTGGCTTTATGTAGTATTAAGATACATATATATGCATTGGAAATTCGCTGAGTACGCAGGTTTGCTGCTACGGGGGTATTTTAATAATTAGGTGAAAATATTGTTCTGAAAACTGCTGAATCTGACAAACGCTACCAAGTAAAGCCATATATTGTGATTTCAAAATCCTATCTTGTGAGCAGCGTAGGATAAAAACAATCATAATTTACACGTTTTCGCTAATTTAAAACTATTTTAGCTCTATCGTGGTGCCATATCGACAAAGTGTATACATAATTTATACGAGTACACATAATATTATTATATAAAAGTTTACATTAACAAGTGTAATCATAAAATGCAATTTAAGTTTTTTTTTCAACTTTAACGTTTCTAATGATCTTGACTTCTGTGACAAACTGTGATACATTTAACGTTACGTTTGAGTACCTGACGTACTTACTTTCCAGTGTTATAATTGTCAATGGTAGAATCACAAATCGCATTTATGACGCAATTACATCAATAAATTCGTAATATTCCGCAACCGACAGAAATAATCTGAGTGACGGTTCGCTAATGGGGTGCAAATTGATGAATAAATTTACCCCCGATGTTGAAAGAACACCTCTATTGTCTGGCCTGGAAACCGCGTTGTGGCGCAGTTTGGTTGTTCCTAGTCCTTAACCTGTTTGTGTGTCCAGTTGTAAGTGTGTACAGGAGACGGGCACACCAAGTGAGTCAAACTATTTAAATCGTTAATAAATAGACTGTGGTTTAGAGTTTCTCTAAGAGTCGCTAGTAAGTTTAAATTTGCTGCCGTTAATTTTAATGTCGACTTTTATGTTATGAGGGTAATTCAGAAAACCTATTCTCTAATACGAGCAATTTCTGTCTCTCTGTTTGTTTGCAAATTTTATCTCGGAATCCAGCGGAACGATAATGTTAAAAATCTCAACCCCAGGAAAATGCTTACTTTGTTAGTTAACATTGGGCTTTTGAAGTTTCTAATCAAAATAAAATAAGCATAACAACTGTAAACGAGTTCGCACGCAGCACGCTGACGTGAGGGAAGTGAATTTCCACATAAAAATCTATAAAAACTCAAAATCAGTTAAAAACATACAATTATTCTAATTTTTATTCAAATCTGAAAATATTGATTTTTTGGCTGTTTTGATGCTCCTGGTTCTATTTACCTGCAATGCTGGGAATACAATTTTGCGCATTATAAGGTTAATTAGAAGGTCCATAGTCAGGCTTAAAGTAGGCGTGAGATTGTTGGGGATGATAAAAGTACACCAACAAATGAATAACAGGCTTTTCTGAAGTAAAACCCCCATAATACAACGTACTGTGTTTGGTCAATACACATTTTCTTTAATAACTCGGTAAATATATATGCTAGGATGACAAGAGAGGGCTTAAAAGTTTCGTTACAGTAATTCCCACCGTTTTTCATTCGTTAATTTTACATCCGGGGCTTTTCTGACCCTTTTTGGGCCCAAAAACTCAAATTTCTAAATTTAAAATTCCCAAAAAAGGGGGTTAGAGTTTTCCGATTGTTTTGCCCAACGAACTTGTCCAACTGATTACAAAAAGGAATGTCCCTAGCAAATTTGAAGTAAATCGGACAAAAAATGCGACCGCTAGAGTGCATACACATATAAATATATGTGTGTCTATATATATATATATATATATATATATATATATATATATATATATATATATATATATATATATATATATATAAAATTTTGAACGAACCCCCAAAACGTGTTCAGGGGGTCACATTAGGAACTTCTATGGTGGTCCCGGGCTTACGTTTCACCGTGCGGGTCATGCTAATAGTTCACTTTCCATAGGAAATTCACTAATAAATTAACCAGTGAACTGTCAAATTAGCACTTACACAAGGTAAGTGTTTTCTTGAAGGTTTTCTTGAAAGAATTTACTAGAATCATTGAATATAGATTACATATAAAATGGACATCTTTTTCACCCACGAAACCTCCTAGGCGGGAAAAAAATAAAAATTGAACTGACGAGGACAAGCCTCGTAAGGCTAAATTTATTTTTTAATTGTATTTATGTATTATTTATTTTATTTTATTTATTTATCCATTCAATAAATACAGGCAATTGAAATCTTAAAAATACTAAAACAGCAATCACGGCAAATATACACATAATTAGTACAGAGGCATAACAAAGTTTTGTTTAATAATTAAAAATTAATTAATTAATTTAATTAATTTAAAAATTGTTTTAACTGCTTTTCTTTCAAGAAGGACTGCTTTGGTAAACCAGTACTTTGGTTTGGGTTTACATCTTGCCAACCGAACAGACGGTCTGTAATAGACCATTGTTATACAAGTGTTATTTGTACAATACAGCACTTTTTTAATTTCATTTCATTTCAATTAGTAAAGAGGCGTCAGAATAGAACTGCCAAAGGACATCACTGTCGTGTATTCGTCATTACAAAACCTTTCTTTACATGGGATGTAAAACTCATTAAACCGTACTCGGAAGGACAACAGTTATCTTGTCATGGCAATGAATGAACGCAGGTTATGGGAGTTAAGAGATAACAAACGTCAGCTTGACGATAATTTATGGTAGGTACTTGTAAAGCGTAACAAAAGGAAATACCAATTGATAAAAACGGCAGTGACAGGTATGACGTGAGTTAACTATGCTTTATATTTTAATCCGGCATGAATATAAATGCATTGAAATATATTTGCATGTACAATATTTATTTTCTAAAGCAAACCAATATAAGTTACGGAGACTTAATAATTGCCTAGCAATCTAGTTTTCGTGTAACCTAACAAAGCCAACTTTCTTGTGGAATATGAGTAAGTAAACCTTCACAATAACTAATAGTTTATTGCATTTTTGAATAATTGTATTTTGTATAAATAATGTAACAATAAACTAAACGTTTTTATACATATTAAACAGAAAACTCATTTTGTTAAGCGATATCACCTTTTGTTAAGCGATATCACCTTTTGTTATATAAAAACACTTACTAAAGTCTTCTTTATCGTTAAAGTGTTTAATCTTTATCACTTTATCGTTATTTGTTTAATCCAATAGGCCTACCTATTAGAATATCTGGTAATTTTTAGCTTCGCATATATTTCTCCGAAAGATATAGAACTAGAACATCAATAGTATTAATAAACCCTCCCCATGTAGCACACACCGTTGGGCTACCGTTGGACAACGGTGGAACCGTTGGCTAATGGTGGGTTGGTGTTTCCACAACAAGCCAACCGTTGCCCAACTGTTTTTCATGCGGTTGGACAAACCTAAATTAATATTGTTGGGCCAACGTTGGTTAATTGTTGTATAAATACAATAATTTTGAGTTGGAGTCTCCACAACAAGCCAACCGTTGCCCAACCGTTCTTTACGCGGTTCGGCCAACCGAAATTAACATAGTCGTATTATCGTTTGTCAATGATGGGTTTGAGTTTCCATATCAAGCCAACCGCTGCCCAACTGTTTTTCGTGCGGTTTGGCCAACAGAAATTGCCATCGTTGGTTCTTTGTTTTCCAAATATTTGTTACGTTCTGTGACTCAAGAATCAATAAGTTAATTAATAAATTTTACCTCTAAAATAAGGAAAGAAGATCCCTATAGATACCACCATAAAACCAATGAATAAGTTTAAAGAATTAAAGGACATTTTACGGAATAATATATACTTAAAATAACTAATGTCTCAATACCATTATTTAATAAATATCTGAAACCATGGATAAGCATTCAACATGAGAGTTGTCCAAGTCGTGTAGGTCGTTGTCTATTGGTTCCTTATAGATCCCAGTCCATCTTCCAATTCGTATGAATCAGAATGGCTGAGAGGGTTAAGGCGTGAGTTCAGGAAGTTGAAGAATGTAGCTTCAAGACCCCAATGAGTCACAATATTTTTGCAACAAAAATCCTTTTTAAAAACATATATTATTGGTTTATTAAGCAATTCAGTTGGAAAAATCTTGATTTTTAACACAGACACATTTATTTAAAGTTATTTTGTTACCGTTGGGCCATTGTTTGATAATGGTTGGTTGGTATACGGTTTAAAGAGGTGACATTTCTACCGTTGGCCAACTGTGGGACTCCACAATTTGCCAATGTTGGCCCAACCGTTTGTGCTACATGGGTCCATTTTTTAATTTAGAGGTTACTCTCAGTTAACCACTTAAATAATAATCTTAAAGATAAACTTTGGTAACGGTTTGTTTTGACTTAAAATCTCTTTCAAATACGTACCTAATCCCTTTGTATTTGGAAAACAACAAAAAACAACTGCTGAGCTACTGCTAAACAAAACTGTTCAGTTTTTATTTACATCAAAACATTATTATTTTTTTATAATAGAAAATATTATTAAACTATTGGGATTACTATTTCTATAGGAGGTCGTATAAGCTAATTTATAAGCCAATCATTTTTTGACAACTTCATTCCGTCGGGTTTTCCATTGAAACACCTGTCCACATTCCATTCGAACAGTCATTGTGATAGGTTTCGTCATTTGTTCAAAACATAACAACTATTTAGACTGATTCACGTCGCACGTTTTTAGACTATTACTAAATTTATTTGTTTAAAATTCAATGTTGGTGATGGTGAGTTTATGTTAGCATGACCCGTACAGTGGAACTTAAGCCCTGACCACCATGGAAGTTCCTCCCTGACTCCCTGAACACGTACGTATTGGGGGTCGTTAAAAATTATATGTATATATATGAATGTATTTGCACTCTAGCGGTCGCATTTTTTCTCCAAATTACTTCAAATTTCGCAGAGAAATTCCTTTCTATAATACGTTGGACAAGTTCGTTCGGCAAAACAATCGGACAACTCCAACCTTCTTTTTTGGGGAATTTCAAAATTTGAGATTTCGGGCCCAAAAAGGTCCAGAAAAGGGCCAAATGTAAAACCAATGAATATTAAATGATTGTTTGTAACCAGCTGAAAACTGTAAGCCCTCCCTCTTCGTTCTAGCACAAATATTTACTGAGTTATTAAAGAAAATGTAAATTTTCTAAACACAGTACGTTGTCTTATGTGGAGTTTACATTGAAGAAGGCTATTTTTCATATGTTGATGTTGTTTTATCATCCCCAATACCCCCAGACCGTTCCAACTTTTGATACTGACGAGACCTCCTAACTTTATGAATTATACAACATTGCCATTCTAATATACCATTTAAAAATAACCGGGAGCATTCATTGTTGCTGGATTAGGAAACCCCAGCATAGCTGCTAGGCATGTCTTCCAAAAGCAGGAATTTTGCGCAGGTTACCGGAAGGATCAAATATAGCAGGGAAGGAAAGGGTGAGATGGGACAGACAGCCAAATTGACCTTTCAGGGGGCCAACTCCCTTGCTCCTGTGACAGCTGTGATCATGCTCAAACAGGCGGACCCGCTCTGCCCTCCAACTGGTCAACTCAACTGACAGGGTGTCCATGTACAACAGCCAGGGACCATAGATTTTCAGGTTGGGGACCAAACCCGGAGTTCCCGTCCCCAGCCGCTGCAAATCGAGGGACCAAAGGTGAAAGGGAAATAATGGACATCCAAAAGACTTATCATATGTAATGACAATTTCATTTGCTGTACCCAATGTCAGCCTCAAAACTGGTATAGACCAGTATTAAGGTTGTCCTGGGGCAACCAAGAACATAAAACAGACAAAAATTAAATTGTTCCATTTTCAATAAAAGTGTGCAAGGGTTTATTTGAACCCTTTATTTTAATTTTAAAGGGTTTAATGCCCTTTCCCGTGCTCACGTCAACGTGCTGCGTGCGAATTCGTTTAGGAAGTTATTGCGGACATTTGCGATCCGTTGTTTTTCTCATTCAGTCACGCAAGCCCGCAATAACTTCTTAAATAACGACTAATTTTAGCTTTGTAGCTTGGACGATGCAGTTTACAGTGACGTCATGTTGCAGATATATGAGCGGCGTTCGGTGTCGATATGTCCGCCACCAACAGCTCCACCACCAACCTAGTCACCGTAGTGGTGGTCCAACAGACCAACGGCACAGCCAACAAATACAACCCCTACAACAACAGGAACGTCTCCCATCCCACCACGTGAGCAAATATTGACTTTTGGTGTGATTATCCAGCTTATATCAACGAGGTTAATAGATCTAGAGGTCTCATCGAGTTAAAAAGTGCAGCCTACATGGTCTACCGCCATTTTACCCCTCTGTCAAATCTGCTCCCATGGCAACCAATCAAATATTCTCTTTACAAGTTATATGACTGTCAACTGACAAATATATAACTTGTGAAGAGATGATTTGATTCAAGGGCGTAGCCAGGGGGTGTGCTGAAGGTGCTCCAGCACCCCCCGAAATTCTGATCAAATTACGTTTTTAACAATGACTAACAGAGGCGTCTTTAACTTCCTTAATAAACCTCAATGTTGCTATCTTGCTGGTTAGTTTATCGAACGAGTGAGCGAGGTTAGTTGGCGCGGACTGTACACAATGTGACACTCAAACGGACAGTAGATTTTTAACCAAACTATAGTAACTACACACATCTATAGCCACAATAACTGTTATAAGACGCAGGCTCACAATTACTGCTTTAATCAAACATTATTTGTTAAGTAAATTAAAATTAACACATTGTTGGGAACATGGCCGGATTTAAGCATAGGCTACACAGGCGCACGCCTAGGGGCCCTCACCACACGAATCCCACATACAACATCAAACAAAAACAAAAGGTCGCCAGCTTGCTGACCTGAGTGGTTAGGGCCCACACCACCGGATGTGCCTAGGGGCCCACAGCTCCTAAATCCGGCGCTGGTTGCAAATAAAAATAGGATGGACATAAATTGTAACCTAGTTGCCTTTTAAGAGGATTTCACAATCTTAAATGTACATGAAATTTTCGTCACCTTATAGGTATTTTGTAGCCTATATATAGTATATAGGACCTACTCTAACTACAAATTATTATTCTTTAGTTTAATAATATCAGTCTGTATGCTCATGCACTATAATGTTTTTTTACGATACAAGAATATATGCATAGACTAACTACAACTACAGTACTGTAGTTAGTCTATGTTATATGACTGGTGATATGATCGGTATAGGCAGAATGACACAATGAATTACTACAGAATTAATAATTTATTTTAATTATTAGTTCATTTCTATTTAAGACTAACTGATCTTGCACTCTTGTCCGTTCATTACGACGGTGTCAGTGTTTCACCAGAACAAGTACTGGATGTAATGGCGAGGCGAGCGTGCCCAGGAAGCTGGTTCTCTTGTAGTTTTTGTTGATAACAAAGCAATCTTAACTTTAACTACACAATTAATTATATTATAATAAGTTTTCTGATAATAAAACACACTTTTTATTTTGTCCCTTGTTCGTATTTATCCTAATGAATTTGAATTTAGTTACTATCTGTTAATCCTTATAAACTTTTCCCCCTGGTTCAGCACTCTCCAAAATTAAATCCTGGCTACGCCCTTGATTACCTGAGGAAAATAACGGTCAGCACGTAGGCTTCACTTTTTTACCCCAGACGAGACCTCTGCTGTATGTATTAACCTCGTTGGCTCGTAATTGTTAGTGTGATGTCATTCCAGAAGCTTGACGTCTGTTCTTGGTACTGTACAGAGTAGGCCTATGAAAATGGTCCGATGGTTGATTGCCCATATGATTCCCCCCTCACCCCCTCTCATCCAACACTCTGTTGCCATACGAATTTCACAAGCAATGATTCAGTCTGCTAGAATTATTCACAAGCTAACGTAAACAAATATTATCCTTTACCATATGTTTTAAGACAAGAGCGATTTGGCAACACTGTATTAACATCCATTGGACTACTTTGGTGTTACCATTGATTTTGAATACCAGAATAGATATCCCAAGTCTGGTTAATTTTTGATGTCAGAAAAGTAGACCAGCTGGTCCTCTAATCAACTATATCAGCTGCGTCCGAAACAAAAAAAAACGTTTTTCGAACAAATTAATCCCTTTTTATCCCTTTGAATCACCTTAACAAATCCTTTTTTATCCCGCTTTTAATCTGAGATTATTGACATGTTTCTTGCTATATTGCAGAATAAAATTGTTTTCTATTTACTTTTACCAGCTGCTCTCTTTTAATTATATATGTTTATATTGACCTATTTTTCGTGCTAGAATTAAATTATTTAAACAGGTTTTACTCTATCAATTACCAGTTTATCTCTTTAAACATCTATATTATGATCGATTTTAACGGAAGCAATCAATAACATAAAAGAGTAGTTAGAATTTTATCTCTGTATACAATTTGGTCTAGCTAGACTAGTCAAATAACCAACTACCACTGAGGCGAAACGAGTAGTGTGAGGGGGAGTGGAGAAGGGGTTACCTTCATACTGGGTTTCTTAGAGAAAGAAACAACGCACATACTACTGCTTCGTTCTACTGCTTCTAAGGTTCCGTTCTAGCTGGGTGACGAGAATTCTGAAGCCGATACGACCGATATCACTGCTGCCGACGACGATAACGGTGGCCAAACTATTCAAAACGACAAATTATAACGACGACGACGTGACGTGTTCTCCATTGTACATTGTCGCGGTATCGCTTCGTACGCCTTGCTAGGACATGCTCACGCTGATGCCCAAGTGGAATTGAAGTGGTGGAATTGAGTAATGGGGGGGGCTACTACCCGTGAATGGAACTACTTCAAAGTAAGGGGTCTGGGATCTGTAGGCTTCTAGGCTCAACCTGTGGCGTGTGTCCCCTTACCGCCTATTGCCAAGGTCAACAATCTTTTTTATGTACGGTATGTGGTATTAGGTTTTAGCATACGTTTTTGTGTGGTACGCCTATGTAGCCTATGCATGAGAATCCAGCCCTGCTACAAGGCGGTACTTATCGCGTACATGCTTGAACATTCGGTCCCGTATGTTCCCGTATGTATTCAAAAGTTCGTGCAGCTCCCACACTTCTCGCGAATACTCTGAACATTCGGAGTAAGGCCGAATGTTCGGGCATGTTCACGAGAAATGTGGGACCGCCTTAAAAGTACATTTTCACGACCTCTCTCTCGTGTGATGAATATAAGGCCGTATTCGTCTATCCTGCATACATAAGCAAAGGTTTTAATTATTTTTATTTTAAAGATTTACAATTTTAACAATCAGAAAATAATGCCCTTCATAACCTGCAAATATTGTTATGTAAAATAATAACTTGGCAATCAAATATTATGGTTTGACAAAAAAACTTATTGAATGAAACAAATAATATGAATATAATTTATAAAGCTTTAATAAATAGCAATAATTAACGTCATCTAAACAAACCTGATATAAAACATTTATACCTCATACAGGTATTTCATATTATGATCGGCTATATCGATAATATCGGTGAGGTTGGACAATATTCTCAGGTGGCCGGAGCACATTTTGACAAATTAGCATTTTGTTAAATGTTAACCTCAGAAATTTTCATTCTAAGAAATCTTGGAATTTTTAAAAACTTAGCTTTAATTAAATATTAGGTATTCCATAGTGCTTTGAGGTGGATCTAGATTTACCCCAAAGCACTAAAAAAAAAAAACTTAAAACAACAATGGATTTTAATATCTTTGTTATTCAATAAAGTCCTATCACACATATCTGTGGGCTAAAGCCAATACATTCCTGTTTTGTTTTGTTTTGTGTCTATATCTACGCCATTGTTTTGAAAAGTTTAAAGAATTTCATATTTTAACTGTTTTAATTTTGTATAAAATATTAATTTTCTATGTTAAAGAATAAAAGTTGATTCAGACTCATAGCCATCAATATTTCAATACAAATCGTAACATTAATCCATCATCTTAATATAATTTAAGGCTTTTCAAAACTATAAACCTTGTTATGCTTGGTATGCAATATCCTTTCTCAATTTCCATCAAATATTAAATATATAGTTAATTTAAACAGATTTAAGAACAAATGAAGACAATATATCATTTATAAATGCTACTACGATCTGCATATTTGACCTGTCACATCCACCTTTTTGTTACCGCTACCATCACCCCACCCGTCGCGTCGTTTTCACCTGATTGACAGTGTCAGAAGACAGTCTTGTAGAAGATAAATTACAGTAGAATATAAATTAATATAGAAGATTAGAATTTGACGGGTCCCATGCCAGCTGATCTGTGGGACGTACAAGGAATGCAATATTGGAGTTTTATCCCGCATCCCGTTTTAATCCCGCGGAGGGTTCTGGGTTCGATAATCCCGGAAACGGGATAAAAATTACGCAAATTGAAACATTGGTTGCCAGCGCCTTCTCTTGAGATGGTGTAGCACTAGTTTCATGGTGTATTTTTCCGGTTACAGATCGGCCATAAGCTCAGTTCATCTATTCTGATATTCAAATCAATGGTGCTACTTACTCTAGTATCAACAGCTATTAAATTTTCAGTTAAATTTATTTATAGTCTACCTTGATTAACAATGGAACTTTTAAATCCCAGAGAGCAAAGCCCTTGAAAGTGGATGTTTTCCAACCCCTCAAAAGACACCTATAGACGTTAAGAGTTTTAAAATAACACATCAACAATAATTTAACGACACAATCTGTTTTTAAATATCACCTTTCGTTTTTATGATAAAGAAAGATTTACGGTATGTTTAACAATTTCAAAAAGTGACAATATAATGATAATTAAAGGTTTAGACTACAGATACACACAAAGACTCCAGTAAAGACTACTGATACACACAATGTTTTGTCTATTGCAGTGATGCTGAGACATTGATCCACCTGCTGAAGGGCAGCCTAGGCACCGGCATCCTAGCGATGCCTCAGGCGTTCGCCAACGCTGGGCTCTTGTTCGGTCTCATCGCCACGTTCTTCGTCGGTCTTGTGTCGACGTACTGCGTCAACATTCTGGTGAGATTGGTTATCTCTGTTATTATTTATTGTATGCTAAGTGTTTTAAGTGTCATTGTTTATTTTTTAACAAGAAAAATTCCAAGATGCAGGTATAGCTGAGGGGACGACTGGTACTCCCCCCTCCCCCGCTTAACAAAACTATAAGGATATGCTAATGGGTAAATCTCGGTTCCATCCCATTGGTCCTGCTAGCATTGTGTAGTAAACATACTAGGGGATAGCTAGAGCGTAACACCTCTATAGATGTCGACCAGACACAACATATCAGTCATAAGTACTGTACTGTATATATTCCAGGTTTGGCCTGCACTTTAACATGATGGTTAAGAGGAAGATTACAGATTTGCTTTTGAATTATATAATTCCTTCTTCTGACTCTGTGAAAATCCAGAACATTCCTGTGCACATAACCAGTTATGCCAGTAATTGAGTTTCTCCCCAAATCTCCTTCCTTAGAACCTCTAATATGCAAAATATTTTGTTAGAGATAGATTATTACAGGATGACAGGACATCTGTTAGTATCGACGCCAACATTCATCCCAGTGTAAGCCCTCATCCCATTCTTGGGCATTGCTCATCAAAATGTGCTAGGTGTTAAAGCTAAACTATGACTGGTTGAAATTTTCATTGAATTAGTGTCACCTGATATTTTTTTCATCTCTGGACGTAGTCTCAATGAAATCAAACTTACTTCGTTCTGCCTGCCTGGGTATATTACCGCTACAGGTTTGTGGCAATCACATATGGATAAATGTGGGGTTTGTGTCTTGGTCAAGGATTTTATTGATCACCAAACTGGTGTTAAGCATTTTTGTACGGAAGGTTACCCTGAGTTTGCCGCAATAATTAAAGTTCCCTCTAGATGAGATTATCATTTTCTGCTTGATGTATATAGGCCTCCACACCATTATGATGTAAGTATTGTCAATTTCATGGAAGTAAAACCTAACTACAAAATTATTGTTGTGGTTTATTTTAATATGAACAAAATTCAGTTTTTTATTGTTGTTTTTTATCTCTTGTAGACTTTTCTTCAAGAAAGTTATCAGTTGTCCTTTGGTTTAAGAGACTCTGTGTTTTCATACACAAGAGAGATTAGTGGATCTAAATCCCTTATTGATAATATATTTTGTAATATAAGTTTCACTATTTTGACAACCGAGATGGTTGTTTCTGGGATTTGGGACCACCATTTACAGATTTCTGACATGGACTTTACCAATTAAGGTAGTAATTAATATCATATTCTATTCGCAATGGCCTATAATGGGATTGATTGGTGGTGCACTCTAATCTGTAACTAATGACTGCGGGCATCTTCGGTTCTCTCCGCTAGGCTACAGATGTATGACTGACTATATACCCAAGATACCGCTAGGCCACTCCATGGTCTTGGTAAGCTTAGTTGGCTAAGTCGTGGAAACACCGTGGCCAGGTGTTGATACGAATTTCTTGGGTTCGATTCCCGCACACGACCAAAGCTGACCAGTCGTGCAACTCTCAATGAGTTAACCGGTCTGTGGCAACGTTGGTGGGAGGGCCCAAGTAAAACAAACGGTGGCAGGCTTGCTTGGAAGTTGACTGGATCGGTTAATTCTTTGTGAGTTGCACATGGTCAACACTGATTTTGCTACTTTTTGCTGATGTCTACTGTGTGTGTGCCAATGCGACTCTTTAAACTGAAAGAAATCAATATTTCAATGAAAATACACCATTAATCCATTTAAAAACACCAATTGTCTATTCGAATTCATAGGTTTAAAAAATTACATGAAAGGAACAGGACCAGTTCATAAGTCTACGCCAATAATGGGTTAACATCTCCGCTGTCTTGTAATTTTCCAAAGTTTAGCTTAAAAAGATCCTTTAGTAAAGATAATATATGGGTGTTTAAGACCCTTCTTTCAAATGAACAATGGTTCGATGTAATTTCTAATCATGGTGTGAATGACAAATTTGTTTTGTTTCTTTCAATTGTGAACTTCTGCTTTCAACTGGCAACTGACTGCTAAGAAGACAAATTTTACCAAAATTATGATTGATACCGGTACAGAACTTTTAGGGCTGCATAAACATCTTCTTGACATGTACTACTTGCTACTTGACAAGACATTTGTGGTCAGATCGTCCTCAAAGGAAAACAAAATACCTCACTTTGAAAAGGAAATACAGAGCTGCAGTTCAAACAGCGAAATCTAAAAATGTTCTTGACTATCTCTGAATAAGGCTGACAATCACAAATACCCCCGTCGCAGCAAACCTGCGTACTCAGCGAATTTCCAATGCATGTATATGTTTCTCACTACCACATAAGCCACTACCAAGTTTCATAAAAATACATGAATAAGCAAGTTATTTATAGCATTTTATTTATTCACTATAAGAATAACATTGAAGGCTGAGTGCGCAGGTTTGCTGCAACAAGAAAGATAAGAAATGTGTTTTTATACAATTACTAATATAACTTAACCAGATGAAGCTAGATGCCAAGTTTAATTAATTTATGTTCATAATTAAGGGAGATATAAAACATGACAGGGCTGAGTATGCGGGTTTGCTGCTATGGGGACAATCGACAAAACATTTCTTTTGTGTGCAAATATCAATATGCCAGTACCAAGGTGAAGCCACATGCCAAGTTTCATCAATATACATTCATAAGTAATCTAGATGTCAAATTTTAATTGTTCTCCATTAGCTGGCCCGACAGACTAATGTCAGACTGGTCCTGTCCTAATGTCATTGAATTTGTTTAATGTCAAATACTCATATATTAATAATCCACTTCGCTCACTCGCCTATTTTTATATAGTGCTAACTTCGGCATCGAAAAAAGAGTTTGAGTTGCCATTCAAGTAGATTTGTTATTTGCATAATGAACATATGTTTATGCCTTTCAAGTATGTTTAGATATAACATGGATGATTTTATTAAAAAGTTTTTTGGATTTTTTCTCCAACCAGTTAACGTTAGTTAATGATTAAAAATACCATAATTTTTTTTAAGCTCTATAAAATGGCCAGAACCATAATTGAGAGTTTTAACAATTTTAGGGTAAAAAATGCAAAACACTGATTTTTGGAAAATTTTGAAACCCCATAAAACCCCCTTCCCATGGTCCAATATTTCTGGGTTTTGAACTTAAGGACATAAATGTTTCTTTACATGTTAGTGCCAAATTTCATCGAAATTGGATTTTTTCAAAGTTATCGGCTTAATGGACACATATACAGGGTGTTAAAAAAAAACCTTCAGGACTTCGGGATATGATCACTTACATAAAAACTAAGAAAAAAGTTCTTATTAACACGTGTCCTAAAATGCTCGGTTTTCCATATAACCGTCTGTATGTGTATTTTACATGACCAATTATATCTCACGAACCACTAAACGTATAAACTTCAAACTTGGTACGTGGACAACTATTAACAAAACCTATTTAGGTATGTAGTATCAAGTTTCTACTTTGTACCATTCAAAATGGTGGCCATTTTTATATTTTAAAGCTTAATATCTCAAAAACCGTAAATTTTACAAAAAATCTTAAAGAAACCAAAATGTTATGCAATTTTATTTCTTAAACAATGTTGTAAAGTTTATTAAGATCAGACCACAAATAACTGATTTATTGCAATTTGTTTTATTGAATACATGCTTATTTTGCTATAATTGCCACAAAATAAGCATGTATTCTATTAAACAAATTGCAATAAATCAGTTAATTATGACCCAATCTTAATAATATTTAAACCATTGTTTAGGAAATGAAATTGCACAACTTTTTGGTTTCTTTAAAAAATTTTGCAAAATTTACGGTTTTTGAGATATTAAGCTTTAAAATATAAAAATGGCCGCCATTTTGAAATAGTACAAAGTAGAAACTTCATACTACAT
The DNA here is from genome assembly GCA_963675035.1 of Allygus modestus. Classification (NCBI taxonomy): domain Eukaryota; kingdom Metazoa; phylum Arthropoda; class Insecta; order Hemiptera; family Cicadellidae; genus Allygus; species Allygus modestus. The sequence continues at coordinate 20,260,616 of OY776114.1, forward strand.
ACCTAAATAGGTTTTGTTAATAGTCGTCCACGTACCAAGTTTGAAGTTTATACATTTAGTGGTTCGTGAAATATAATTTGTCATGTAAAAAACACATACGGATATACGGAAAACCGAGCATTTTAGGACATGTGTTAATAGGAACTTTTTCCTTAGTTTTTTTGTAAGTGATCATATCCCGAAATCCTGAAGGTTTTTTTTTCAACACCCTGTATATAAACTTGAACAAATGTGTTTTTTACATCTGGGGACCTCAAAACCAAAAGTTATCGTGGTCTCGGGCTAAAGTCTTACCATGCCACCTATGGTAATATATAGCTTCTTCCCTACAGGGGAAATTCGCTAAAAGGCGGCCTGGTTGGTTGTTAATAAAATTACCCCAGACAAAATATCAAAATATTTTAAAATGATTCAAATCGAAGGTGATCGTGGTCTTTAAGTGATCCCAATGAAGTAGCAAATTCATTCAACAATTTTTCTCGAGCATAGGAAGTTAATTTCGTAATAACCCCACTGCATTAAATGCCCGTTTTAAGCTACCAACGGTTAGTTCCTCCATTTATCTTAATCCAACTAATCCTGGTGAAGTAGTTGTTTTAAATGCACTCAAAAAGAGAGATTATGCTGGTCATGATGGAGTTTCTTCTCGTTAGCTGAAAGAAATAGCAGACATTTTTGCGTACCCACTATCTTATCTTGTCAACTTTTCCCCTTATCTTGAGGATAGTATTTTCACTTCAGCTCTCAATTCAGCTATTGTTCAAAAAAGGCAGTCAGTTTTTTAAAAACAATTACTGCCCTATCTCAATCACCTCAACCTTTTCAAAAATTCTTGAAAAACTTGTTCTAAATCTTCTGTCTCTATATTTGCATTTTAATAATTCACTTTTTGAAAACCAGTTTGGATTCAGGAAAAATATTTCCACTGGATGTTGTTGCCATGTTTAGCTTTATCTCAACTGTATCCAGAGCTCTTGATAATAGAGAAAATGCTTTTTGGTGTTTTCTTTGACTTGAGTGAAGCATTCGATATGGTAAACCATCAGCTTCTCTTAAGGAAACTAGAATCGTTTGGTATTACAGGAAATGCAATAAATTGGTTGGCTTCTATTCTTGAAGGCAGGAAACAAACCATTGAAGTGTGTTTTGTAGATAAAATGGGATGTTTCTCCAACAAGTAGTCTGATGAAGTTTGTGTGACCTCTAGGGTGCCTCACGTATCTTTGGTCCAATCCTTTTCTTACTCTTTATAAATGACATCCCATGTAGTGTGTCTAGAGTCAACTTATGTTTATTTGCTGGTGATACATCTCTCAGTGTCTGTAATCAATCTCGTGCTCTTCTCAAAGTTGATACTTTTGTTCAAAGTAATTTGTTGTTACAATGGCTTGATAAAAATAACCTAGAAATAAATTCAGATAAATCAAAATTCATCCACTTCAGATTGAGAAATAGAGGCAATACATCCAACCATTGTAAATTAATTTGGGATGATGTTATTGAAGAACGTCCTTCTACGTACTTCTTGGGTATTGTCATCGATTCTCATCTTAATTTCTCACAACACATTGATAAGGTATGTAATAGTAAGTTGAACAGCTATATTTTGGTACTCCGGAGACTTGCTCATTTTGCTAATATAGAGGTACTTCTAAAGGTTTAACGTGACTGTTTCTTTCCACATATGTGCTATGGAATTGTAATTTGAGGTTATGAATCATCGAAAACTAAAAGAATATTCCGCATGCAGAAGAAGGCTATTAGAATAATTTTTGGGATGCATTTGTATGTAGAGATGTATTTGTAACAAACAATCTTCTGTAATTTTCCAACATATATATACTTGAATGTCTTACATTCCTTCTGACAAAAAAAACAAATATTCAATATTAAAAATTGGAATACTTACAATACTCAAAATAAACTATCCCTAGCCATTCCAGAGCAAAAACCTCTTTTTTGAACATCAGACTAACTACTCTTTAATAGTTCTATTTAACGCTCTTCTTCCCTTTCTTCAAACAATAGAGTCAGATGTGGGTATTTTTAAGAAAAAATTAAAACCATTTCTGATAGAAAATGAGTTCTACAGGATCAAAGATTTTTTTTTGTTTCATTAAAAAATTAATGTTCGGTTATTATTTTCTTTTTAGCATTACTTTTTTTGTTTTAGGTAAAGCAACATGTGATGTTTGTCAATGCTATATTGTATAGTTTTTATAACAATAAATTAATTTTGTTTTTATTCAAACAACGTTGATTCTATTCATTAACTTTTTATGTTTTAAGGATTATTGACATTTACAATACAAATGATTTCAAGTGTAATTACATCAATTAAATATAAGTGTGAACTTTAATATTTGCGAATAATTTGTTTTTAAAACTTTTGTCTCTGAACAGACTTACCCCTGGTCTTGTTACCATTGCAATTCACTTACTATTCAAATACATAATTTATTAATAGCCCAATAATTAGTTCTGTTGTTGGTTGACTATATTATTTTTCTTCCCTCACTTAATTTCCTTATAATTTAATTCACAATGCTGCCCTTTAAGTAAACTACAAGTTTAAGGGTAGTGGTAGAATCCAAGATATGCTTTGCGCCAATTTTAATCTGATGAGCTTATCTAAACTTGCAACCTGGGATAAAATGTAATTAAATATTTATATAATCCTTTACAAAAACTTTTTTTCTTGTCTTTTATTTGTAAAAATAATTTTGTGAATTTACTGAGGATAAGTTGGAGAATGTCAATTAAATTATTACAAACCCTGTAATCCCCTTCTGACTTAGTTTACAATCAATAGCTGTCAGTTTAATCTGCAGGACTTTGTTTTATGATTGTCAATGATACTGTGACTGGGGTAGAGTGGCCCTCTATCAGGTTATCTTCTCACGAGGCTGTTATCTTCTTCAGCTGCTGCGGAGATGGTTTGTGGCTGATAACAGTGTCATCAATCACTTTTGACCTCTCAAATAATAGAAAAGTGTTTTATAACTTTTAAGTTGTTATTTCTCATTGTTCATAATTGTGAATGTTTCCTGATTATTAAGAAGTTATAAAACTGAAGTTGTATTAAGAAGTTTTATGACTGATCTCACAATCATAAAAATCCAGATGTTTTGGAACCCTATATATACACAGTTCAAACGCTAAGTTCTCAGTGACTACTGAAGCGATTTACTAGATTTATTTGTCAAATTGAAGGGGATAATTTGTAGATTTTCCAAATATCCTCAGAATTCACGTTTGTTCTTAAGTTTATTCTTACACGATGCAGGTTAGGGAGACGGTATTAATAGTATTTTAAGGATTTCTGGTGTTAGATACCTGGTGGACTTTCCAACCAGAGTCACACCAACCGGTAAAAGTGCCATTGATAACTGTCTAACTAATCTATCTAAAGAAAAAATATCAAAAAGTGGTTTAATTACTGAGATATCTGACCATGATGGTCAGTTAATAACAGTTTTAGATTTAATTACAAATAAACCATAAATATAAGGAACGAAACTAGATATTTTTTAAATAAAAATATTAGTGCTTTTGAGAGAAATCTTTCCCAAGTAAATTGGCTTGAAATTTACAATTCCTCTCCAAATTTAAAATTTAATATAATTTACTCCATATTTTTATATTTTATTTTAATTTACATTTTCAAAAGACTATTGTACATGTACCCTACACAAAAAGAATGACTCAGGTTGGATTGCCCAGAATTTAATAGGTAAAAATGTTGAAATGTTACAGGCTAGTGAAAAATCCAGAATATTAAACAATAATGCCTAGTAAATACCAAGTTAAAACGAGTAACTCTGATTTAAGGAAACTGGTTAATTCATCAAAAAGGGATTATTTTAGCAAAAAGTTTAAGAACTCATCTAACATTATTAAGACAATGTGGAGTCTAATAAATAATGAACTAGGCAATAGAAACAATACCAAAGCCCAGCATTCCCAATATTGAATTAGAGGTTCTGCCAGGAAAATTAATTAGTGATCCATCAAAAGTTTTTAATATTTTTAATTTTTTTTTTAAGCAGTTGACAATCTGACAATACCAAACATTTCCAAATCTAGAATAAATATTTGTTTTGTTGCCAATTTCACAAAAACAAAATTTAATTTTACATCAGTAACTGAAGAGGAAGTAATAAAAATATTCTCTGCAACGACCAACAATTTCTATTCAGGTTTTGATGAGGTTCCGATACTTTTGTTAAAAACTGTAATCCATGAAATTGCAAAATCTATAACACACTTAATAAACTTCTCTTTGATCACAGGTACTTTTCCAGACAAATTAAAAATATCAAAAGTTATACCAATTTTCAAAAAGGGAAATAAAATTAATCCAGCTAGTTTTCAACCAGTTTCATTCCTACCATCCTTTTCTGAATGTTTTTAAAAGGTGGTTTATAAGCAGTTATTGGCATATTTAGAAAAAAATCATTGATTGACAGGGATCAACACGGCTTTAGACCTGGAAAGTCAATGACAACAACAGGAGTGGATTTAATAACTTCAATAATCAATAGTGTAGATGAGAAAAACAAAACTCTAGGTATATTTTTAGATCTAACTTGTGCATTTGATAGTGTAAATCATGCAGAAATAATAATAACACTTTCTAACATGGGAATTAATAATCACCAAATAGCATGGTTTAAATTCTATGTTGAAAACAGGAAACAGTATGCAGTAGTGAAAATATTAACTCTAAAGGTTTAATAAAATGGTAGTAGCCCGTCGCGGCTTCGCTCGCGATCACAGTTACAGTGTTATGCCTAAGAAGTTAGTTACAATTATTGTTAAAGCACCTGGGAAACCGAGCTTTGCTCGAGAAGCCAGTCAGTTTGTTCAAAATGCCTAGAGTAGGCCTACTCATATTCACAGTTCCTCTCCAAGGCGAGCATATTTGCTTCGCTTTTTTGCTGGTTTCTTTTCATTTTGGACATGTCCGCTTTATACTCAACCCTCAGTTTTAATGGTTCTCGCAATCTATATATAACCTAATCATGCAAGGGCGGATCCAGAGGTCATGTTTGGGGGTGGCGGTCACCGAAAGTTACCCCTCCCCCTTCCCTGGCAGCCCCATTATTGTTTTTAACTATATGAAATTATGCAATGAATGAAAGTAAGTTAACATAATATATCAATAACCTTGTACTCAAGAAAAAAACAATCTTAACTTTATAAACAAGCTAAACAAAAATTAACTTTAGTTCTACGACCGTAAATACAAATAAAATATTTAGGCATTACACTTTTGTCTACGTCATCTTTAGGCGTCTAAGAACAAGTAAGATGTCTAAATAAACAATTTATTTTAGTATTTACCCACGCGAAAAACTATTTACAAAACGTATTTGAAATCTGCAATTTGATTCCTACTATACTACGCGAAGATACAATTAGGAATGAGGCTGACAGCCAAGGTCAACCACTCGAAAAATGAAAATGCCGTACCACATTTTTACAAAATAAAATACTTGGCGTATGAGCCTCTTTTTGCACGTAATTTAATCTTTTGTTTCCTCTAATTTCTTTACGTATAATTTGAGGCACTTTTTGCTTCTAGCCTAGCCACTGGATATTTATTGCCTAGCAACGGATAACGCGGTTTTAAACAGAAAAACCTAACATGTAAACAAAACACCACTGATAGCAAACGACGCGCGACTTTAGGCGGGCGAAATCCAGTAAACAATAATCACTGAATACAATTGTAGCAACCTTTACTGCTAAAATTTACCTCCAAGACCATATTGAAAACACTGCATTTTCGGTCAGTCAACTGGCAAAACTGCAACAATTTCGCGATACTCGAGAATATCCTTGTTTTTGTAAGACGCTTTTAGGTTAAACTCATAGATCTAAGTAATGTGTTATATACCAAAATGGAAGTTTAAAATTTCACCTGTCTAGTGGGATGTATTTTATTTCATTTAAAGAAACGTTTAGGTTCGTTAGTTTGAATTTTAATGTAAACTTGTAGATGGGAGCGGCAAAATTTGACTCTCGGAACCAAAAAACGGGGTTTCGGGTTGTTTTTGATGCTTATATTTTCATTCGGATTAATTCAAACTTTCATCGTATGCCTGAATAATAAAATAAAAAACAAAAGTATTAGGTTTGGGGGAGCGACCGCCCCTACCGCCCCCTCCTTGGATCCGCCCCTGTAATCATGTATACTTAAAGTTATGTATACATTGGTTCTAATCACTAAACTCCCAAAAATCATTTGATACTTTAACAATTGAGTGTTATTTTTATAATTAAATAGTTGCTTTTGAACAGCTGTTACGATTCTTTTGTTTTCATTTAAAAATCTTAACCGTAACCCCAATCTTAGTTTTTATGATTTTCTATACAAAACTATATTTTTTCAGGGATGAGGCCTGATTAGAACACATTTATGAACCCATAAATTTGATAATTCCAACATTTGGAGAGCCCTAAGTAAAGCATTTTTTGGAGCAGGAGTAAGCAAAAGTTTTATTCTGATGTATTAACTACCCTCCTAACAAATGTATGCGACCAGTTAATCACTACTAACGTCAGTGATGACTAAATTTAAATATTAAAGCCCGACGGAGCAGATAAGTCTGTTTCTGTCTGATAGGCCTGATTCTGATTATAGTGCATTGTCTGCTGTCTTTCTACAAAAATTTTGTTCAATAGGTCTAGTAAGTATATCAAAGACATGTTGACGGTCGTTATGGCCGAGCCTCATTAGAACCGGAATAAGCCCATAACTGTTTTGGGATGGACCCATCTTCCAAATATATGCTCAATAACTCCTGTAGTTTGTTCTACTTATTAGTGGTGGACTTAAAAACTCATCAAATATGTTATATTATAATCACAATTACTACCTAGATAAACTGAGCTTAACATGTTGCAAGGAATTATGTGTTCCGCATCCAATTTTTCAATGCCGTTTCCTTATCGTATACTCATGCGTCAAATGCTCATTAGAAAATATATGGTGCATTCTGTAGTGAAAGGTTGAATAACCTGTATCCTTAAGATCTACCCCTTATTAATAGATAAGATTTTCCCTTAAATATTAAAGACATACATTATGGGGAACCCCAAGGATCCATTTTGGGACCACTTCTCCTTCTATGTTACTTAAAGGGACTCCCAAATATAATTTATAATTCAATTTGCAAGATATGTTTATATGCGGATGACACAAGCCTCTTATAGTTACAGGAAATACACTGGAATCTGTGAACAAAGTTTCATCAGAAATTCTTGATTTGGCAAAACAGTTTTTTAATCAAAAGAACATGCTTTTTTTAATGAAAATTATAACTTAAATATTGTTGGTCATGTCAAATTTGTAAGTATTTTCACTGACCATAATTTAAGCTGGAATCAACATGTTCAACATGTAGTGTAAAAAATGTCATCAGGTTTTTATGCACTATGTAGCATGTCATACATTTCAGACTTTCCAGCTCTATAGCTTGTTTATTATTCCCTCCTATCTATCTTATGGAATCAGTAAATATGGAGGTAACTACAAAAACTAATTTAGATCAAATTCTTAGATTAGAAAAACAAGCAATCCGAAATGTGTTGCATTTGAAGTGGAATGAGTCTGTAAAGCTGAAAGTCTGAAAACTGGAGAGTTTTCTGAATTAAATATTTTGACTGTGTGTGACATTTATATTTTTGAAACTTTTAAATATACTAAAGAACATTATCTCCCAGAAATCAGATCTACTCTAAATAATAATAGATATAATACTAGGGGGTCTCTTCAAGCTTTGCAAAATAGTCATAATTTGGAATTTTACATATAATATTTGTAATAAATAACTACCAGAACTAGAAGAAAAAATGTTTAAGTAATATAAATTTAAAAAGGGAAAAACACTGTGTTTTTTAAAATTATTTATTAGTTTATTGCCTGAAGAAATAAAAAATTAAAATATTCCTACCAAATTTGTCAAAAATCTTAAACAATATTTTATAAATTTGTCACTCCACTTAATTGAAGAGTTTTTAAATATAAAACATTTGAGTTTTTGGTATCACAATTTAAACTGCTCCAATTCGAGCAGGTGTATTAGGTAGTTTTGACTTACCATACTGCTGCCATGGGAGTCAGTTATAAGGATTTTGCTGCAATTACATTCTGTGATCTTAGTAAAGCATTCGATCGAGTATCCCATGATATTTTGTTAAAAAATATTAGAATTTTACAACATAAAAGGTGTGGCTCTTGATTTATTTAGATCATATGTGGTAAACAGAACTCAATATGTAGTTTTAGGTGAAGAAGTATCCTCATGTAAACCTGTCAATTGTGGAGTCCCTCAAGGCTCCGTACTTGGGCCTCTGTTGTTTTTAGTTATAATTAATTATTTAAGTGTAAACATTCCTGCAGATTGTGTACTATACGCAGATGATACAACCATCATTACTAGACATGCAGATTGTGAAAAACTTTCAGTAAACTCTAAACATAATATTAAGATAGTTGAAGACTGGTTAACTTCAAATAACCTGGTTCTAAATAATGATAAGACAAATACTGTTCTGTTTAACCTTCGTGAAGTTCATGGTAGCCAAAATAAAGATAAAAATCCAAAATTTTTGGGACTAACTTTCGATCCCACTTTGAACTGGCATCAACAAGTAATAGTACTTAAAAGTAAACTTAGTTCAAGTATATTTGCATTGAAGAAGTTGTGTGGTGAATTTGAACTGGCCTCTCTCATACAGGCATATTATGGTCTTTTTCATTGCAATTTAAGTTATGGACTTCTCTTTTGGGGGTCCTCTGCACATGCCAAAGACATATTAGTAATGCAGAAAAAGGCTATTAGAGTCATGGCTGGAGTAGATAGATATCATAGTTGCAGGGACCTTTTTAAAGAATACAAAATATTGACTTTGTTCTCCTTATTTATTAAGCAATGCCTGTTATATTTAAGAACTCAACTAGGTATTTTAGAATATAGGAGTGATATACACAGTCATGACACACGTTTTAGATGTAACATAAATTTGCCTCAAGTTAGAATAGGTAAGACTGATAAAAGTTCGTTAATCTTAAGTAGTAAATTATTCAACAAGTTACCAGTAGCAATAAGATTACTTAATGATAAGGATTTTAAGTTTAAAATACATAATTTTCTTTGTATGCACCCATTTTATTCTGTGGAAGAGTTTATGTCAAGTTCTTGGACTTCATTGGACTTTGATTAATATAACTTAGATTGTGTATTTGTATTTGACGTGCCATTGTATTTGTTTGAAATATTGACTGGCTGAATAAATTCCTATTCTTATTTTTAGTCACATATTGTGCTTTTTAGCAAATTTCCCCTATAAGTAAGAAGCTATTACTGGAGGTGGCATGACAAGTCATCCGAGTGAATATTTACAGAGTCTATTGACACAACTGTGTCTTCACAGGTCCAGTGTGCTCACCAGCTGTGTCAACGGCGGAAACTTCCATCCCTGGGGTTCGCAGATGTTGCAGAAGTGGCGTTCATAGAAGGACCCGCAAGAGTACAGAAATTTGCACCGACTGCAAGGTAGAAATTAGTAGAAAATTAGTTTGGATTTGAATTGGGTGTTATACACCCTGTCCTTGCAACTTATTGTATATTCTACACTACCCAGTCCTTGATTGTACACTACTAGGAAATACCCAGTAAAAAGATGTTAGTTCTACTACAAGAATCAATGTTATCAAGTTTAAAGAAGGGAACACACATTATGTTGAAAAAAAATAAATATACTTCAAACTGACAAAATGTTGGAAAGTTAATAAAAGTGATTACGTTTTTATGATTTGTGCATTTATAAAGAATGTTACGTACCTGTTATACCTTGGGTTCCCACTTGCTCATTGTCAAAACTCTTACCATTGCACATTCAGTAATTTTTTCAGCAGCGAATGATCATGTATCTCAACTCAATGGGGGGGGGGGAGCAATGATTATAGACAGCCTAGAACTGGAACTAATATTTAGAGACTGCCATAGCGGTGGCAGCGTGACCAATAGTCAAACTGATGAGTTTCAGCGCTGCCAGTTCCTCGGTGACTGCAGGAGCCTAGTTAGATACTGGAGAATTTGTGATTATTGTTGGATTTTAATGGATATTTTAAAAAGAACAAACTTTGGTATAATTTGATGGATCTGGTTGTAATTGACATACATTTTCCAATATTCGTGTCCGTTGCAATCAATTAAATGCAATCAGTTATTTAGGCGGGTAAAATTAAGGCAGCCACTGCGAGAAATAAGTGCTGTCACAGTTTTTTTATAGTCTCTTATCACAACTATTCCAATGTCAGACAGATATCGGTGATTTTGTTACCGGTACATAAACATTGGAACATCGCTATCAGGCTTAGTCTGATTACAGTTCAAAGGAATAAACATCGCTTCTCGCCATAACTTATCTCGCTATTATAGGAGCTTTATTTTTATTTCTTATCCTCTAACGACTAGCTCGGTTAACTAGGACTCGGTTAATTGCGAGTTTGCTGCACCACTTACCTACTCACTGATTCATCACCAAATTTCAAACACTAGTAAATGGCTTGAAATGACATTTTTTGAAACGTAGTTTTTTCTTAGGTAGTAGATGCTCGTTAAGAAAGGGTTTCACAAAATGTTCTCAGAGCTCCGTCTCATTGGCCTCCAATTTGTCAATATATATCTTAAAAAATGTGCATTGTATCAGTATCAGATGATCACGGTAAAGTATTATTTTCATAAACAGCTAGCTATTGCAGTGTTTATTTAAAATGTTGAGGGAATACTGGTTATAAATAATAGAAAGATATAGGGTGGACATGAATTATAAAGCTGAACATTTGTATGTTTGTAAATATATGTTTGTATTTAAAACAACAATATTTTCTTTTGAATATTATTTGTTTAATAATTTGCTTTCAGGTTCATGGTTAATAGTTTTCTGGTATTAGATCTGCTCGGCTGTTGCTGCGTTTACATTGTGTTTGTCTGCTCCAATCTAAAACAGGTAACGTAAACAAAAATATATAATAAAAGTGTAACTTATTACATAAAATCACGTAAAAAATTATATCGCTCCATCGCTCCGATTCTTGATGGTTTTTGTGACCGTGCCAAAGGAGACGAGAAGCAGGTCCTCTATACTTAGTGCAGCTTGCGGTCTCGACTCGCTGCAGTGTAGATGGTCACACGAGCACGAGTCGCTCGCCCGAGTCACTCGGCCAAACGACTCTGGAGTCCGATTGGGAGTTATCGTTAACACAATGTAAAATAAAAGAATAGATAAACTTTTAAGCATTTATTGAGGCAATGTTTAATGTTGGGCACTAAACCATAACCGGGATTAAATTCTAAGAATTAGTTTAGTTAATGTTCTTACAAATATTTTAGGCTCTGTTACAGAAGGTATGAGGTATGCCAACTACGTATATTTTCCAACTCATCATACATAACTTAGTTTAGGATTAATATTTAATGAACAATAAAATGTAAAATCATCATTAGACATAAATATAGAATCCCGTGACGTTTGTTTACATAGTTCAAATGTTTTCCAGCTGATCTAATTAAAAATTTATATCGATTTTATAAAGCTACACAACAGTTGAAATAATTCCTAATTGTAAGGCGGAGTTTTAGCAGTTGCAACTGTTACCGAAAAATAACAAGTCAGTCATCACTAAGCTCTTTACCAACCGTTGTGTATTAACAGTGGATGGGGTAAAATTTCCACTAAGCCCTTGGATCAAGGGAGAAGTGGTGGGAGGTAGATCTTTCCTTCCCTATATGCGCGAAATATTTTTGCGCAGGATACCGTCAAATAATCGACCTATAGACGAAATCAAGACAAAGATATTTATGGTTGGGATGGTTACCTCTATTCTGACATTACTCTTTGGAAAAACTAATCTTTCCTCATTCCTTAATTTACTTACCACTAGAGTTTGTTTTTATTAGTTTTTACTTTCTCCCCTTATACATAGCATATGGAGAAAGTATTGTTTTCGTCAAAATTTTCGAATTCGAGTTGTTAGTGGAAATATTCGTTTTGGTGCTCCCTGAACCCAAAAAAGTGGTTTTTACGTGATGTCTGTCTGTGTGTGTGTGTGTGTGTGTGTGTTTGTCCGTGTGTGTGTGTGTGTGTGTCTGTGTGGATGTGTACAGAGCTAGAGCCTTAACCAATGGGCCGATCTTTATGAAATTTGGCATGTAGGTGCTAATCCACGATATATACAGGTGTTTTTTTTTTTCATTTTTTTGAATTTTTGATTTTTAAGGGTAATTATCCCCCCAAAACCGCCAAAAAACATGAAAAATCCAAATTTCTCAAAAACGGCTCTAACGATTTTGATTAAACTTTAGTCGTTTGTAGAACTTTAGTTTTCCAACAAAATGGCACCACCCGCATTCCTGTAAAAATTCCGGTTCAGAAATTACAGGACTTAAAACATCAAAAATTCAGTTTTTTTTTATTTTTCATAAAAATACATAAACATAAAAAAATATTACTATTCACCATTAAAAAGAGCTCAAAAAACTAAATAATTTAGTATTTTTAATTACTATTCTACGATTGCTGGTTTCGGAGAAAATTGAAATTTTCATTTTGCGGTAAACGCAGTACGTTGTACCCATGTTATTCTTATGGGGAATAGAAAAATTACTATTTCTCTCTTGTTTACTGATCAATTTCATTCAAACTTGATATGCTTGTCAAGTTAGTATTGACCAACAGAGGAAATTCGAAATATGTTGCCCCTTAATAACCCTGGGGGGGAATAGGGGGCATTTCCCCTCTTAAAACCACGAGTGCAGCAATGGATTCTGTAGCGCCGCCAAATCAGGGATTTGGGTGGATGTTTTTGAAAACAACTTGTTTACAAGATTTTCTGTACATTCGACCGTGCTTTGTATTCTATATTTAGTAAATAAAAAGTAATTTATTCATTAAAGTTGGACTAGAAGGGAGAAAGTATGTGTCAGTTTCCTGATACCGTTTATTTAATCTCTGTTTTGTTATTGCTGAAGATTATAATACTTTATTATTTAATTTTCTTTGCTGGTTCCATATTTGCTTATGATCTTGTAATGAGTGTTGTTTCCTTATCTATACTTTACTACCCCTCACAATCTTTTCATGTTGTGTGGTCTCTCCCTCTCCTAACTATGCTAGTTTTGTTTGATTACGTACTCTAAAGAAAATTCAGTAATAAGTACCTGCTCATCTTATAATCTGACAGCAACCTCTCCTCTCACTTTCCATTCTACTTCTCATGAGGTTGGATCTGTAAAATAACGGGTTGCAAGGTAGTCCTGAAAGTCTGTATCTTTGTATATACAAATTAATATCCAGTTATAACTTTCAAACAGTTTCACATAATGTGCTAAAAACAGGAAATATTGACGCTGGCAGTTTTATTAAGATGCAGATTCAAAAACTGATATTTCAGCCCATGAAGGTCATGGGGAAGGGGGAGGGGGGTTAGTCAATGTTTTATTGTTGAATAATTTAGGGATGGACAAGTGAATCACCAATTATATATAACATTTGTTAACAAAGTTATAACTGCATCATGAACAATAAATATACACTTTTAAAAGATCAAGTAAAATGTTTAACATTTGGAATTAAAAAGGGGAAAAATTCCTTAACTATTTTGATTTTATTCTCGGTGAACAGTTTGATTGTAAACTTAACAATAAGGTTTAGCGGTTATCAAATTTATATTTTTGGTGTAAAGTACAGTAACAGTATACCTCTAACTGAAACTCCATTAAAGTTCATAAATCTAAACAACTGAAACCCAAACACTTGCCACGCGTTGCAGGTTTTCGATCTGTACATCGACAGTGGGATAGACCTGCGGATCTACATGTTGTGCTGTCTTCCACCCCTGCTGGCTATCAACATGATCCGCAACCTCAAGTATCTCGCACCCCTCTCAATGTTGGCTAACATCTGTATCGCGATGGGCATCGGAATCACGATCTATTACCTCTTCCAGGATCTGCCTCCTATCGACAGCAGGCCAGCTTTTGCTCCTGTAAGCAAATGGCCTCTGTTTTTCGGAACAGCGATATTCGCCCTTGAAGGAATCGGTGTGGTAAGTAAAGTGATAAGTCATTTTTAAATGAGATATTGAACTTGTTACTTGTCAAATAATATTAGCACACCCAGTTCTTATGCCATTAAGAACTCGGCTATTAAGAACCTTGCTTCATCTCTAAAAAATAAATAGAGTAAATAATTTTCTGTATCTGGCAATAATTTACACCATGCGACATTTTCTTGAAACGTATTATAAGTGTAACAGAAGCTGTATAATAGTCACTGAAGCTGTATGACTCACTGGTCATTCAACTTTTGTACAAATAATTTCTTAGTACTTTTAGTTTCCATTTTGATTGTGTCAATTTACTAGCTTTTATGGCTAGTTTGCTTATTGCTACAGCTGTTATTGCTATTAGCAGTGAGTGCTCTCAATGTTAAGGTCCTATGGAGTAAATTTTGTTCTCGCTGCTAGGTAGCATGTCGTTACACAGTTAGTGCAAAACTACAAGTTTTCAGTAAACAAAAATGCTAAAAAAAGGGAATAAATTATTAATATGTGACATTTACGAGGTCATCCAGGAACTAAAGAAAATGTGCACACTGCATCAAGCACAGCTCCCCCACAACCGCGATTGCATGTGTGGCAGTCCACTCAACTCCCCACTAAAGTATAAGCCCAGTCTTGTTGCTGAGCGATCATGCGTCATGTTTTTACAGCGGTTAAAAATGGTGGCGTCAATAAAAATTCTGCCAAATTTGAAATCCGCAGTGCTTTTGGTTTCTGAATTCACAAATTGTCCAGCCTTTGAAATTTGTATTCAAACACTAAATCAAGTTTATTGTGACAGTGCAATAAACGAGTATTCAGAGAGGATATGGTGTATCAATCATGCGCAACGATAATCTGAGTAGCAGGTCATAATTTGATACAAATCATTTTGGACAAAGCATTGAGAAAAAAATTTTGGAAAACGGTGCTATAATGTTAGCACATTACATGGATCCTTTCTAGAAATTTAAAGATCTTGTTCGATACACGTTCACTGTACTTCTTAAAGTTTAAACAGTTACTCATTCATAATGAATGAATCCACTCTAACATTTGAATAATTTAAACACTTCGTGTTCTTTTTCAACTTTAGAGTAAAAGTGGCAACATCTTAATAGCTGCCAAAAGGCGTCCCTGTTTTAAAAATCATACTCTAAACAAATGGTATACAACTTTCCAATGCTCTTCCTGTCTTTATTAAGAGTGAATTTAATGATAGAAAAAGCTTCAGAAAGATGGCCATACACCTCCTAATTCAGAAATGTTTTTTATAGAGTTAAGGAGGTTTTTGTTGAGTTTAAGAAGTTACACTTATGTTATTTTATCACGCTAATGTACAGTGTATTTAAAGTCACATTAAAGATGAATACCTAATTCAGATTCTGATGCAGGCAATATTGTTATTTTTTTACTATTCAAAAGAACTCATTTCTTAGAAGAATAAAAACATACTACAGTGATTTCAGTTAGCAGAATTTTGATACAGTAGAAATCCAATTATCCGAACCCCAATTATCCGAATATCCAATTATCCGAATCGATTTTGAGTGAAATAATAGAAATATAAAAATCAAGAAAATAACAGTGGGAGCGCGTGTAGCGATAATGCGCCGTGAGCGCTAAAATAAAAGCCCGCGCTGTTACCTTCCGGATGATATTTTCGCAGGGAAAAATGAGTCATACCCCCTTCCCGCCCTGCTCATCATCAGTCGCTACTGTTCTTTCACCGAGATTATCGTTCGAAATGAGTACAAAACGTAAACGTGTTGTCCTTTCGCTAAGTGATAAACTCACTTTGCTCGAGATGTTCAAGTGAAATAACCAACATTGAACAGTGAAATACGTACAGTATGTATTGAAAAGAGCAACTGTATATACTGTATTCAATTTAACTCCTGTAATTTAATTTTTATGACGTATATTCTTGATACAGTTCGCTCACTTTCTGTTCACTACATTTATAATAACTTTGTCAATAAAATTCTGATTTTTTATCTATGGTGATGTTTTTTGCTTAAGTCCCGAGGTATACCTGATCATCTGAATTTCTGCATATCCGAATTGGCCCGATCCCCAATTAATTCGGATAATTGGAGTTCTACTGTATCACAAATAGTTATTCTATAAAAAACAATAAACACTGAATGTTCTGAAAGTCTGCTGAATGGTTATTATTTGTAGTGTTCAAATTCCGCTCATAAAATCACACATACAAATTATTATACAAATCATTCAACAGTATGTACAAAGTACAAAATACAGGGGCAATGTCAATTGCAATATTGCTTAACACTATGACTAAATTATTACAACCCAGCAGTTTGTCTAAGGGCCGGTATACACTGAGAGTTTTTTACTCTCAGAGAGTTTGTGCTAGTAAAATGCTTCGTGTAAACGGCGCCGAGAGTCAGCTCTCCGACAGTGACCGAGAGTGGCAGGAGCTCTCCGAGAGTCGTCTTGTGAGTTGACTCGTGTCGTGTATATGGGATCAGCTGTTGCATCGAAACAAATCACCCACAGTGTAAACATTTCTGCAAGTAGCGTCTGAGAGTACCAAACTATCTGAGAGTAAAAACTCTCACATGTATACGGGCCTTAATACTTAAATTTTAAATAATAGATATATAGTTCTTACTTGAGCAAACAAGTTTTTTTTCTCTTTAAAAAGAACCCTTAATTGATGATTTTGGTTTTGGAGGGAAGGAACTTAAACATTAGCATTTGTTTTACTGGAGAAGCAGATAAAAAATCCAAAATATTGTACAGAGCCTCTCTTAAGATTATTTTAGAAATGATAACCTAATTTTTAAAAGACCATATGCTGTAACCAGGTGGCTAGAACACTCCAAACTTTGAAGATGATTGTGTCTTCTTTATTTTAATTGTGGTAAATAACTGTAATATCTTAACACCACCGTAAAATTGTTTCTTTATTACCCTTAACGATAAATTTATCAGCTTGATAACTTCACATCGATCCTTTTTACTTTCTCCCCCTTATACGTAGTATATGGAGAAAGTATTGTTTACGTCAGAATTTTCGAATTTGAGTTGTTAGTGGAAATATTCGTTTTGGTGCTCCCTGAACCCAAAAAAGTGGTTTTTACGTGATGTCTGTCTGTCTGTGTGTGTGTGTGTGTGTGTGTGTGTGTGTGTGTGTGTGTGTGTGTGTGTGTGTGTGTGTCTGTGTGGATGTGTACAGAGCTAGAGCCCTAACGTATGGACCGATTTTGATGAAATTTGGTATGTAGGTACTAATCCACGATATCTCCAGGCGTTTTTTTCATTTTTTTGAATTTTTGATTTTTAAGGGTAATTATCCCCCAAAAACCGCCAAAAAACATGAAAAATCAAAATTTCTCAAAAACGGCTCTAACGATTTTGATTAAACTTTAGTCGTTTGTAGAACTTTAGGTCTCCAACAAAATGACACCACCCGCATTTCTGTAAAAATTCTGGTTCAGAAATTACAGGACTTAAAACATCTAAAATTCAGTTTTTTGGATTTTTCATAAAAAAACATAAATATTAAAAAATATTACTATTCACCATTAAAAAGAGCTCTAAAAACTAAATAATTTAGTATTTTGAATTACTATTCTACGATTGCTGGTTTCGGAGAAAATTGAAATTTTCATTTAGCGGTAAACGCAGTACGTTGTCCAATGTTATTCTTATGGGGAATACAAAAATTACTATTTCTCTCTTATTTACTGATCAATTTCATTCAAACTTGATATGCTTGTAAATTTAGCATTGACCAACAGAGTTAATTTGAAATATGTTGCCCCTTAATAACCCTGGGGGGGAATAGGGGGCATTTCCCCTCTTAAACCACGAGTGTAGCAATTGATTCTGTAGTGCCTCCAAAGCAGGGATTTGGGTGGATGTTTTTTAAAACAACTTGTTTACAAGATTTTCTGTACATTCAACCATGTTTTGTATTCTATATTTAGTAAATAAAAAGTAATTTATTCATTAAAGTTGGGCTAAAAGGGAGAAAGTATGTGTCAGTTTCCTGATACCGTTTATTCCCCAGGTAATGCCACTAGAGAACAACATGAAGACTCCAGAGAACTTCCTGGGCTGCCCGGGAGTCCTCAACATCGGAATGTTCATCACAATCTGCCTGTACTCCGTCCTGGGGTTCCTCGGCTACTTGCGCTACGGCAACGCCACTCTCGGGAGCATTACACTCAACCTGCCCGACGAACTGTGAGTATTTATTGTACTGTGATTGTCATCGTAGAGAATTTATTTTTTAACATTGGCAGCACTAGGAGTTGTAGACTATACAGCCAATTTCTAGCCATTAGGTGCAACAGTCAACCGGTTGTTAGCTTGTCGCCGTCCGACTTGGATTGGTTAAATCAAAATAAAAGAAGACAGATTATTTGAAAGTGGATGTTTTAACTCCTCAGAAGGGATTTAGGAGTGTAGGAGAACTATACATGACACCCATAATAAAACCAAAACCTGAAAACTTTCTTCGTATGAGGTGGGTGTAACAACATTGTAGGTACTTTTAACACGTTATTGTAACCACCACTCACCTACTTAGAGTTGTAACCAACTGTCTTTTACACATTTGATTTTCAAAATTTAATTTATGTGAGAGAAAATATTATCCACTCATAAACCACCAAACAAGACAAAGACTCAATTTTATTAACAAGACTTAATTTTACCCACCACAGGATTGCAAATCAAATTCTTTAGCAAAGCCCGAAGTAAAGAGATTATTAAAACTGGAAGAATACAAGAACAAAATACCAAAATGGCTCACCATTCATGCCTTTTACTCTGTAAAATAATTTTATAGACTCAGAAATAGGCATAATTGTTAATACAAATTTCCTCCAATAAACATTTTATTTGTTGTACATTATATTTAAGTACTGACATTAATATAAATATATCTAGTTTATTTTACTGTATTTTCCAGAGTGGTGTCCAAGGATGGATAGTGTCAAAGAAGTTAATTACATCAAGAAACATTATCTACATATATTATGATTATTTCTCTGTTACTTAACTGTTTTTTCCTGATAAAACCTATTTTATAACTACTGTACTGTGAAAAAGAGTTAAAATAATGGTGGACAGGTCAGCTGTTATAAATCAACCACCAAGTTCAATTTTAAAGTTCTAAAGAAGCATTACTTTCGTAACTGTTATCACAAAAAACTGTAAAAGTGCAGGAGCCTGACTGGAATAAGAAAATGGTTGCGCTCCCGTGACAACGCCACAAGCCGGGTTGCCGTGAGGGGAGGGAGTAGGTTGAGTGAGGAATAAGTCTGGTCGCAAATAGTTATAGCAGCAGCTGCATCCAAATGCACCTACTAGTATGGCTGAGCGATCTAGCGCCACCAGCATTCAAAGCAGTTTTAGACGCAACACATGGTAGTGTGTCTTCTGTAGTGTTTTATTTTCTGTGCTGTTGCCATATATTTGTTTTCTTTTTGTATTATTATTAAATCTCAAGGGCTTAACCAATTGAAAAAGAACTGGTGAAAGTTTAGAATAGTTTAAGCTACAGTAACAGTTATTACTGTTATCTGAAGTAATGTGTTAGCCCCTCACCAAGTTTCCCCATTGTGTTTGGTTATATTTCAACATTAAAGAGGGTAACACTTTTCCTCATCCGTCTCTATTTTCCTTGTAAATATAATTTATTATTTTTCAGATTGGCTCAGTCAGTCAAGGTTATGATTGCAGTCGCCATATTCTTCACGTACGCGCTACAGTTCTACGTTCCTCTGGAGATCATCTGGAAGGCCAGCCAACATAGGTTCACCAACCGACCTGCCCTCGCTGAATACCTCATCAGGATAGTACTTGTTTGCGGCTCAGGTGAAGAGACTTACATCTTTTGTTTGTGAAATAGGGTTAACAATAGGCGCAGTTTAGGTTGAATATAGTAGTAGTAATTTGTTTAGAATTTTTGGTTTAATTTTACTCGTGCTAATGTCTTTTTACTTTGATTTTGATAGTCGGATTTCCATAAGCTCATTGAGGGGGTTTCTCAATCAATATTTTAAAGATATCACTGAGGCAGCATTCCAGTTTCTTCACATAACGGATATTACACTAGAGACATTCTAATCTAAACTAATTGTGACTGAACCCGGTTCAGATTACCAAATCTCTATTAAGTTACATTTTCACTAAATAATCTCTTTGAATAACATAACTTTGTGATTCGGTAAATTTCACAGTGTTGAAATTCAGAACTGTCAATAAATTATTGTACGTTAAAGAACAGATTTATTTTAAAACATCCTATGGTTATACCATATTACATTACATTACGTACGTTTATATTACATTTATTACGTTTATATTACGTACGATTACATTACAGTACGTTGATTTATAGAGTAACCTGCTGCTTTGCTATGTCGGGTTATGAAAGTATTCAAGAGTTAATTTAACCCCGGTTTATTCATGTCTTTACTACATTTTTGTTAAATTTATCAACAAGCTTAGTTTAAACTACTTTTAATTTTTTTAAACATTGTTCAGATTTAGCAGATTTTATAGTCAGCGAGATTCAAATTAATGGGAATCCAGTTTACTATTATTCCTCTAATTATATAAAGGTACAGAATAATTTTGAATGCCTTTTGAATCTTGACAAAACCCTAATTAATATATTAAAACTTATCAGGTTAATATATAGGTCTTCTGTGTCAATGACATTTTTAACGTTTTTATGGGAGTGGAATTCACATTGATATTTGTTACGTCAATTTTTCGTCAAAAAGCATAATTCATTATTAAATAGCCCAGCAATGAAAAATGACAGTTGGGTCCAGTATCAAAACTTCACAACATTTTCAGACTTTGCTCAGGATTTATCTAGTTAACCACCTTACGAGGCGAGCTCTCTGACCACTTAGTTGAGTGACTGAGTAGTAACTCAGCACTACTCAGCCAGGGGTGGACTGACGGTAGAAAAAGGGCAGTGGAGTAGGTCCTATGAGGGCGCTAGTATGCAGAAAGAAATGTTGTCGGTTGAAGAAATGTTGTCGGGGGGCGGGGGGGAGTTGATACGCTGCATTTAAAGAGCACAGCATGATATATGCAATTTATTTAAATTATCATTAGAATTTAAATAAACTGATTTTTTAATATTCGTTTATTTTCCCCGTTTGAAAAGGGCGCCAGGGCGCCATTGCAGGGAGGGCGCACCGGAAACTTTCCCGGTGTCCCGGCGGGTCAGTCCATCCCTGTACTCAGCCTTACTCAGCCCTATTCAACACTACTCAGCCCTACTCAGCAATACTCAGTTACTAAAAAAAAAGTAACTTTGTAAATTAGAATAAATCGATCAACCTATCTTCCTATTTTCCAGTGGTGGTTGCGATCCTGATGCCCAACCTAGGCCCGTTCATCTCACTGGTGGGGGCTGTGTGTCTCTCGTTCCTCGGCCTCATGTTCCCCTCCATCGTGGAGATGGTCGTGTTCTGGGATGTGCCTGGAGGCCTCGGTCGCGGCAACTGGGTGATCTGGAAGAACATCTTGGTCATCACCTTTGGATTCGTCGGTTTCCTCACCGGGAGCTACACCAGTTTGATAGAAATTGTTGAAACCTATGGAGTCAGCTGATCGTAATTTAGTTCCTATGATTTTAATTTAGCTGAGATTGTAAGCTTTGATACGTTTATTTATTCGAGTGTATAAATATTTAGGAGTGTGGATTATTGAGAATAGCTAATGAAGTGTTTTGTGAAAGAGGAATTAGATTCCAAAAATTCAGTAGTAGGAAGTACAAAGATATAGCATTTATAGTCAATGGATATAGTAAGTGCAGAGATACTTAAATTCAGAAAACTGTGATCCAGATAATTGCTAATAAATAATCAATATTTATTTTATTATTTTTTAAATTACTTTTTAAAATTTGTATTTGATCTGGGGATGTGACCCAATTGAATTACACCTAGATATAAGTTAACTACAATGTTGTAAATACTTGGGAACTGTGTTTGAGATATTTTTGCAAGCAAGTATAAATATATACATTGCTCATACTACAGTATAGGATAGGATTAACTGCAACTTTTCTGGAAGTTTAAATTAATGTACAGCTTCAATAATGATTTTTTCTTCAATAATTTATGAAAAATATTTCAAAATCAATTAATTAAATTGTTTGAATTGCATGATTTAGTAATTTCTATTCCGCTATGAATGGCTGTGATAACAATATTTTTGAAACTTTCAGAATTGTTGTCATTGTATTATATTTATTAGAATTTTTAATTCATATTTTACTTATACAGGGTGATTTATATAAGTGTGCCAGCTGGTTTTCTTGAAAATTATGAGAGCTATTTAAAAAAGTTCAAGAGCAACTTCCCTGGATTTTTGGTTCTGTTTAATTTTATGATTTTGAATTTTGTATTTTATCCACCATTTGTCCAATATGGCGGCCAACTTAAGGTTTTCTATTGGAATGCTCATAGTTTTATTATTGAATCAGGTAGAAAATATAATTTTAAAACGTTTTTATTCTTTGTATTTTTTCACTAAACCTAACCGTTACGGTGATTTTATTGTTTTTAGCAATGAGTATCTCATCTTATGTATAGCTCTGGAGGCTAAACAGTTAGGTTTAGGAAAGAAACACCAAGAATAAAAACTTTTAAAAATTACATTTTCTACCCTATTAATTAATAAAATTAGGGTAAATCGAATTTTTAACATTTTCTCGCCATTTTTCCAATATGACAACCAATTGAAATTAGTTTCTTATGACTTTTCCCTAATAATATTAAATAATAGGGTAGAAAATGTAATTTTAAAACATTTTTATTTTTGGTGTTTCCTTCCTAAACCTAGCTGTTTAGCCTCCAGAGCTACACATAAGATGAGATACTCATTGCTAAAAACAATAAAATAACTTTAAAGGTTAGGTTTAGTGAAAAAATACAAAGAATAAAAACGTTTTAAAATTGTATTTTCTACCTGATTCAATAATAAAACTATGGGAATTCCAAAAGAAAAATTAAAGTTGGCCGCCATATTGAAAAAATGGCAGATAAAATAAGAATTTAAAAATCATAAAATTAAACAGAACCAAAAATCCAGGGAAGTTGCTACTAAACATTTTTAAATAGCTCTCATTCTTTTCAATAAAAGCAGCTGGCACACTTATATCAAACATCCTGTATAACGTATTGTTTTTAGTTTGTGTAGGTGTTTGAACTTATATTTGTATACACATATGTACATATTAATTGTGGTCCATTGTAAATAACTAAATACTTTTAAGATATATTGGAAATATACACAAATATTCAGTAAATTAAAAAATAAACATAAATTAAAATTTTAACCAAGGTGATTATAATTTTTCCCTTCGGATAATTTTATTTATTTCACTAAACCAGATAGCTTGAATTTTTCTTTAAGAAGATACAATTTTAAAGACTACACAACTCATGATGTGTACAATATCACTAGTATTAAAAGTAAGGGATTTATAAGTAGCTGTAAATTAGAATTAAGAACCTTTCATAACTCTATAAATGTAAATAACAATAATACAGTTGGGTCTGAGAAATCTGACACAGTGTGAGAGGTTGTCAAGTTTGTAGATTGTAGAGTTTTCCAAAGCTTTTTAGGGCAGTGGAAAAGTACAAGCCATTTATTAAATACTAGCTGTTTCCCGCGGCTTCGCTTGCGAAAAATTCAAACCCATTTGAAATATTAACCTGACCAGCACTATCATAATAATATCTTTGTTTATCTTTTACCACATGACAACTTACTTTGCAGTAACTGACAAACATTTTAACATACAGCTGGTAACATTATAAAATTATATCCTGCCAAAAGAGTTGCATTAGATCTTACAGAGCCCGTGTTGTAGCGCCCTAATGTTGGATGTAGATATTATCAGGTCTACATGTTAATGTGCCATGTAAGCTATATATATTCCTGCAAAATTGTGGTTTAATAGGTCCAGCAGTTTTTGTGTGATGGAACTCCAAATATCCATACATATATCCAAACATACATCCAAACTTTCCCATATATAATATATTAGTCCATAATATATATGTAATATTATCCATAAGGTTAACTTTAATAATTTCAAAGACCAGTAGGGCGAAGCCCTAGGTTTAGGACTTCAGTTTTTGGCTAGGAACCTTCTTAATGACCATGCAAAGTTTCATCATCGCAATCGGATGAACGCTATAGGGCATAAGAGACAAAGAAACAAACATTAAAAAAGTAAACTTGTATTGTACATTATACTTGTAAGTATTTAAATTGGGTGTAGAGTTTTTGAGACGCTAGGGTACTGTATAATGTGCATCAGTGTTATAAATGATATACTTTATCTATAAGAAAATGTTGTTATGTAAAATATAAAAAAATTAAATTATAAAATCAAATTTTAAGTTTCAAAAATACAAATCTGGTTTTTGTTTATATTTGAGCCTCATCTCTGTAAATCTTTATAGAATTTATATCCACAGTATTTTTTCAATAAATGATTATTTTTGTAAACTTGCTTGGTTTTGTTATCCTTTTATCATTAATATTCTAGTCTTAAAAAAATTATTTTCAGTAACTTTTTACCTGTCTCACCTGAGATGTATATTGCTGTTTTAGTTTGTAAAGTATAATTGTAGAAATATTGCTGAACAAAGCTCAGTGTTTTGAGGGTTCTCTTTCCCAATTAGCCTGTTAATCTAGTTTGGAAAACTGTTTAACAAAGCAATTTATAAAATCACTATAAATGCCCATGCACAGCTTGAATTTTGTGCTCTTGAGAAGGCGGGGCTTGAGAAGGCGGGGCTTGAGAAGGCGGGGCTTGAGAAGGCGGGGCTTGAGAAGGCGGGGCTTGAGAAGGCGGGGCTTGAGAAGGCAGGGCTTATAGTCCGATTGTCGAAAGAAAGTGACTGGTGGAGCGGCCACACAGGGATTGAACATTTTATTTCATAACCTCGTGGAAACGTAAAACACATGGTTAGGGATTTCCAATAAATGGTGTGGTATTTAAATATTCATTAAGTTAAACATGTTTGTAACACATGTTTCAAATATTTTTTATCTTATTCCGATGGCTTTATATTGATCGTAATGTTTTAAAAAACACAAATTAAGACATTTTTAATTGTAATCTGTGTTTTTTTAAACATAATAATCAATATAAACTCATCAGAATAAGGTAATAAATATTTGAAAACTGTGCTATGAACCTGTTTAAATGACTATTTAAATAACTTTTATTGGAAAATTCTAACCATGTGTTTTACGTTTCCACAAGTTTATGAAATAGAATGTTCGGTCGCCGCGCGGCCGCTCCACCAGTCACTTTACTTTGATAATCAGACCATAAGAGGGAGGTCACATGGACTGAGAGAACACTTCCCCTCCTCTGCTACCACCCCTTCATATGCAAAATATTCTCGCACACTACGATTACTCCCTGGCACATCTTAATTCACTAAATCCTGTTAAAGATGCTGGCACATCAAAGGCCAATATGAATGAATTATGAGTTATGAGTGTAGAATGAGTGAGATGCCTCGTGAAGCCTGACTAAGACCGACTGATTCATTAACTGATCGTTAATTAATAGCCCAGACCAATAGCAGCTGGATCCAATTTAAACACAACATTTTTTGATTTTACAAATAAACTTTAAAAAAGCTGTATTTAAAAATTATATTTTTGCGAAGGTCTGTTAACTGATACAACTGTGAAATAAGACAAATTAAAGCTCAGTTTTGTCTTTGTTTGATTATGACTTTGTTGTGACGAAAAACAATATTTCTCTTGGAGTTAACCTTGTTGGAACATGGAATTTATTATGCTTTAAATTTTAACAGGCAGACAGCCATTTATACAAGATCGTGAAAATAGGCAGGTGGCAGATTGTCTCTGTTTAAATTTGTCCATCTTATAAAACAAGGTGTCATTACAGTTTTATTATTAATATATAGTTCAATGTAAAGCTTTGAAAACTTATCGGTAACTAGGGTTTAATAAACAAGTGAACTTCAACCAAGCAAAAGAGAAAATTTGCATTTATATTTTACTAGCGATCGCCCAGAGGTCAAAATTCGACCAAATCTATAATATATACAGCCGCATGTGTAACTCACTGACTGACTGACTGACTGACTGACTGACTGACTGAGGTATACGAATTCTAGACCACTAGATGAGCTAGAAACCTGACATTTTGCATGCAGGTAGCTTATAGCTTGTAACCCCCAGGAAAATCGCCAAAACCAACAATATTTTTTTTTAACCCCCCTAAAAAAAATATTTAAAACCCCCAAAAAAGGCTTATTTTAAAATTCCAGTTTTTGAGCTCTAGCGTGCGAACGGATGGTCCTATCAAAAAACGGACACCATCACGTGCCACGGATTTTGCAAGATCTACAACTTTGGTCCTATGACTTTTTGTCGTATCTCGTCTCCTTCACCCTTAGATAGCTCTAGATTTTTTCAAATTTTGAGATTTTGTGGCGGTTTTTTATTTCCTATCACGTTAATATACTTGATGAAGGCCTAATATTGGGCACGCAGTATGTATACATCACACTTAGTAAATAACAGCAGAAATATGACCAGTTTTTATTACTTAAACCTGTCGGAAAATAAAAAAACTCTTAAATTTTATAGTTTTGACCGTTTTCTAAGTATAAGTAGTAAGGAAATGCCGGTTCCGGAACAATTGTTATTAATTAGAATGCACTTATCAACATTTATACTTTAACTAGGATCGTGATATATGGCTTGCGTGTGCGTTGCTCCTTTTCTTCCCAAATCCTACTATTTTTTGTTTGGCCTATCTCAAAAAGAAAATTTGGGAATACAAAATCAAAATGTAGTATTTTTTATTTGAGCTCTAGCGGCCAAACGGGTTGTCCTATCGAAAAACAAAGACCAATTTGTGCCACGGATTTTAGACGAACTACAACTTTAGTTCTGTGACATTTTACCGTATCTCACCCCCTTCACCCTTAGTTAGCGCTAGATTTTTTTTAAATTTAAGATTTTTCTAAGATTTTGTATGGTTTTTAATGGTTTTTCGCTCTAATATAGAACTTAGAGGCCTAATATTTATCACACAGTATTCCTACATTACAATTAGTACCAAGCAATACTCACACGCCCAGATTATATATCTTATACACCAAAAAAATCAAAGTCTTTGAGCTTTTGTAGATTTATTCGTGTATTTTGGGTATATTTTCTATATTGCGCTTTGTCGAAGGTAAAATCTCATATAAATCATGTCATATTTGCTGCAGAAGGATTGTAGAAACCCAAAGTCATAGTATTTCAGGTTGTTAACGGTGGTAGTATTCTTTATAAAGTTCAAAAGAAGCCTTATAAAGGCTACATTATACATCAGTTAAGGGTATTCATTTTTTTTCGAGCACTTAGGTAATACATTGAGGGTTAAAATTTAACATACTACGTCTCCATGCCAAGTCGTACCCAGCAACAGGCACAGGACCGGATTTTGTAGGTTAAACCCTTAAAATAATCAAAGCCTTGGAATAGTTGTAGAATTTAGGTCTTAAATAGAATTTGGACCAGTTTACATTAAACTGTGGCCAAACAGCGACCTGGGGGCGAAGCCCCCCACAGGGGTCTGGGGGCGGAGCCCCCAGCGAGCGAAGCGAGTCTAACATATATACAGCCGGATGTGTAACTGACGGACTGAGGTTTACGAATTCTAACCCAGCACTTGTAGATGAGCTAGGAACGTGAAATTTGGCATTCAGGTATTATAGCGTATAACCCCCAGAAAAATTGCCAAAACTCAATTTTTATTGTTAAAACTTTAAAAAAGTGCTTACAAACCCATTAGACACTGCGTTACCGACATGCATTATTTAGATATTTCATATGTTCGTTGTTATCGGTAATGCAGTACTGTATAAACAAATCTACATAGGCTTTCATAGGCTTACATAGGCGTGTAAGCGTTTTGTGGCAGTCCACAGTCACGAAAAATGCCTTTCATATTAAATATTTATAATTTTAAACTTAATTAAATATTTTTCCATAATCTCGTGATTGCATTGAATAAACCAGCTACTCATTCCTTTTAACATCGAGAAATATAATTTTAGGTTCTCGCTGGTAGGAAAATTCATTGTTTTAACGACACCCTTTGGTGATTCAATATTCAACTTTTTAATTCTTATAGACTTGAACTTTACGGTAATGAATTGTCCAGTTTTTTTACATAGTTTTTTTAGCCATGACTTTTTTGCATAGCTCGTTTTTGGATTTATATTTGAACACCATTTTAAAGAGGTTTAATTAATAAACCTCTAGAAAAATTTTGAGTTACGTAAACTTACGTTGTCGACATGTAATTATACACACAATACGTCTGCATGCCAGGGCCAACAACAGTCATATGAACAATTTTATTTATTAAAAACTCATAAGAAATGTCTAAATTGTTGTGGATTTTTTGGTTTTCCAACAAAATTACACCACCCGCATTTCTGGAAAAATTCGGGTTCAGAAATTACAGGGCGTAAAACAACCAAAAATCAGTTTTTTTTTTTACTTTTCACTACAAACCATAATTATTTTAAAATATTTCTTAACACCATTTAAAAGCGCTCAAAAAATTAAATAATTTAGTATTTTTAATTACTATTCTACAATTGCTGGTTGAGGTGAAAATTTTAATTTTAATTTTGCGGTAAACGCAGTACGTTGTCCAATGTTATTCTTATGGGAAATAAAAAATTACAATTTCTCTCTTATTTATTGATAAATTTCATTAAAATTTGTTATGCAGGTCACGTTAGCATTGACCAACAGAGGATATTCAAAATATGTCGCCATGTAACCCTGGGGGGGATGAGGGGGCATTTCCCATTTTCAAACCACTGCTTGTAGTAAAGGATTCACAATGCCTCCAAAAAAGGGATTTGGGTGGACATTTTAGAAGATTCTCTACATTCAACCCTACTTTAAATTCTATATTTAGTAAATAAAAAGTAATGTATTCGTTAAAGTTGGGCTAAAAGGGAGATAGTATGTATCAGTTTTCTGATACCATTTATTTTTAACTCAACCAATTGTAATATAGTAAAAATAAATGTATATATAAAGAACCCCATAGCAGCAAACCTGCGTACACAGTGAATTTCCAATACATATACCGGGTGTCCCACGTAAAGTGTCTCAAATTGATTACAGAAAAACGGCTTCTCAAAAACTTTCTAATTTACACTTACTTCGTATCTCTTTTAGTTTTTGTGTAAATAACAAAAAACCTAATTTGCCTATATCAAATGCATGTTACTTGGGTTTAACACTAAATGAAATGGGGCCATGATCAGTTGTTTAGTGTTAAACCCAAATAACATGCATTTGATATAGGAAAATCAGGTTTTTTGTTATTTACACAAAAACTAAAAGAGATACAAAGTAAGTGTAAATTAGAAAGTTGTTGAAAATTAAAAAACCTATAAAATGATGTGCCACTTGACATATGTTGCTGTTTGGAAATTTTGAACAATGGGCATTTGCAAATTTTCAAAAATCAATTTTTTTGGAATTTTTATTATTTCAAAAAACCGTTACTTGTAGCATATCACAGTAAAGCTAATTTAATAACGAGTAAGAAAATTCAACCGGAGAAGGGCTATGTGCATTGGTATAGGAAACAGAGTATTAAAAACATATCGATTTTTTCCAAAAAAACTGCCGCCATTTGGAAACGGAAAAAGATAATTAATTTATGTTTTCGCCAAAATGTTTGTCTATTAAATACCTTTAAAATTATGTATAACATGACATATGTTTACATTTGAAAATTCCGAGATTCGAACTAGTGACCCTCAGTTTTTGGCACACCCTGTATCAGAAAAAAGTTTAAAATATTTTTACATTATTCCTTGGGGTTGATTTAGCGGAAATAATTTTATTTCATCCTTGTACGTTAAGCCGTTTTTCCGTAATCAATTTGAGACACCTTACGTGGGACACCCGGTATATGTATCTTAATACCACTTAAATCCACAAACCAAGTTTCATCAATTCATAAATAAATGATTTATGACATTTCAATTATTCTCTAAAAGAATAACATGGCATCTGAGGATGCAGGTTTGCTGAAACAATTAAGGTACACAAAAATGGGTTTTTATGAAAATTGTTGTATAACTCAACTAGGTGAATCCACATACCAAATTGTATTAATTTATGTTCATAATTAAAGGAGATGATATTTTACTTATTCTCCATGAGGATAACATTGGACAATGTACTGTGTTTAGCACTTTCAATTTCTCTGTAAACAGTTGACGTAGAGCAATGATCAAAACACCAAATTTTTTAAGCTGAATTTAATGGTGAAAACTAAAGTTGGATTTACTAAAATATTACATGTAAAAACACTCAAAAAACCCATTTTTTGGGCACAACCCCCCCCCCAAATACCCCTTTGGATAGAGCGATCTAGCTGGTTTTCAAACTTAAAGTCATAAATGTTGCTTAACATGTTTGTACCAAATTTTATCAAAATCGGACCATTTTTAAGAGAGTTATCGCACCCACGGACACACATATATATATATATATATATATATATATATACAGTTTTTTAACGAATGGTGTTTTTGGCATCTGGGGACCTCAAATGAAAAGTTATTAATGGTCCCGGGCCTAGGTCTTAACATGCTGACTACAGTAATAGAAGATTCCCTATAGGGGAAATTTTCTAAAAGCACAAGTGCAATCTATAATGGAAATATACCCGCTGTAGCTTTTTTACTTTCTCCCCTTATACATAGTATATGGAGAAAGTATTGTTTTCGTAAAAATTTTCGTATTTGAGTTGTTAGTGGAAATATTTGTTTTGGTGCTCCCTGAACCCAAAAAAGAGGTTTTTACGTGATGTCTGTCTGTGTGTGTGTGTGTGTGTGTGTGTGTGTGTGTGTGTGTGTGTGTGTGCGTACGCATCCATATCTTTGTCGGGACACACACCTGCATGGGAGCAGACAGTCGGGCAAACACCCAATTGTCGGGACTCACACACGTCCCGACAACCAATACTGCATCAAACGTTTTAGTTGGTCTCCAGAAAGACTTAGACACAACATTTGAAAATGACCCGACAAGCTCTGTACGAAACCGGTTTCACGTTTGCATATCTTTGTCGGGCCCAAAATATCACTGTACAGTGGCGCGCCAGTGGCGTTGCGGCGAACTACCCGAACTAGAGTGTGTGGCCCGACACTCGCTTCAAATGCTGACTTAAATAAACGCTTGTGATTGGTTGGAAACTCTTAACGTAATACAGCGTTGCCAATTCGATCTATTCCCTTGAGAAGGATTGGAAATTGGAAATTTTGCTTATGACAAGTGCCAGTTGGGCAGTTGCCAGTGTCAGTCGTCACTGTTGTAAGGTGAGTAATGTAACGTAATTACCTACTACACTACTGATAATTGATTACATGTCATGGATATGATTTTGCCTATATACAGTGTGTTAATTTTTTACTTTCTCCCCCTTATACATATGGAGAAAGTATTGTTTTCGTCAAAATTTTCGAATTTGAGTTGTTAGTTGAAATATTCGTTTTGGTGTTCCCTGAACCCAAAAAGTGATTTTTACGTGATGTCCGTGTGTCTGTCTGTTTGTATGGATGTGTACAGAGCTAGAGCCCAAACCAATGGTCCGATTTTTATGAAATTTGGTATGTAGGTACTAATCCACGATATCTCCAGGCGGTTTTTTCATTTTGGAATTTTTTATTTTTAAGGGTAATTATCCCCCAAAAAACAGCCAAAAATCATGAAAAATTAAGATTTCTAAAAAACGGGTCTACCGATCTTGATTAAACATTAGTAGTCGTTTGTATAAATTTAGTTTTCCAACAAAATTACAGCACCCGCATTTCTATAAAACTTTGGGTTCAGAAATTACAAGTCTTAAAATATCAAATATTAATTTTTTTATAAAAAAATATTACTATTCACCATTAAAAAGAGCTCAAAAAACTAAATAATTTAGTATTTTGAATTACTATTCTACGATTACTGGTTGCGGAGAAATTTTAAATTTAAATGTTGCGGTAAACGCAGTACGTTGTCCAACGTTATTCTTATGGGGAATACAAAAATTACTATTTCTCTCTTATTTATTGATAAATTTCGTTCAAACTTGATATGCGAGTCAAGTTAGCATTGACCAACAGAGGAAATTCAAAATATTTTGCCCCTTAATAAACCTGAAGGGGGGAAAAGGGGGCATTTCCCCTCTTAAAACCACGTGCGTAGCGATGGATTCTGTAGTGCCTCCTAAACAGGGATTTGGGTGGATATTTTTGAAAGCAACTTGTTTACAAGATTTTCTGTACATTTGATCGTGCTTTGTATTCTATATTTATTAAATCAAAACTAATTTATTCATTAAAGCTGGGCTAAAAGGGAAAAAGTATGTGTCAGTTTCCTGATACCGTTTATTTATGCTCACTATTGGGATCTCGTAAACCTTAATAGTTACAAGGAAGGTTAAATAAGTAAAGTAGTGCGTAACTAAAAACTAAATAAAATGGCAAAAATAAATCAAAAATATTCCACCAAACTCGTTCGCTACGCTCAAAAAAACATTTTTGACCAATAACAAAAATTGCTTATAAAACTCTTATTTTCAAGATACAAAATACCCCCGTAGCAGCAAACCTGCGTCCTCAGCAAATTTCCAATGCATATATATTTATCTTAATACCACATAAAGCCACATAACAAGTTTCATCAATATACATTCATAAATAAACGATTTATGACATTTTTATTATTCTCCATAAGAATAACATGGCGGCTGAGTATGCAGGCTTGCTGAAGCAAGGAACACAAAAAATGGGGTTTTATACAAACATCAGTATAACTCAAGTAGGTAAAGCTACATACCAAATTTTATTAATTTATGTTCATAATTAAGGGAGATAATAGGTTACTTATTTATCATAAGAATAACATGGGGCTGAGTACACAGGTTTGCTGCTACGGGAACTATCGGCCAAAAAATGATTTTTAGTGCAAATATTAATAGACCACAACGATATGAAGCAATATACCAAGTTTCATCAGGAAAAGTTGATAAATATGTGAGATATACAATGTTTCTTATTCTCCATAAGAATAACATTGGACAACGTACTGTGTTTAGCACTTTCAATATCTCTGTTCCATTTGACGTAGAGGAATGATCAGAATACCAAATTGTGTGTTTTTAAGCTGAATCCAATGGTAAAAACTAAAATTTGACTTTTTCAAAAAATATATGTAAAAAATTCAAAAAAAATGTTGGGGTACAAAACCCCCCCAAAATCCCACTTTGGATGGGTCGATCTGTCTGGTTTTCGAACTTAAAGTCATAAATGTTGCTTTACGCGTTTGCACCAAATTTTATCAAATCGGACCTTTTTACGCGAGTTAT
The DNA here is from genome assembly GCA_963675035.1 of Allygus modestus. Lineage (NCBI taxonomy): Eukaryota > Metazoa > Arthropoda > Insecta > Hemiptera > Cicadellidae > Allygus > Allygus modestus. The sequence continues at coordinate 20,294,191 of OY776114.1, forward strand.
CGCACCCACCGACACACACACACACATATACATGTATATGTACAATTTCGAACGAATGGTGTTTTTGGGGTCTGGGACCTCGAAACGAAAAGTTTCATTGTCCCGGGCCTAGGTCTTGCCATGCCGACTACGGTAATAGCTTCTTCCCTATAGAGGAAATTCGCTAAAAATGAACACACTGTACACCTACAGGCTAGAAATCTTTGCTCTGAGATTGTATTTGGTCAATTAATTGCTAATGATGTTACTTTCTGTTGATATTTTAAACTTTCTGATGGTAACCGTAGTATTTTCATAAACCTAATTTCAAAGTTCTCAAAGAAACAATATTTTTTTAGTTGGAGGGAATATTGTCAGGTTTATTGGTGCAAAAAATTAGAATTATTTTTGCTCTCTTCTAAGTCAGTATTTTCATAGAAGAATGTAGCAAGTTAATTTTTTATCTTGGCCTGTAGGGCTATTCTGTAAAAATCTACCAGTTACCAAGTTTCCTCTCAAATTCTCTAAAGAAGGCTAACCTAGAACCTAGGTTCTGATTTATTTTTTATTATTCCCCAAAAGGGAAGCAAGTTACATTATAAACCTCATAGAAGGTGAGAATAACCCTTATTCGAATTTTTTTATCATACAGTTATGTGGTTAAACACTAAGTTATCTGCTTTATAACATTAAAATGTATTGTTAAATTAATATAATATTCATTACAGTGTGTATAAAAGTATTACAATAAATCACAAACATTAGTGAAGGCTATTAAACTTAATTAATAATGGAGTGTGTTTGATTGACTTAGCCACAATATAGATTGAACTTAAAAGCTCAAACATAAGGCCTCTGTTGGAATTACTGTCTATTAGACTAGACTGTAGTTGGCAATGTCTGTAAATGTACATCATTTATTGGCTCTCTTTATTATTTCATCTGAAGTTTTATAGTTTCCAGGTATCAGTTCTTAAACTTAATTATTAAAGTTGAATGACAGTGAAAAGTGCTAAAGCCGTTTGAAACCAGTGCCAATTTAAAATTGCTAAGAAAATAAATGTGATGTTATCAAACCTTGAGCTTAAAGCCATTATAAGCTGTAACTTATGCAGCCATCCTCTAACTTAAAAAGAGGAACCATCCACAGATCTTGCATTATTAATTTACATCTCTTCTTAACTATCAACAGACGACTAAAAATCTACTTAAAAGAGGTATGAAAAAGCACCTAATTCTATTGAATTGACACCCACATTCAAGTGAACAAAAATGAATTTGACCTTGTACAAACATAACCTTTGAAGTGAACAAACATAACCTTGTACTTGGCATCCTTGGAAGTAAAGTTACGTTGGGTTAGGGTTTTTAAGGTTTGGTATGGTAAACTAAACTTACCTGACCTTTTCCAACCCAAGAAACCTAACCTAACAATACCTAACCTAAAATAACCTTTCCTGTATTTTTAGGGTAAACATAGGTCGGATGCAAAAAATAATATTATGATGAGGTTCAGTGTTGAACGGCAGTTTATTTGACTACCCACATGCCATACCCCAAACAAATTTTTTGAGCCATTTTCCAGAATTCCCCTACACTTTTCCGGCCATATATCCGTTGTTTTACGTCGAATCGGACAAATTTGTTGATATTCTTAATCTACTCGCTGTCCCGGTATCATTTTCGTGTATCCACATGTGCCATTTTTGTCGAGATTTTTTAATATTCCAAGGTGTTCCTAGCTTTTCCGCTAAAAAAAACTATAATTTCCAGAATCCAGAATCCACCGTGAAATTTCCTACATTTGGGTAAAACAATTTTCAAATTCGAATGAGATCGTTGATCGATGGTTTAACCTCTGAAAAAATTATGGTTTTCTCTCTTTGTATTAATATATTAACATATAAAGACTTATATTCGTAAACAATCTTTACAAATCCAAAATATGTTTAAGACTATTTTACAAAAATAAATATCTTACGTCTTAATTTAACCTAGGGTTAAGTGGAGTCTTGTAATCAGGAAATCAGTCTTGAAAAAGTAAAAACAGCTTCCTAACCTTTCCAAAAATAAAATAGACATAGCCTACATTTTTGAATAAACCAAAAAATATTTCAAAAGGATTTGGAAACCATTTTAAAACTGATATAATGGAATAAATACTCAGTGTGTCTCAAAACTCCCCCCTCCCCCATATTATGTTTTATGTTTTTATTAATGGAGATAGAAAGCTTTACTGTGAGGAATGTTTATGTGACCGAAGAAAAAGGTTTTTCTAGTATACAATTTTCAAGCCCTATTTTGGAAATGGGGTAATTTGGGGGCAAGTCTAAGTAAATAATTTAAACGTAAATCCCTTACATGTGATCATCACTTTTAAGTCCTTGTTAAAAGAGGAAGAATGGTGCAAATTAAAGGACTCTATGTTGTTCCTATCCAAAATGGCGGCCATTTCAATTTGGGATTTTCTATGCAATACCCCTTAAATAGTATTTTATAGGGATAAAACCCACGAAAATGTACGTAATTTGCACTCAAAGTACCCAAAGTGACTTCGAGTTGACAGAATCACATCCAGGACTTTATACCATACCCTAAATTTCCTAAATGTTACCTTATTTTGCTTTTTTCTAAATAATGAAAGTTTAAGTTACGACCTGATTTGAGTCCTGGGTATGATTCTATCATGACTTCAGGTACCTAACATGAATGCAATTCACGTACATTTTCGTGGGGTTTACCCCTTTAAAATGCTTTTTATTGGCAATTTTATTAAACAATTTCAACTTTAAATTAGTGCCATTTTGGATAGGGTCAACATACAGACCTCTAAATTGTGCCATTCTTCTTATTTTATCAAGAGCTTTAAAATTAAGTATCACAAGGTAGGGGTTTGCATTTAAAATCTTTGGCTTACCCACAAATTTTAAATGTTTTTTACAAAATAGGGTTGAAAATGTGTATACTTAAGAAAGTCCCTTTGGTAACATAAAAATTCCACAAAGTAGTTTACCTCCATTAATACAAAATAAAATTATAATGTGGGGTGGGACTTTTGAGACACCCGGTATAGTGTATTTGTTTAGATTTTTTATCAATAAAATTAATTTTTGTAAAACATATTCTCCACTATTACTGTTACCACACTTCACCTAAATTAACATTTTTTTAAACTCTGATTTTCCTATTCATATATTTAAAATTGTAAGAATTAAAAAGTGAGGCTAGAAAATAACTAAACTGGTTACTTACAAGAGAAACAACACCGATGTTAATCCCTTTTTCATGCCTTTTAACATCCCCTCTTCTCCCTGGTATGATTGCGATAAAGTATAGTTTGTCTTAAAAAAAATTCGGGATATTTTCTAGTTTTACCTTGTTTATAGCTATTATATTGTTGAATATATGAACTTAGTTGAAGTTTTTGTAAAACCTATATATTACACTAGAACATATAAAACACAATTTTAAAATTGTTAGTTGTATGACTATTTTCATTTTGTAGAGTAATAAACTTTTTCTATATGTAAATTTATCTGCATTATTTAACACTTACATTTTACTTCCTGATTCTCCCTCTGTAATAAAAAAATCAATCATCCTAAACAATTGAGATCCTGTTGTCTGTCCAGTTCATTTAATCAAATTTCACTTTTTAAGTCCTAATTAATGTTAAGAGAAACTGCAAATTCAAATTTAAAATTTTGAAAAGTTTTGTCTAAGCTCACTCAGACAAAATGGAGGTAACAAAAATCTGACCACACATAAGGAATCTGTCCATGGATCACTACATGATCTATGGATATACTTATATTTCCCTGCTGATCAGATTATGCCACTTTATTCCATTGAAAGAATATGAGGACAAGGAAGAAATGCCTTATGTTTATCACAGTATACAAGAATTAAATACACTGCAAGCTGCTTTTCAATAATCAAAAGCAATAAACAAGCACAATTCAAAATAAATCAAGGGTTTGGATTATTTAAGTTAAGATTGACTCTTCATACTCTCTACCAGTGCTACCTTGCATTACAGTTTACTTTTTGAGCCTACAATACAACTCTCATAGAGAACATTTTAGGAGTTAATAAATTGAAACTGTACAATATTTATTTCATTACCAGTTTGGTTTTAGAAATAATAACAATCATCTTCCTGCTTGTAATCTGTTATGAAATTGGTAAGGTTAAAGAATTTTTCATAAAATCATAAGCATACTTCAATAAGTAGGTGTTCTAATACAGTAGTGTATTATGCTGTTAATTTTTTAATCTCTCTTTAAAAAGACACTGAAGGCCATGCTGTGTTATTTTAAAGTGAATACATAATTTTTTTGGCTGTTCTGATGCTCCTGGTTCTATTTACCTGCAATGCTGAGAATACAATGTTGCGCATTATAAGGTTAGGAGAGTGTCCAGTCAGGATTAAAAGTAGGTGTATGGATTACGGGGATGATAAAAATACACCAACTTATGAAAAACAGGTTGTTCTAATGTAAAACGCCCATTAGACAACGTACTGTGTTTAGTCCACATACATTTTCTTTAATAACTCGGTAAATATTTGTGCTAGAATGACGAAAGAGGGCTCTCAAGTTTTGCCTAAAAAATCTCCATCATTTTACTTGCATTTTACATCCGGGACTTTTGTTACCCTTTTTGGCCCCAATACCCCAAAATGTTCAATATAAAATCCAAAAAAGGGGGTTAGAGTTTTTCTATTGCTTTGCCCAACGAACTTGTCCAACAGATTATTACAAGGAATGTCCCTATCAAATTTTAAGTTAATCGGACAACAAATTTGACCGCTAGAATGCAAACTCACACACACACACACACACACATATATATAGGGGGCGTGTGGTATATATATATATCCACAATTTCGAGCGACCCCCCAAAACGTGTTCAGGGGGTCACGTTAGGAACTTCTATGGTGGTCCAGGGCTTAATTTTTACCTTGCGGGTCATGCTAATAGTTAAAATTTCCATAGGTAATTCACTAAAAATTTAGTTTAGAAATATTGCACACTTTTTTGTGTTTTTCAGTAACAGCATTTCTTTTTAATAAAAAACATAAGATTTATTCCAGGACGATATAAATTGTAATTTTTTCAAGTTTCAAGGGGGGAATATATCCCCCTGACCCCCCCATCCACATCACCGGTGAGGGGGGTGGGGGAAGTAAGGTATGGGCCTACAGGAGCAGACCTCGCTGAAAACGTGGTGGCCATGGGGCTGCTATTGCCGCGCGCCAAGCTCCAGCTCCAAGCCAAGCGCGCCAAGCTCCAGGGCGATATGGCAACACTGGGATGACTCATCTGGCTACGATTCACCGTATTTTAACACACAAACGGACATGTCCTCGATCTATATGTTTGTCGGGACAATAAACACACTATCGTGTTTGTCGGGACATCCCGACAGTAAGTTTTCCTAGTTCACTCAGACAAAATGGAGTGTAACAAAAATCTGACCACATATAAGGAATCTGTACTTAAGGATGAACATTAAATATGTTTCAGCTTGAAAGTCCCGACAAGTGTGTTATATTCAGGTGTCCCGACTAAGATACGCATGCGGGTATGTGTGTGTCCGTGTGTGTGTGTTTGTGTGTCTGTGTGGATGTGTACAGAGCTACAGCCTTAACCAATGGGCCGATTTTTATTAAATTTGGTATGTAGGTACTAATCCACGATATCTCCAGGTGTTTTTTTCATTTTTTTGAATTTTTGATTTTTAAGGGTAATTATCCCCCCAAAACCGCCAAAAACATGAAAAATCCAAATTTCTCAAAAAACGACTCTAACGATTTTCATTAAACTTTAGTCGTTTGTAGAACTTTAGTTTTCCATCAAAATGGCACCACCCGCATTCCTGTAAAAATTCGGGTTCAGAAATTACAGGACTTAAAACACCCAAAATTCAGTTTTTTGGATTTTTCATAAAAAGACATAAATGTAAACAAACATTACTATTCACCATTAAAAAGAGCTCAAAAAACTAAAAAATTTAGTATTTTGAATTACTATTCTACGATAGCTGGTTTCGGAGAAAATTGAAATTTTCATTTTGCGGTAAACGCAGTACGTTGTCCAATGTTATTCTTATGGGGAATAAAAAAATACTATTTCTCTCTTATTTACTGGTAAATTTCATTCAAACTTGATATGCTTGTCAAGTTAGCATTGACCAACAGAGGAAATTCAAAATATGTTGCCCTTAATAACCCTGGGGGGGGGGAATAGGGGGCATTTCCCCTCTTAAAACCACGAGTGTAGCAATGGATTCTGTAGTGCCTCCAAAGCAGGGATTTGGGTGGATGTTTTTTTAAACAACTTGTTTACAAGATTTTCTGTACATTCGACCGTGCTTTGTATTCTATATTTAGTAAATAAAAAGTAATTTATTCATTAAAGTTGGGCTAAAAGGGAGAAAGTATGTGTCAGTTTCCTGATACCGTTTATTTACATCTAATATGATGTAAATAAAGCACCATCAGATAAACGATAAATCAGCTGTTAGTGGTAGTAATTGGTTAGCAATGGGAGAAATGGGAGAAACTGGGAAATTGAAATTCATCTTTCGACCGCATACTGTACACATTACAACAGTATCAACTGTAGCATGAAGCTTTTTGAGTCATTCACAGCTGACAGTTACCATTCAGAGCTACTGGTGATAACAACTGTTTCTGTGGTGAATGTGAGTAATGGTGTGTGACAGTTGCAACAGTTGAACTATGCCACACAAAAAGTTGTATGCTTAAAATAATTTTGTTTGCCGTGTAAGCATTAGTTTTCAACATGATGGATGAACAAACACTGCTTTTACATAATCAAAAGGTAAGCAGTTCAAGTTTACATAGTTTAACAAAACAATTTACCCAGCCTCCCTCTGTAATCTTAAAATATAGCAGCTTGTACTATAAGAAAGAGAATAACACACTGTTGATGCTTTTGCATCCTTTTTGCTTCATTTGCCTTTGAGCCTCCTTTGATATTGGAGGCTTTGAATTTTCTTACAGGATCAAAATTAAGAGAATTGTTTATTTGTTTATTTGCATAACAGCCCAATTGCCATGAAAATATTTTTTTGTAATATTACATACAAATATTAAAATTACATGTTAATAAACTAATTAAAATTAATCAGAAGTTGTGAAAAATCCTCAACTTTGTATATATGCTTTAAAAAAAGTTCTTCTTTTAATACGTTCATAAATTTGTTCAGATCAGTGGCGGATCCAGCCAGGGGGCACGGGGGGCTCGCGCCCCCCCCCCTTGGACTCAGAAAATGTTTAATTAATGGGTAATAGCATTGACTACTAGACTGTACTAGACTGAAAACCTTATGGGCCTTATGGACTGAAAACAAAATAGGCGGGATTCTCCACGTAGTTCTGACAGCACTGGATAGAAATCGCCACCATCGCACGCAATGTTGGACGTAACTCTACAGGTGTATAATCAATGGTAATAGTGTGATTCTGTCTGTCGCTGTACTAGTTTTTGTTTTCAATATTTGCAAATACATTATTTGCACCAACACGTCTTACCTACTGGGCAATGCTCTACAAAACGGAGCCTCCCCTATAACGGGTCGCTACGAATAGTTTTAACAGTACAATTATCATAGAATGTGTAGGCCCAGATAGTGAACCCCGTTGGTAGGACGGTAAGGAAGCAAGTCGCCATATAAAGATACGTCCTTTATGTGTGTTAAGTAACTTACGCATCCAAACATTTGAAAGATAAACAGTTGCCGATCAATACGTAAAATTAGGGAGTCACTGAGCTCCTTAAATCCAACATAAACAACTTACTATCTTTAAGGTAAAGGCACTGGCCAGGGCTGAGCATCCCCTAGGGTAACGCACCACAGCACCGGCCTATTGCCTTTGGCCGCCCTAGGAGCACACACCGCAGCACCGGCCTAGGGGCCTGGGCCGAGCATTCCTAAGGTAACGCACCACAGCACCGGACTATTGCCTTTGGTTTCCCTGGGGGAATACACCGCAGCACCGGCCTAGGGGCTTGGGCTTAGCATTCCTAAGGTAACGCACCACAGGACCGGCCTATTGCCTTAGTCCGTCCTAGGGAATACAGCGCAGCACCGGCCTAGGGACTTGGGCCGATCATCCCTAAGGTCACGCACCACAGCACCGGCCTATTGCCCTTGGCTGCCCTAGGAGCACACCGCAGCACCAGCCTAGGGGCTAGGGACTAGTATTCCTTAGGTAACGCACCACAGCACCCGCTATTGCCCTTGGCTGCCCTAGGAGCACACACTGCAGCACCGGCCTAGGGGCTTGGACCGAGCATTCCTAAGGTGATGCACCACAGCACCGGTCTATTGCCTTTGGTTGCCCTAGTGGCATACACCGCAGCACCGGCCCTGCAGTCTTCCTCAATCTTCTTCTTTTCTGAATTTTGCCTTCTACCTTAGCCATTTCGTGTGCGTTGGTTTAGCCTTTAGTAGTGCGTGTAAGTAAATGAATCGGTATCAAATGTTTGTTTTTCGAGGTAGTAGTTGTATAAAATGTGTATATTTATGTACCTTCTGTTTATTGTATCAGTGGAATACATCAATATTACACATTTCATTGCGAAATATTCAATGTGGAAATTTCAGTGTGGTATTTTATTTGTCAGCATCATGACTGAATTGAATTTAGTGAGTACTAACAACTGCCTCCCATTGCTGTGGGACGTTATCGTTTAGTGAGAAAAAAATCTCAAGTGCGCCCCCCCCCCTCAACAAATTCCTAGATCCGCCCCTGGTTCAGATAGTTAATTTTCTTGAATTTTTCTTGTAATTTATTACAAATTGTGATTGCTATATATTCTGGGTCTTTTTAGTAAAAAGTTTTATACATTGTAGAGTCAATTATTAATGTCTTTGTTCTTGTCTTATAGCTGTGAGTATTCATTCTCAATTGAAATTTGGATGTGTTATTGTATATATTGATGTATTAAGTCATATTTGAGTGACAGAAGTCACTTTGTTGAGTTGAAATATCTCAATAATTATAATAGGTTGACTTCATTCCACTCTTCAAGAACCCTTGTGAAATATGGAGTTCCACAGGGCTCTATATTGGGCCCGTTGTTTTTATGTTACATCAATGGAGTGCCAAAATTATCAACATCTAGTACAGTCATATTATATGCAGATGACATTAATTTAAAAATTTCAGGAACCGAAACCAATAGTATTGAAGTATCTGCGTTTACCCAGCTAACGGGTATTCAACAATATTTAGCTGGTTTGAATCTCTTATTAAATCCTTTAAAAACCAAATTCATTTCCTTCTCAGCTACTGAAAATAAGCCTAAAAGACTATCAACTAATATCTGTCTAAACGAGCATTTTTTGGAAGAGATTAATGAAACAAAATTTCTAGGGTTTTACACTGATAATCATCTTAATTGGAATTCACATATTGCAAAAGTTTGCAATAAAATTTCCTCTGGAATTTTTGTACTAAGAAAAATATCACCAGTGTGCGATTTGGCAACTATGAAATCTGTATATTTCGCATTCATCCATTCTCACATCTCTTTTGGATTGGTTATGTATGGCAGTACCTCCAATGAAAATTTAAACAAAATTTTAGTTTTTCAAAAAAAAGCTCTACGGATAATGTTGAAATTAAATTGGCTCGAATCAGCCAAAGAACATTTTCCAGCATTAGGAATCATGACTGTTTTTACCTTATACATTTTTGAACTGATTATGGTAGTTAAAAGGAACTCAAATGACCTATGCTTATTGGGGTCTTATCACAACCATAACACCAGATATAGGAATGATTTTAGTTACAACAGACACAAATTAAAATTCTATGAGAAAAAAGCCATGTTATGCGGGTATCAGGTATTTTAATGCTTTGCCTGCTGATTTAAAAAATATTTTAGATTTTGATCAATTTAAAAACAAGTTAAAGAAATTTATGATTTGTAAATCTTTATATTCTTTGGAGGAGTTTTTTTGAATAGTTCATATAATTATAAGAAACTGTGCAATAAATAACAATGTTATTAAATTATGTACCTTAGTATTAAGTTAAAAAACTTGTATTTTCTATGCTATGATGACGCCATTCTGTACTATTGTATTGCAATGAATAAAGATGATTTGATTTGATTTTATATATAAAACAGGAAATTTGTAAAATATATAATGATGCTAGAGTTAAAATGTTGTGTTCTTAAAATAAAGGGCAACATGAATCTGTATTAGGAATTTTAAAAAGTGTTCGTATAAGTCTTTTTTGTAGAGTAAATATTGTTTTTTATTGCTGCTCGATGTGTGTATATCTACAGAGTATATAATCAAAAGGACACCTCCTTACAAGATTGTTATATAGCTGTAACAGCTAGAGACCAATAAACAGCACAATTGACGTCCTGCCAAGCTGGAGTGATTAGAACACTGGAGGTTCGCCAGATGGATCCTGAGCAAAATAAAAAAGAAATGATGAAGGTTCTGAACTTTATCCAGCAGCTATTGCTCATTTTGCTAATAATTATTAATGATCCTGGCTAAAATATCCGACGGCCTCAGTCACTCAATTCATATTCACCTTAAAATACGCCTTTGTTGTGTCAAGGGTTTAACTTATCAAGAGTTTTTATGCGAAATCGTATAAAATTGCAAGTATATCAGCGTTCATAGCAATCGGCCGATGACTCAACACATTAAACGGTGTTTTAGTACTACTCCTCTATCGCCTTAACTCAAATCTTACTTGACACTCAGATGTTCAACATTAGATTCTACCTCTTTCTTTTTTCTCTTTGCATAGCAATAATCTAGTGTTGTAAATTGTTGATAGTCACAGGCAGTTGCGTGATTTAATCATTTATATTATTTCAAATACTCAGGAAGGAGGAAAATAAACAGAAACTGAGACTCTATTTCTGCATTATACTTTGCAGTTTGAAAAAATTAAAAAATCATAGTTTTTAGTTATAACTGCTGAAAAAATTATGCAATTCTAATTACAGTAAAACCTCCACCAACCGTCACTCTTTCAACCGTCACTCTCTGTTATCCGTCATCCGTCTATGACAATTTTACAATTTATTAGCGTTGGGATTTGTACCGTGCGGCAGTATCTGAGTGTCTGTACAAGCCATTATGTTGGGCAGTGTACTGTGTACTACTTTAAAGTATTCTCCTTTTGTACACATTTTATTTTCACTCTCTCCCAAACTATTTTAAGTTTATTTACTGTACACGTTTATATAATGACATTTCTATTATCCATCTAGTCAGTTATCCGTCACAGTCCTGGTCCCGAACCATGACTTTAATGGAGGTTACACTGTATGCCGATGATGCCAGTTTAAAAATAAGTGATAGTATACTAATTAACTTGGAAAATAGTGCTATTCAAAATCTAACAGGTATAAACAATTTTTAAATAATCATATTATTATTAAATACAAGTAAAACTAACTATATTATGTTCAAAGCTGGAAAAAGTAAACCCTTTGTGGATTCTGTGATAAAAATTAATGATCAAGCTTTGAAAAAAGTTAGTTCCACAACATTTTTAGGTCTGATTGTAGATGAAAATTTGTCATTTAATCTCCACGTTGATCATGTAGTAAATAAAGTCACCTCAGGTATATATGCTCCGTATAGAATGTTTAAATTTTGTTCAATAAACACTTTAAAAACTCTTTACTTTGCACTTATAGAATCGTCAATCACTTTTGGTATTGCTATTTATGGCGGTACATCAAAACAGAACTTGGATAGAATTCTCCTTCTTAAAAAACCATGGCAATACATACCATGTTGAATCTGAATTTTGGTGTTTCTGTTCGTCAGTATTTTTCTAGTTTGGGCATAATGACTGTCTATAGTCTTTATGTTTTTCATACAACTCTCCACTTAAAACAACTAACTGTGTAAAAACAATTTGGTTCCCAGGCTAGGCGACAGTCACTCATATTTCACAAGAAATAAAAATAAAATTGCCATTAATCCCCACAAGCTCGCATTCTTTAACAAAAATCTAAACAAATTTTTCATCTTGTGCTGGTGAAAAATTGGTATCTAGGTTACCTGTGGAATTGAAGGACATATGAAATCTTGAGGTGTTTAAAAAGAGGTTAAAAATGTATTTGATAGATAATCCTTTATATGATTTTGCTGAATTGTAGCTAGATGTCTATTATAGGATTACTGACATTGTAAACTGGTGTTAGTGATAGTATAATGACGCCATTCGATGTATACCATTGTATACTTTTTGAATAAAGATATTTTAAATTCAATTCAATTCAATTCAACTGTATTCCTATTTTAATAACTTTTTTTCTTTTACTCATAGTTTGAAATCAAAAGTACTTTATTCAGATATTTCCTATGTTTTAGCGAATTTCCCCTATAGGCCCCCCCCCTATAGCTATTACCCCTATAGCTATTACCATAGTCGGCATGGTAAGACCTAGGCCCGGGACCATGATAACTTTTCGTTTTGAGGTCCCCAGACCCCAAAAACACCATTCGTTTGTAACTGTATAAATATATATATATATATGTATGTCCGTGAGCACGATAACTCTCGTAAAAATGATCCGATTTTGATGAAACTTGGTATAAACGTTTAAAGCAACATTTATGACTCTAAGTTCGAAAACCAGCCAGATCGCTCTATCCGAAGGGGTATTTTGAGGGGGTTTTGTACCCCAAAAATGGGTTTTTTTGAATTTTTTAGATATAATTTTTGAAATAGTCAAATTTTAGTTTTCACCATTGGATTCAGCTTAAAAAAATTTGGTATTTTGATCATTCCTCTACGTCAATTGGTTACCGAGATATTGAAAGTGCTAAACACAGTACGTTGTCTTATGTTATTCTTATGGAGGAAAATAAAATTTTTATATCTCGCTTATTTATGAACGTATACTGACAAAACTTGGTATACAGCTTCATCTCGTTGTTGTCTATTGATATTTGCTCAAAAAACAATTTTTTGCCAAAGGCTCCCGTAGCAGCAATCCTGCGTACTCAGCCCCCATGTTATTGTTATGGAGAATAATTAAATGCTCTGCCTCCCTTAATTATGAACATAAATGAATAAAAACTGGTATACGACTTCACCTAGTTAATTTATAATGATATTAGCATAAAAACCCATTTTGTGTTACCCTTGTTGCAGCAAACCTGCGTACTCAGCCCCAATGTTATTCTTATGGAGAATAATTAAAATTGTATATACTGTATATCGCTTATTTGTGAATAAATTTTTATGAAACATGGTATGTGTCTTTATGTAGTATTAAGACATTTATATCTCCATTGGAAATTCGCTGAGTTTGCAGGTTTGCTGCAACGGAGGTATTTAATGTTACTATGTTTGTCCAGTGTAAATTGTTGATAGTCACCGGTGGTTGCATCGTTGAATCATTAATATTATTTCAAATACTCAGAAAGGAGGAAAATAAACAGAAACTGAAACCCAGCACTATCCTTTTCATTTTGTATGACTTTTCCCCTTTAGAATGCAAAATCACAAAGTGAGGTCAAGTTGTATGCTTTTCCGTAACTAAGTGGTGATTAACACTGCATTCTTTTGACCTCTCTTGGTTGTATAGAGGTTATTAACAGGGTACTCATAAACTATGAGTGCAGCTATAAAGCCAGCTGTACTGCATAAAAAATAAATTAAACTAATATTGTACTAACATTATAGTAGTAAACCTAAGACAAATAAATTTATAAGTTGATTTCTTGCGATAAAGGAAATGAAACATTCGTAGGCTTTAATTTTGTTATAATCAATGGCTGTGTTGTGTAACATTAGTTTTGATTTTTCTAAGAGTTTATACAAACGAAGAAACTAAATCATTTAAATAATCCAAAACACAATTTTTTTTATCATACTGCACAAAACGCTGCTCTTTTTTGGTCTAATTAATCTGTAAAATCACATTTTTTTGATACAGTACCTTAAAATAGTTCACCAAAAAATCAGCTGTGTTTTTTTCCAGTGCGCTAACCTCAAAGATTGTCATTGTTCCTTTTTACGTTTATGTATATTTCAAAGCTAACAAACACATGGACATACATTTTGTTTTTAAATAAAAGAATGTAAATATTGTAAAGTTAACCTATCTGAACTACCAAAACGATACAAATCACTTACTTTTTGGTCCCATTTGCAACTATCAAAGGCTTATGACAACAATGGGCAGTATGATAAAAAAATTTGTTCATCACATGGAGCAAAAGTGTGATTTTGGTGCTTAATCGTTTTTCCGAGCTCGGCTTCGCCTCGCCGTAAAACACGATTGCGCACCACAAACAAAGACTTTTGCTCCTTGTGATGAAAACCACTATTAATTTCAACCAAAACTGTACTGATTGGAATTTATATTTGATGATTTTTTTCAAGCAAGATATTTAATTATAAAATCCTTATTATAATTTAGTATTTTCATATAATTACACACATATATTGAAATTATTTAGTCATTGATATGGTAGCAACAGTGCAAATGCAATTTATAATTTTGTAATTATTAATGTTCTCTGTATTTTCTGTTGTGTAATGACTGATGCTTCTTCAAGTGTACCTGGAACTTATTGTTACTGATTTAGTCATTCTGAGCCGTGCACATCATGAGTTCACACACGCTTCTCTTGGTTACGATTGTACATAATGAGCCCTTGAACTTAGGGTTCAGTTGGAGCATAAAAGTGGTGTTGTTCTCATTGACATCATAATAATTTAGCTTGTTTTTCATCAAGAGAGGAAATTTTAATTTGTTTAAGGATTTAAGGGAGTTTTATCAATAGTAAGCATCATTTTTTCTAAATATTCTGTTGGTTTTAGTACCATTTCTAATAGAATTTAAAAATTCAAACAATTTATATCCTCGACAAATAAAATAGACCCCACAAACACCGTGTGTCTGAATCACTGCCAGCCCATGCTTATTTTAATTCTATACAGAATAATGTAACTTTTATATAAGGTACTAAAATAAAGCTTTTTACCCTTAATACAAAATAGATATACATAAAAAACACAATTCAATGCAATCAGAGACCTTAAACCTCTCCAAAAAGAAATTATATTACAATAAGAAACCTTAAAATAAAAACTCAAATATAATTTTCCGAAGCAAATAAACATATCTGAAGTTAGAAAGAAAATAAATAATAAAAACATATATTTGGGCATCTTCTTTATACATAATTCTGTGAGAAAAATTGTTAAGTCAAAATTGTGGGAGTTTGGAAAATCACAGGATGATGGGAGAGGGCCCCAAATTAAAGGTCTTGATCCCAGGGACTCGGGGAAAATAGCAGAAATTCCAAAATGTTACCAGCAAACGACAAATAACGTAAAACATCCCCCATAAGAAAAGCATGGGGATTTAAAAACGTGTGCTTTGTTTATATTAAAACATTCTTGATTAAGTGTGTACTTTGTTTACGAACTGACATGTGTTCCTACTTGGAGCAAGGTTAGGGGCTATTGCCCCTTCAAGCCAGTAGTTTAAAATAATTACTATATGTTCATATAATTCATAATAACTAATCTGCCCTGCAATCATAACTGAAACTTGCACCACAAGCTTAAGTCATCTGTACCTATTCGTTTCTATACCAATAAATCAATATTTGATGTTCATAACTGTTGCTGTTTCATTGTTAAATCATGACTAATCTCTCTTTAAATAAACGGTATCAGGAAACTGACACATACTTTCTCCCTTTTAGCCCAACTTTAATGAATAAATTACTTTTTATTTACTAAATATAGAATACAAAACATGGTCGAATGTACAGAAAATCTTGTAAACAAGTTGTTTTAAAAAATATCCACCCAAATCCCTGCTTTGGAGGCACTACAGAATCCATTGCTACACTCGTGGTTTTAAGAGGGGAAATGCCCCCTATTCCCCCCCCCAGGGTTATTAAGGGGCAACATATTTTGAATTAACTCTGTTGGTCAATGCTAAATTTACAAGCATATCAAGTTTGAATGAAATTGATCAGTAAATAAGATAGAAATAGTAATTTTTGTATTCCCCATAAGAATAACATTGGACAACGTACTGCGTTTACCGCTAAATGAAAATTTCAATTTTCTCCGAAACCAGCAATCGTAGAATAGTAATTCAAAAGACTAAATTATTTAGTTTTTAGAGCTCTTTTTAATGGTGAATAGTAATATTTTTTAATATTTATGTTTTTTTATGAAAAATCCAAAAAACTTAATTTTGGATGTTTTAAGTCCTGTAATTTCTGAACCCGAATTTTTACAGAAATGCGGGTGGTGTCATTTTGTTGGAGAGCTAAAGTTCTACAAACGACTAAAGTTTAATCAAAATCGTTAGAGCCGTTTTTGAGAAATTTGGATTTTTCATGTTTTTTGGTGGTTTTTGGGGGATAATTACCCTTAAAAATCAAAAATTAAAAAAAATTAAACAAACGCCTGGAGATATCGTGGATTAGTACCTACATACCAAATTTCATCAAAATCGGTCCATAGGTTAGGGCTCTAGCTCTGTACACATCCACACAGACACACACACACACACACACACACACACACACACGGACACACACACACACACACACACACACACACACACACACACACACACAGACAGACATCACGTAAAAACCACTTTTTTGGGTTCAGGGAGCACCAAAACGAATATTTCCACTAACAACTCAAATTCGAAAATTCTGACGAAAACAATACTTTCTCCATATACTACGTATAAGGGGGAGAAAGTAAAAAACTAACTACCTTATCTACAATCTACATATCACAACCCAACAGTTATAAGTCAACACTGGTGATAGAGGAGGCAGTGGTGGTGGAGGAAGTTGGCAAGCGGTGGCGGTTCTATTTATGTGTCCAATCTGTGAAACCATTGTTGCACCTTGAACATAGTGTTTTATCAGTCTAGTGACAGTTCAACGTAACGTAACGTCAAAATCATACGGTGTGTGGTGTGCGGACATGGCCATTGTTTCCTGACAGTGACATATTTTTAATTGGATACAATATGAGACCTGTAAGTAACGTTATCCAGTTTATTATATGATTCAGAATGATTTTTTAAACATATAAATATATGAAATGTTTATTTTTTTATATTTCTCATTTATACACTTTAATAGTGTGATAAAAGAATTTATACAAAGGTAGTTCCTCTTTCGATATAAATATTAAGGAAATTTAGGAAATAACTGATTCCTTATCATTATGCAAGTTAAAAAAAGTTGTGCCTCAAATAACATTTTCTAAAGGCACACAGTCAACAAATAGTTTAGTTTAGTAAATAATTAATTTATAAATAGAGATAGACCCTAATTTTATCAAGATTTGTTCCTTGACTTTAATAAAGTGGAATTTTTTCAGTTTTATTTTTTTATTTTTTTTGCTAGCCTATACATGACAAAATATTGTAAAAAACCCACTTTGCAATATTAATTCATTTCATTAGAAAAATTTCTCACAAACTTAACACACCATAAACATAAAAATGTTCTCCAGTCCGGCATGGTGGAAAAACACAAGGCAAGAAGACATGAGTTTTTTAAACTAGACTATCTATAATTGTTTAATATGTTTTAAGAAATAGTAAAACAGTTATTTTACATAGGTATGTTATAATATAAATATATGTATAGACCTAGTATATTTTGTTAAAACAAAGAAACTTTCAGAAAATATGGCCAACCTAAGTTATTTTTCTTTTCCTTGACTTATTTAAGCTAGAAATAAATAAAGCGTTTATAAACATAGATCAAATAAATGCCATGTTTTCCCGGAAGTATAGTTTATGAAGCTCTGTCGGCAGGAATGGGCTAGCCTCAAGAATTTTCCCATTTCTTCAATAATAATGTAATTACGTGGTTAGACTAAACTATTTGGTAAAGCTAACTTATATCAAAGCTTTTGCTAAAATGACTTTTTTGAGTTAGCTAACCTGATTGGTGCTGTACCCTGCTCCCAGTGACGGTGTTTCCTGAAAAAAGTCTGTTTGAAAATCCCTGATGTTTAAACTTTTTATAGATAAATAGTTATGAATGTTGTATTCTATGTTAAACCAGAGAAAACGTTATAGCTGATAAACATATTTTAAACTAATATTATGATCAAACAAAATATTCTTCTCAGTTTGATAAAAATTGGAACATTATAAAGTTATGTGGGCAAACCCACTGGGATAACTGAATGTTTTCCAAATGTTGATACATGCAAGAATAATAAGGATATAGGTTTTGTCACACTACCACCTTCAAATTTGTTATCCAGGATTCTTTTTTTTATTTAATGAACTTCTAAACTAGTGTTACAATATATAGATTACATCAGGAAATATTATCGTGAGATTGTTCTAAAAGATAAGACGGAAATATCAAATTGATATGATTTGAGGAAGTGAATCAGTTGAGGAAATGTTACTCTGTGATATTCTTTGATAATACAAATTGTTATTGAACAGCAAATTGATAAAAGAATCATTCACTTTCCCAATAAAAAATAAACAATAATTTGATATTTTTTTTAACTCTGTGAAGTTTTTGTAAACATTAATGGATATTATTCATTTTTTGGCTTGTTGTTGTAGTGTAAGGTACCACAAAGGTACACTTTTTCAAGTAAATGATTATATTGGTGTTGCTGAGATTTATAAACGATTGTAGATGAAATCTACAGAGAGATAAAATAAAGCTCAAACTATGGCTTCATTTCGTAAAAACTCCCAAGGGGAATATGCATTCCAACTTCTTGAATTTGATCCAGTAAGTCTTTGAACCATTGGAATGTGTTTTCACGAGTGCATTGCATTTAGTAAAGATGAATACAATCTATTTTAAAACCTTTTGAAGACAAGGTATATTTTTTTTAATATTTGGCTATTTCTGTGTATTTTATTACTTTTTAAATCACATATGTATTTAATTATGCAATTTTTATAATGCAAGAAACAGAAACTGTTATTAAATAATATTATATTTTGTTTAGTGTTTTATCTAAATATAGATATATACAAAATGGCTTAATGTTCTGATTCATTCTTGCGTAATTTATAGCTTCAACTTAATTTTCTTAAAGTTTTCTGCGTTTTTCGCTCTGTAAGCGATTTCTTATGATCTAAAAGAAACTCTATAATATTTTTTCATTATATTTTAAAATTTGAATTGTTGTCAAAAGATACATAGAGATCCTCTTGAACGAAACAGTAAAATCTTCTGATATTTCTTACACATTAACACTTTATCTACAGCTAAAATTTTATTTTTGAGTTTTATTTAATGCTTGAAAAGATTACAAAAAAATAACGTTCATAATATATATGAATTGTTATCACTACAAATTCTTCGTTTCAAAAGACCAGCTTATCTCTCTGAAAGACAAGGTGTAAAAAGCACAATGAAATTTTTGCCAAGTTATCTTCAGTTTTGGCATGAATAAGAATTTGGCAACAAAACAGAAGAAAAAGTATGAAACCAAACAATGAGAAGAGAAGCATGGAAGGGCCAGCTGACGCCAAGAGCAAATAGACTGTGTCTGCACACAACCTGATATAGAACGACTCCCACCTGTTTGACATTAGTTAAAACCATCGGTGCAAGTAAAAATACCCCAAAGTGTATTTAAAGATGTTCTCCATCTTAGTAAGTTGAATTCTGGCATCATACCTAACACTTCATCATATAAGCACTATTTGAGTATTTAAATTGGATGAGCAAAATAATGGTATGATTTTCATAACCTATTTTATATTACAGTAATATATGGTCCCCAAAATACTGGGGAGTAACTTACCCCCTTACCCACCCCTTACCCTCCCCTTACCTCCCCTTACACCTATCTAAGCACTTTATACTACAACGTGTTCAGTCTGGAAATTTTCAGATGAATAAATCATCAATGAACCATCCATTAAATTATAATTAGAAGCAATGTGTTATGGTGCATAAAATAATGGTGTATTTATGCATTTTTATTGCATGCTGTTTTATTATTATTTTTATTTAAGACGTTTTAAATGTGTTATTAAACTGAAAAGGTTTTTTACAGAATTGTTGTTGCCTTTTACAAAAGATTTGTTGGATTCTTCATTTGTGTGTGTTTTGCTTTATTTTTTTTATTTTTATAACACCAACAAAATTGTCGTATGTCCACTCAGGTTTAATAGGTTACATCTTACTGTCTAGTTAATAAATAAAATCTTTTACATACAAAATGCACTCATTCTTTGTAACAATATAAAAAATCTCTCCCAGTTTAGTGTTATCAATAAGAATATCAGAGTTTTATCATCCAAGTCGTAATTGTCTTGATATAACGACTAGGAGGTTGATAGTGATGTGACAATATTATCTTTCTTATGATGTTAAATGAAATAATTGTTGTGGCAATTAAGCTATGACTAGTACTAAGCTGTATTAGCATTCAATTTGAATACTCTGATCTGAATAATCTATATAATCAGATTGTTACAGTGATTCGTAAAATGCAACAAAGTAAACTTAAAATACAATTACTTAAAGATTTCCAAATATATTTAAAAATATTTCAAATGAAATAGACATCAAACAAGCATATGGTATTTTTTACACAACCTAATTTACAAGTACCCAAAATCAATGCTGAAGATTAGATAAAATTCACAGTTTGGTAATCCTACTTCCTTGATTTCATCCTCCATCACTGGTTTACTGTTTCAATGTTGTTTATTTCATTTGCTGTTTTTTTTTTTTTTTACATTAAAAGTACAAAAGTATGGGTTTTCAAATTGCTGAAACAAGTGGAACGTTTCATAAATGCTTAAGGTAATCTATTTAAGTTTCTAGTTGAAAAAATATATTTTACTTTCTCCCCCTATACATAGTATATGGAGAAAGTATTGTTTTCGTAAAAATTTTCGAATTTGAGTTGTTAGTGGAAATATTCGTTTTGGTGCTCCCTGAACCCAAAAAAGTGGTTTTTACGTGATGTCTGTCTGTGTGTGTGTGTGTGTGTGTGTGTGTGTGTGTGTGTGTGTGTGTGTGTCTGTGTGGATGTTTACAGAGCTAGAGCCCTAACCTATGGGCCGATTTTTATGAAATTTGGTATGTAGGTACTAATCCACGATATCTCCAGGCGTTTTTTTAATTTTTTTGGATTTTTGATTTTTAAGGGTAATTATCCCCCAAAAACCGCCAAAAAACATGAAAAATCCAATTTTCTCAAAAACGGCTTTAACGATTTTGATTAAACTTTCGTGGTTTGTAGAACTTTAGGTTTGCAACAAAATGACACCACCCGCATTTCTTGAAAAATTCGGGTTCAGAAATTACAGGACTTAAAACATCCAAAATTCAATTTTTTTGATTTTTTATAAAAAATCATAAATGTTAAAAAAGATTACTATTCACCATTAAAAAGAGCTCAAAAAACTAAATAAATTAGTATTTTAAATTACTATTCTACGATTGCTAGTTACGGAGAAAATTGAAATTTTCATTTAGCGGTAAACACAGTACGTTGTCCAATGTTATTCTTATGGGGAATACAAATATAACTATTTCTCTCTTATTTACTGATCAATTTCATTAAAATTTGATATGCAGGTCAAGTTAGCATTGACCAACAGATGATGTTCGAAATGTGTTGCTATTTAACCCTGGGGGGGCAAGGGGGCATTTCCCCTCTCAAAACCACTGTGTGTAGCAACGGACTCTATAGTGCCTCCCAAAAAGGGATTTGGGTGGATATTTCTGAAAACAACTATTTTAGACAATTTTCTGTACATTTATCTATACTTCATATTCTATATTTAGTAAATAACAAATATTGTTGTCATTAAAGTTTGGCTAAAAGGGAGAAAGTATGTGTCAGTTTCCTGATACCGTTTATTTTAAATTATGAAGCTATAGGGATTAGTTGTAGAAAGTATTAAAAGCAATAAAATATGTTAATTAATTTAAGTACTAAAACTTCTAAATCCGAGGTTGTGATAAAATTCCCCGGGTTTGAACACAGGATTAAGTGATTAGTAAATAGATACTACAAATTTGTCCATAACTAAAATATAAGGTATTGTATGTATGTATTTACTAAAGCATAAGTTCAAAATTACTGCATGATTTTGTATATATTGAATTTATTTATTTCTAAAGTAAAGACATATTTTATTTAATTTCATATGTTTTATTGCTTTTGGCACTTAATACAACTATTTATTTTAACTTTATACAAAAAACTGTATAACTTAAAAATATTATTTACTAGGAGCACAAACATACCCCTTAAGCATTTATGCAGCAGAGCACCCTTTTAAGCTAAATTTGAAAACTTCTTTATATAATAACTAGCTGTTACCTGGCAGACGTTGTCATGCCTTTGACTATTACCAACTAAAACCAATATCACCAAGATCACCTTTTCAAATAAACATGTCATTACCTTTTATGTAAACAACAATATCTTTCCATAAGGTTTATATAGGAACCCTTTTCGGCCACTGGGGAGGAACCCAATTGAGTTAGGATGAAATGGATGGCTTAAAAACCTGCTCTATGAAATTTTACATATATATACCAAGTTTCATGGCAAACGGTCCAACGGAGTCCGAGTCCATAAACTTCAAATATATATACAAACAAACAAACCAACATCCTTTTTTATAAATGTAGATTTGAAAAAAATAAAAGCAAATAATATAAACCAGCAGAAGGGGAATGAAGTAAAGAAAATAGGAATCCCAACATATCGCCTATTATTGATTTTAAACAATGTATGTCTCTACTCTTCATCTGAACAAGTTTGCAAAGTAAATTACACATTATTTATATGTCTGTAAATATATTATATCTTATTTCTGTGTATCCTACATTTTTCTAATGAAACTTCTAAGCCAAGAATGTTATTATTTTTAAAGCGTTAAACTTATTTAGTTGAACATGAAAGCTAGTTTGAGGAAAAGTTTCAGTTCATAAAATACAGACCAAAGGTGTAACAAAAGCCTGATAATTGACCTTGTCTCTGGTAGTTACTGTTTGGTAGTTAGCTCTTTGACACACTTATGATACAAAGTTATCAGGATGTTGTTTTAGCTAATGAACTGTGACTAATAACTTTGTCAGGGTAAGGTAAAAGAAACACTCAAGGAAAAGTGAAGTCAGAATCAGAATCAATCTCTTTACTGCCAAATAACATTTTTTTAGTTCTAGCTCAGCTAGAAAAAACCGAGGTGACATTGTCAAATAAAACAGTTGAATTTTCCCAATATAAAAACAAATATCAGTTGAGAAGGTCAAGACTATGTATACTATTTTGTTTATCAACGCAACAAAATGTCAATATTTTTTTCTTCCCAATAAATCCAGGCAAGATATTCTACAATTTTTTACAACATTTGTGGAGTCTTTAAAAGATTAATAATAGGGTATATCTATATTTTTAATACGCTAGGCATATTTTTGTCATAATTGTTTTGGAGCGGTGGTGCTACCGATCACCATGCCCAAGCTGTCGTTAGAAAGGTCTTAGCATGGTAGTTTTGCCATCAATTACAAAAATTTATAAAAGTCACCGTGGACATTGGAAAATATGGGGTCAAAGTCGCGATTTTCCCCATAGACATAATATGCAGTTACAAACCAACGATCGAGAAATCAGCTGTTTATTTAAGGAAGTGGTTAAACAAATAAAATCTGACCCTGAAAAATGGTTATTGAACGTACAGCTGGCAACAAAACACCAGTTTTTATTTGCACAAAATCAAAACATAACCAAAAAAACGTTCGACATAATGGAGACTATATAAGACGTCGACCAGGACGGCCAAGAGGAGGAGGCCGACGAACTTTAACTGGTAGACGCGAACGAAATACCTGCGCCAGGCGGTGTGAAACAGTGCGAAACAGTGGCGCTATCTGACGACAGAAGTCTAAATTACGTGTTGATTGAAAGTACGTTGTTATCATCCGTTTTAATTTCAGATGTTTTGATATGTTTGTTTACAACTGAAGAAACCTTTCGTTGGGTACAAACTTGCTCGGATTCGAGCAACAGGACAGCTAGTTATGTATTTAATCCAGCTATTTAAATCTTTATATATAATTCTGTAAGCAAAATGTTTAAGACAAAGTTGTATGGGAGTTTGGCAAATTGTAGGATATGATGGGAGGCAGCTCAAATTAAAGGTCTTGATCCCAGGGACTCGGTAAAAATAGCAGTATTTCCAAAATGTTACCAGCAAACGATAAATTGCGTAGATCATCCCCCACAAGAAAAGCATGGGGATTTTAAAATGTCTGCTTTG
Organism: Allygus modestus; assembly: GCA_963675035.1. NCBI lineage: Eukaryota > Metazoa > Arthropoda > Insecta > Hemiptera > Cicadellidae > Allygus > Allygus modestus. The sequence continues at coordinate 20,318,484 of OY776114.1, forward strand.
TTTACATTAAACAGGTCTACTTTGTTTATGAACTAATATGTGGATTGGAGCAAGGTCCAATCTTATAGGGGCAATGGCCCCTTTAAGCCACTAGTATGATACTAATTTGTTTGCTTGTCAAGGTCGGTTTCATCTATATTTGTGTTTAAAAATAGATGCATTCTGAAAGTAAATTATTATCATATTAAACTAGCAGTTCCCAGAGTGCATTTCTGGACCCAAGAATTGTGTTGAAAAATCTTTATTCATAATTTGACATCACAACTAACTACAGAAATAAATTAATGCCTGGTTACAATATTTGTAATTAGTCACCTCATAAAATGATAACAGGTATTTCTTCATAAGAGTAACATGTAAACTTTGAAGTCCAGTGGGGTGAAGCTCTTCAGTTCTAGGACTTTAATGGCTTTAGTAGGGTTTAACAAGTGAGTGCAAGAGGAACTTTTTTGTTTTATGAATATTATTGTCTTTAACTCTTTGGTTTAACTGTATAATTTGACTAGTTATTCATGTTATATTAATATCTAATATATAAAAATCAATGTTTGTACTTCTGTTTGTCTGTCTGTTCGAATTTTATGCGCTGCCATACCGTTCATCCGATTGCTTTGAAATTTTGCATAGTAACACAGGTTAACCCTGGGAAGTTTATAGGCCATTAACCGAAGTCCTAGGACATTAGGGCTGTGCCCCACTGGACTTCAAAGTTTCAACGTTAATTTTCTTCTAAATGCTTCTGACGTTGTTGAAGATGGTGATTATATTCTTGGTTGATTATTTGGCATTCTCATCTTCTTCTTAAAAACTATATTATTTATATTGGTTTAAATTTTTAAATTTGTTTCACTTAATATATAGTTTTAAAGAAGAAGATGAGAAAGCCAAATAATCAACCAAGAATGTTAATGTTATGGAAGAAAGATTTTTTTTGATTTGATCAGATGATACCTATAACTTAAAATATTGTAAACAGCTGTTTATCATTATGGAAATAAAACACCTACTCTCATAATGTAAATAAAAAACTACTTGAATGGCAACTCAAACTCTTTTTCGATAGGCGAGTGAGCGAAGCGAATGAGTTCATATTGAAAATGAAGGAGAATTTGACATAAAACAAATTCAATGCCTCTTCTGCGGCAGCAACGCGCCGGGTACCTGCTAGTAGTTTATAAGTTTATAGTCATAGTTTTTATTTTATACATAGTAAAGGTTTATTGATTCTTGTTTTATACCTGAATAACATTTCAAGGTTTCATTAACTTTGATTAACTTTGATTAGCTGGTTTAGGAGTCCATAGGAATATATATACATTCATACATTTGTATGGATACAGATTATTATTATTATTATTATTATTATTATTATTATTATTATTATTATTATTATTATTATTATAATTATTATTTTTTTTTTTTTTTTTTTTTTTTTTTTACGTAGGAGGAACGCTTAATGCGCGAACCCAAAGGAACAGTGTGGGACTCCCTCTTACGAGGTATACCCACTAAACCTCCTACGGAGCCGCGGGGAAAAACCAGGCCGGAACCCTTATCGGACAACTTCGGCACTGGCCCGCGTGTCTTGCGCCCAGACGGGTCACGTCACCGTTTCGGGAAACTTAGAGGTCACCTAAGCATCCCTCGTCTCGCATTCCCCGAAGAACGGATTGCACGAAGAGCGCAACCGCTCTCCAGGAGTCTTCATTTTGAAGCATCGCCCCCACCACGACGTCCGGGGACAGATCGCCGACAGCAGAGACGAGCCTCCTCCTGTCTTCAGCGAAACGACTGCACCGGAAGAAAGTATGATGAGCATCATCCACCTCCTCCGGGCAGTAACTACACTGAGGTGACCTCACCTTCCCCATGCGGAAAAGGTATTCCCTGAAGTACCCGTGGCCCGTCAGGAATTGACACAAGAAAAAGTCAATTTCCCCAAATGCACGGCTCAACCACGGGCTTATGTCTCTGATGAGACGAAACGTCCATCGCCCTTCCAGTCCACCGCTCCACCGCTCTTGCCAAACTCGCAGAGTTTCGAGTCTGGCTTCCACAGCAGCTTGTTCTCTTCCGAGATCAGGGGCACGGCGAAAGATGTTCTGCCTCTCAGCGGCGAGCAGATCAAGGGGATACACTCCAGCCACAACCATTACAGCCAGTCCAGACACAGTGCGATACGCACAGGCAACCCTAAGAGCCGCCCTGCGCTGAACGGATAGAATTCTCTTGCTGTGTTTTTTGACTCTCATGGCACCCGCCCACACTTATGCGCCGTACAGGAGAGTGGCGTTGACGGTGGACATGAGAAGTCGCCTCTTGCTGGACCTCGGGCCTCCGACGTTCCCCATCAATCTGCTGAGTGACAGAACAACCCTCGTCGCCTTGTTGCAAACCGCCTGGATGTGCTCCCACCATGTGAGGCAGCGGTCGAGCACCACTCCCAGATACTTCGCCGCAGTCTTCGTCTGGACCTCCACGTCACCAACAGTCATAGGGATTACTGTTTGGATTCTCCGTCGCGTGAACATGACGATCTCGGTCTTGGCGACCGCCAGCTCAAGTCCATGACCGCTCATCCATCTGTTGACCCGAAACATCACCTGGTTGAGGCGAAGCTGGGCCACCTCCGGATTTCGAGCCGTGATTACTGCGGCTACATCGTCTGCGTAGCCCACGAGATAGACTTGTGGTGGCATCTCGAGGCGAAGCACTCCGTCATATGCCACGTTCCAAAGGTCAGGGCCAAGGATCGACCCTTGCGCCGCGCCGGCGGTGACCACTTTGGAACGGACCCCTGCTTCTGTGCTATATAGCAGCCTGCGCTCCTTCAGGTAGTCCTGTACCACGACCAAGAGATAGTCGGGTACCCTGAAGTCCCGCTGCAACGCCTCAAGCATGTCCACCCAACGGGCCGAGTTAAAAGCGTTTTTAACGTCCAGGGTGACCAGCAGCACGATCGGCCTGGCCTGATGGCAGGCCGTGTCAGCCCGCCGGACGGCGTCCAGGACTTCAGCCACGGCATTCAAGGTTGAGTGGCCCTTCCGAAAGCCGTGCTGCCGGGGGGACAAGTCCCCAGCGGCTTCGACAGCCGACCTCAACCTGGGTTTCAGCAACCTCTCAAAGAGTTTACCCGCCGTGTCCAACATACAGAGTGGTCTGTATGCCGACGGGGACTCCGGGTCACCTTTGCCTTTGCTGATGAGCGCCAGTCTAGCTGTCTTCCAGCGTGACGGAAACACACCCGCCGCCAAACACGCGTTGAACATGCGCAGCAGCACATGTGGGTGACTTCCCGCCATAACCTTCAGAGCCTCAACTGGAATGCCATCAGGGCCTGGAGCTCTGTTGTTGTGCATGGCAGACGACGCTGCCACGAGCTCCTGTTCCGTGAACAAAGGAACATCAGGCACCGGCCCCGTTACTCTCTCCTCTCGCCTCACAGGGTGACTTGGGAAGAGAGCATCGACGATGGCCGTGACCGTGCCTGCAGACATAGATGCACTGCTGGCCCCCATTCCCCCGAGCTTTCTCGTGACGAGCTTCTACCCTCTTCCCCATGGATCGGAGTCCACGTCCCGGCACAGCTCCTTCCAGCAGCGAACCTTGCTCAGGCGAATTGCACTGGCAAGAGCTTTTTTCGCAGTCTTGTGCTCTGCCGACCTGGCCAAAGCCTCCGGTCGGTTTCGAGTTCTCTGCGCTCTTCTGCGAAGCATCAGTGCCGTTCTCCTGAGCTCCGCGATTTCGTCCGTCCACCAGTACACGTGGCGACGACCCCGGACAGGTTTTTTCCGAGGCATCGACGAGTCGCATGCACGCTCGATCAGCTGCATTGTGGAACCCACGAGAGATTCGACCCGATCTCGATCAGTGGAGTCAAAGCGCTCCGTCAAACCGGCCTCGGGGCTACGACTGAGCCGCTCAACGAATTTTCCCCTGTCCAGTTTGGCCTGATTCCAGCCAATTGGGTTTCGAGTACTGCATCGACGAGACAACTCGTTTTTTTCCAGATTGAAGGAGATGAATTCGTGGTCACTGGCCGTGTACACGTCCATCACCCCCCACTCCGCTACCAGAGGAAACAACCCTGCCGATACCAGCGTGACATCTGGTATGGAGTCACCAAAACCAGGTCTTCGGTATGTCGGCGTGTCCCCTCTGTTTGCCACTTCCAGGTCGAGCCTCGAGGCCATCTCCAAGATTCGTCTCCCCCGGGCGTTAGTGACTGGCATGCCCCACTCAACGGCACGCGCGTTGAAGTCCCCAGCCACTATTACGCACCCCGAGACACCCTGAAGACTGTCTTCCAGCGCCTCCAGCCTCTCCCGGTACTCCTCGGCGGAATAGTTGGGAGAGAGGTAGACACTGTATACGTTGACTCGCCGAAGTCTCACCCAGACGTAACCGTCACCGGATCCATGACCCAACACCTGAATCCCCCGACTGTCCGGAATCCAGAGAGCCGCAGTGCCAAGCCGGTCATAAAACCAAGATGGACTGGTTTTGATCCGGTAGGGCTCGCTGACGATCCCGATCTGGGCTTTGACCTCACAAGCAAGCTGCTCAAGAATGGCGTCAGCTGCTTGACTCCGCTGCAGGTTTGCCTGGACGAAACGGATCATTTCGTGGCAGATCGAGCCCTCTTAGCGTCTAGGGCTTTCCTGAAAGCCCTGCATGCCCCTGAGCCCGGAATGTGGTTAATATATAGTTTTAAAGAAGAAGATGAGAAAGCCAAATAATCAACCAAGAATGTTAATGTTATGGAAGAAAGATTTTTTTTGATTTGATCAGATGATACCTATAACTTAAAATATTGTAAACAGCTGTTTATCATTATGGAAATAAAACACCTACTCTCATAATGTAAATAAAAAACTACTTGAATGGCAACTCAAACTCTTTTTCGATAGGCGAGTGAGCGAAGCGAATGAGTTCATATTGAAAATGAAGGAGAATTTGACATAAAACAAATTCAATGCCTCTTCTGCGGCAGCAACGCGCCGGGTACCTGCTAGTAGTTTATAAGTTTATAGTCATAGTTTTTATTTTATACATAGTAAAGGTTTATTGATTCTTGTTTTATACCTGAATAACATTTCAAGGTTTCATTAACTTTGATTAACTTTGATTAGCTGGTTTAGGAGTCCATAGGAATATATATACATTCATACATTTGTATGGATACAGATTATTATTATTATTATTATTATTATTATTATTATTATTATTATTATTATTATTATTTTTATTATTATTATTATTATTATTATTATTATTATTATTATTAATATTATTATTATTATTATTATTATTATTATTATTATTATTATTATTATTATTATTATTATTATTGTTGTTGTTATTACATTTTGTGTAAAATAAACAATTAATGTGTACTAGCTTTGTTCAACATTTTTGCTTGTTCACCTGTTTACAGTTTTATAGTCAAATCAAAATAGTTGATCAAATTTCAGAATTTAAAAATGTGTTTTAACTTGACAATTTAATTTAATTTATGGCCTTAGGCGAGATTATATGAAAAAAGTCTGTATTTTTCCTATTTTAGAACTAAAGAATCAGAGTATACCAAATTTCACCTCTCCAGGATATTAGGAAGTTTAGAACTTTGATGACACCCCAGGACTTTATATATCAGTAGGATATGTAAATAAGATCGTTTCGAATTGTGTTGGGCAACTTGCTGAGGTCAATGCATCTTAGGACCTCTGCCAACTCGGAGACATTTATGAATTCTCTCTTGACATCTAGTTGTCACACTCAAATCCTCACACACTACTGAAATACTTTTTATTTCATTACTTAAATGATAAGTTTGTTTTATTAAATGTTAAAAATAATTTCAAGCAAGCGTAGATCGAGCTCTTTTCCAAAATATGAATAAAAGTTTAAAAAATATAATTTTATAAATCTTACTTTTGTCGCAATAACCGTAGACTAATTTTTAAAATAAATACACCCTATAATTTCAAACAAAGATTTTAAGACTGAAATTGATTATCAATTGATTAAATACAAAAATATATATTGTGAATTTTATTTTCAGTGATTAAAATGTTTTAAATGTGTTTAGTTTATTTATTGATTACTAGATCTTCTGAGCTAAATCAGATGAAAAAAATATAGTTTAATTAATTTTTTGTAATTAAGTACTTCTCTTTCCTATAGTTTAACGGGCTAAAACTTTCTTCAGGCTATTCTGTTTTTGTTCAGGTCATGTTGTTTCATAACAAACAGATGTAACAGAACTTCTTATTAGCGAATTTCCCCTATAGGGAAGAAGGTATTACCGTAGGTCTCATGGTAAGACTTAAGCCCAAGACCATGATAACTTTTCATTTTGAGGTCCCCAGATGCCAAAAACACCATTCGTCAAATTTTTATATATGTATATATATATATATGTGTGTCCGTAAGCTCGATAACTCTCATAAAAAAGGTCCGATCTTAATAAAATGTGGTACAAATGTGTAAAGCACCATTTATTTCAACGAGTTCGAAAACCAGACGAATCACACCATCCAAAGGGGGGGTTTTTGGGGGGTTTTGTACCCCAAAAATGGGTTCTTTTGGGGTTTCCACATGTAATTTTTATTTAAATCAAATTTTAATTTTTACCATTTAATTCAGCATAAAAAAACAAACAATTTGGTATTTTTATCATTGCTCTACGTCAATTGGTTCCTGAGATATTGAAAGTGCTAAACACAGTACGTTGTGTAATGTTATTCTTATGGAGAAAAAGAAAAAATGTATATCTCGCTTATTTATGAAAATAAACTGACAAAATTTGGTATATGGCTTCATCTGGTTGTGGTTTGTCGTTGTTTGCACAAAATACAAAATTTTCACATATGGTTCCCGTAGCAGCAAACCTAGGTAATCGGTCCACATGTTATTCTTATGGAAAATAATTAAAATGTTATATATCGCTTACTTATACATGTATATGAATTAAACTTGGTATGTGACTTTACTTAGGATGAGTTCTAATGATATTTGCATAAAAACCCATTATTTTATGTTCCTTGTTGCAGCAAACCTGCGTACTCATCCCCAATGTTATTCTTATGAAGAATAATTAATATTTTTAATATCGCTTGTTTGTGAATATATTTCTTATGAATCCTGTTAAGTGTTAATGTGTTGTGTTATATATTCATTGGAAATTCGCTGAGTATGCAGGTTTGCTGCAACGGGAGTATTCTCTTATTTTAAATTAACTATATTGAATTTTTGTTTTTCTTCGCCCTTTTATATTGTAAATTTTCTTCAAACTCTAACCCTGGCATTTGGATACTTTACTTATAAGATATGTTCATTTCCCCCTTGGATCAATTAATTTGTTGTCAGACTTTAGAAGCATACACGGAGAATAACTGTGTCAGAGTTGTTTGAAGTGTCTAGAGAATTGATTGTCAATTATTCGTGGTCAAGGCAAATGGGGCTACGTACACAGCCTCTGACAATAGCTCTCCTCGCGTGAATCTTCATGTGTCTGTATCAGAAATTGGGATAAACTAAATTAGTTTTTATCACACCTTAGTTCAAAAACAGTTACGTTTTCAATATGATGTTCCTCAGGTCATTTTTCAAGAATAAAATTGGTGTTGACGTAAGTACAGTACAATCATTCAATATTTAACTTCCTACTTAACTATATGACATATTAACTATTGATTTATTTATTAGTTTACTACATTTTTCAACTTTTAGGATTTTAAATACTTTGGTCATCTTGGACAAAGTAAAAATATACAATTCTTGTTAACAATACTTTGTTAATGAGGTATTCTTTTCTTAATAAAGGAATGTTTTTAAATAATTCAAATGGTGAGTTTAAAATATGTTGCTTATAATGTGTTCTTTACTTTTGTGTGATCAAAATTTACTATGCTATTTTATAGTTTATTCTGGTTTTAAATATGTCAGATGAAGATTTTTATGAATTTAAGCTAAATTTACCTAAATCAATTATGGAAAACTATTTATCTGTATAAAACTATAATTTCAAATAGTTAGTTAGTTTAAAATAATTATATATTTATGTTAATTCTTATGGTTAAATTAATGTATTCAACCCATTTAAAATGTAATACTTGTTTAGTTAGTTTTTCAACTCAGTTCTTCAAGGAAGAATTTAATTAATTTATGTACGCAGTTTGCACATTAAAACACCTGTTTTAAGTCAAATGGGTCCACCAGGGAGGTAAATAACAAAGAATCACCTATTGAAAGTCTTCATTTTAATGGTTTTAGCGAATTTTCCTAACAGGGAAGAAGGAGGTCAATAATAGGTCAAGATAACACCGTGAGGGGTTTATTACCGTAGTTGGCATGGTAATAAGACCTAGGCTCGGAACCTTGATATTTTTTTGTTTTGGAGCCTCCAGATACCAAAAACACCATTTTTTTCAATTTTGTATTTATGTGTACTTACGTATATACATCCGTGAACCCAAAAACTCTCGCAAAAAGGTATGATCTTGATGAAATTTGGTACAGATTTGTAAAGTAGAATATATTTAAAGGAGTTTTGAATCAAGACGGATCACATCATCCGAAGAAGGGCTTTGTACTCCCAAAATGTGTTTTTCTTCACAAATAGTTTGTACCATTGGATTCAACTTCAAAATTGGTGTTTTGATCATCGTTCTATGTCAATTAGTTACTGAGATATTGAAAGTGCTAACCATGTTATGTTGTCCAATGTTATTCTTATGGAATAAGTAAAATTTTATTTCTTGCTTATTTGTGAAAACTTAGTATACTGTATAGCTTCCCCTATTATGATGAAGATCTATTAACCCTTCCCAAGCGGCGATTGCGGGGCAAAGCCCTACTCAATACGCATTATTTCTTGAACGGGGTCAGCAAATATATTTTGAAATATTTATTTTTTCCACTTATTTCTGATGGTTAAAGTAAATTATGTTCACTTTCGTGATCAAAATAATTTTTTTACACGTCATATGGCCAAAACTGGCGTGTTGTATATACGTCACTCACTCACTCTGAATGTCATTAAAAAAATCATGACACAGTAGAAAACATTGCAAAACATCATTAGCTTTTACTTCACACAACAACTTGTAAATAACTGACCGAACGTAAATAAACTGTCTATGATCAAGGCAGTAACAAAAGGATTGCATCAGCCGGCCAGTCTATAGCATCTATTGCGAGAACAGCATCTATTGCGAGAACAGCATCTATTGCCAACTCACCGAATGAAAATGTACCACTAAAATAAACTAAAAAGTAGACTAATGGCTTATAGTAACTGTAAATAACACGGAAACATCCATACAATATATAAATTAAATTTATATGTCTGGCTTATATATTCGTCATATGCTTGCAAGTTTCAAATTAAGTTGTGTGTATGTACATCCAACGCTTGCAACAAAAAATTACCGTTAGCGTACATATACGTCCAACGCTTGGGAAGGGTCAATATCTACTTAAATACCTCCGAAGAAGCAAACTGCAAATTCAGTCCTTTGTAACCATTTGGACATTGTGTCATCCCATGTTATTCTTTTGGGAAATAATTAAAATTCTATATATCCCTTTATCAATATAAATTTGTGAAACTTAGTATATGCCTTCATGTGGTTGTGGTATATTTATATTTGGATAAAATCCCCAGTTTTAGTTGTTCTTGGTACAGCAAACCTGCTTTATATGTTCAATGTTACTCTTATTTATATCAGTGTTTTTATCTCATTAGTTTATCAATATATTTTTATTAAACTAGGAAATCTGGTTAGGTATGAATGTATATTTGCGTTGGAAATCCCCTGAGTATGCAGGTTTGCTGTGACGGGGGTATTTAATTGTTTGTTTGTTATTGCATTTAGTGGTGAAGGTAATCTTCAAAATGATGGCTCAATTATTGGTTTTGTGGAATTGTTAAGGGAGAAAATAAAGAAATGTCTATCAACAACAACACACAGAAATATATTGAGAGATGCCTCAACTGGCACAATGTTTTATGTCTCGTTGATAATTAAACAATTGAAGTTTGTATCTATTTTTTAACTTTACTGTTACAAATAAAATAAATTCATTGAATTAGGAAAACACATAATGGGAAACACATAATATTCTTACATCACCTGTAAAAAACAAGACCTTGATTTTGTATCTCAATAATAGGTCAAGATAACACCGTGGGGGGTTTGCCAGGCTGTGTAGTGATTTTAACTCTTGGAAATATTTCAACTAGGCTGCCAAAATTCTGATCCTTGTCAATTTAAAAATACCTCTTCGGGTGACTACGTTAAGAAAGTAATATTTTATATAGTTTGAAATAAATTGCATTAATGGTTGTAGTAATAATGTACTACATACTTCAGCATTTTGTTAACATGAATATGTCAAATGAACATTTTTGAAATAATATCAATCGATTACAAGTAGTACCTACATTGAGACTAATTTATTAGTCAAAAACATTTCAAACATGAGTGATATCAAGGAAATACATTTTAAGTTTCCTCTGAATTTATTATTGGATTTTTTCAATAACGTGTTTTCTAACGTTAATTATTATTAATATACAACAACGTACAAACTTACAGTGTATGTGTTCAGCCTGGTTTAGTAAAATTAAAATATCATAACAACTTTATGAGTTTATGCGAAATTGAAATAAGATTAGTACAGTAACATAATTACATTATGTAATGAGGAAAATTAAGTGAAAGTTGTTATTCTGTTAAAAAATACTTGCCCTGCCTGGTTACTTGCCTGGTTACTTGCCTGGTTACTTATTTTTCCTTTCATTTAAACAAGTTTGGGACCCTGAACCATTGAATTGAACGAAATAAATTGTCTTTCCTGTTGTAATGCTTTTATTCTTTAGTTTAATGACATGCTAAAGCTCAGTCTAGTCTTGAGAACTCCATTATCCATAACACTGATACCAATTCTTTTGAAGCATACTTATTTCTTAATGATACAGAATATTTAAAGAACAGTTTTCTAGCTATAACCTACATCTCAATTAAAATAAAACTCAAATTTTGAACTTTCACACCAATTACAAAAATTGTACAAAATTTTATTTCCAGCCATTGTGAAGGGTGATTCCACAATCATCTGAATAAAATTTTCTTGGAATCAAGTTCAACTCCTTATTTACATGGAAGGTGCAGATTGAACAATTTATATAACAACTGAATAAGGCTTTTTATGTCATTCTTATTCTTTAAACAAAGTAGATTTCAGCATCTATGTTAATTTGTTAATAGATTTAACTGTAGATGTGACTTCAAAAATAATGACACACTGCCTTATCTAATCCATATTTCATGTCCTTCATATTAATAACAAATCCATAAAATTTACATTATATGGGGAAAAATTGTACAAGCTTCCTGGTTATATAAAAGATTATAAAAATGACACATTATTTGCAAATAATATTCTATCTTTTGTAATTATAAAATATTTTTACAGTTATAAGAATTAGTACCTGGGGGGAAGGCTAGTCAGTTATTTTTAGATGGCTTGGAGTAATATTTCACCACTCCCCCCAACTGATTATCAGTTTTTTATAGCTTATTTGCCACATGCTATAGTGATGAGCAGTTTGATTCTTCTTAGCGAACTGATTCATTTGAATCACTCAAATCAAAAGAATCAAAATTTGAACCGATTCATTTCGTTCGTTTTGATTCATATATCTGTCAATCTGTCCTCGCCGTATAATGTAAACGAATTGATTGTTATGGGTTATTTGGTCCTCCTGTTATGTTACGACTCCAATATGCGATTTGCGAACCGATAGTCCAAGTGAATCAGTGAAATTTCCTGTTAAATTTGACTATCGAACATCACAAATTATTATTGCTCAGCCGCAAACTCCGGATATTTCCCACTTATCAAAGAACCAATTAGCAAGCGTTTAGACGGATCAGCTAATACTCAAAGCTGTCTGAGTGACTACATGACAACAATCGGTTCACAAACCGATAGTGCAATTGAATCAGAAGATACGATATTGTAAATAAAGAGAGGTGAAAACAAAATAAATTTGCAAGGAATCTCACAAAACGTTTGCCGCGCATACGCAAACCAATGAGATTGTGTGTAGCAAGCCCTCCTCTTGCCCTTTTGTCCATCTCCCACCACTTATTGCTGCTCTTCAACCCCCCCCCCCACCATTTCTCAACGGAAACGCAATTGAATCGCAAACAAAGATATCCTACACCGATTCGCGAGCGAATTGAACGAAACCGAGCTACATGAAACATGGCATAATTACCAGAGTTGATTCGCGCCACAAATCGGTTCTTTTTAAAGTTGAATTATGATTCATCTGATTCACACGATGATTCGTATGATTTGAACGATTCGTTCGCATATCGCCCATCACTAACATGTTAACAATTATTATAAACAACATGAGTATTACTTTGTCAGTTCCCTGGTTGATTATGAACAGCTGATACAATTCTTTTGTTTTGATTTTAAAATCCAAAAGCCTCATGTTAATATTTTTAACTTTTCATTTTAGTTTTTTACGTTATTTGATTTTTCCTGGGGAAGAGACCTGTCTTGAACTTATTTTTATCCCAGAAATTAGTTATTTTCAACATTTTAAGATAATCGTTGTAGTTTTTGAGATCCGAGTTACAAGCAAGGAAGCAAACCTTACTCATATTAGAGTATAGGATATAAATTACAATAATCAAACATGTCTGAGATAATGGTCTTTGTTTTGTTTTATCTTAACTAGCTGCTTGACATGGCCTTGGTCATATTAACTAAATCATACCTTAGGATTATTAACTCATGATTTACTTTATATCCTTAAGTTTAAAATCCATTTTCTCTTCACCATTAAATCCATGGATCAAAATTTTTCCGGCTGATGGTTTATTTATCTCAAACCAATTTAAAATGTGTATGGTGTTACATGACTTTGAATAAATATGTACCAGTGATTTGTTAAGGTGAAAGCCCCTATTTTTTTTAGCGAATTTCCCCTATAGGGAAGAAGCTATTACCGTAGGTCTCATGGTAAGATTTAAGCCCGAGACCATGACAAATTTTTTTTTTTAGGTCCCCAGATGACTAAACCACGATTTGTTCAAATTTATATATATATATATATATATATATATATACAGGGTGTTTCGGGATAAGTGTAAACGACTTTACCAGGAGATTCCTTACATCAAAACAAGAAAAAAATCTTATGTGAACATGGGTCCGTAAACCAGTCGTTGTCGAGTTGCAGCCAAAAATAGATTTTTTCAACTTCAAGTGTAGTTATTGCACCTTTTGGCCTCTTGATTGAAGAATTCTAAAGATAATTTGATTAAGTTTCCACAGTTAGATAGATTATGAAATTCCAAAGACATATTATTGATGTTTTATACTGTAAAGTTGAGTAACGCTGAGAAAAAATAGTTTAACAATTAAATTCTTCCAAAAAATTCAAGGCCTCATAAATATTCTTTTTTTGACTGGCTAATAATATCATAACCGTTAAAGTATTTGGGCTGCAACTTTATAAAAAGTTGTAGAATTTAATGGAGAACAAAATAATAACAATTTATGTATGCATTCGATCATGATTATTTATGTAAAAACCCAAAATCTGTAAGATAACAAAATTTAGAAAGGAAAACCTCAATTATCCAGCCAGTCAAGCAAATGCATAAAACCAAAGAAAATCTTTCAGCACGAGTTTTTTTTTATAAAATCTTCACAAATTTTTAAATTTTTAAAGTTTAAAATATCCTAAATCCTTAAAAATTCCACCACAGGACCCCACTGAGGCCATTTTTTGAAATAGCAGCCTTTTCCTACACAGGATAAGCTGTGAAAAGAAACACTCCTCCACATTTTATTAATACATTTATCGATTTATCAACTTGGGGCTATTACAAATAACTTGTGGGTGGTAATACTTTATTTTTACTGATTACTAAATTGCAGCCGCCATCTTGGATGCGCAATTATTTTATAAAATAGGCTACTTCCATCATAAAGGTAGTGTTGTGAACCAGCATTGAAAACTAAATCTTTACGATGAATACAATGCCGTAATCCATTTTTTAATATTTAAGCTGATCTCAAAATAAAGAAAATTCATCTTATTTTTTATAAATGTAGAATAGAGGCCACTAATTATATAATGTAAAAAAGGTAATACTAAATTTTACATACAAATTTATTTAACAAAATTTAAATCATTCTAAAATTACAAATCACAATGTTTTGTGGAAATACACGAACAAATTAAATATCTAGAGTTAAATAATACTGTTGTTTACAAAACCACGTGGGTACCATGGGTGCACCTTACAAAAAGTTTTCAAAGTGACCACCATCTCTCTGCCTGCACAATCTTGCTCGTGAAATCAATGAGTTTGTTGCGGCTCGGACGACTGCTGGGTTGTTCTTAATGTACTCAGCTACATTCATTATCCTTTGCAATAATTCTTCTCTTGTTCTAGGCTTTGTTGTGTAGACTTGTGATTTCATCCATCCCCATAAAAAATAGTCCATGGGTGTAAGGTCAGGAGACCTTGCGGGCCAATGTACTGGACCGTTGTTAGCTATTACCCTTTGCCAAAATTTCTGACGCAGTAGTTCTACAACTTCTCTTGAAGAGTGAGGCGGTGCGCCGTCGTGTTGAAACCAGAGATTTACTCTGGTTCCAAGAGGGACTTCCTCTAGGAGTCTTTGTAACTCATTGAGCAGGAATGCATGATAAGTGACTCTGTTTAGATTCCCCTCGATGATAAAAGGTCCAATCAGCTTATCATTAACAAGGCCACACTACACATTTACAGAAAACCTTTGTTGAAAATGATTTTCTATTACTTTGTGGGGATTTTCTGTAGCCCAGTTGTGTAGGTTTTCTAAGTTATTTATTCCATTTCTCGTGAACTGGGCTTCATCAGTAAACAAAATCCACTTAACAACCCTCCGGTTAGCCACTACCCAATTGCAAAATGCCAGCCTATCATAGTTGTCAACAGGGTGAAGGGCTTGCACCTTTTGAAAGTGATAGGGGTGCATTTTTTCCTTCTTCAGAACTCTCCAAACTTTTGTTGAAGACACTAAATGTTGGTTCGATAGTCTCCTAACACTCGTACCTGACTTTGCTGCACTGCTTCAATAATATTTTCTTCAGTGTGCACATCAACTTCATTGAATCCCTCTCGCTTTCTCCTACTAACAGATCCTGTCTCTTTAAGTTGGTTGTGCAGGTCGGTAAAAACTCTCTGGTTTGGAATACTTATGTTTGGATATCTTCTTCCGTACTCAACCGAAGCTGCCTTTGCATTTCCATTGCAATACCCATAGACAAAATGCATGTCAGTATACTCACTGTTTGAATACATTTTCACTTTGGAGTTAAAACCACCAGCATTTACTGAGAGGAAACTTGTTTTAAAGGACAGGAAACCACATTATTACTCAACAATGCAATTAAACAGATGTGGCTTACGGAAACAGTGCTGCCAACTCACAAATGAAAACAACAACATCCAAGACGGAACGATGATCAAATTATTGAATGAGTTTAAACCAAAATAAACCCAATTCTGTTGTATTCTTCCGATAACTACTAAATTAATTTATGTCTTAAGAAGATTACAGTATTTGTTCTTAAACAAAAAAGAAACTTATAATAACATTTTGGTAATTTTTTTTAAACTGTTAGTTGACAAGTTTACTTGTGTAGCCGTCCTGTGTAGGAAAAGTCCGTTAACAAAAATTGTTTCAGTGGGATCCTGTGGTGAAATTTTTAAGGATTTAGGATATTTTAAATTTAAATATTTAAAAATTTTTGAAGATTTTATAAAAAAAAAACTCGTGCTGAAAGATTTTCTTTGGTTTAAGCATTTGCTTGACTGGCTGGATAATTGAGGTTTTCCTTTCTAAATTTTGTTATCCTACAGATTTTGGGTTTTTACATAAATAATCATGATCGAATGCATACATAAATTGTTATTATTTTGTTCTCCATTAAATTCTACAAATTTTTATAAAGTTGCAGCCCAAATACTGTAACGGTTATGATATTATTAGCCAGTCAAAAACAAAAAATATTTTTGAGGCCTTGAAATTTTTGGAAGAATTTAATTGTTCAACTATTTTTTCTCAGCGTTACTCAACTTTACAGAATAAAACATCAATAATATCTCTTTGGAATTTCATAATCTATCTAACTGTGGAAATGTAATCAAATTATCTTTAGAATTTTTCAACCTAGAGGCCAAAAGGTGCAATAACTACACTTGAAATTGAAAAAAATCTATTTTTGGCTGCAACTCGACAACGACTGGTTTACGGACCCATGTTCACATAAGATTTTTTTCTTGTTTTGATGTAAGGAATCTTCTGGTAAAGTTGTTTACACTTATCCCGAAACACCCTGTATATGTGTGTCCGTGAATGCGATAACTTGAGTAAAAAACGTCCGATTTTGATGAAATTTGGCTCAAATGTGTAAAATGACATTCATGACTTTAAGTTCGAAAACCAGAAAAATCGGGCCATGGGAAGGGGGGTTTATGGGGGTTTTAAATTTTCCAAAAATCAGTTTTTTGCATTTTTTACCCTAAAATTTTTAAAACACTTAATTTTGGTTTAGACCATGTTATAGAGCTTAAAAACAAATAATATGGTATTTTGAATAATTAAGCTAGGTTAAGTGGTTGCGGAGAAAATCCAAAAAAAACCTGCTCATAAAATCTCCTATGTTAATCTTATGGGAAAAAGGTTTTTGGCTTTTCCTAAGTTAATTTTGATGTAAACTTCACATTTGCTTTTACCAATCAATTCAGCTCCACAAAACAATCATTTTGGTGTTTAAATTGTGATTCTACGTCCAACCGTTGCAGAGATATTCAAAGTGCTAAACACAGTACGTTGTCCAATGTTATCCTTATGGAGAATAAATAAAATTTGATATCTCCATTATTAATGAATGTATATTGATGAAACTTGGCACGTGGGGTCACGTAGTACTGGTATATTGATATTTGCACAAAAAATTGATTTTTTGTTGATTATCCCCGTAGCAGCGAACCTGCGTACTCAGCCCCCATGTTATTCTTATGGAGAATAAGTAAAATGTAATGACTCCCTTAAATATGAACATAAATTAATACAACTTGCTATGTGGCTTCACCTTGTTGAGTTATAATGATATTTGCATAAAAACCCATTTTTTTAGTTCCTTGTTGCAGCAAACCTGCTTACTCATCTCCCATGTTATTCTTATGGAGAATAATTAAAATTGTATATATCGCTTATATATGAATATATTTTTATAAAACTTGGTATGCGGCTTTATATGGCATTAAGACATATATTATGCATTGGAAATTCGCTGAGTACGCAGGTTTGCTGCGACGGGGGTATTTTATTTTTATCTAGTAATATCTTAGTTTGAGCAATCCCCCATTATTCTGACATTTACCAAACATCCACAATTTATCTTTCAAGATTTCTCTTACGGATTTAAAAATATAAATTTCTAAACCCTAATGTTTGTGGCCAGCACTCAACTTAGAATACAGGAAAATTTCAAATAAAAGTTTATACAGTTTACAAATATACTCACCAACCAATATTTGTTGATTATATTTTTAGAAAAACTAATTATATTCTACTAAGGATAATTTAATCATGCAAAACTTCAAAAGCTGGAGATAAAAATAAGAGAGTCATAGTGGAGAGTCTTACTGCTGTAAAAGTAAAAACAACAAAGTAACAAGATAAAAACACAGCAAGTACTTTCAGAGCTACAACAGTATTCAAGGCATAGCTACAATGCAAGCTGATTGTGCTATTTTTCATGCTACGTAGATTTGTCAGAGAGGCTCCCGTGACTTACAACGGTGACGGAACGAATGGATTCTTGTGCTAATCCGGTCGGTTGCCACGAGAGTGTTAACGTTGCCCCAACCATGAGTATGGTCAGTGTTGACAATTCGGAACCTACATTCAACTCTAACTAGTGCATCGAGTGGCTTGTTGTGAAGTTTGTTATAGGTTTTCTTATGAGATTTTGGAATGCATGACGAGGTAACATAATTTTATTATTAGGAGATTTGAAGGATTTTGCATGTATTTGTCTTGTTATATTTTGATTTTCTAAAGCTTAATATTTATCATTGGTTTATATACAGATTGGTATTATGTTTTCAAATAAGTGTAAACTAATTGATTTTAGCATTATCCTAAAATTGTATTTTTTGTGTGTATGTATGTATGTATGTATATATATATATAATTTATTTTTTTTATATATGCATTTGTAATCCCTGGTCTTATTACCATCTAAGGTCAAACAGAAGGTTTGTAAAGCTCATGAACTCTCACAAAATAGCTCAATGAGAAATATGAGCTAGGTCTAGTATTGAGACTATATAAAATTGTCAGATTAAACGTCCATGATCGACCTGGCAAACCTCCTATTATGAGGCGAGCCCTTACCACTATACTATCTAGTCAGTTCTTGGGGATATTGTGGGAAAGAGATAGAGGTAATGCTTAGGAAATTCCATACAATTTTTCTCACCAACGGTATTGTATGAACAGAGGAGAGTGTCAGTGGCGTAGATAGACCTTTGTCAAGGGGGGGATATCTCATTAGGGAATACAAAACAAAAACTGTGTTTGTGACTAGCGCGGATACCGGTAAACAAAATTGAAGATGTCATTGACGTGTCCATTACATTCTTAATTATTGATATAGGCCTACACATCCAAGACATAAACCATTGATACAAAGCAATCAGTATTTGTAACAGGACTAAAAAATACTTGTATCACTTGCAATCATTACTGGAACCCTGGAAAGTAATCGTTAAGCCAGAGTTGCCAAGTCACCAGATTTTCCAAGAGATTACAGTTCGAGCCACGGTGCTTGGCGATATTTTTAACTTTTCATTTTAGTTTTTTTTTACATTATTAAAATTTCAACATTATTGGAATGTGGAATTTATTTTTTTTATATTTCTGGTTTTGGCTGGGATGGCGAGAAACAACTCAAATTTCTCGTAAATAAAAGCAGACAATAACGAAAACAACCAAAACCAATGTTTTAAAATTTTCATCGTCATGCAACAATTTCCAATTAAGCTAAATCCTTATTTCCCTGTTCACTCTAACCTCTATATTTGTTACTCTTTGGCTTTATTTCGTCGGAAATATCGTTGACTTTTACATGTATTTGCGGTTATAGAACGTTGAAAATCAGTATGAAGATTTATGGCTCCCTGCAGTTAATTAAGTTATCAATCTAATATGGCAACCGTAAGTTGAGCACATCACTAAGACCGGCTAGACATCAAGGTCAAGGTCAGGTGCGCTAGTTAACGGACTGGCTGCTAGGGGGTAAGGGTGGACTGTTCGGTGACTACCATCCCAAATACGCAATGCGTAAATACCGTGCCGTGTGCTGGTGCAGTTCATTTGCTACTATTTATTGGACGCAAACAATATTTGTAATATATAAATAAGATATTTTGGAGATATTCCACACTTTTTTTTTCAGTAACAGCATTTCTTTTTAACCAAAAGACATAAGCTTGATTTCAGGAGGATATAAATTTTTATTTTCCAAGTTTCAAGGGGGGGATATATCCCCCTGATCCCCCCCATACCCACGCCACTGGAGAGTGTAACATTTCTCCACACCCCTCTCTTCTTTCGCATGATTGAGGAAGATGTGGTGGGGGCTGACTCTTCCTCCCCTCCATATGCTACATTTGTTCAAGCAGGACACCGTGAAGATAATCTATATCTATAAATACGAAAAACCGATCATCCCCTGGGCCAAACCTACAACTACGAAATTTGGCACATATGTAGTAAACTCCTTCCATAATGTAGGTAACCACAATCCACGTTATTACCTAAGAAAGGATTTTAGGAAATCCTTATAGGGCTCTACCCCACGGGGAGTCAAATTTCCAATCCAGTATTATTCTTATGGAAATTCACTAAATACGAAAAACTGATCATCCCCCAGGCCAAACCGCTACACCTATAAGCACGAAATTTGGCACGTACACTTCTTTCATAACATAGAAAACCACTAAGAAAGGATTTTAAGAAATACCCATAGGGCTTCACCCCACGGGTACAGAATCCATTCTGTAATTTCTGTAATCCATGAAATGTTTTGGACGATATACAGGCCGACCTAGAAATGTTTAAATTCTTAAAATACTGTTCAAAAAATTGTAACACTGCTAAACGTAGCACCCATGTAGTTGAGATGTTAATCATGTTCACAGGAGAGAAGTCTCGGACTTCAGCCCGAAGAGGTGATCATTGCCAAAGTGAGCAGTGAACGACGCAACACCGCCACACATATTAGGTAACAAGTTGTAATTTGTTGGTCAATATACTAACATTAAAGTTAAATACCCCCGTCGCAGCAAACCTGTGTACTCAGCGAATTTCCAATGCATAATATATGACTTAATACCACATAAAGCCGCATACCAAGTTTCATAAAAATACACTCACAAATAAGCGATATATACAATTTTAATTATTCTCCATTGGGGATGAGTACATAGGTTTGCTGAAACAAGGATCATAAACAATTGGTTTCTATGCAAATATCAACATAACTCAACTAGGTGAAGCCACATACCTAGTTTCATCAATATACATTCATAAATAAGCGATATATTCCATTTTGATTAATCTCCATAAGAATAACATGGGGGATGAGTAGGCAAATTGTGTGTTTTTTTAAGCTGAATCGAATGGTGAAAATTAAAATTTGACTATTTAAAAAATTATACGTAAAAAATTCAAAAAACCCATTTTTGGGGTAGAAAACCCCCCCAAAATACCCCTTTGGATAGAGCAATCTGGCTGGTTTTCGAATTTAAAGTCATAAATGTTGCTTTACACGTTTATACCAAGTTTCATAAAAACGAGAGTTATCGTGCTCACAGACACATATTTATATATATATAAATATATTTTTTATATATATATAAAGTTTCGAACGAATGGTGTTTTTGGGGTCTGGGGACCTCAGAACGAAAAGTTATCATGGTCCCGGGCCTAGGTCTTACCATGCCGACTACGGTAATAGCTTCTTCCCTATAGTGGAAATTCGCTAATAAAACAAAGTTCTGCTATCCCTGCAAAAACTTGATATAAATGTATGGTAAAAACAAAATTCGTACAATCAACTTTCAAAATATCAAACTCGTACATAGCCCTAGGAGATATCTCCCTAGTAAACCCTTACATAAAACCACTTTTACTTTCATCCCCGATACATAGTATATGGAGAAAGTATTGTTTTCGTAAAAATTTTCGAATTTGAGTTGTTAGTGGAAATATTCATTTTGGTGCTCCCTGAACCCAAAAAAGTGGTTTTTACGTGATGTCTGTCTGTGTGTGTGTGTGTGTGTGTGTGTCCGTGTGTGTGTGTGTGTGTGTGTGTGTGTGTGTGTGTGTGTGTGTCCGTGTGTGTGTGTGTGTGTGTGTGTGTGTGTGTGTGTGTCTGTGGATGTGTACAGAGCTAGAGACCTAACCTATGGGCCGATTTTTATGAAATTTGGTATGTAGGTACTAATCCACGATATCTCCAGGCTTTTTTTCATTTTTTTGAATTTTTGATTTTTAAGGGTAATTATCCCCAAAAAACCGCCAAAAAACATGAAAAATCCAAATTTCTCAAAAACGGCTCTAACGATTTTGATTAAACTTTAGTGGTTTGTAGAACTTTAGGTTTCCAACAAAATGACACCACCCGCATTTCTGAAAAAATTCGGGTTCAGAAATTACAGGACTTAAAACATCCAAAATTAAGTTTTTTTGATTTTTCATGAAAAATCAAATATGTTAAAAAAGATTACTATTCACCATTAAAAAGAGCTCAAAAAACTAAATAAATTTGTATTTTAAATTACTATTCTACAATTTCTAGTTGTGGAGAAAATTGAAATTTTCATTTAGCGGTAAACGCAGTACGTTGTCCAATGTTATTCTTATGGGGAATACAAAAATAACTATTTCTCTCTTATTTACTGATCAATTTCATTAAAATTTGATATGCAGGTCAAGTTAGCATTGACCAACAGAGGATGTTCGAAATGTGTTGCTATTTAACCCTGGGAGGGGGCAAGTGGGCATTTCCCCTCTCAAAACCACTGTGTGTAGCAACGGACTCTATAGTGCATCCCAAAAAGGGATTTGGGTGGATATTTCTGAAACCAACTATTTTAGACAATTTTCTGTACATTTAACTATCCTTCGTATTCTATATTTAGTAAATAACAAATATTGTTGTCATTCAAGTTTGGCTAAAAGGGAGAAAGTATGTGTCAGTTTCCTGATACCGTTTATTTCAAATGCATTTAACTCCAGCCAAATACAGGTAGGAGGATTTACCATCAACAATAGCAGTTCATTGCTCGAATAAATGTGAAGTGGAAATTTTCGCCCTATTTATAGTTGTGCAGATGGTTTAGGAACAATACTGGGGCATTGCCACCTGGCAGATGACGGAACAGCCAGGTTTCAGCGGATACGTTCACTGGTAGCACGAGATACCCACATCCGTCACAAGACGACAACACCCCCCTGCAACGCTGAGCATGTAGCCAACAATGTGACAATAGATGCGTTTTGCATCAGCACGTGGTTTAATCGGATAAATATATTTCTGAGCTAAGCATTCATTCGGCATCAAACCTAATATGCATTTTTAGTGAATTTCCGATAGAAAAGTGAACTACTAGCATGGTGAAACTTAAGCCCGGGACCACCATAGAAGTTCCTAATGTGACCCCCTGAACAAGTTTTGGGGGGTCGCTAAAAACTTTATATATATATATATGTGTGTGTGTGTTCACACTCTAGCGGTCGCAATTTTTGTCCGATTTACTTTAAATTTGGTAAGAACCTTCCCATCTGTAAATGGTTGGACAAGTTCGTTGGGCAAACCAATTGAACAACTCTAACCCCCTTTTTGGGCAAAAAGGGTTAGAAAAAACCCAAATGTAACATTATTGCACATTAAATTATTTTACGTAAAATGCCAAAAGTTGTAAGCCCTCCCTCATCATTCTAGCACAAGTATTTACCGAGTTATTAAAGAAAATGTTAATTGTCTTAACACAGTACGTTGTCTTATGGGGATTTTACACTATAAAAGGCTGTTTACATATCTTGATGTAGTTTTATCACCCCTAATACCCCTATACCAACTTGTTATCCTGACTATACCTCCTCCTAATCTTATCATGTAAAACATTGCCATCCTAATAGTCAATTTAAATATAACCAGGAGCATCAGAACAGCCAAAAAATAAAACTGTTCAATTGTCCAAAAAAATGTTACTAGTGTTGTTTTAAACCCTTTAATAGATTTTTATTAAATGTTTTAATGCGGAAATTCACTTCCCTCACGTCACCGTGCTTTGTGCAAACTCGTTTATTGTTTAACTTGTGCCCAGTCACTCGAAAAGAAGTCATATAATTGGGGTATGTTGGAAAAATTGTTAATTGTATTTAATAAATTAAAGTTAATAGGCATTTAATAATTATATATAATTAGAATTATAAATATTATTTGTATAGATAATGATTATGAACTGAAAACTTTTAATTTTGTGATATTTTATATATTAGAGAAATAATAGCTTTTAGCGAATTTCCCCTATAGGGAAGAAGCTATTACCGTAGGTCTCATGGTAAGACTTAAGTCCGAGACCATGATAACTTTTCATTTTGAGGTCCCCAGATGCTAAAAACACCATTCGCTCAAATTTTTATATATATATATGTGTGTGTGTGTGTCCGTAAGCACGATAACTCTCGTAAAAAAGGTCCGATCTTAATGAAATTTGGTACAAATGTGTAAAGTACCATTTATTTGAACGAGATTGAAAACCAGATGAATCACACCATCCGAAGGTGGGTTTTTGGGGGGTTTTGTACCCCAAAAATGTGTTTTTTGGGGTTTTCACATGTAATGTTAATTTTTATCTAATTTTAATTTATACCATTGAATTCAGCTTAAAAAAAATAAACAATTTGGTATTTTTATCATTGCTCTACGTCAATTGGTTACCGAGATATTAAAAGTGCTAATCACAATAAGTTGTCTAATGTTCTTATGGAGAAAAAGAAAAATTGTATATCTCGCTTATTTATGAACATAAACTGGCGAAATTTGGTATATGGCTTGATCTGGTTGTGGTTTATTGTTGTTTGCACAAAAAAATTTTTCGCCTATGGTTCCTGTAGCAGCAAACCTAGGTACTTGGTCCCCATGTTATTCTTATGGAAAATACTTAAAATGTTATATATCGCTTATTTATGAATGTATATGGATGAAACTTGGTGTGTGACTTCACTATGATGAGTTCTATTGATATTTCATAAAAACCCATTATTTTGTGTGCCTTGTTGCAGCAAACCTGCGTACTCATCCCCAATGTTATTCTTATGGAGAATAATTAATATTTTAAATATCGCTTGTTTGTGAATACATTTCTTATGAATCCTGTTAAGTGTTTTAATGTGTTATGTTATATATTCACTGGAAATTCGCTAAGTATGCAGGTTTGCTGCGACGGGGGTATTTTAACTACTAGCTTGGTGGGTGAATAGATAAAATCAGTAGGAGCACATATCCAAAGGTCCGATTTAAAATTCAGGTGGAATGTTGTATATTTTATTTTAAAGGTCTTTGTCCCCATTCATAACACAAACATCAACTACACTGGTTTTGCAATTTTTATCCAAATGTGCTTGTTTATAGAATGTATACTGGGTGTCCCACGTAAGGTGTCTCAAATTGATTACGGAAAAACGGCTTAACGTACAAGGATGAAATAAAATTATTTTCCGCTAAATAGACCCCAAGGAATAACGTAAAAATATTTTTAACTTTTTTCCCATACAGGGTGTGCCAAAAACTGAGGGTCACTAGTTCGAATCTCGGAATTTTCAAATGTAAACATATGACATGTTATACATCATTTTAAAAGTATTTAATAGACAAACATTTTGGCGAAAACAGAAATTAATTATCTTTTTCCGTTTCAAAATGGCGGCAGTTTTTTTGGGAAAAATCAATATGTTTTTAATACTCTGTGTTTCCTATACCAATGCACATAGCCCTTCTCCGGTTGAATTTTCTTACTCGTTATGAAATTAGCTTTACTGTGATATGCTACAAGTAACGGTTTTTTGAAATAATAAAAATTCCAAAAAAAATTTATTTTTGAAAATTTGCAAATGCCCATTGTTCAAAATTTCCAAATAGGAACATATGTCAAGTGGCACATCATTTTATAGTTTTTTAAATTCTTAACAACTTTCTAATTTACACTTACTTCGTATCTCTTTTAGCTTTTATGTAAATAACAAAAAACCTAATTTTCCTATATCAAATGCATGTTATTTGGGTTTAACACTAAACAAGCTGATCATGGCCCCATTTCATTTAGTGTTAAACCCAAGTAACATGCATTTGATATAGGAAAATTAGGTTTTTTGTTATTTACACAAAAGCTAAAAGAGATACGAAGTAAGTGTAAATTAGAAAGTTGTTAAGAATTAAAAAACCTATAAAATGATGTGCCACTTGACATATGTTCCTATTTGGAAATTTTGAACAATGGGCATTTGCAAATTTTCAAAAATAAATTTTTTTTGGAATTTTTATTATTTCAAAAAACCGTTACTTGTAGCATATCACAGTAAAGCTAATTTCATAACGAGTAAGAAAATTCAACCGGAGAAGGGCTATGTGCATTGGTATAGGAAACACAGAGTATTAAAAACATATTGATTTTCCCAAAAAAACTGCCGCCATTTTGAAACGGAAAAAGATAATTAATTTCTGTTTTCGCCAAAATGTTTGTCTATTAAATACCTTTAAAATGATGTATAACATGACATATGTTTACATTTGAAAATTCCGAGATTCGAACTAGTGACCCTCAGTTTTTGGCACACCCTGTATCGGAAAAAGGTTAAAAATATTTTTACGTTATTCCTTGGGGTCGATTTAGCGGAAATAATTTTACTTCATCCTTGTACGTTAAGCCGTTTTTCCGTAATCAATTTGAGACACCTTACGTGGGACACCCGGTATATGCACCAGTACCTAACCAAAACGTCCCCATTTGCATGTCTGAGTTAATCACTGTACACTTCCTAATTTTCAGGACACACCTGGACTTGAATGATTCTGCAAGTCAGAATGCTTCGACAGCTGTTTTACTCAGCAAAGGCTCGAGTTTGGAGTTTATTGATGATGATCTTGGAGATTACGAACCGTTCAAACATCGGCGATTATCAAACCCTACCTCGTAAGTGAGACATATACATTTCATATGTCGAATAAAGCATGTTATGGGATAACCAATTTTTAAGTTTATTAGCAGCTACGTTTTTAAAAATTGATCTTTTTCAGAATTTACTTATCGGTTTTCTTATAAAATTAAATATGCAATTCATGTAGAATACTAAGTTCGTTTGTAATGTGTGTTCAGAGACATGGAAACGCTCATCCACCTCCTCAAGGCCAGCCTCGGGACAGGGATCCTGGCGATGCCGATGGCCTTCATGAACGCTGGTCTCTTGTTTGGTCTCATTTCTACATTCTTCATCGGTCTCGTCTGCACTTACTGCATACATCTGTGGGTAAGTTTAACACTATACATTTTGTCGCTCATAAGTAGCAAGACTACTTCATGTTACAATTTAAATTGCTTTTTCCTACAGTTAATTATCAAAGCGGATATCCTTATACTGACATAACACGCAAAATAGCTAATTTCTGCATTTACTGACTTTGCCGCACTCTTTTAATTTGCCCCACTAAGTTTACTTTGCCGCACTATAGTGTTTCAACCAAATTATTCAATAGTATGCACGTATTAGCCAGGTAACGTGTACGCTTGAAAACACTTTGGCAACACTGGTTATAAATAGATCAGCTGGTGCAGTGTGTATTATGTGTGTATTTTATTATGTTAAAACTGCACAGATGTAAGAGACCGCCGCAAGCTACAACCACAAACCTCACAGTTTAGTAAGATTAATCCGAATACTATTCCTTATCGTTAACTATTTTGCAACAATGTGTTTCTTTATGTGTTATACCTATGCTGAAAATATTATAAATCCGAAGGTTGTTGACATAATCATTAAATCATGTGGCTACGCGGTTCTACAAGAACAATTTATTTTGTAATTATTACCTATTATTTACCCATAATATTTGCTTTATTTATACTAACTGCAGCAGAAATGTAATGTGCAATTTGTGCGCAAGGTGTTTTTGCTGCACTCAAGAAACTATTCCGCAAGAGCGAGAAGCGAGTGCCTGATCATTTCTCTCAAGAGCAGCAAAGTGCTACTTTACGTAAATAACTACAAAAAAGTTATACAAACAACTATTATCCTCTTCAAGGGATAAAAATTTAACCTTTTTTAAACTATTACAATTAATAAGCTGCACAATTGTATTTATAAACTGAAATCAAGTGAATCACATGAACAAGCAAAGCTGTGTATTCAGAGCATCAATATTCTAAAATAAAATTAGCAAAATATGGAAAACTTACTGAAAGTGTCCAATTGAATTGTTAATAAATAAAGAAATTTAATTTAATTTAAATGTTTATAAACAAATGGTATCATTTGATGATTGAATGCTTAATAGTGAATTCAGTAAGTAATACATCAGTTTTTAGCTTTCAATGTTCAGTACACTTTGAATATGGTAAGTAAACTATTTCTAATTGTCATTCAATAAAACAAAACTTTCGAGACGGACATTTTTTCATATCTGCCTTTTAAAGATGGAACGACCTCTATGCTTCAGTAATTAAAGCAATACAGAGTTTTACGTTGTTTTTACTTGATATTTAAGTTTTTAAATCAATCAACCGCTTTTGTGGGAACCAGTTTCAATGAAAATGTCTAGTTTCAGTTGCATTTCAGGTGAAATGTGCCCAGATAGTTCTTTTTACTTGATACTTTTTAAGTTTTTTAAATCATTCAACCGCTTTTGTGGGAACCAGTTTCAATGAAAATGTCTAGTTTCAGTTGCATTTCAGGTGAAATGTGCCCAGATAGTTCTTTTTACTTGATACTTTTTAAGTTTTTTAAATCATTCAACCGCTTTTGTGGGAACCAGTTTCAATGAAAATGTCTAGTTTCAGTTGCATTTCAGGTGAAATGTGCCCAGATATTATGCATCAGGAGAAGGCTCCCTTCCATGGGGTTCTCTGACATAGCAGAGTTTGCATTTCTAACTGGACCTATGCCTCTGAGAAAGTATGCAACATTCGCTGGGTAAGAAGTAAGAAGATCTGTTCAGTTTAAACAGGTTTTGCAATTATGTTTGTTACTTAAACAGTTATTTAATCACTGGCGTAGTCTTATCTCAGTCATCTATCTCACTAAACAACAACATTTGTTGCTGGATGTTGAAATTAGTGATTGCTAAAGATGGTTCTGATACTATACTGATACAGTACAGTACTGAAATTATATTCTGATACAGTACGGTACTGTCACTAATCCTGATACAGAACAGTACAATACTGACATGATATCCTGATACAGTACAGTACAATACTGACATGATATCCTGATACAGTGCAGTACAATACTGACACAATATCCTGATACAGTACAGTACAATACTGACACGATATCCTGATAAAGTACAGTATAATACTGACACAATATTATCATGATACTGAACAGTACATACAATACTGACACTATATCCTGATACAGTACAGTACTAGTACTAAATAATGATACAGTACATTAATGAATTTGAGCACATTTCAGAATAATTGCTGTGGTTCGCACCCACTAGACTTAACCAATATCACATAGTATAACATGAGAAAAATATCAGGTGAGAAAAATAAATTAGTAAAGCTCTCCCAGTTGTGACAATCCCAGATACTTCCCTGGAGAAAATAATATTGTTTTTTAACATTCTAATACGACCTTTAAATAAATTGAATTGAATTGAATGAATTAAATTGTAAGTAGACAACACTCAAATCAAACCCAATAATAACTTTAATAAAGTCATGTTGTCTCTTTTAATTTTAAAGATAGTCAAAGAAATCACAACTGTATTCTTTGACAATCTGTGACTAAATATAAAACATAACTTGCATTACCACATGTATGTCCAGATTGAATAAGTTAACTAAAGTTAAATGAATGTCTGGTAAACTTGCATTCACTTTTTTAGCTTTCTTATAAACTTGGCTATCCTGATTGAGATGTTGGGAGTCTGCTGTGCTTATGTTGTGTTCGTCGCTCGCAGCATCAAGCAGGTGAGTGTTTTGCAAACTGTTTGCCTGATTTGTTAATTCTACCACTTTATCACAACCAGCATAAACAACTTTTTGTACAGTAAGAAGGGCTC
The DNA here is from genome assembly GCA_963675035.1 of Allygus modestus. Taxonomy (NCBI): domain Eukaryota; kingdom Metazoa; phylum Arthropoda; class Insecta; order Hemiptera; family Cicadellidae; genus Allygus; species Allygus modestus. Next base: position 20,347,942 of record OY776114.1, read on the forward strand.
TCACCCTGACAAACCATCCACCTTTGCCTCACCTTAGCAGAAATACTACTACAGATATGGATCACTAGTCTGGTGGACAAAGGTGAACCATACTACAGCCATAGCCAAACTCACAAGTTTACAAAGGCTTGGCACACTTCTAGTCACTGAAGCTTTCAGGAGTAGCCCGTCAGCAACTCTCGAAGTTGCTCTTGGATTACTGCCTTTGGGTATCTTCATCAAGGCAGAAGCACGAAAATCAGTCTATCGATTAAAAGTCGCAGGCCAATGGAGGGAAGGCCTGTCTGGAACAGGCAATTGCACCATCACCAAAGCTGTTGCTCACAGCCCTGTGCTTTAAATGACTTCAGATGTCATGAGTACGGAGATGGTTTTCACTAAACCTTTTTCTGTTGAATTCTGCTCCAGAGAAGAGTGGAAATCTGAGGAAGGATCCTATTTCAGGAAAGGCAGCCTTGTCTGGTACACGGACGACTCTCTCATTGAAGGAAAATCTTGTTACGGGTTACCCAGAACAGAACTCTGTGCAAGTCTGGGACAACTCTGTACTATTTTTCAAGCAGAAATTTGTGGCATCATGGTTTGTGCCAATCTAGGCCATGCCAAACGCTACTGCGACAAGCATATAGTAATCTTGTTAGATTGTCAGGCTGCCCTCAAGGCTCTTGAGTCCAACAAAATCAAGTCAAAATTAGTGTGGAAGTGTTACAACGCACTCAGCGAACTCGCTCCACGCAACTTGGTGCAACTTGGTTGGGTATCTGACCATGTAGCCATAGGTGGCAATTAGTGTGCAGATAAGCTTGCTAAAAGAGGTTCCAGTATGTCATTCTTTGGTCTAGAGCCAAGCTGTGGCATAAGCAAAACTACTGATTTCACACGATCAAAAAATGGTCTAGGGACTTACATCACCAGCAATGGCAGGGTTACTCTGGTCAAGTACTTGGCAAAAGGCTGCTAGCAGACACTAGCTCTTACGTCACTAACTGGTTGGTGAGGTTAGGCAGAGGTCGGGTTAAGCAGTTGATTGCTTTGATAACTGGACACGGCCACTTTAGGAAACATCTCCACACTCTTGGAGTTAGAAATGAAAGTCAGGTGTGTAGGCTTTGCAATCAGTCTGAAGAGCACATCATACTGGATTGCGAGAGACTCGGGGCAAGGAGATGGGCTCTGTTTGGTTGCAAGCAACCAGGTGATGAATGGGACGTTAGTATTGGAAAAAACTCCTGGATCTCGTAAAGGGTACGTGCATTGGTTTGTCCAACTAACGTACTAGGGACACACAATAAGCTTCGGTTGACGTGTGAGGATATTTGAATCTTTGGATCTCTGAATCCGTCCCTTCAACGACACATAAACATATACATAAAAATAGCAGATATACCTAAAAACCTGTTATTAATCAGGAATGTATTTTTTCATTCATAATTTGTGATGGATTTGAATTTATTATTGATTTATTTGGACTTTACCTATTGCTTCTAAGGTTTTAATTGGTAATCCGTAACGATTAGTCAAAGTTTGGATAGCATTGTTTTCATTTCAAGAACCTCATTTTACATTGTAAAACAAATCTATTTGATAAGCCTCTTGGATTTTATTCATTTTTATTGTAAATATTATACACAGTATTGTAATATTATATTCAGGGCTTGATTTGGGGCGGTACGTGGCAGAGAGGCATTCCAGGACTTCTCTTTCTGAAAAATAAAAATATCGTCACAAGTTTAACAAAATTGGCAATAAATATTTTTTGTCAGCGAGTTAACTATGAACGTGATTAAAGACATGGTGTATTAAACTGACACACACCATATTAGTACCCTATATTAGCTCACAATTTATAAAGCATATAAATGTAGCTCGATGCTAGCTAGAATTGCCTGCCGTTCGTAAGCTGCGACTATAGGAAGCCTCATAGTCCAAGCCTTTCTCCGTGCGTTAGACATGTCCCCTCGCTTCCGTAGTAACAGATATACTCGCTCGACCGGCCGTGCCGTCTACCGCTCACTCGCAGCGTTAGGAATATGAGGGTAATTACCCTTTTCGAGGGTAATTTTACCTGTCGACGGTATTTTCAAAGGTTATTTACTGTTGAGGGTAAAAAGGGGGAAATTTCATTCAAGAGTTTATTACACTTTAATCATGTGTTATAAAACTGATTTGCCTCTCTTCTTTTTTGACTTTAGCATCTTTTTTCCTATTATTTACTATTCAAAAAATAAAGCAACAGGTAGCATACACAAATTGGGCCTATAGCCAAATTGTTCTATGTTCTATATCCTAACGACATTAAAAATAGGCTGGGTAACATAGTGGTTATCGTGCTTGCCTCATAAATTGAAATACGTGAGATCAATCCTACCAAAAAATCTGAAAATGTTGTAAAGGTTCAATACTGGACTCAGTTGCTATTTTTCATTAATTTATTATATGTTTTATAACAGAAGGTTTGACGGTACGTTAGATAGTAACAATACCGTGTTTGGAACGTTCCCTATCAAAAAGAAAAAAATTCTATTACTGTTAAAAAAACAACAAAATAATTGCATGGTTAGGACTAATGTAAATTAGATAATTTTCTTATCTTAATATTTTGATTTTTGATTTATCAAGTGCCAAGTAATTTAATATGCGTACGTATTTTTTAATATTAGCCTACTTTCTTAGTAAAAATATATTTTGCAAATAACGGTTAATGCGTTTTTCGGTCACAATTTTTTTCGTGGGTAATTTTGTCTGAGGTCGAGGATAATTTATTAGAGAAAAGAAATATGATGAAAACTTGTTGAAGTTTTGGACTATATTATTTTAAGACAAATTTATAAAATAAATATAGTGATTTTGTGTTGTTTACTGCTTTTCATTATGGTTATTAATTAGTTTGAGTTCAATAAAATGTTCCTTTTTAACCTTAATACTTCACACTGACAAACATTTTTTGAGGTGGTGAGGAGAGGAGAGGAGGGTGAGGGGAGGGATCGTATCTTCCGGTAGTAGGTTGTAGTTCCGGCACCTCAATTCCTAGAAATCAAGCACTGGTTATATTTATCATGTACTTATGTATTGTATCATACTTGGTCCGCATGTTATTCTTGTGGAAAATAATTAAAATGTTATATATCGCTTATTTATGAATGTATATGGATGAAACTTGGTATGTTTCACTATGGTCACTAAGATAAATTCTATTGATATTTGCATCAAAACCCATTATTTTGTGTTCCTTGTTGCAGCAAACCTGCGTACTCTTCCCCAATGTTATTCTTCTGGAGAATAATTAATATTTTAAATATTGCTTGTTTGTGAATATATTTCTTATCAATCCTGTTAAGTGTTTCAATGTGTTATTTTATATATTCATTGGACATTCACTGAGTATGCAGGTTTACTGCGACCGGGGTATTTTATTATTTTATGATTATTTTGTGTTCGGTATGCTTCTCCTGGTACCTGTTCATATTAGTTTTTATTTTTACATAACAAATAAGTTAGAGTTCAAAGTCGAATAATGAATTTGAAACAATGACGGTACCGTATATAGAGTTTTAAGTGTTCACATAAATCTTAAACAACTACAGACTGTGTTATGGTTATTAACTTTGATCTGACATTGTTTAGATGGAAACAAGCCAGTCAAACAACTGCTGATTTATAGTTTAATTTGACCCTACAATACTACAATAGAAATTCAATCTAATTTTGTTCCACTGCCAAGTCAAAATTTATTTTTTCTTGCAAAACTAAATACTACGCAGCATATAATTTTACATTTAATACTAGCTGTGTCCTTCGTACTGGTTGTATGTCTAAATAATACATTATTTTTACATCATTTAAATTACACTTAACATTTGTATTGTACATTATAATAGTTATTGATTATTATAAATATTAAATATAAGATAAAGAAATATACTGTGGACCATGTGTTAACTTGTCACTTTAAAGTATGGGGTTGATGGGTGTAAGGTTTCCAGCTTCCTCAAAATTTCCTCTGGTAATTTTTGTTTACACCCGAAAGCTCCATTCGTGCACGTGAATTCAGTTATAAATTCAAATCAAATCGCATAGCTGGTCGATTAACACTATTTTGAAATGTGATTTGATTTTACTTTTTAAATTCATAAATCAAAATAAATAAATATAAGCAGACATAAAAAAAATACCCCCGTAGCAGCAAACCTGCATACTCAGCGAATTTCCAATGCATATTAATTTATCTTAATACCACATAAAGCCACATACCAAGTTTCATCAATATACATTCATAAATAAACTATTTATGACATTTAATTATTCTCCATAAGAATAACATGGCGGCTGAGTATGCAGGTTTGCTGAAATAAGGAACAATAAAAATGGGCTTTTATACAAATATCAATATAACTCAACTAGGTAAAGCCACATACCAAGTTCTATTAATTTATGTTCATAATTAAAGGAGATAACACGTTAATTATTCTCTATAAGAATAACATGGGGCTGAGTATGCAGGTTTGCTGCTATGGGAACTATCGGCAAAAAATGGGTTTTTGTGCAAATATAACCACAATGAAATGAAGCAATATACCAAGTTTCGTCACGATAAGTTGATAAATAAGCAAGATATAAAATTGTTCTTATCCTCCATGAGAATAACATTGGACAACATACTGCGTTTAGTACTTTCAATATCTCAGTAACCAATTGTCGTAGAGCAATGATTAAAACATCAAATTTTGCGTATTTTTAAGCTGATTCTAATGGAAAAAATAAAATTTTACTTTTTCAAAAATTTTATGTAAAAAACTCAAATAACCCATTTTTGGGGTACAAAACCCGCCCAAAATACCCCTTTGGATAGCTCGATCCGTCTGGTTTTCGAACTTAAAGTCATAAATGCTGCTTTACACGTTTGTACCAAATTTCATCAAAATCGGAACTTTTTTATGAGAGTTATCGCACCCACAGACACACACATATATATATATATATATATATATATATATATATATATATATATATATATATATATATATATATATATATATATATATATATTTATTTATTTATTTATTTATTTATTATTAAACATTTTAAACACAGTACCCTGGTTTAAATTATTTTATTTCAAGACCGACATGTTTCGGACCTTAAGGCCATAGTCATGGTCGTAAACAAAACATAACCTCACAATTATTAAAAAGAAATATAAATGTAAACCATAAATTGCTGACAATATAATCATATGACTTTTTCCACAGTTCTTTTAACATGCTTCTCAACTATTGTGGACTAGCAATGGGGTCTCCCCTTTCTGGTCTCTTAGCTGACATTTATATGCATAGCTTAGAATCTAAGAAAATTTTAAATGACATAAATCCTTTCCGAAATAAAATTAAATATTGGTATAGGTATGTCGACGACATAATAAGTCTCTTTGAAGGATCAGAAGAGGAAGCAACAAACCTTTTAGAATATGTAAACTCTTTATCAGTTTCAATAAAATTTTCCCAAGAGGTCCAAAAATCAAAAATAAACTTTTTAGATGTTTCAATATCAAATGAAGATGGGAAACATATTTTTGAAATTTTCAAGAAACCATCTACCAGTGATTGTATAATTCCATTAGATTCAAACCATCCATGGGAACAAAAAATGTCAACATTCCATTCTCTGATCAATCGGTTAATTAACATCCCCATGAAAAATTCAAGTTTTGTAAAAGAAAAAAATGTTATTAAATACTTAGCCTTCAAAAATGGATACAACCCAAAAATAATTGAAAATATGATCAAAAAGAAACAAAAAAAGAGAAATCGAAACAAAACACAAACAGAAAAGATCAAAGAAGAATATATATGTTTACCATACAGCACTAAATTCAACAGAGCAATAAGAAAAACATTTCGACATTCAAAATTTAAAATAAGCTACAGAACCAAAAACAATGCAATGAAAATTATCAATAACAAAGTTACTAAAGAAAACAATAAAAGTAAAAAAGAATACAATAGATCAGGTATCTATAAGATCAATTGCTCAGAATGCCAAAAATATTACATTGGACAAACCGGCAGGACGTTCAACTGCAGATATAAAGAACATGTGCAAGCATTTAAATCGAAAAACAAGACAAGCATGAAATCAAATGTTGCAGAGCACATGATAAAGTACAATCATAAATTCAAAAACATAGAAGATGATTTGCAAATAATAGAATATGGGTCAAAAGGAGACAAACTCGACGTTAAAGAAGAATTCAACATTTACTCCAGCTACAAAAAAGATCCACAAAATATTATTAACACCATGCAAATTCATATGCAAAACCCAATATATGAAAAAATATTGAAACTAAGATCTATTAAGCCACAATAGTTGAGAAGCATGTTAAAAGAACTGTGGAAAAAGTCATATGATTATATTGTCAGCAATTTATGGTTTACATTTATATTTCTTTTTAATAATTGTGAGGTTATGTTTTGTTTACGACCATGACTATGGCCTTAAGGTCTGAAACATGTCGGTCTTGAAATAAAATAATTTAAACCAGGGTACTGTGTTTAAAATGTTTAAAATAATAATTATATTAGTAGCCCGACCTCAAAACGAAAAGTTATCATGGTCCCGGGCCTAGGTCTTACCATGCCGACTACGGTAATAGCTTCTTCCCTATAGGGGAAATTCGCAAATACAAATATTTGAGTCGTAATTGGTTAAGACTTTGTATAATTGAGTATCACCACACAAGTTAATATATATCTTATATAAGAATAATATAATATATATCTTATATATATCTTGTATACAAGTTATATATATATATCTTATTCTTATTCTTATTCTTATAAGAGGCCAATTGAAAGTCTTGATAAAAGAAGGTCAGTGACTAAACTTACTTTTCTTCAGTCAAATTGCTGATCCTCAGGTCGCAGAGCATTACTGGGACCACGACTGGGCAATACAAGCCTACATGGTGTTCCTCATCCCGCCTCTGATTCTGATGAATCTTCTCCGCAGCCTCAAGTATCTCACCCCCTTCTCGATGATCTCCAACTTCCTGTTCATCCTCGGAGTCGGAATCTCGTACTACTACATCTTCGATGGTCTACCGCCAGTCTCTGACCGACCTTTCTTCTCTTCATGGGAGCAGCTCCCGATATTCTTTGGCACAACAATTTTTGCCTTGGAGGGAGTTGGTGTGGTGAGTGAGTTTTTCCTAAAGTTACAAGTAGTATAAATAGAAATGCTATTTTGTGAGTAAAATAGAGCTAAATTCATCTAAATTTAAATTAATCATAGATCTAACTGATCTGGATATGCAAAAATAAATATTTGAATACACTAACCAGGAGTCCATAAAATAGAACATATTGTATAAAAACAAAAATAAATATTGAAAAAAAATCAGTTAAAGAAATTTAATTTAACAAACATATTAATTGCAAGTAATTTTGGTTTGGTTCATCAAATAAACGTAAATCTTGATAAAGGATAAGCAAATGCTTTATCGAATATAAATGCAGAGGCAATGATAATACCTATGACCTCCTCCCCAGGTATTGGTGACCAGTTCAGCTCATTCTGCCTAGGTTCAAGAACAAAGGTGATCTGCTAAACAACTCAATTCAAGTAAACACAATAATACAATATTTCCGAGCAGGTGTCAAGACAAATCTACTGATGACTGTGATTTTTCTTAAATATATTTCTGTATCATATCATACTAATATTATAAATGTGAAAGTATGGATGTTTGTGCGTAACTCTGAAATTCCATCACGTGAAAACTACTGGACCGATTGAGCTGAAATTTTGCAGAGAGGTACTTGATAGTCCTGAGTAAGATATAGGCATATTAAAGTTGTGATAATCCTATAGGGCTATGCCCCAGGGGGGTTCAAAGTTTCCATGTATTCCTTATGGACATTCATTTTTGTTTGAGTTGATGAAAATACCAACACCTGATCTTGATTCGTAGTAGTTCCACAGGCTAACCACAGAATGCAGCACACAAAACTACCATAGTTTTTATAAATAATTCGTGGGGCAAAGCCTGCGAGTAACAACTAGTAATACCTTACAATTCATAATTTTTGGGGCAGTGTTTCTATCTGGCTTGTATGCAAATCTTTCCTCTTTAAATGGTAGGTATTTTTGCTTAGACATGAAATCATGCATCAAAACTACAATTTCTTCTTAGGGCTTCGCCACATTAGCTGTCAAAGTTCCCAGTTTCAGAACCAGTCTCAGTTGTCTCTTTATCTTAAAGAGAAAGTTTTAGTTGATCAGATTATTAATTTAAGATAATTTTACCAGTCTTAACCCAAAATGTGGCATATGTACAACTGTTTTGTTCCCAGCTGGTTAAGTTGATTTGTACGCGAACATGTTTTACTAATAAAATTTAAACAATTTCTTTAAAATAATTACATAATATTTATGACCAGACATTAATGTGTGTGATTTCCTTCTTATTCTGTTCCATTAACCTTCTTATTCTGAATATGAATTTAAAGTTAAAAATATATTAAAGCCGCTAGTTAAAAAATAAAAAATTTTAAAGCACTAGGTTTCCAATTGGCAAAAACAATCATGTCAAAAATAAGGGAAAGATGGCTTCAATCCCTGGATACAAGGAAAGTTTCTATTTACAACAATAGCAAATTCTTGAATAAATGAATATTCTAAGAAGTGGATCAGAATACACTGGAGAGTCTGCTATTGAGGGTAGTTTCCCCTACCTTCCATCCCCTTACTACCCCAGTAACACTGTACCACCTGGTGTGTGACAGGTGATGCCACTGGAGAACAACATGAAGACTCCGGAACACTTCATCGGATGTCCCGGAGTGCTCAACACCGGGATGGTGCTGATAGTCACCCTCTACGCACTGACCGGCTTCTTCGGCTACCTCAAGTACGGAGATGCAACCGAGGCGAGTGTAACCCTCAACCTTCCGGTGGATCAGCTGTGAGTACTCAATCCAACAAGAAAGTGGGATTTCTAAAATTAATTAATTTGTTATAGTAGTTTTGTTTTGCTTTTTCAACTCTTTTAAGAGTGTAAGGGTAGTGATGTGGGCCGGGTAAATACCCAGCGGGTAGGTAAATAAAAAATGGGTATTTACCCGGGTACTTACCCCAAGCCCCGGGTAAATACCCAAAACGTGGGTATTTATGATTTTTATATCATTTAAGGGATTTTTACTAGGATCATTTAAATTCTCATGCTGTAAGGATTATAAAATGATCATAAAAACTGTTTTGAAGAGTACAACATGGCTACCACAAGCACTTAACTTCTGAACAAGATCGAGATAAATACCCAGGACTGGATATTTACTACTCTGATGGTCCTTTGGAGTGTTTAATTAATTTAAAATTTTTGAGGAAAATATTTGAAATTCAATTACATTGTACTTATGTTCTGTATTGGTCCAATTACAAAATTATATATTTTTAAATTTGTACAGAATGTCTCGTATTTAACCAGTTTCTTCATATTTTGGCAGCGGTGTGGTTTGTAAGCTTGACAGGGCTTTTTACAAAACTTACCATGTTATTTTTTATTTATTGGTAAAATAATTAATAAATGTAATCAATAAAATATCCTCAAATGTTATACATTGATAAAAATCAAGTATAGTAAGGGTGGATATCAATTACATTAGCGTTTTCATGTAAAATATCATAAATACCCAAAATACCCGGGTATTTATGAATTTTGGGTATTTACCCAGAGTTTTGAATACCCGGGTATTTCACATCACTATCTAAGGTACTGTACTGTTTATACCTGTAAACCCTGGGATTCATGTATACAATGTGTAATGTAATTATGTGTTAAAAACTAATTATCGTTTATTAAATAGTATACTTAAGTAATTTCAGGGCCCTGTCAGGGACCATGCTTATCAATCAAAATTCTTTATTTAAAAAGTCACTAGGAAATATATAGGTACCTGGTATCTTATGATGGAGGAGTTAGTGAACATTTATAGGTACATATGTCTATTTAACAAAAGTTAAATATAAGGTGAACATTTAATTATATTTTTGAAACTCATAATAGCGATTGATTTTAATTCAGTTGATTTATTGGACTTGACCTATCCCTATGATAATTTATTTTGTGATTATTAATCATACCCGTTAGAGCTCCCGCCACTTTCTAAAACCCCACCCTCCCCCCTTCAGGGCTTAGGGGTGTTTTATGAGTTTTAGAGTCGAAACATCGCTCGCGTGGTACGGTCGCAGACAGCATCCTACCTCTTCTATTTACATTTGTCATGTTTTAACCGTTCATACAGTTACGTTTCATATTCAACCATAAACTGATTGTTCATATTATTTCATAATATACACTGTTTTTACGTGACTCAATTAAACCGTTCATAGGTCTTGTAAAGTCAGTGCTTTTCATTTATAACTTTCCAATATTCATTCAAATTAATCTAATGACTTTATTCAACTAACCAGCTTTAACAGTGCAAACAATACCAAAACATTTTATTTTCAAAATAATTAATATCTGACCACAAGACACATTTATTACCTATATTTGTTGTATATTTTTTAAACTATGTTGCACAAAACTTCTTTTAGCTGGTAATTTTTATACACAAACATTCATTCTCACTCCAAGGGATGGATTGCTTTTTCGGGGTTCATTCAAAACCAAAATACAGGATGTAATAAAAAACATCTTACAACACTTAAGAATATATTTATACTAATACTGATTCAGATACAGACAGTAAACATATATAAAAGATGGTACAAGGCTATCAATATAAATTGATAAATGAACAAGTTAACTTCAACTCTGGTGGCACATTTAGGAACCTATATCCGGAACGTCCAATAACCAATAAGATATAAGCAGGGACGACATTTTGGTTCTGTCAGTTCTCTCATTGGCCTGATGATGACCAGTGTGTCTGGTCAAAATCGATAGCCTTATACCATCTTTTATATACGATTACCGTCTGTATGTGAATCAGTAGAAGTGTAAATATCTTCTTAAGTGTTGTAAGACGTCTTTTATTTTTATTACAACACGTGATAGCAACACGTAATATGCTAATCAAAAAGTTGTTTAAAACCAAATTTTAAAAATCTGATCAATCTGTCTATGTCACATTTATGAGGCCTTTACATAGCAGAGCGGAATACTCAGGACTCGGCCGAACATTAGTTATACAACTATTAGTTAGAATCAATATGCAATCATTCGCTGTATTACAAATTTAGCTAAGGTAAAATTTCAAAATAGTCATATTCACATACTCCCAACGATTCTGCAGTCTCGGCCAGGTGCTGAAGATGATGGTGGCGCTGGGAATATTCCTCACGTACTCTCTCTTATTTTACGCCGCCATGGACATCCTGTGGCCCAAGTTTAGAGACCATTTCACTCGACCGTTAGCGGCAGAATATGTCTTCAGGGTGCTACTAGTATTGTTTACAGGTATGCTTTAACAGACGCAGTTACAGTTTTAAAAGTTATGTTTAGTTAATTCATTTTTTATTTATGAACACATTAGGAAACAAATATTAAAGGTAAAGTTAGCAGCAGTATTTATGAAGACGGCATTAGTAAGCGGCCCGGTTAGATTTAATTATTCTTATGAACATTAAATCTATGCTCAATAAGTCTTCGATTTTAGCATATATTCCTTATTGCTGTTTAACAAGATGTTTTTAGTAAATCAATTTATATCAAACTGGATAAAATGTTGGATATTTTTGCAGTATTACATTCTTTGTTTGAATAATGTTTTGTAATGCGTCACACATATTGTATACCAAATCTGTTTTGGGAACCCGATTGAAGAGTGTCAAATCTATATTAGAATTTCTGTATTTTTGTTCGGCTTGTATTATTATTTTGTTAACATACTTGTATCAATCAAAAGCTCATACACTGTAGATGTGCCTTTTGTAGGTTTGAAAATCATTTGCAGTCAGGGCTCTGCCCCATTGGCTTTTAAAGTTCCGATGTTAATCTTATAAGTTATTTTAATTAGGTGGTCAACTGATTATAATGTAAACTTTTCAAACCATGTGACCTTACGCCTGTGAGTTTCCTGTACGGAGAATGGGACAGCGGCTAGTAACTTATGAAATAATGATTATTTTTCTTTATTTCTAGAGATTTATTTATTTACTTTGTGTCATTGGATTTTTTGACATACAGCTAAATATTTTTGATTGCAAATACATGAGCTATCACATACTTTTAAGTTTAACATTTTTCCTTTTGTAGTAAAAAATGCAACATGAGTCACTCCCCAGTCTTCTTAAACGAATGCTACCAGTTTGTGATTTATCCTAGTAGTGTGTTGTATCCTAGTGTGAATGAGTATCCTAGTAGGCTAGTTTGATTTGTTCTAGAGGTAAAAGGTAACCCCAATTAACCACCGTGTAGCTCACTAGTACCATTGTCCGCAGTTATAGTGGCGGCCATCTTCCCCAACCTGGGCCCGCTGCTCTCGCTCATCGGGGCCCTCTCGCTGAGCATGGTGGGGCTCGTGTTTCCCGCCGTGGTAGAGACTCTTGTCTACTGGGACCACCCGGGGCTCGGCACCCGCAACTGGCGGCTCTGGAAGAACGTGGCCATCGGGACATTCGGGCTGGTCGGCCTGGTCACCGGCACCATGACCAGCCTGCGCGAGTTCAGTCACTGACTGTGATACAACCAAGACATAGAGTAAGCTAGCTTAAGTTTGTTGTAGAGAAAAGAGATTTTTCACACTTGTGATTTTAAAAGCTGAACTGTACTTGGTATAAATAAGCGACTCGGAGAGTAGATACAAAGTACAAGTTTAAGAAAAAAAATGTTTTGGCTTATGCAAGTAAACGTGAAAAATATGGCAATGATTAAAACAGCTATTACAAAACAGTAGCTTTTGTCATACAATGAACAATTTTTACTAGCTTTAAATATAATGATATAACTACTTTAAGAAAAATTATTTTTACAGGCATGAACTAGAGAGTTGTTCTTGTTGTGTAAGAGACAGATAAATCCAAAGACTCTTGTGAAAAATAACTTAAGTGGGATAATGTGGTTGGTTTCTAATGGGGAGGGCATCAACTCATTAGTGTTTTGATTAGTATCATGCGTAACAGTGCATATAATATACTAACAGTATAGTAACTTGTGCTTATTACACAGTATATTCAATTGAGAGCTCAAGAATGTACAACCATCACATTCAACATTTGATATAATCAAATCATAAATTTTCTTTAACCTCTATAACAAATTTCCAAAATACAAATTTTAAATGTAATGGTATTATAAATAAATTATTGTAAAATGTGTATGGTTTGAAATTAAAAGCAATTCAAAATAACTTAGTTTAATTTTCACCAAGTTCACAAGCATTTAACATTTGTTGTTATGGTAAACCATATTTCCACTACCTATATATTATTAATCTTACTCAAGCCTTCACTTTCATAATTTGCCATGTGACTGCTGAATAACAACACGTTTGCATGAACAGCTTAATATTATTCCTATGGGAGAAGACCATTTTTAAACCTATTGCAAATAATAGATACGGGATATAATTTGTATAACATCTTAAAACACTGCAAAATATATATACACTTAGAACATAAAATATGGAAACTGTACATAAAACATGACACAGTAGAAGCTCTCTTAATCAACCCCTACGGGTCAAGGCCACAGTCGGATAACCAAAAAGGTCGGTTAAACCGAATAATACCGGAAACAGTCACAATAAGTGTTAAAAACAATCAAACTTGTGAAGTTTGATAAATATATTGAGAGCTACTGACTGAATTTGACTTTCTACGGAAAAATTTAATCGACCTGTTGTAACCTGAAAGTTATTGGTGGAACAGTATCGCGACATCGGCTGCCGCAGCGCAAGTTTGTCTATTCTTAGAAGACGGTTGGTTAATCCGACGGGCGGTTGATCCGAGGTCGGTTAAGAGAACTTCTAATGTACAAGGAAATTGATTTCTTTGTCTGATCCAATCAAAATCAATTGACTTATACCATTTTTCATGTATAAGTATTCACCGCTTTGTATGTGAATAAAGTGTAAGTACAAATATATTTGAAGTGTTGTAAAATTTGTTTGATTAAATTACACAGTTACATGAAAACATACTATGCTAATAAAAAGTTGTTTTTATAATAGTTATATATTTCCCAACCATTCTTTCTATTCAATGTAACATATCAAATTAAAACTGTGTTTCTCTATTGCAAAAAAACTTTGGATTGTTTTTGTAATCGTAGTTTTATTGACAATGTTCCAGTTCTCCATAAGATAATCTATTTTTACAAACTGAATAATTCCAATTCACATTACCACAACATATAATTTATGAGATGTCATTAATACAAAAATATATAGGTCGAACCTCTTGATTCATATTAGGACAATTGTGACTAAAGTGAAATTTTGATCCAAATACAATTTATAGCCAAATATCCATTTTAAATAATTAAAAACTTGAAACAAACTATCTGTGATTTTCTGATTTTGTCAGAGTACTTAAAAGCAGCAAAGATCGTTGAAACATACAAATAGTTAAATAGTTTATTTTATATTAAGACACCATTTGTTATTTACTCTAGTAATGTAGTGTTATTAAAATAAAATACATATTTCTGTATAATATATTTGATATTTACAATAAAGCAATAATTTTAAAAAATCTCTCAAATGATAAATTGAAATTAGTTTTAGTTTTATTAAATAAATGTGATTGTAGAAATATAAATGTACATTGAGCATTGTACTTTAGCTAAAATATTATTATAAGGTATTTGAATAATATCTTAAAACAGCTATCAGTACTTTATGCTTGATTGTAGAATTCAATTTTTGAGTTATGAGTTTGTAAAAGCTTATTTACTTAATATTTTATTTAATGCTAAATAGCAATCACATCACTTTATTTGAAAACAATAAAAATAATCTCATGAAATGAGATATACCTGTATAACATAAGTTTAAGTATTATTATAAAAGTATTTTATGGAATGAAGTATTTTGAGTATTTACTCTGTAAGTACAAAGTACCTGAACGACTACTGTGTAGTGGCGAGTGTTAAACACTTCTTTTTGAATACAGTATTCTAATGTATGAATGTCGTAGTTATTTCAAAACCCAATGATAACACCGAGTCTTCAACTGTCTTCAACTCAACCCACTCAAGATTAATCCAGATGTTTTACAACGGACAAATATGATGGAAATGTGCATGGTAGCTCAGCGATTGCAGCGCTTGCTTGCCTCGTAATCTGAGGTTTGCCAGATCGATCCTGAGAAAATTTGTGAAAACTTTGAGAAGATTCTAAACTGGGCCCAGCTGTCATTTGTAATGGGGTTATTAATTAATTATGCTTTCTAAGAAAATATTGAACTTAGATAATAACAATGGTTTGGACCATTCCCTGTAAAAATATAAAAATTACATTGGCACGTAGTTACAAAAAACCTCGAGACTGTCAAATTTGTGTAGTAGTGATTTTTGGGCAGGTGGAAATTTACAATATGTATCCTTTAATTTGTAGTGAGCTAATAATTAATCTACATTTTTGTGGCATCACTAAGAGCAAAAAGGTTTCATTATAATGCTATGTTTTCAGTTAAAGTGTTAAGCCACCCTTTCTTTCTTTACTTATGGGTGTTTCTTAAATCATCTCTGGAATGGTATAGGTACGTTTTAGACACGTCATCAACTTGAAGATACTGAGGGGAAAATCCCCAAACTTCATGACTTCAAATATAACATTGCTCCTTGTTTTGTTAGGACATAGTTGCAGTGGACATACTCTTATCCTACTTTCTACGGACTTGTAACCTGTGCGTGTAACGAAACAGGTTGGTTACAAAATTATGATCTTAACGTCCTAAAACATACGCTAATATTTCAATTTCACTAATAAGTCATAATAAGAATGATCTATTCAACAAATACAAATTTTGATTCCTGACTAAAGCTAAATAACAACTGGGTATACATAATGTTTTTACTTCTAAACTCATTTTAATTCTGAAGGAAACCGTTACTGATGATTATAGGACTCAATCTGAACTCATAATAATGTACTAGAATAACTTACGCACAAAGCGCTAAACATAAAACCGTCCTTGTTGTATGAAAGCATTGAAAACTAATGTTCTGAAGAATATACATATAACATAAAACCATTATAATATGGCACTAATTCGCTACCTGCATCATAATCACAAGCGCCAACATTATACTTATATGAACGTCAGTGCTGCAGGGGGTGAATGCATCCAGGGGGCCTAAGTGGGCTTTAGGAACACACAATTTATGGAAACACAGCTGACGCAAAGCCAACTCCCACTTCACGGTCACGTTTTAGACAAGTCATCAACTTCAAGATACTGAGGGGGAAAAGCCCCAAAATATCCTTTCGCACACTTTCGAGCATTTTTAAAACATGTCTGGTATAAATTTTCTCCAGACGTGCATTCTACGGTTAAGCTCATTGGGTTATAGTTTGTACAAGCCGATAGTAAAATTACTTTACATAATTTATTTAGGAGTAGTGTTTAGTGACAGGAAATTATATGATCATATACAAATATCATACCAAAAGTTGTCTAGTTTTTAGTAATAACAAGAATTAGGTTTTTTCAAAATTAATTGAAAATTATACTTTTATAATGATTTTTACTTTACAAAAGTGAATGAGGTTATGTTGATCGGGCTTGTAGGAGTAATATTTTACATGTAGGACGTGGTAAGACTATTTCCTATTTATCTGAATTTACCTACTTTCATTATACAGTCTTTGTTTTTAAAGACGCGAACGGGGCATAATTACAAAGGAGCCAAGAAAAACAAATACGAAACAGCTTAACATTTTATTTCGATACCTAATCTAATATTACACAATTATATTAACAAAACCTCCGCTAGTGTTCACTTCTTCTCCTCCTTGATGGGCACCTCCTCCACCGCAGGGACATCCCGGAAGTTGGGGAACTGCTCCCAGGGCGACGAGAGCTCGAACCTGCGGAACTCCTGGGTCAGCTCCAGCGGCTCCACCACCACTCGCTTCTTCTCATCATCGTACCTCAACTGCACAATGCAAGCAGGGGGTTAAATGCAAACATACAACAAGAAATTCTTAGATTTCTGTATTAACTCTAAAAACGTACCCTGAACAAAAACCACTGACACAATTTAGTTATACTTCAATTATTTTATTCTTAAGTTAAAATAAGACGTTCATATTAGTGGATTTAGAGCAGTTACTTTGGTAAGTGCAAAATACAGGCTAAAAATGAAATAACCAAAGTCTATCTACATCATTTTCCCAGTCTTTTAACAAATTCCCTCTTTTCTCTGACTTTTTCAGTTGAACCGATCATTCTCAGTCCCCTGTTGACTGCTACCGTGTGCCTCACTGATGGATTGTGTGGGTATGCAGACTGCAGGTCAAACAGTTCATGCAATTATTATTATTGTGAACCATCATATTGGCTTTGAATGCTGACCACAAGTCAAGTATGAACTACATAAGGAGTAGTGTCAATCCAAACAGTCATTTTGCAACCCTAAAAGAAACTTAAGTTTGTTATTTAAAGCCAGTCACCATAGAAATACAGGTAATTTATCTAAACTTATTTATGTAATCAGGGAAAGCTATAACTAAAACCTCATGAATCCTCAAGAGGCAAGGGCGTAGCCAGGATTTTATTTTGGGGGGTGCTGAACCAACATACACCTAGTAATTACATAAAGTAATTTCAATGTTTATAAGGATCGGGAAGGGTTTATAAGGATGTAACAGATAGTAACTAAATTCAAATTCATTATGAAAAAAAAAACCTAACAAGAGACAAAATAACAAAAAAGTGAGTTTTATTATTGCTTGAAACAGAAAACTTATTATAATATAATTAATTGTATGGTAAAAGTTAAGATTGCTTTGATGGCATCAAAAACTACAAGAGAACTAGCTTCCTAGGCACGCTTGCCATTAAATCCAGTACTTGTTCTGGTGAAACACTTGACATTGTCGTAATAAACAGACAAGAGTGCAAGATCAGTTACCGGTAGTCTTAAATAAAAATGTACTAATACATAATTCAAATAAATGATTAATTCTGTAGTAATTCATTGCATATACCAGTCATATCACCAATCATATATCATAGACTAATTACAGTACTGTAGTTAGTCTAGCCATATATTCTTGTATCGTAAAAAAAAATTATGAGTTTAGTGCATGATCCTACAGACTCATATTATTAACCTAAAGAATAATAATTTGTCGTTGAAGAACAGGGCCTATATACTACATATAGGCTACGAAATACCTATAAGGTGATGACAATTTCATGTACATTTAAGATTGTGAAATCCTCTTAAAAGGCAACTAGGTTACAATTTATGTCCATCCCATTTTGATTTGCAACAAGATGAATTTATTAGGAGCTATGGGCCCCTAGGCGCAGCCGGTGGTGCGGGCCCTTATCACCCAGGTCAGCAAGCTGGCAAACTCTTTTTTTGCTTGTTTGATGTTGTTATGGGTGCCTATGTAGCCTATGCTTAAATCCGGCCCTGTTTCCAACAATTGTTTATTTGAATTTACTTAACAAATAATGTTGGATTAAAGCAGTAATTGTGAGTCTGCGTCCTTTAACTATAGGATTTTTGGTTAAAGAGCTACTGTCCGTTTGAGTATCGCGTTGCGCACAATCCGCGCCAGCTAACCTCGCTCACTCGTTTGATAAACTAACCAGCAAGGTAGCAACACTGAGGTTTATTAAGGAGGTTAAGAAGCCTCTGTTAGTCATTGTTAAAAACGTAATTTGATGAGAATTTCGGAGGGTGCTGGAGCACCTTCAGCACACCCCCTGGCTACGCCCTTGAAAGAGGAGTATACCTCAAAAACCTCTGTGTCAGAAAAAGTGCAACTCGCTAAGTATCCAATTAAGTCCTGTCACAGTAATCTTCATATGCCTTTTTAGGAACTCTCACAACCTTTTAAGATTTAAATTGTATTCACTGATTTTAAGTGAGCACAATTGTTGTCATCTGAGAATGGAAGTTTTTTCACCCTGCACCCTCTTGTGTTTAGAGAAAGTTTTGCACATTTTAATAACATTTTAATCACAAATCATCATTATAATACTCTCTGAGTTCATTTTTTTGTGACTGTAAAAATAAAATATATGTTGACTATGAAGATGACTGCATACGGTTTTTTCTTCTACATCATAACGAAGAAAAACTCCATGATTTCCATCTTCACAACATTTGTAGGCTGCCTTGCTTTCATGATTACCCATTGACAACATTAATCTGGATACCAGGGTTGTTTAATTGTTTGTAATACACCTCCTTTATTCATAATACTATTTGTAATATATTCATGAGTAACTGTGAAGTTATTTGAATTTATAATAACCAAGCTGAGTTTAGGCATTCCAAAAGTGTGGAGAAAACCTCCCTGGTAAGTGCTTCTGAAGGGTTAATCAAGGAATTTGTTTACTGTGTTTCAACTCTACTGTTACCCTTTAAAACTTGTTCTTTAAGTAGGATTACAGGATTAGTATATGTATATACTTTACAAATACCCTTTTAGATATTTTAGTTGACACCAGTAAATACTGTAAATACTTGGTAAATACTGTTTGATCACTTACAACCCTTACAAATTTACAGTTTGGTTCATTTCAATGTAAATTTTAATTTTAATAACTCAGTTACACAAAGAGTTGGAAGCTAAAACTATTTGTTTAAAATAACTATATATTTACAACTTGATCAACAACAGTATAGAATGGCAAATCAACTCACCTCAACATATCCACTAAGAGGAAAGTCCTTGCGGAAGGGATGGCCTTCGAACCCGTAGTCGGTAAGAATACGTCTCAGATCTGGATGGTTCTGAAATTTACAACTTTCATTAATCATTTATCAGACAGATTTGAGGGAGGATCTATGGATTTTTGCCATGATACAAAGCAATTATTAAAGGAAATAAATTACAGAGAATTTGACCATTGGGAATAAATTAACGTCAACAAGTCTCATCGCTGGCATAATTGTCATATACTTAATTTTCTAACTAAGCTGAAACTGGTAATTTTTTGGCAGTGTTTCCTGAGTGGAATCAGGATTGCAAATTATTCTTACTTAAAATTGACACTAGTTCAATATTCTAAGTTCTAGATATATGTAATCTAAGTTTTTAAAGTTTTGTGGCTAGGGAGATGGGATGGGATGGTATTAAGTTTGTGGACAACTTTTTGTCTGATGTTTAAATTGAATTTTGTTGGTGTTTTATTGGTGGGCTCTCCCATCTCATGATTTGGGGAGGGTTGCAGGTTTTTGGAAATATCTCGACTATTTTTATGGCAAAGAATTCACCTCAGGTTGTACTGATTGCATTTGCTCTACTATTGATTTTGGGACGGATTTTGACTGAGCTGCTATTTTGTAGTCATGTCTACGGTTATTAATTTGTTTAGGCCTACATAGATTGTCTGTGGTTGGGCTGGATATAGGGTGCATTTTAACTGATGAACTACCTGGGTGGAACTGCTAAAGTGGTTTCCATATACTTAAAAGCCATGACACACACTTAAATATCCTTTGACCACTTTTATTTCTTACATAGTTTTTTTATATTTCTTATAAAAAAAACTAAACAGTAATGTATACCTACCTAGAATATGTTATTACACCCTACCTTGAAATCTGATCTTAAAGGGTACAATGTTTAAAATGTTTTTGTTATTAACACTTGTCTTTTAAAACAATACTTTAATCAAACAAAATACAATAACATGTTTTATATAATAGGAATTGTTATCCATGTATTTTTTAAGGACTAAAGTATAAAATAGTAGAACTGGTTATAAAATCTTGTACTTTCAAGTTGTTTTATCTACAATTCTACGAGCTGATGATCCTGACATGGAGAACTGAGACTGTTCGCCTACTCTGTGGTGTTGTGTTGACACTTGCTACATATTCGCACCTGGAAGAAGACTCCGTACATGTCCCAGATCTCCCGCTCGTACCAGTTGGCTCCCTTGAACACCTCACAGGCCGACTCCAGGGGAGACAACTCGTCCGTGTACGTCTTGACTCGGATGCGGGAGTTGTAACGCAACGAGAGCAGGTTGTAAATCACCTGCGGAACAAGAGATTTGATGTTAATGAGTTAAAGAAATACTTTAACCAATTAAGGTCACAATTTTATTCTTTTTGCTGTAGCCTACAACCGGATCCGATTGGTGCTGCACTCTAGAAGCAAAATCTGTTTACAGATGACTGCCGGCAACTACAGTTATCTCCGATAGAAGCGGACTGACTAAATCTATCTAACGCCGCTATGTCATTGGTCGTGGTAGCCGTGTGGGCTAAATTGTGGAAACACCTTTTGGCCAGGTGGTCATACGAAGTTCATGGATTCGATTCCTGCTCACGACCAAAACTGACCAGTCGTGCAACTAACAATGAGTTAACCGGTCTGTGGCAACGTTGGTGGAAGGGTCCAAGTAAAATAAACGGTGTCAGGCTTGCTTGGAAGTTGACGGGATCGGTTCATCTTTGTGAGTTGAACATGGTCAACACTGATTTTGCAATTTTTACCTATGCCTACTGTGTGTGTGTGCCAATGCGACTCTTTAAAATGAAAGAAAA
Organism: Allygus modestus; assembly: GCA_963675035.1. Taxonomy (NCBI): domain Eukaryota; kingdom Metazoa; phylum Arthropoda; class Insecta; order Hemiptera; family Cicadellidae; genus Allygus; species Allygus modestus. The sequence goes on from OY776114.1 coordinate 20,369,630, forward strand.
CAATATTTTGATTAAAATACACTAATCCATTTAAAAACACAAATTTTATACTCCAATTCATAGGTTTAAAAAATTACGAGTAAGGAACGACATCAGCTCGTACGTCTACGTCAATGGGTTAAGGCCCATTTTGGCACACTTATACTTTTAGAACTGTGCATAATACAGAGTACCGGTACCGTTAATGTAACACCTTTCATTGTATACACAAGTGAATAAAGAATTGTTGACTTGACTGCCAATTAATCATCCTGTGATGTCGATCATTCATAGAGAAATTTCAACTAGCCGTTTACTACTTTGTAACACTGAAAATAACACGCACACACAACAATGACCTCACTGCAAGTGCTTGCTTGAGTAAGTAGAAATATATTTTCCAATAAAACAAATATATAAAGAGAACAAAAACCAACATGGCTAATGTTACTGGTTACCTATGTGATGTGTTTGTTAGAATACTTCCGGCTGAACATCATACCCAATATATTTCTAAATGAATTTCTCTAGCAAACTTTCTCCTACAAAAGTGGGAAGTTAATTTAATTAGGTGTGGTAATTAAAATGTATATAAATCTAATACTATAGTAAATTACAGTAGGCCTACCAAAATATTTGTTCCAAAAGCTCAGTTTTAATTGTGTGGCGTAAATTACTGTTCTTGTTAGGCTTATTAATTCAGTTATATTTTTGATGGTTTTAACCACTGCTTGATTTATACTTATGGAAAAAGAGGCTGGTTCCTGGCTTTTAAAGGCACCGGTTGTAAATTTTGGGTTTAATTGTTATTAAATATTTCATTTGAGTATTTAGAAAAATTACCCTTTGTTGGTGAAGTAGAATTCCTGAGAATTTAAAACTCAGGGAATACTACCAACATTTATAAATTCCAGGAATTAATAGACGTATTGGAACAAAACTTGAACATGTAAACTGGACTTAAGTTTTTATCAAAACATCTTGTTATCGGTCGTTAGGGAAAATGACCATATGATTATATAGATAAGACTCGTCCCCTTAAAAATGTCTTGGAACACCAATTACATGTCTTTGTCGTCAAAACTAGTTTATACAAAATTATATCAAATGTGGTAAAAGTACATAATTCATACTTGAAATAAAACTAACACAATTTTAATAGCACTCCTCCTACAGCTGCAACAGCTCTGATTCTATTTTTTTTGTATTCATAAGGTCAAACGATGAGGTTGTTGCACAATCCTCTTCGAACGTCTTAAAACATCCGGACAGCCCGTAGAGGAAGTAGACTCTGTCGGAATGGTAACAGGTGTAAAAGTTGCTGGTTCTGACTCCTCCAGATAACTTTTCCTCAAATGATCTAAATGACAGAATCTGGATTTTCCCAGCACTATAACTGAGTAGGTTACTGGACTTACTTTCATAGTACTCGCACCTGGAACCCAACTTACTTTTTCCATGCGAATTGTTTTGACCAACACCTTTTCCCCTTCCACAAAATCTTGATATGAACTAAGATGTCAATCGGCTACTAGTTTTTCTTTGAATTTTCTGTTTTCCATGGAAGCCTGAAGATTTGGTTTTAACAACGAGAGTTTTTAGCGGGGTTTACTTTTTAAAAACAGTTCGGCTGGTGTTATACCTGTAGCAGAATGTAGAGTATTTCTATACGCAAACAAAAAGTTGTCTATTCTATGTTGCATTGTTTGAGTATAACCCGAACGGTGTTCTGACATTACTTGCCTAAGCAAATTCTTTTTAATATCCTGAATAGATCTTTCAATCTGACCATTCGAGGCTGGATGGTAAGGTGGCGTAAGTACGTGTTCAATTCCATTGGAGGCTAAAAATGACTTAAACTCTTCTGCAACGAGCTGTGGCCCGTTATCAGATACCAACTGTTCAGGAAGACCATTTGATGCAAATAAAGACCACAAGTGTTCGATTTTTTTCAGAGTAGAAATAGATTTCATTTGAAAAACCTCTTACCATTTTGAATGACTATCAATAACACACAATAAATAATGTCCACTCTCAGTGCACATTAGCTTATCTGAAGTTTCCTTAGCAAAATCCACATGAATACATTGCCAGCATCTCGATGACCAGCCCCAAGGCTGTAAAGAAGCCTTCATAGCAGCATTACGGGTGCTTTGACAAATAAAACAAGAAGTTACCATATTCTCTATGGCCTTTTCAATATTTGGAAACCAAACATAACTCCTAGCTAGCAGTTTCATGCTCATAATACCTGTATGTTGCTCATGTAATAACTCTAGAATTGATGGTCTTAGTTTCTGTGGGATTACAACTCTATTACCTAAGCACAAACATTGTTGATCAACTGAAAGTTCATCTTTTCGAGAAAAATAATCCGATAACTCCGAAATCTTGTCTTGCCATCCGTGCATGACGTAATCAATTACCCAGCTCAGGATTCCTAGTTTCTTGAGCAATATCTTTGGAAGTTATTGGGTTTTGGTTATTTAACTTAAAATAACAAAGAACCTTTTCAACTTGAAATACCGGTGAAAAATAGTTTTCAGCCATTTCTAGAGATTCACATTCTGGTAAAGGTAGTCTGGAGAGTGCGTCAGCATGAGGAATCAGTTTTCCTGCTTTATAATGAATTTCAAAATCATAAGAGGCCCAACGCTGAAGTCTAGCAGCCGCCATCACTGGAACTTGCTTCTTTTCACCAAAGATTGCTGTCAAAGGTCTATTGATCAGTCCTGTAAGCAAATCTTTCTTCCATACAAATAGTTATGCAATTTTTTAACCCCAAAGATTATTGCCAATGCCTCCTTATGCAACTGTGAATAATTTTATTCTGCTTTTGAAAGTATTTTGGATGCAAAACCAACAGGTCGTTCCACACCATCTATTATGTGCGACAGGACTGCCCCAACACCCCTAGAGCTGGAATCGCACGTCAGTACCAGAGGTTTCCTAACATCATAGTGTACCAATACCTGTGATTCAAGAACCCATGTGTTGCTTTCCTCAAAAAGCTTCTGATGAGATGGTGTTCAGTTCCATGGCACATTAAGTTTTAGCAATCATAGAAAATTGCAATTCTACCTGATAAATTGGATAAACTTACCATAAAAATTCAATAAGCCTACATATGCACGTAACTCATCTGTACCTGTTGGTTCTGAAGCATTCCGTATAGCTGTCACTAAAGATTCGGATGGAGAAATTCCATATTCTGACAAAACATAACCCAAATACTTAATTTCTGTTTCCAAAAATCTACACTTACTCAGATTTACCCTAACTCCATAGTCTTGCAGTTGTTGCATTACCAGATCCAACCGGTGTACTGTCTCCTCCCAAGACGCTCCAGATACCAGTATATTATCTAAGTATGCTGCTATTCCTGGAAGATTAGTAATAATCCTATCAATGCAAGACTGAATGAGCGATGGTGCTGACTTTAGTCCAAAAGGTGATCTCGTCAGTCGAATTAACCCGTGGTAGGTGTTAAGTGTTAGCAAAGGCTGCGATTGTTCATCCACAGGCAACTGTAAATATGCTGATGATAAATCTATGGTGCAAAAATACTTGCCTCCCGCCAATGAAGCAAAAATAACCTCTTGGACAGGCAAAGGATAGTACTTGTCCTCTATAACTGGACTTAATGTAACTTTAAAATCGCCACATAATCTTACTCCACCCTGTTGTTTTGCCACACATACACTTGGAGTAGCCCACTGGCTTTGAGTTACCGGGTAAGTCACCATTGGATTTAGCTTAAAAGAACACACAATTTGGTGTATTGATCATTGCTCTACCTCAATTGGTTACGGAGATATTAAAAGTGCTAAACACAGTACGTTGTCCAATGTTATTCTTATGGAAAATAAGAATAATTTTATATCTCACTTATTTATGAATGTATACTGACCAAACTTAGGCTTCATGTGGTTGTGGCCTATTGTCATCAGCACAAAAAAAATGTACCGATGGTTCCTGTAGCAGCAAACCTGCATCCTCAGCCCACATGTTATTCTTATAGAGAAAAAGTAAAGTATTATGTCTCCCTTAATTATGAACATGAATCAATAAAACTTATATGTGGCTTCACTAGTTGGGTTATATTTATATTTGTATAAAAACCCATTTTTTGTGTTTCTTGTTTCAGCAAACCTGCATACTCAGCCGTCATGTTGTTCTTATGGAGAATAATTAAAAAGTCATAAATCGTTTATTTATTAATGTATATTGATGAAACTTGGTATGTGGCTTTATATGGTATTAAGATACATATATATGCATTGGAAATTTGATTAGTACGCAGGTTTGCTGCTACGGGGGTATTATAAGTTTCCTCCCACTGGGTAAACTGCAGCCCCTATCAATATGGATAATCAACTGTTTAGTTTTCACGTATAAACAAGGACTACAAATGACTCTATGAAAGTTATGAAGACAGGTTTCAACAGAAAGCTAGTAAAATTAAACCGCTCAAACGACTTACCTCAAACCTGTACTGCCGAGCGGGCACGTCCATGCCTCCGATATCAACGATGTTGGTGAACTGAGCGTTGTGGTGGTCCTTGAGGAACTGCAGGACCGGGACGACTCCCTCCGGAGCAATCAGGACCTCCAGCTCGTCCCCGGACGTAAGCTGCACTTTCTGCACGTACTTGGGCAAACATTCGGCCACGTACTTGCCAAAGTCACTGAGCTGCGACTTGGTCAGGGCGTCAAACGGCTTACGAATGGTCGCTGAAACATTATTACTACTCACTCTTTGTTTTGACTAGCCTAGAGCAAAAATATGTTGTGAAATCCAAATTTAATCCACATAATGATGACTTACGAATGTTTAATTACATCACGTGTCCTGCTATGTCATTAATTGATTGAAATTTGTAAATTAAAAGTGTATAACTATAATATTATTTATTCTACCATTGCCTTCAAGTAACCAAAAAATGTCTGTAAGTTAAAACAAAAAAGATCAATACAAATGAAATACCAATATAAGCTATAACCTGTTTAATTAAGTTCACATTAGATTTTGAAACCTTGTGTATAAATAAACTGTATCAGGAATTGACACATACTTTCTCCCTTTTAGCACAACTTTAATGAATACATTACTTTTTATTTACTAAATATAGGATATAAAATAAATTTGAATGTACAGAAAATACTCTAAAAAAGTTGTTTTCAGAAATATCCAGCCAAATCCCTTTTTTGGGGGCACTACAGAATCCTGTGCTACACACAGTGGTTTTAAGAGGGAAAATGCCCCCTATTCCCCCCCCCCCAGGGTTAACCCATTGGCGTAGACATACGAGCAGGTCTCGTTCCTTACTTGTAATTTTATTAACGTGTGAATTGGAGTATAAAATTGGTGTTTTTAAATGGATTAATGGCATATTTTAATTAAAATATTGTTTTCTTTCAGTTTAGAGAGTCGCATTGGCACACACACAGTAGACATAAGTAAAAATTAGCAAAATCAGTGTTGACCATGTGCAAGTCTCAAAGAATTAACCTATCCCGTCAACTTCCAAGCAAGCCTGCCACCGTTTATTTTACTTGGGCCCTCCCACCAACGTTGCCACAGACTGGTTAACTCATTGAGAGTTGCACAACTGGTCAGTTTTGGTCGTGTGCGGGAATCGAACCCACGAACATCGTATCGCCACCTGGCCAAGGTGTTTCCACGACGTAGCCAACTCAGCTAACACGACCAAAGGCCTGGCGGCGATATTAAGTGTTTTCAGTCAGTCCGCGCCCCTAGCGGATAGAACCGTAGACGCCCGCGGTCATTAGTTACATATTTTGCTACTAGAGTGCAGCACCAATCAATTCCCGTTATAGGCTACTACAAATAGAATAAAATTACTACCTCAATGGGTTAAGAGGCAACATATTTTGAATATACTCTGTAGGTCAGTGCTGACTTGACCTGCATATCAAGTTTTAACGAAATTTATTAGTAAATAAGATAGAAATAGTAATTTTTGTATTCCCCATTAGAATAACATTGGATAGTGTACTGCATTTACCGCTCAATGAAAATTTCAATTTTCTCCCCAACCAGGAATCGTAGAATAATAATTCAAAATACTAAATGATTTAGTTTTTTGAGCTCTTTTTAATGGTGAAAGGTAATCATTTTTAACATTTATATTTTTTTTTTTTATCAAAAATACCAAATTTTTCCAGATATGCGGGTGGTGTTGTTTTGTTGGAAACCCAAAGCTCTACAAATCACTAAACTTTAATCAAAATCATTAGAGCCATTTTTTATAAATTTTTATTTTTCACGGTTTTTTAGCGGTTTTTGTGGGTATAATGATCCTTAAAAATAAAAAATAAAAATTAAAAAAATTAAAAACACCTGTAAGATATTGTGGATTAGTACCTACATACCAAATTTTATCAAAATCGGACAACTGGTGTAGTCTCTAGTTTTCTACACATCCACAGACACACACACAGACACACACACACACACACACACACACACACACACACACACACACACACACAAACATGTGTTCGCTCAATTGTGGAAAACACCCAATTGTGGCATCTTTGAGACGAAAGATACTGCGTTATCGACAGTACTGCAGATAGTATGCTCAACAGCTAATTTTTCCGATGTGGTAGGAGGAAAATATTGATGTTTTGATACCGAAATGAAATACCGATATCGTTTGGATATTATACGAACACTGTATATCGATATCCACATCGGCCACCCCGGTACCCGATTTTGTTCTTAATAGAGAAAATATTAGTTTTTGTCTCACTTATTTTCTATATAGTAATACGCTAGCGGTTTTTTCTTCACAGTCTTAACTCGACAACGGCTGGACGGATTTTAACGTTTGAAGTGTCAAATTAAAGGTATTTTTACGTAGATTTGCCAATATGTCTCAGAATTTTAAGAAAGAACATCACTTAAATACAGTAAAGGGCTGAATTTTAGGAACTGTGGCGCTATCCGACGGCAGAAGTATAAACTATTTGTTGATCGAAAGTACGTTATTCGAATTATTCGGAATTTAGCACACAAGTTCTTTATTCAATATACATGAGCACTAAATGATTTCAAGAAGTTCCCATAGTGCTTCACTCTATGGGTTGACAAAGATTAAATGTTATTCTTACGGACATTCATGTTAATTGACCACTTGATAGCATAACAAATATTACATCTTTGAAGTTGTTCATTATGTTAACGATAGAATACAGCACAGCATACTCCTGCTCCTGTACCTAGTTCTTTGATAATCTTAATTTAAAATGTTAATATTTGATGGATAGAGAAGTTCACATCTTGTAGCCTTGAAAACTATATTGTTCAATTAAACTAGTAGCCTGTTGCGGCCTTGCTCGCGATCACAGAACAATAGTTTTAGAAGTTAGTTCCATTTGTTAAAGCACCTGGTGGACCGAGGTTTGCTCGAAAAGCCAGTCAGTTTGTTAAAAATGCCTAGAGTACTTATACTCACAATTCCTCTCCAAGGAGTGCGTATTTGCTTTGCTTATTGCGTACTGCTCGTTTCTTTTCATTTTGGGCATGTCCGTTTTATATTCGATCTTCAGTTTGAATAGTTTCTCACAATTTATAAATAACCTAATCACGTACGGTATATTTAAAGTTAAGTACTCATTGGTTCTAATCATTATTCCCACAAAAATCAAATGATACTTTACCAAGTGAGTGTTATTTTTACAATTGGATGGTTGATCTTGAACAGCTGTTATGATTCTTTTGTTTTTATTTACAAATCTTAACCATAACCCCAATGTTAGTTTTTTTAAATATCTTTCTATTTTTCTATGGATGAGGTCTAATTAGAACACATTTATTAACCCATAAATTTGACAACATTTGGTAAAGATATTTTGGAGCAGGAGTAGGCAAAGATTTTATTCTGATGTATTAACTATCCTCCTAACAAATGTATGATCAATCGGTTCAGGCAACTACTGACATCAGTGATGAATAAATTAAAATTTTAAAGGCCAACAGAGCAGATAAGTCCCAAAGAGCATACTGGATGAAAGTATAGGCCTGTTTTGACTAAACTGTATTGCCTGCTGTCTTTCTACCAAATATATGCTCAATCGGTCTATTAAGTATATAATTAACATGGAAATGTTGAAGGGCGTTAGGGCCTAGCCTCATTGGAACGGGAATCAGCCCAATTTTTTTCGGGATAGACCCATCTTCTTCCAAATATCTGCTCAATAACTCCTATAGTTTATTAAACTTATTGAAAGTGGACTTAAAAACAAATCAAATATTTGGTATTATAATCACAATGGCTACTTAGACAAACTCAGCCTTAAATACCATGTTGCAAGTTATTTATAATACGTGTTCTGAACAGCCAATGATTTATTACCGTGGCGTTATTTTAAATGGTTTAGTATACTATTGTAGAGTAGTAAAGCAGTACTTGTTTCCTCCATTCTGTGATAAAATATAATTAGCTGACTAAATGCTCATTATAACAAATACGGCGCATGCAGTAGTAAAATATTAAGTACCCTGTACCCTTAAGATGACTTTGTAGCAGTGCTGGTCAAAGGGGCATAACCCTAATTACGTACTATGATTTAAAACAGCCAAAAAGGATTCCTCCTCTACACGAAAACAGGCAAAATATTTAATTTCATTCAGTACATTCCTTTTTTGTGAAGTGCAGAACAAATCTGGCTTATAATCAGACAGACGGATAAACAAATGTTAAACAAAAATTAAATATCTCCGTAGCTTACAACATTTCTCTGCTCAAAGCGATGTATGAAAATAACTTATCTAATTTATATAGATAAATAGATTCCTTACCTGTAAAATCGGGTATCGCTAATAACCTGTCCATAATGTATTAACAGCTGCAATTCAAATCAAATTATTCCCCATGTTAATATTTTGGGCTAAAAACAAAATTTGAGAGCTCGTGGGGCAAAGCCCCGTGGTCGAGAGTGTATGGAAACCCCAAAAGACACATCTAAAGAGTAAGAGCTTTTGATTGATACCAAATATGTATTTGAAATAATATTTTTAAGGGTCAAAAATCGCCGAACAAAAATCAATAAATTCTTTTAATAAAATAGATTGTTAGCTTGTTTGTAAAATAGATTGATAGCAGAACACATATCTGATCAAATATTTGCTTTAAATAAGTAAAGTTAACCCTCTAGGTGTCACATCAAAAAACCTGAAATGTCACGCCATTTTTTTAACTTTTGCAGAATTTTATATAAAATGCTATAAAAAAATAAAATGTTGATATATTGGTAAACAAGTATACATTTTCTTAGAGAGCAGAAAATGGGCTATCTTTTAAAATAAAATTTGTTGGCCTAAATGAATGGTATAACAGTCCGGCTTGGGTTAAAATCTAAACAACCCCAAAAAAAAAAATTATTTTTTATGTTACGAGACCCGTAGAATATATTTAGACAGCCATAATCAAAAATCCAAGATATACATTTTGTTCAAAATGTAATAAGGAAAAAGAAAATATACATATATACATATGTATATATTATATATGTATATATAGATATATATATAATACACAACAACGTAACCTCACATTACAGCATTCCTATTGAAAACATAACTAAACAGCTGATTAAAAACGGCTGCAAAATTATTAGTTCGCAAAAGGGCGAACATTATTAGTTGTCATGAAGCCCAGATGTTGCCGATCACTTTGGTATAACGGATGGTTCGAAACGACCGATCGTCAACGAGATATACACGCTAAACTGGATGTCTGCAAAGTCGACTGAAATCAGTCGATTGACACTCGAGCGTCAAAAATAGTCAACTGAAATCAGTCGATTGACACTTAGAGGGTTAAAACTAGTTTCTTTTAATAAAGACGATGTTATGGTCCAATGTATACATTACCCTATAAGTAGGGACACGCTTATGGAAAAACAATTTTTAGTGATAACTCCTCCCCCCAAATACAGATAGAGTTACAATCGCATATTTGACTCTATTCGGACCGGATTGAGGAGTTTACGGATAAAGTTAATTGTTATAATTCTAACAGCTGGCTGAAATATATTTACAGTTATTAGTTTGTTTACAAACAAACATACTCATTTTGACGTTTTAAAGGTTAACAGTAGCGCGCGTGAATGGGACCAAGGTGAATTATCAGGGACAGTCAGCGCTATATTCTCCTCTGAACTTGTGGGGAAAACTAAAATAAAATAACATGGAGTGTCCCTACTTATAGGGTTATGTATACATTTTATGTCCTCTATGTGCAGAGTGATTCAGCGGTGTAACTTATCAATTTATACCTAAGGCGCTGAAGCGAATTAAAGGTTTCAGTCTGAGCGCTCCGAGTAATAATTAATTTATTTGGTACTGTTAGGACTTTAGTCTTCGGATGGCAGCTTGTGTCATAAATAACTCATCCTCCACTGGAAAAAAAATCAAGATTTTGATCAACAGTGCACTTAGATAAATAACTTCTAATAATTCATGACTCAACTATAAGTTGGCTTTTAGGGCCTAGGGAGTAGAGAACAAAATTGATTAAAAAATTAATTTCAAGTAGACAAGTTTGAGTTAGCCAATTCCATTGTATATATACAAATGAAAAAAGAAATACATATATGTAAAATAAAACCACTTAAAGTATAATAATTGTCTTTGTAAAACACAGGTGATGTTAGCAAAATCCTGTAAACAAAGGTAGTAAATAATGATGCCCCAATTGATTGCAAAAAGATTGTTTTATTAAAACAAATCTTCCAGTTTACCGTTGTGTAGCCTGATATACACAATTAGGGTGATACAATAATAAACTAATGTGAAAAAAAAACAATAAAAGTAGAGTCTTCTAACAGTAATAACCAACCAGCAACTGTTGCCGTGAACACGAAATAACGTAGCGGCAACACCGCACGACCTTGCCACTAATGCCACAATCCAGCGAATTTCGGCGTTTCTTAAACACCTGATGGAAACTCAAAAGTGGCAACTTGAATTAGTTTGACTTATTTTGGTATTTTAACCTCAAAATTATTGATAACAATTGTAGCATCAAGTGTAAGATGCCACAATTGGATAACGATGCTACAGTGTGGTTGTATGCACGTCCATGATGCTGCAATTAAGTAAATACAGACACACACACACACACACACACACAGACAGACATTCCATAAAAATCACTTTTTTAAGTTCAGGGAGCACCAAAACGAATATTTCAACTAACAACTCAAATTCAAACATTTTGACAAAAACAATACTTTCTCTCTATGTATAGGGAGAGAAAGTAAACGTATACAGTTTTGTACTCAGTAGTAATTGTTTAACGACAAGTTAGTGATTTGTTGTCAAATAAAATCAATTACTAACACACAGACACTATATTACCTAAGTGAGTCCAGCAGTAACTGGTGTCTTGTCACAAGAAATTTGTATAATACAAGCATGCCAATTGAGTTTTAGTATGTACTTGAGCAGTTTTATATTTTGACATTTGTATAGGTAACAGTTCTATTTAGGAGAAATCTTGTAGCTGTAATAAATGCTTTCCCTCTTTTTGTACAATTTTAATTGCCTGTATTTATTGAATAGGCTAAATAATAAATACAAAATAGAGAGTAGTATGGTCTCAAATATTTTAAATCTTATGTTTAATGAACTTCGATAAGTGTTTAATATTAAACCTTCCAAAACTTACGTCTAGTTTCTTCCTTGGGTGCAGCGTCTGTTTGTTTTGTTCGAACAAAAACTGGATGAGCGGCTTTAGTAATAGATGATGGTCTGATCACACCTATAAATAAATAAAATTAATTTTTAAAAATTACCCGACCACAGTAAATATTTTATGTAATAAAAGTCAACAATAAACACAAACAATAAGGGCTGATTTTTTAAGTCTTATAGTAAGCATAAAATAAATAAAGCGAAGGGGTGACGATCATTTTATGTTTATGATCTTGAATCTTCTTAATAGCAGACGAAAAGTGCTCTCAAGAAAGTTAAATTGAATGGCATAAAGAAGTTACAATATTTCAGTTTTAATACACCCAAATTTTGCAGCTTGATTGCTAAACTCTAATTTTGTTACAGAAAACTCATTTGAAAGTTAACAATTTTAATATGGGGCTTTTCAATTTCAAATCAAAACAGCTGTGAATGAATAATCTGTGAACCAGTTTGATAGGCCCCTGGTTCAAATAGAAGGTACCAGTATCATATTGCTCTTGAAATTAATATTTTATATTTTCTGAAAGATTTATTAGTGTAGAATTAATAAATAATTTTAGTTTTTTTTTAGGTTTCACTTTCATAAGTGGAACTATGTAAAAAACCGAATGTAATTTTTCAATCTATAAAGGTTAGGCTATTCGGTTATGGTTTTGATTATGTTTGGTCTGAAAGAGGTGGAAGGTATCATCTTGAAACTTGGTCCAGATAAAAAATGTTGATTCCATTAATAATTATGTGCCGTGGATAATTATTAAGGAGAGGGATCTGGAAATGATCCTTTATGCCTACCAGATAGCTATATCCTGGAAACCTTTTGTTTATTTTTTAAGTTTTTAGTTTTATATTTGTAAATAAAATATTTGTTATATACCAGTAACGTTTATTTAATTTGTTTAAAGTATAATTGAGTACACCCCATGATTGAAAACAAACTAAAAAAAAATAAATGTGACATAATAACTAACATACAGAAAATACCCCCGTCGCAGCAAACCTGCATACTCAGCGAATTTCCAATGAATTATAACATAACACACTAAGCCACTTAACAGGATTCATAAGAAATATATTCACAAACAAGCGATATTTAAAATATTAATTATTCTCCATAAGAATAACATTGGGGATGAGTACGCAGGTTTGCTGCAACAAGGAACACAAAATAATGGGGTTTTATGCAAAATATCAATAGAACTCAGCTAAGTGAAGCCACATACCAAGTTTCATCCATATACATTCATAAATAAGCGATATATAACACTTTAATTATTTTCCATAAGAGTAACATGGGGACCGAGTACCTAGGTTTGCTGCTATGGGAACCATAGGTGAAAAATTGTTATTTTGTGCAAACAACAATAAACCACAACCAGATGAAGCTATATACAAAATTTCGTCAGTTTATGTTCATAAATAAGCGAGATATACAATTTTTCTTTTTCTCCATAAGAATAACATTAGACAACGTACTGTGTTTAGCACTTTCAATAACCAATTGACGTAGAGCAATGATCAAGATACCAAATTGTTTGTTTTTTTATGCTGAATTCAATGGTGAAAATTAAAATTTGATTTTAATATAAATTACATGTGGAAACCCCAAAAAACCCATTTTTGGGGTACAAAACCCCCCCAAAACCCCCCTTCCGATGGAGCGATTCGTCTGGTTTTCGAACTCGTTCAAATAAATGGTACTTTACAGGTTTGTACCAAATTTCATTAAGATCGGAGCTTTTTTACGAGAGTTATCGTGTTTATGGACACATATATATATATATATATATATATAAATATATATATATATATATATATATATATATATATATACATATATAAAAATTTGAACGAATGGTGTTTTTGGCATCTGGGGACCTCAAAATGAAAAGTTATCATGGTCTCGGGCTTAAGTCTTACCATGAGACCTACGGTAATAGCTTCTTCCCTATAAGGGAAATTCGCTAAAAAGAAAAAGAAAAGAAAGTATTTATTTCTATTCAAGTAGATAACATAACATTGAATTCACTTATTACATAAATAAATAACAAATCAATAAACAACAAAATGATTCAACATAGAGTCTTAACCTAACAAAACAAAGATAATTAAGTGCTAGTTAATAAGTAAACAAAGTACATAAACAGAAATTAGGTCCCCCAAAGGCGAACCTGTGTCGGGGTGACCATCATTTTAATAAGAAAGGGATGCAGGCCGGTGCATTACAAAAACTGAATTAACAAAGTAACAGTAATGACAATAAATAAAAAGTGCTAACTATCGTAATAAAGAAACATATATCGTACAAATAATAAACAGTATCAGGCATAATGACATAATACCGAACAATTTTAACAAACTAACTTTACCTGGCCAAAGCGCTATACTCAAACATTGAATTCAAAAAGAATATTTATATCTGGAATATCAAATAGCCAAATAATTATTAATTTTTGAAACTTCTTTAAACTAAAACAATTCCTTATGTGATTTGGTATTTTACTGAACAAAGTTGGACCAATGTATTCAAAAGAATGTCTAGAAAATTCTAACCTAGGCAATGGTATAAAGAATGAGTTCGATCGTTGGTGCCTTAATTCATAACTTAACCTCTTTCAATTGAAATCCATTTTTGAGATTTAATAAAAAAAGTGCTTACTATTCTAAAAACGTATAAGTGTTTTAAGGGGAGTATGTTTAACGATTTAAAAAGAGGAAAAGAAGGTTCCATCATAGTTTTTTTTAGCATGCAACGAACAATTCTCTTTTGTATATTTACAACTGGTTTTAATAAATTTGAATAAGTATAGCCCCAGCACACTATTCCATATTGAATTTTAGAAGCTATTAGACCAAAATACACATTTTTTTAAATATCAATCGAACAAAATGTTCTTAGTAAAAATATCTTCCTAGCCATCATCAAAAGAGATTTTTTCAGATTTTCCAGATGAAATTCCCATTTTAATTTATATACAGACGATATAAATTTTACAATCTATGTACCGTATCAAACAATTTCATTCGATTTTTTATATCATTCTGCTTATGAAAGTACCCTTTGTTGGTCAAATCAAATCAAAACCATCATTATTCAAAACTTATCAGCATACAAAGAATAGAGTCATGTTAATTAATCTCATTAAATACAATTTAAATTGCATTGTCATAAAGTTAAAGACTAAATCCTGGTATATCCTACATTACAATTAAGTTACTCATTGCATTTCAGTGATTTTACAGGTTTACCTGTTTTTTTTCTATGAAATCTTCGATGGAATAGAATGCCGAATCAGAGAGATAGGTTTTGTTAATTTCAAGAATTTATTTCTGTTTTTTTCCGATTTTACCAGTCACAGTAAAAATATTTTCTTCCCATATATTCAGTGCACTTTTCAAACAAAGCTAACGTGTGTCTCTCAAAGTACCGATTATTTATGTTTTATATTGGCGTCTTTTATTTTCCAAAGTTGGATTACTATTGGGTAAATACAAACTTTATTGTTTCAGATATATTCAGAATGTTTATACGGTTAAAATACTAAATTTTGGAAAAATATATGTTTGAATGAGTCAGAATTTGTTAGGTTGAGTAAAATTCTAGGAGCTTTTTTTGTTGCACTAAAATTCTATCCATATTATTTTTTGATGCATCACCATAAATACTTATACCATAGGCATAATGAGAATGTATTAACGCATAGTATATTACTTTCACGCTCTCAAAGACACATTGGTTTGCCATACGCCTTACGGCATAGAGACTGTACTGGTTGGCTACCCTGCTGGTTGTCATTTAACTTTGTTTATATTATCATATGTTTAAGATTGTCTTGTTGTTTGTTTTACTAGTGAGTCTAATGTATTTAATAAAACTTTACTTTACATTTATTCATGTTACCCTTATTTATTTAACACTTAAAATACAACTTAAACATGGCGCAGTCTTTTGCGTAGTTAGGGGTAAGTAAAACAACTTCAATGGTAGCTACCATTTTAAACTAACAAGCAACATGTCTCATACACAAATAAGAATGCCTGAACCTTTTTCCTTCCAACCATCGGAATGGTCATCTTGGAAGAGACGTTTTGAGCGATATCGTACAATAAGTGATTTAGATGAAACTTCTGAAGAAAAGCAAGTCAGTACGCTGATTTATGCAATGGGCTCAAAATCAGAAGAAATACTTTCGTCCTTCAATCTTACTGCTGAACAAACAAAATTCGATGTTGTTATGGCCAAATTTGATGGCCATTTTACTCCAAAGAAAAACATTATCTATGAAAGAGTCAAATTTCTACGTCGGAAACAAGGCACTTCAGAAACTGCAGAAGATTTTGTGACAGATTTATATTCATTAGCTCGAACTTGCGAATGGGGGACCCATGAAGAACAAATGCTACTAATGGTTATTATTATTGGTATGCATGACCAAGATCTTAGTGACAAACTGCAACTAGAAAATAAAGTGACTTTAGAAACTGCTGTAGCATCTCTTCGTAAATCAGAGGAATTGAAACGTCAAAAAGAAGAACTAAACTTGACAATCGATGCTGTGAACAGAAATCAACAGAATTCGTGCAGTCTTCAAAACTCTCGGTTTGATTATCCAAGACGTTCATTTAAAAAAGAGACACACAATCAAAGGCCTCCGAAGTATTCAAGTTCGACAGTAAACAAATACTCAGAATCTTGTGTATGGTGTGGTTCAACGCCTTCTCATCGAAGAGGAATATGCCCTGTAAAAAACAAAAAATGTTCTAAATGCAGCCGAACTGGACATTTTTCACACTGCTGTTTACAAAATAAAGTTCGTGAAATTGATTTGAATGATTCAGACGACTCTTCTGATTGTAATAATGGACCTCGTCCATCAAAACACTTTGTCGGATGTGTAAAATCCAATGAAGTTAAGAAAGATCCATGGCTTATTGACGTGGGTATTAACGAAAACGACACAGTGAAGTTTAAAATTGACACGGGTGCAGATGTGACAGTTATACCGTCCAGTATAAAACTCAACAAGAAACTCGAAGTTCAGCCCACAAAAAGAATGTTAAGTGGGGCAGGGGGATCACCTCTTTCTGTACTTGGAACCGTCACTGCAATGCTGTCCTACAAAGGACAAGCGTGCAAAGAGAAAATTTATGTGGCTGACAAGTGTACAACTCCATTGCTCGGCAGACCAGCCATAGAAAAACTTAATCTACTACCTGTTATTCGAGAAATATCTAAGACAACTGTACCTTCTAACAACTGGTTTAAAGAATTTCCTGACCTCTTCTGTGGACTCGGGAGAATGAAGGGAAGCTACAAAATTGAACTGAAAGAGGAGGCAAAACCTTTTGCAATTACAGTACCACGTCGGATTCCCGTTCCACTTTGGGATAAAACCAAGAAGGAGATTGAAAAAATGGTGCAAATGGATGTCATAACTCCAGTTGATCATGCTACTTCATGGTGTGCCCCAACTCGCATTTTACGACCCTCACTTGCCTACCCTCGTGTCAGCTGACGCTTCTTCATACGGGCTCGGCGGAGTACTCCTTCAGAAGCAAGATGATGGCAAATTCAGACCAGTTTCGTATATTTCGCGATCACTTACTGAAACTGATAGGAACTACTCAAATATAGAAAGAGAAGCTTTAGCTGTTACATGGGCATGTGACAAGCTGAGAGATTATATAATTGGTCGGGATATTGTCATCGAAACTGACCACAAACCTCTTGTGAAAATATTTTCGTCAACAAATTTGGATGAGATTACACCTCGCTTACAGCGAATGAGACTTCGTATGATGCGGTATTCTTACTCAATAACATATACTCCAGGAAAACATCTTGCTCCTGCAGATTGCCTTTCTAGATGTCCAATTCCTATTAAGGAAAAATATGATATGGAAGAGGAAATTGAAGCCTTTGTTAATAATGTGGTTGAATCTATACCTACAACTGATCAAAACATAACCAAGTTATGGAAAGCTCAGCAAGCAGATCCAATCTTCAAGATGATTGAAAAGTATTGCGTTACTGGATGGCCAGAAAAATCACAACTTCCAGTTCAACTAGTCCCTTACTTCTCAGTTAAAGATGAAATATCTTTGGCAGAAAACTTGCTGCTTCGCAATTCAAGGATAATTGTACCACCAAGTCTTCGTGAAGAAATGCTTCATAGAATTCATGTTGGCCATCTGGGGGCTACTAAATGTCGAGAAAAGGCTAGATTCAGCTTATGGTGGCCAGGAATGGCATCAGACATAAATATCATGGTTGCATCATGCCCCATATGTATAAAGTATAGAGAAAATCGAAATGAGCCTCTCATTTGCTCTGAGTTTCCTTCTCGTCCATAGGAAAAAGCAGCAATGGATCTGTTCAAAGTCAATGGAAAGTGGTTCATTACGATAACAGATCAGTTTTCCAGGTACTTTGAAATTGCAACTCTACAATCGCTCACTGCCTCTGAAGTTATTGAGAAATGCAAGTCAACATTTTCTCGTCATGGTATCCCTGAGGTGGTATATTCTGACAGTGGAACCCAATTTGGAGTTACAAGTTCCGAATTTAAAAAATTCGCCCAGCAATACAACTTTGTATGTAAGACCAGCAGTCCTCAGTTTCACTAGAGCAATGGGTCGGCAGAAGCAGCTGTTAAAATTGCTAAAACTATACTAAGGAAAAACAAAGAAGACCCCTATTTGGCACTACTTTCTTACAGGAACTCTCCTCTTGCCAATGGATACAGTCCAGCACAGTTACTAATGGGACGTCGACTTCGTGATATTTTGCCTACCCTACCACGTCACCTTGAGCAAAAGCCAGACCTTACTCCTCTCCGAGAAAAAGAGATTCGTTATAGAGAAAACTACAAACGGAACTATGATAAACGACATGGTACTCGCCCATTACCAATGTTAAATATGGGTTCCAAAGTTTGGATTTCTGATCTTAAGCGAGAGGGTGAGGTAGTTGAAAAGCTGAACCATCCACGTTCTTATAATGTGCTGACAGACAAAGGAACTACAGTCCGGAGGAACCGATTTCATTTATTACCTATTCCAAGCCCACAAAAAGAAAACATTCGAATCCCACCAATGTCATACACCAATGTTCTGTTACCAGTGAATCAGCCTAGTGATCATGAAACACCTAATCACGACCACACTTGCTTAACAAAATCTCCATTGGTTTCACATGGCACATCTAGGGAAACCTCAACATGTGTTATGACAAGATCAGGGCGTTGTGTAAAACCTCCCAAGAGACTTAATCTTTGAGGGGGGAGATGTACTGGTTGGCTACCCTGCTGGTTGTCATTTAACTTTGTTTATATTATCATATGTTTAAGATTGTCTTGTTGTTTGTTTTACTAGTGAGTCTAATGTATTTAATAAAACTTTACTTTACATTTATTCATGTTACCCTTATTTATTTAACACTTAAAATACAACTTAAACAGAGACCACAAGAAGTTTTGCTTATAATTAGATTTACATGATTCTCCCAAGACAAATTTCCACTAAGTCCAAGAATTTATACGTGAGTGAGTGAGAGTGAGTGAGTTACACATCGGGCTGTATAGTAATTTAGACTAGCCATTACCCGTCGCGGATTCGCCCACACCCACTAGATAGCATTATTAAGATATATGATAGCCGACTAAGAGTCTAAGAGTCGCATCTTTGAAATTTCAAAGACGCCCTACATATTTCTGGTGATCGTTTGCTGCCTTTGGGTACCAATACATAGCCCTTACAGCAGTAGCTCGTGTGCGACCTTCAGCTTCCTCAATACTTTCTGTAGATCATTGCTCTGTCACAGTGCCATTTCAGTTACTCTCAAATTGAGCCTGCCGCTGAGCTTGCTCTTGACGTCGAAGTTGCTGATCTTCTGGCGTTTCTTTTGCTCTGTGTGCTGCCTGCCGTAAAGCTTTCCATTTGTGTTTTAAGTTTCTTAACTTCTAACCACTTTAATAAATCGGGCTTTTTCAAACTTTGAGACAAACTTTATTTACATTTCCCGGCATCATTGTGACACAGGTACCTTCGTGATTAAAGGTTCAGCAAAAATATAAACCAAAACATAAATAAATAATGAACTCAAAATCTAAAATGCATAAAAACTGTTTTAGTTATCATCTGATCCAGTCGATGTTAATGCCCATAAGATTAACATAGGAAGTTTAGTACCTACCCATTATGGGGCTAAACCATAAAGGAATTTTGAAACGTGAATAGGTCTATATGTTACTTTAGGATATTAGCTATCTTCCTACTAAATTTCAGCTCAATCGGTTCAGTAGTTAGAGCATGATTGACCCACAAACTAATAAACAAACAAACAAAATCACTAACTTTCAGCTTTATAATATTAGAATGATTAGTACGATAACTAGTACTTCAAATTATTTTGGGTGTCTCATAAGTATCTCTTAAAGCTGTAACCTATTTTAGTAGACACGTTAAAATATGCTTGCGGACCTTTGCAAAGCTCCTTGGTTTTATAATGTATAAATTCAAACATTATCTAAGTATTTTTAAATTCAAGTAGGTAAACAGTAGAAATGATTAGTATTTGTATTCGTACATTCACACATTTGTGATCTTTCTCTGTCAGATTACAATATAAACTAATTATAATTATTTAGATATATAGCATACAAGGTCTAGATATTTGTTGATCTATTGTAAAAGTGTTTGGCTAAAAAAGGTGTAAGTTAAGATTGCTAAAAATACGTAACATGTCTATTCAAATATATCTTTAAAAATTCAGTCTTCGTTCATCCTCTTACGGGAAGAATGAACGTAGACACCTAGTGTATCTTGTACTTGGTCTAAATTTCATCATTATCAATAAAAATATTTGGAAAACGGTAATTTACTTCTTGCCTGTTTTGTGCAAAAAGATATAACATTGGATTTGTTTGAGTTCAATAATAAATTCTTATTTAAAAATTTGTTGATCATTGACGGCCCAATTCAATGTGAGATGCAACTTCAGTAGGCCTACTATTTTGTGTTTGATCAGAAATAATATTTGTGTCATCTCCGTAGACACATAGAGTGGTTGTTCCCCCATTCTAATACTCCGGGTAACCCTTTAAAAATAACACAAAAACAACAATGGGCCCAAAATGAACCCCTGGGGAACCCCGCGGCGCACAGTCAATGGTTGAGACCTACATTTTTCCTTGTATGTTACTTTTGAGTTTGCACTTTCCATATAGCAATCCACTTCTACAATTTTTTTTACTTCCTTCCAGGTATGACTTTAATCATGCAAGTTCCACACCTTTTACTCCCAGACTAGCAGTTATCATGAAATATTCAAGTTACCACTAACCTACATAGGTAAACAGAATTCTCTCTCCTTTCTGTGTGGTATTCCGTGATGGGATGTTAACAGTTTGATCAACCTAAATATTTTCACAATCTTGATAGATATTTATATATAATGGTATGATTATATCGATAACAAAAATTGTAAGTTACTGCCACATGATATCAACCATTGCGTCAGACAACGATGGCATTTAAACATATAAGAGAAGAGTTAAAATAAGTAAAACAAAATTAATAGTTAGAGGAGAGCCTTTAGGCCTATATTTTAAGGCTAGGGCAAATATTATAGGTTATCAGACACCTTGACTTGATAATAAAATAGTCCTAAGGCCCTTAAATTATAAAAAGCCAAGACACACTTACCTGTTTTACTCTGGATTGATTTAGAAACAATATTTCTTAACAACGAGACACTCATTTCGAATAAAATAAGAGAAAAACTATCAACAATTAACCTTTCTTGAAGAGCAAGAAAGGTTTTTCAGCTATATTTTTTTCGTAATTTTGTGGCAGAGTAGCAGACGGAGTCAAACCTAGGCCTATTTACATCACAGATTTAACAGTCAGCTGATTGAATGAACTGAACTTTGATTGGCTTGGATTGCAGCTTAATCTGTCAAAAAGTATGTTGCTACAGTCATAGACTAACTACTGTAGTTAGTCTATGCTACAGTCCACATAGATTCTTAGATTGTGTATGTGCTGGTACCAAGGAGGTTTTTTAGTATAACTGGAGGGAACACTGCTTCACTATTTTTGTCGAACAAGTGAGCCATTAATTTTGTCAGGTTGGTACACTAGTGAGGAAAATTTCTCGTGATGTAACATAGAGCTCAGTGGTTGCCTCCAGTATTACCAATAGAACTCCTTGGCTGGTACTACCATAGACTATAACTACTGTAGTTAGCCTGTGGTACAGTCCAAAGCGGTGCGGCACACGGGAGACATTTCAGGAGCCGTATGACGTCACCGATTAACACAAAAACAGAAGTCCTATGACTACAGACGTACTATAGCTGTAGGTAGAGTCTGCTACGCATCTGTCAGTTGGAGAGTCGTCCGCTCTGTTATGTTAACAACTTTATTTTTTGTTTGTACATAATTTATTTCTGGTTCAACGTATTTACATTATACACAGAATTATTAATTAAGAAGGATGTAAAACATTAATAATAACACAGTAGGTTCGCCCTAATCAGAGACACCTTGGAGGCTAGTTAAATCGACTTAAAGGAATGTTTACTATCGACTATCATAAATTAACCTGAACAATATCCCAGTAACTGGCCTAATAGCTGTTGTTTTGATTATAAAATCGGTGAAAAACAGTATCTAACTGCTGCCCCACAGAGCGCTGACAATCGGGCGAGGGAATACTTAGGGCAGCAATAAGGATGTGGTTACAAGTACAAATATTGAACATATGGTGAGATGATGATCTTGAATAACTTATATGTCGGCAAAAGCTGTTCTGGCGTTAGCGGCGGGCGATGAGGGAACCTCACCGATGACGCGATTTAGTGACGTCACACGGCTCCTGAAATGTCTCCCGTGTGCCGCACCGCAGTCCAAAGTAGTTTCTTCAAGGAGGAATTTAAATTTCGTTATTTTTCTTAGCCATGACGTTAAGGATGTTTATGGTAATTGGTAATACTATTGGATCAGTTTGTATGTACATGAGTGTCTGGACTATGTAAATAATAATGTCACTAATTTTACCTTAAGAGGCCATTTTCATTAATACAGTATAACTGGAAAATATATCTTGATCTTCCAAGAACCAGACTCAGTAGGATTCAGCAGAAGGGTTACTCGCATGTAGCACTAAAAATGTATAATGCCCTTCCTTCTATTCTTAAGAACATGAGCTCAGACAGATTTATATCTTGTATCAAGAAAAATATTCTTTTAAATCCTTTGAACAGTATAAAGGAATATTTATATGTTTGTCGTATGTTTTGCCAAAGACCAACTAACTATGTTTACGTTGTTTTATTGACGTTACAAAATAAACTTAAGTTACAAAACATTATTTTAGTTACAAAATAATTATTACAAAATATGCAAAAACTGAACCTAGTTTTACTTTAAAATTAGCACATATTTTTATTAAAACCTCTAAAAGGCTTGGAAGAAGAAATGTCTGCTAGCCAAAACAGCTGGTTCGCTAGCTGACGTAGAAATTAGGGGAATTAGGGACGAGACAGAAAATAATTATTACAAAATATGCAAAAACTGAACCTAGTTTTACTTTAAAATTAGCACATATTTTTATTAAAACCTCTAAAAGGCTTGGAAGAAGAAATGTCTGCTAGCCAAAACAGCTGGTTCGCTAGCTGACGTAGAAATTAGGGGAATTAGGGACGAGACAGTAAGATTCTGTGGTGGGAAATCAGATGTTGACTTTCAACCGCTCATTAATAATATCAGACAAATTATAGTCTATGGTTGGTTAAGCAGTGCTGTCTCCAGAATTACCAATATACCTCCTCGGTTGTTATCTAGTTTATCTGTATAATACTCCATGTAGTATTATTATAACTTTTTAAAGAAACTTAACCTCAAACTGAAAATAATAATCACATTCAGATTGTTTTATCATAGTAGGTTTGTTTAAATTTTGTATTGTCTGTTTTAAATATCTCTAGCGAATTCTCCCATTACATAATTTTACGATTTTGAAATGGAAGAGCTACAGAAGAAGCTTCAGACTGAGCTTGATAATTTGAAGACAGCTCAAAAAGGTAAGTAAACTCATTTCGCTTTAGAGAAAGATAGTGTTAACTTACATGTTCATAAATTGCACAAAGTCAAAATTTACTTTAATGAAATTAATGAATCAAGCAACCCTACTACAGCTTATTGGAAAATTATCAGTATTTAAGGCTACATAAATAACAGTAGACCTAGGCTCTAGATTAGGGTTTCCAGTCCTGGTTTTGAGGTTCTGACCCGTATCCGGTCTAGGGTTGCTAGTTGTCTGGGGTTTTCGATTTTTCAAGAAAATAAATTTTGTTTTGAAAAATATAAGTATAATAGTTTAGCAACATTACATCTGAAATCATGTGTTTCATATCAAATGTTAAAGTTTGCCTGGTGACCGAAGAGCTAGGTAAATTTGACAGAATACCCAGGTAGCAGCAAACCTGCGTACTCAGCAAATTTCCAATGCATATATACAGGGTGTCACAAAAAAGTGTGATGGGCTATACAGGACCTAATTCTACATGCAAAAATAAGTCAAAAATGAAGAATTACATTTTTTGGATTTCGGCTTAGTTTAGCCGTAATCCGCCATTTTGTTTTTTGGGAAAATATTTATTATTTCAAAAACCCAATGAGATATTTTTACGAAACTTGGCAAAAGTGTTTACACTAAAGTAAGTATCATTTGTAAACAAAAATATTTGTTTACCTTTCCAAATTTCAAAATGGCTGCCATTTGAATTTTTTATGCCAAATTTCATGAAAACCGGTACCTAAATCAAAATTTTTCAAGATACAAAACTTGTTGTATTTATTATAACAAATCCAACAAAAGCAAAAATGAATTAAATCGGTTCATAAATAAAGAAGCTGTGTTTATTTTAGTAATTTAGACTGAAATTACTTAATTACATTACATAAATTATTACATTACATTTAATAAATTTTAATATTAATAATAATCATTTGTTGTTTAAAACAATGGAATGAAGAGGATACACCACATGTAGGTAGGCACTTGCCCTTCATAGTAGGTGTTCAATGTGACCTCCATTGGCGATCACGCACTGCCGTAATCGTCGTCCCATTGACTCTCGTACCCGCTCCAACACTCCAGGCATTTCTCTTATCCTCTGACATCCATCTTCAATTCTCTCCCTCAGCTGTTCAACATTGTTTACAGGCGTTGCATACACCATTGTTTTCAAATGTCCCCATACAAAGAAATCTATGGGATTCAAGTCGGGCGATCTTGCTGGCCATGCTATCGGGCCACCACGACCGATCCATTTATTTCTGAATCGCTGGTCCAGGTAATTCCTTACTTCATTTCTGAAATGAGGAGGTGCACCGTCGTGCAAAAACCACATGTTTCGACGTGTGTTTAGGGGCACTTCTTCCATGGCATCATCTAAATCATTCTGAAGGAAGTGCAAATAGGTAAGTCCATTCAGCCTTGCTGGTAAAAACACTGGACCAATAGAATTATTCCCAATAATGCCCACCCAAACATTCAATGAAAAGTTATGCTGGAACCTCGACTGCACTATTGTATGAGGATTCTCGTCCGCCCATTGGTGGGTGTTATGGAAGTTCAAGATTCCATTTCGGTTAAACCCAGCTTCATCTGTAAAAAGTACTGAAGACAGGAACTGCGGACTCCTAGTACATTTATTTTCTATCTGTTGACTAAAATGCAGTCTGTTTGGGTAGTCCTCTTCTAAAAGAGCTTGAACCCGTTGGACATGGTAAGGATAAAGTAGATTGCTTTTCAAAATCCTCCATACCGTTGAGTGGTCAGCTCTCTCGGCAGATGCAATTCTTCTTGTGCTTGATGAAGGATCGTCTTCGACAGCTTGCAACACTCTTTCTTCCAATTCCAACGTTCTTGTTGTTCGAGGTCTACCTCGACCTAAAGGCGGAGTGGTAAATGAACCATACTGTGTGAGGCGGTCGTGCACTGTTAAGAACGTATTTTCACTAGGCAGTTGGCGATTGGGAAAACGTTCAGAGTACAAACGTCGAGCTAGCGCTCGATTACAATCTGACAGTCCATACATTAAGTGGATATCAGCTAGTTCCGCGTTTGTAAACTCTACTGGCATTATGAGCTAGTTACGTAAACGTCTTAAGCAGCAATTGGAGGTGAACAAAACAGCAATAAACTCTACTGGCATTATGAGCTAGTTACGTAAACGTCTAAGCAGCAATTGGATGTGAACAAAACTGCAATAATGTGTGGCAGGACAACAATGGATTTGTTATAACAGCTGATTAAGTGCATATCAGCTGTTAATGTGGAGTAAAAAGGAGAAATAAAATTAATCAAGATTGATTAGTAGATTGATTGCCTACCTGCATGTGGTGTATCCTCTTCATTCCATTGTTTTAAACAATAAATGATTATTATTAATATTAAAATTTATTAAATGTAATGTAATTAAGTAATTTCAGTCTAAATTACTAAAATAAACACAGCTTCTTTATTTATGAACCGATTTAATTCATTTTTGTTTTGTTGGATTTGTTATAATAAATACAAAAAGTTTTGTGTCTTGAAAAATTTTGATTTAGGTAGGCCTACCGGTTTTCATGAAATTTGGCATAAAAAATTCAAATGGCCGCCATTTTGAAATTTGGAAAGGTAAAAAAATATTTTTTTTACAAATGTTACTTACTTTAGTGTAAATACTTTTGCCAAGTTTTGTAAAAATATCTCATTGGGTTTTTGAAATAATAAATATTTTCCCAAAAAAACAAAATGGCGGATTACGGCTAAACTAAGCCGAAATCCAAAAAATGTTATTCTTCATTTTTTACTTATTTTTGTATGTAGAATTAGGTCCTGTATAGCCCATCACACTTTTTTGTGACACCCTGTATATATATATATATATATATATATATATATATATGTATATATATATATATATATATATATATATATATATATATATATATACATATATATATATATATATATATTAATACCACATAAAGCTATATAGGTACCAAGTTTCATCAATATACATTCATAAATAAACGATTAATGACATTTTAATTATTCTCCATGAGAATAACATGGCGGCTGAGTATGCAAGTTTGCTGAAGGAAGGAATACAAAAAATGGGTTTTTATACAAATATCAATATAACTCAAATAGGTAAAGCCACATACCAAGTTTTATTAATTTACCTTCATAATTAAGGGAGATATCACGTTACTTATCCTCCACAAGAATAATTTGGGGACTGAGCACGCAGGTTTGCTGCTTCAGGAACTATCAGCTAAACAATTTTGTGTGCAATTATCAATATACCACAACGATATCAAGAAGTATACCAAGTTTCACCTGGATAAATTGATAAATAAGCGAGATAACTTATTCAATTTTTCTTATTCTCCATAAGAATAGCATTGGACAACGTACTGTGTTTAGCACTTTCAGTATCTCTGTGTAACCAATTGAGTAGAGCAATGATCAAAACACCAAATTGTGCGTCTTTTTAAGCTGATTCCAATGAAACAAATAAAATTTGACTTTTTCAAAAATTAACTTAAGTAAAAAACTCAAAAAAAAACATTTTTGGGGTACAAAACTCCCCCAAAATACTCCTTCGGAGAGGTCGATCTGTCTGATGTTTGAACTTAGTCATAAATGCTGCTTTAAACGTTTATAGCCTACCAAATTTTGTCAAAATTGGATAGCTTATATGAGAGTTATCGTGCTCATGGACACACACACACACATATATATATAAAATATATATATATATATATATACACAGTTTTGAACGAATGACGTTTTTGGCATCTGGGGACCTCAAAACGAAAAGTTATCATGGTCCCGGGCCTAGGTCTTACCTAATAGCTTCTTCCCTAAGTGATAGGGGAAATTTGCTACAAAGAAAAAGTTAGCAAACCCGCAAAGCAAAGTTAGTCACACTCCCAGCTTCTTCTGAAAAAACAAGATGGCCGCCGCATCAGTGTGAATCTAACCTTAAAACTACTTTACCTGCCTTTTAGCAGCTAACCAATTCCCGCCTTTATGTGTAACTAACCTAAAAAATAGATGATATTTGTCTTCTGTTAATGTTAATTTAAATAAATATTGTTTATAACATATTCTGTGAACTTTACTAACTTAACCCATTCTATGCATAATCAACATCCCGTGAGTAGGAGAACAGTGACTGAAGTTTCATCTAGGCCCATAGGAGGTGTCAGAGGTTTTATCCATAACTCATAAAAAATTCTCTCCTCTAAATTTCTTATTTTAAGATTAAAAATAACAGATTATAAATTTATTTAACCCCCTCTATTCATAGAATGTCCTGTCGATTATTCTGAATATTTAAAAAAAATCATTGAAAACCAACGATTTCTTCTGTAAAGATGTTTCAACCATAACTCATAAAAAATTACCTCCTCTAAATTGTTTATTTTATGATTTAAAATGAAAGATTATAAGTTTATTTAACACCCTCTATTCATAGCATGTCCTGTCGATTGTTCTAAATATTTTTAAAAATTTGTTTTAAATGACTATTTACACTAAAAAGATGTTTATTTTAATGTGTTTTGCAGCCTACTCCTCCCCTACAGCCACCCTCTTCCTCTCCTGCATAGAATTTTATTTCTGATTTCTCCTGCAATATTGAAGTTTCTTCTGATTTCTTATCCCCATAATTCTTTGTGACATCAGCAAACACTGCCTTTACAGGGAGCCCAGTTGTCCTACTATTCCTACTTTTCAAGCAGGTTAGATCTATTTTTTATAGAGAGGGTAAAATGTTTAATTTTACATGCAAACATAGCGAACAAAGCTAGAATCAAAAAAGATACTTTTCTTTTAGTTAACAAACAATTTTATTTTATTTCACACCACAAAATATTTCAGTATGGCAAAAAAAGCGGTACTTTGGTATTATACGGATGCCACTATTTTTTGAGGTTAAATTTTTACCGGATAAAAAGGATAACTACATAATTCGAAAAAACGTACTTTTATTGACTTACTGTACAAATTTTACATCATTCTGATGAGCGCCTTTGTGTTGTGCCTCCCAAAAGGCAGCGATGTCCGCTAGGATCGTGTTGAATGCGTCGCCGCCGCTAGCAGCCAGACCCGATCGCCACAGGTACTCCGCCAAATATACAGCGTGCTGCGGCAGTTATGTTAGGATCGGTTATCATAAAAATACGTACGGTTTCCTCTTCATTTCGAGGTAAATCCTACACCAAAAGAACGTCACTCATTATGAAAACAAATGTAACGTAGTGCACGGCAATAAATCACTCATGACACTGACCCAGATACAGGCGGTGACAGGTGATGCGCGCGCTCCGGTCAACGACCTGACCTTGGCCTATTTGGAGGGGGTTTGGCGGCCGGAAGTATGACTCATCAGGTATCGTTCGATTCGTAACAAAACAAGGAAAGTCCTACAATCATTTTTATGATAACCCATCCTAACATAACTGCCGCAGTGCGCTGTATAAGGGTGGCATCCGTATAATACCAAAGTACCAAAAAAGCATAAGGAACATCAAATTCATTTTTATGACTAGTTTTAATAGACTGAATCTCACTTCTTACGGCATAACAATCCAAATTCTTAATAAGGCCCATGTTATACGGACAGCAAAAACGTGATATCATCATGGCACATAGACACACACACAGGCAGACATCACTCAAAAATCACTTTTTAGGGTTCAAGGAGCACCAAAACAAATATTTCCACTAATAACTCAAATTTAAAAAAATGTACGAAAACAATACTATTTTTTAGCGAATTTCCCCTATAGGGAAAAAGCTATTACCGTAGGTCTCATGATAAGACTTAAGCCTGAGACCATGACAATTTTTTGTTTTGAGGTCCCCAGATGGCAAAAACACTGTTCGTTCAAATTTATATATATGTGTCCGTGAATGCGATAACTTGGGTAAAAAACGTCCAATTTCGATGAAATTTGGCTCAAATGTCTAAAATGACATTCATGACTAAGTTCTAAATCAGAAAAATCGGACCATGGGAAAGGGGGTTTATGGGGGTTTTAAATTTTCCAAAAATCAGTTTTTTTTGCAATTTTCACCCTAAAATTTTTTAAAAGCATAATTTTGGTTTTGACCATGTTGT
Organism: Allygus modestus; assembly: GCA_963675035.1. Taxonomy (NCBI): domain Eukaryota; kingdom Metazoa; phylum Arthropoda; class Insecta; order Hemiptera; family Cicadellidae; genus Allygus; species Allygus modestus. The sequence goes on from OY776114.1 coordinate 20,399,528, forward strand.
AGAGCTTAAAAAAACAAATAATATAGTAGGCTATTCTGAATTATTAACCTAGGTTAAGTGGTTGTGGAGAAAATCAAAAAAACCTACTTATAAAATCTTCCATGTTAATCTTATGGGAAAAAGGTATTTGGCTTTTCCTAAGGTTATTTTAATGTAAACTTCACATTTGCTTTTACCAATCTGTTCAGTTCCATAAAACAATCATTTTGGTGTTTAAATTGTGATTCTACGCCCAACCGTTGCTGAGATATTCAAAGTGCTAAACACAGTACCGTACGTTGTCCAATGTTTTCCTTATGGAGAATAAATAGAATTTGATATCTCAATTATTTATGAATGTATGTTGATGAAACTTGGTATGTGGCTTCACGTAGTATTGGTATATTGATATTTGCACGAAAAATTGATTTTTTGTTGATTATTCCCGTAGCAGCAAATCTGCATACTCAGCCCCCATGTTATTCTTATGGAGAATAAGTAAAATGTTTTATAGTGCTTATTTATGATTGAATATTGATGAAACTTGGTACGGTATGTGGCTTCGCCTGGTTAAATTCTGTTTATATTTGTATAAAAACCAATTGTTTGTGTTCCTTGTTTCACCAAACCTACGTACTCATTACCAATGTTATTCTTATGGAGAATAATTAAAATCACTTATATGTGAATATATTTTAATGAAACTTGGTATGCGGCTTTATGTGGTATTAAGACAAATATTATGCATTGGAAATTCGCTGAGTACGCAGGTTTGCTGCGACGGGGGTATTTTAAACTCATAATAGCGATGGATTCGAATTTATTTTTTGATTTATTTGGACTTTACCTTTCACATCTAGTGTTTAAAACTTTTATTTTCATTCCAACTTCAATAATCATGGACTTCTTCAACAACCTGATAGACATCATACATACTGCAGTAGCCTACTTGATTTCACTCCTACGAAGAAGTTAGATGGACCTAATTTTCCCTGCTCCTTTTCTGCCAAGCTCAGACTTCTGGTGTTTTTGAAGAACGTTGCTCACAAGAGGTTTGAATCCTCATCAAATCATAATGACCAGGTAAGAGTTTTGTCACCTTCACTCAGCAATCAAAAATCTGAGCTCACAGTGTTAAATGCTGTATACATCTCCCATATTAATAACACTATACCACTGAATATTAAATCATTCTGGATTTTTTGTTGCAGCCCAAACAATTCTTTCCGATCTACTGAGATCTATCACATCAACGACCACTTTTGAGTCTTCCCCCGCAGATAGCAATCCTGTAATCTTTTCGTCGACCACTTCTCGTTCGTGTATTCTCTTCAAAGCGATGTTCCAACCCCTCATTTTGAATTTGAAACTGGTTCTTGATCCTCTGGTTCTAAATGTATATTAGATGAAGACGACGTTCAACGAAAACTATCATCCCTTGACCCAATAAAGGTACTGGGCCCGATGGAATTTCTCCACTGGTTCTAAGACATTGCAGTAAACTGCTTGCGGTTCAACTTACTGTGGTCTTCAATCGACTTCTGGAACTTGGTGTCTTTAGGGACAAACTCAATACTTATTATGTAGTGCCAATCCATACATCTTCTAATGTTGGTTTTGTGAAAATCTATAGGCTTACCCATCATCCAACCAGCCCTGGGTAATTTTTTTAAATCTCTTGTGTTTGACTGAATAGGTTTTTACTGTGGTAGTTTCTTGAATCAGGAACAACATGGCTGCACTAGACAACTCTACTAAACATTTTTCTTGGTTATCTAGGCCTATTACTACCAACTTTGTGCTTTATGAACACTACATTCATGCGTCGTTTAGAGAGAGAATACAGGTCGACAGTGTCTACTTATATTTTTCAAAGGTATTTGATACCGTCAGCCAAAGACATCTCCTTGCTAAGTTGGAGGCATATGGTGTATTGGGCAGCCTCCTCCAGTGGTTTCATCCCTTCCTTGCAGACCGGTCTCTTATTGTTAAGTTTTGTAGTGCTTTCCTTTTGTGCAACTTCTAGAATCCTATAGGGTTCTCATTTGGGGCCTTTACTGTTTACTCTCTTTTGAACGATATTGTCAACTGAATCAACGTTAAGTGCCTGGTGTTTGCCGATGATATCAAGTTTTTCTCCCGCTGTATCCACCATTGATGACTGCCACCGACTCCAGTATTGTCTTACCAGAATTGACGAATGGTGTGCACTGAATTGTATGAAGATTAATGCAGGGAAAAGTGTTAAGTCACTTTTTACGGTAGTTCTGGTATCAAAGTCATAATGTTTGTTTAAAAGCTTGATGGACTCACACTGAGATGTGAATTATCCATCTGTGATTTGGGAGTAATGCTCTTGTACAACCTTAGCCCTGAGCTTCCCATAGGTCGTGTTACAAGGCATATCGTGCTCTAGGCTTGCTAATCAGAACTTCAAAGATGGGTCTGGTGTGGAGGTGATAAAGTCAGTCTACTCTGCACTTGTGAGGTCGGTTCTAGAGTTTGGGAGTGTTGTGTGGTTACCCCACCAGCTCGGACGTATCGAATGTCTTAAAATAATTTAAGACAGATTCTTGCGGGTTGTGGGTGTGAGATTGGGATTTGAGTACCAATATCACTTGACGAGGTGGAGAGGATCATGGGGCATGACCCGCTATTGGAGAAAAGGCCGCTGCATGATTTGACGTTTTTGGGTAGGATTCTCATTGGAGAGGTAGACTGTCCCGAACTGCTCATGCCATTGGACTTAAGAATCCTGTGCCAAACTCGATCTTCAAACTTATTCTGCAGGTGTGTGTATGTGTTCTACTTGATATGAGCTGCATAGCACCGTCCCACGACTTCACAGGCTTGGTAATCTGGCGTCTCCTCTCCACGACTTCTTTCATGATAGTGTCCATCACCTGAAGACAGTATTTTCTATTTAAGTCAATTTTGTTTCATTACCTTTATTCGTTATCTAGTACTAGTTGTTGCCATTGCTGCATTTTTTTGTTACTTGTTGAATTTTGTTTCATTTCTAAAGACACCATCAAATTGTAAATTACATATATTTATTGTTGCATTGTTAATAATCAGATATCATGTTTCATTACATCGTGTTGTTGCCATTAACTTGTTATTCTTTAAATTATTGTTACGTTGTCAAGTTTTGGAACTGTATTATTATTACACTAGTGGCTTGAAGGGGCCAGAGCCCCTAACCTTTCTCCAATACTCTGCCTCATCTGATTGGTTTACTCTTGTCAAAAACAAAGTAGACAGTTAATCACATGGTATACTGTAAACAATGCAGACGTTTTTAAACCCCCATGCTTTTCTTTTTGGGGACGTTTTACGTTTTCCTTGTTCGCTGGGAAATACTGCTATTTTTCCCGAGTCCCTGGGATCGAGGCCGTTAATTTGAGCCATCTCCCATCATCTTGCAACTTGCCAAACTCCCACAATTTTGACTTAACAATTTCGCTTACATAATTATATATATATAAAGATTGTTATCATTTCATTACTATGTTTATGTATCATTTTTTGTTATTTTTGTGTGTTTACCAAAGTCGCCACCAGTCAAATAAGCATTTTCACTTGTATTATTAGCTGCTTTATCACAATCTTGTACCACATGTATTATTGGGGTCAATCATAAAGAAAAGAATGCTACTTACTTTATTACATCCTCTAAGTAAAACTAATAACTAATAAGTCTTTATATATGCTAGTAACTCTTCTATACATACTGGGGTTAAAAAAACATTCTTCATCCCAAAATTTAAAACAGATGTATAGTACATATTAGTTTAGCTAATTAAATAGTAAATAGGCTAAAGTGAAATAGTAGGCCTACAGTAGTATTCAACCTAAACAAACTTATTAACACTTTAAAGCTAATTTTTACATACTGTTGAAGGATATTTCTGATAGGCTTGTTGCAGTAAAAAAGTTCAATTGCGTTTTATTTCAGAATATCATAAAGCGTTGAGTCAGCGTCAGCAACTTGATGGCCAACTCAACGAGAATATGGTTGTGAAAACTGTGAGTAAATGTTATTTGTGAGTTAATGTATCTTAACTTACCATCTGCTTTTTCTATTTAACCTTCTGATAGCTGATAAATGATTTTTAACCTTTTTTATAAATGTTGAACTAAGCATTGCTGCTTAACTTAAAACTTTTCCATCTGAATTATTTGCCAAACCTTCATTTCATCCCCTAATAACTTAATTCAATTCTTACATCAACATTTTTTAAGTTTTACTTTTATTAGGGTGCTCTGTAGTCTATACCGTTGGGTGCTAAATCAGTGACTCACATTCATTATTGAATTTTTTAGATTAAGTTTTTTTTTAGATAAAAACTCTTGTTTACCTATTAGTACAGAACATTTTTTATAATTCAACAAATACTTACAGTTCTTGACAGTTGTCTGATCACCAAAAATTATGAATTACAAAAAGCACTATTAAAATAACGTCAAATATATTTAGACGTTATGCTCAAATTTTAATCGTTGAATTTTAGTTAATAGGAAAATATTAAACAATATTTTGGAAGAATTAAACGACTGAATTATCCCTACTTGTCTAAAATGCCCATATGGATAAACATTTATCCAGAAGAGTTATTGGCTTTTCTACAAAGTTGTAACAGTTGTGTATGTATGGTAGGAGCTGGATCTGATGAAACCTGATGCGGAAGTGTACAAGCTCATCGGGCCAGTGCTGGTGAAGCAGGACTTGGATGAGGCCAAACAGAATGTCGCAAAGCGAATGGACTACATTAGCAATGAACTGTTAGTGCCCGTTGTTTTATAAGATTTAGTTAGTATTGGATGCATTTGGAAATCTTGGTAAACTCAGGTAATTACGGTAACTAAGAAACATTTTTTGTTACCTGCAGATGAATCCTGAAGGCTATTACTTTGTTTTGGAACCATTTTTCTCCATTTGTAAGTGTAGTTAAAAATCAATCATTCTTTTATTTGAAGCTATCACAAATATAAAAATATGTATGAAGAACAAACACAATATATGTTATGGAAAATGGACCCAACTGTGGTCTGAAAACAAGTAGTGGCTAATTAACCTATAGGATTGCTTGACAGTAACAGGTAACTTAAACATTTTTTCTCATGTTTGGTGGTCTTTGGAGCCTGTAATTTTCACCATCAAGAAATTATGCAAGGTTGAGTGAGCAAGCATTCTTTCAAATTTCAAAATAATTTTTTTTTCAATGTTCAAAAACATTTTCTGCTGCTACTTGCGCCTTTTTTCCTCATAACTGGAGCACTAAGAAATACTAATCCAATATTAAATAAATTATTAGTACGGTACACGTATTGTAAATATACCGTATTTAAAATGTACATTCTCTTCCAACATATATAAAGTGTCAATAAGTGAAAGTGGAGGGTATTACCTTTTGTAAATTATCCAGGTTCTCTTCTTGCTCAAAGTTGACAATGCAGATCACAGATGAAGCAGGTATAGTTTGTCAGATTTGTTCATGACAGTTAGTCAACAAATTTCAGTCAATGTAAAACAGCATGCAAGTCTTTTCTCTTTACAATTTTTCATCTTATATTTACGTAGGCCTATATATTTTGTCAGGAAACGGTTGTCATATATTTGTGATTGAACACTGTAACAGCAGCACTTATTGAACAAAATAATTTGAAAAATATCTCCGAGTTGAGGATTTGGAAGAAAATATTAACATTAAGTGTTGTGTTAGTGTTGCTTTATTTCGTCGGGAAATATCGTTAGACTTTTACATATACTTATTTGTGGTTATAGAATGCTGAAAATCAGTATTAATCTTTATGGCTCCCTGCAGTTAATTAAATTACAAATCTTATATGGCAACTGTAAGTTAAGCACATCACTAAGACCGTCTAGACGTCAAGGTCAAGGTCAGGCGCGCTAGTTGACGAACTGGCTGCTAGGGGTTGAGGGTAGAGTGTTCCATGATTCACGTCCCACTTAGGCGCACAAATACCGTGCCGTGTGCCGGTGCAGTTCATCTGCTACTATTTATTCTACGCAAACAATATCCGTAATAAATAAATATTATATTTTGGAAATATTGCACACATATTTGTTTTGTTTTTAAGTAACAGCATTTCTTTTTAATCAAAAGGCATAAGCTAGATTTCAGGAAGATATAAATTTTAATTTTTCCAAGTTACAAGGGGGGGATATATCCCCCTGATCACCCCCCCGTACCTTTGCCACTGGCTCTTAACCCCATGAGCTCCAATATATGATATATTGGCTTTTGATTCGGCTACCTGTTTTGATTATGAGTACCGTATGGTCTCTGTTCGGGGTATAGATGTATGTACCTTCCCTTTTTCACTAAACTCACCAAAGGATCCTACTTTTGTTATAATAGTAAAGGAAACATTTGAATAAAATAATACTTTTAAAAGGTTTCAAGCACATTTTTATTTTAATTTTGTCTGGGCCCCATTTGGGTTTGAGAAAAGAATTTCTAGTTTTCACCATTTGCCTAGCTATTTCGTAAAGATTTCTAAAACAAGGTGGTTTACTTTAAGGTGGCTTACATTAAAAAAATGCAGTTGCTTCGATGGTTTCCTATTTATAGGGAATATTAAAGGATTTCAATAATGCCAAAAGGTACAGTACTTAACGCATTCACTGCGTTAATCATGCATATTCAGTATAATTGCATTTGTTTTGTTGCTAGGCAACTGCCGGAAATCCGGCGCACTGCACTGAACGTGTTAATCTTAAGTTAATATCACTACCCAAAGGATATTTGTCTACTTTAATGAAGTTATACAAGAGAGGAATCTAGATTTTTACAGCCGGAATATTAAAATAGTTATTACTATTGTGGAGTAAACTGAAAAAGAGAGACCCGTGCAGCACTAAATTGATTATAATACACTTCACACTTCTCTTAAGTAAATTATGTTTTGTTCCCACAATGAACAAGAAAAATATTTTTACATTTTTAAGCACTTGAAGCTTAAGCATTTTAAGCATTTTTTTAACACACTGTACGAGGGTAATTCTGAAAGTAAAGAACAACTGCGCTCAGCGCGAGTCTATCATCACCGCAACTGCAACCACTCCTCTGCCCGCCCTAGCATTGGCCGAGGTTTGATGCTGAGCGATCAAGCTTTTTGCTCCTCCAGTGATTCAAAATGGTGGCGCCAATAACAAATCCCGCCATGTCTGAGATCCACAGTGTTATTCAGTTTCTGAATGATTGACCTGAATGAAAATAATAATTATAGTTAAGGGCCTACTCTCCAGAATTTTCACCTCAATCCTTTCTTTAAAATTATCTCTAATGAGTAGGAATGTGTCGGTTGTTAAAGTTGGTTGTCGGTTTTACCGGTTTTTGACAAAAAGAACTGATGGTCTAATGTCAGTTTCGGTTTTTCACTGTCAGTAAGTGCTCATTTTGGAAACAAGCATTATAATGTTGTACAAAAATATCGAATGACAAGCTAAACAACGTTTAACAAAATAAGTGGTTGAAATAAGACTTCTCCCAACAACTAATCACTTCCTTTCCAGTCCCAAAATAACTCTCAACTAACACGAAAGTAGAATTGACAGGAGTTCTATTTATGGATGTACGAGAATGAGGAAAACAGATAAGTAAACAAAGCTAGTGGCCCGAGTCGCCGAGCGACCCTACATTTGTCCCATTTTTAATGGCTGGTCTATTGTTCGGTTTCCGGCCGAGGGTCCCGGTAGTTTATGCAAGAGAACAGTTCCTAGTCCAAAATGCTAAAACCAAAACTAATTGTCGTACAAAGACAAATGGCTGCTCATTTTTCGTCTGATTACCACAAATAAAATAAAATGTCAATCAAAGTTGTGTGACTTTCAGTTCAAGAGATATAATACAATCGCTGTTTATCAGTTTTATTTTTTCCCTGACTATTCAAACGTTTCTATGTTGATTTCCTTCTTTTCCGGCATTTTATTTCTTTCTTCTTTCTATTCAAATTCTCCACTTTCCCAACTTTTTCGACTGCCAGACATCTTAAAATGTATTGTTATTCAATTTATTTAAAGTAGGAATTTAAAATTAGTATTTTTAAAAACGTTGATCTACAATCATTAAATAATATTTTTTTAACAAATTTTGCTTTCTAATTTGTATAACAAATTTAAAATCCTAAATTTAACATTACAAATTAATTTTTATTGGTCAAGAATAGTAAACTTCCAAAGTGATCGTTTTATAACACAACAAACCAATTTCAAAAAATATCATGGGAGATTTATCTAACTTAAATCATAACAATTATATGAAAAATAAACATGAAATTCAACTTATGTTTTTGTTATTATTTACTTTTATAAGTTTATTTTATTCTATTAATGAAAAATAATCACCAACCGATTGTCTCTAATCTATTAAATGGAAACCAATTACTGACTAACTTATTGTCTGAAATAACTTATTACTTTGCTATTTAAACTGTTATTAGGAATCGATGGAATCGGAATCGAGACTCGATTTGTAAGAAACGGAGCCGAAATCAGAATAAAAAAAATTGGAATCGACTCATCCCTAACTTAAACCTTAACATCTTAACAAAGTTTAAGTTAAAGAATATTTAGACTACGTTATTGCCTTAGGCTAACTTTTTATTATTTGGCTAAACAAGGTTTTAAGCCTAGTTGATTAATTAATTTTGTAATGGCCCATAATATTTAATTTAAATTCATTTGATTTGCCTTTGATTGATTACTTGTGAATTTTTAACCAACTCTCCTGCTTAGTGTGTCTGCAGCAGTATTTATGTAAACCAGTGAAACAAAGTAAGAAATAGGGGTTTATAGATGCCAGTATATAATCAATTAAAGTTTTCTTAGGCAGAATTTCAGAATCTAGGTAGAAACTTATATTTAAAGAGGTAAGTTCTTTGAAAAATAACCGAAACCGACAACCGTTTTTTGTAAAAAACCAAACCGATAAAAAATGCAACCGACCCATCCCTACTAATGAGTATTGTTCTGCTCTCTTATCCTTGTTGTTCACTTTGGCTCTTCCTTTATTGCCTACTATCATGGCCATTCTCACATGCAAGGCTACTAGTTGATTGCACTTTCACCACGAGCTTTCAATGTTGTTTATCTGAAATTTCAATAAACCATATTTTTTTGCATTCAAAAACTAAAAAAAAGCGGATCTCACACTTGACAGGATTTTCGATTGGTCATTTTGAATTTCAGTAACAACAGACTGCAATTCAAAATGCATTTGTGCTAAAGCGGGGAGGAGATCGGACTGCCGCACTAATTAGTAGTCTCGGTAGTGGCCAAGCGTAGTTCGCAATCGTTCTTTACGTTTTGGACGATCCTCTTGTCGTATGTAGCTTAGTAATTTATAAAATAATGAAACACGTTGTAATGAAAAAATAACTTACATGCTGTTTTCCCTGAGACCCGTTTTTTTGGCTGATCAACTGTCATGGACAAATTTAACATTGATTGAATTTCAGTTTTCATGGAAACTGTAACAATAGGTGCATTGAGATATCTATTTGAGAAATAAGTCACCTGCATAATATATAGTTTGTTTTGTGTTTCTATAGTGAAAGATTTTGGATTCTTCAATTCTGCCACTATCAATACAAAATAAACCAAGATTATTTAAATATCGTAAGGTGGGTTTTTCTGAGGAATATTGATGTACATCATCAAATAATTTATGTATTCCCAATAAATTCCTAACATCATGGTTTGGTAATTACTCTTCAAGTTAAATTACAGAGCTGGATTTGAAACTTTAACACATTGGCTGCGGGCTACTATAAATATAGTACCTCGCCACTAGCCCGCCAAGCGGCCTACTATAATACTAGCAGCGCACTCCCCTGCCAAACATTGCTTTAGTGTGAGCTCAGCACTTGACGAGAACGAACTATACGCTGTTCGTAGTTTAGGTATAACCATGTGACATTTGTGGTATAGGTTGGCACTAAAATTTCCCTCAATTCCCGCAACTACGGGACTGGGAAAACTGTTTTTTACGCTAATAAAATCCCTTGAAATGGCAGTACTGACTCTACATCGACCTATCATATGCTGATATATGTTGGCGCTTCTTAGAACTACGTTCAGCTATATTGTAATGTAGTACAGCGCCTCCGAGCGCTACAGCCATTGGTTAGCCAAGATTTAGAAATCTGACCCCGACTAGCGATTGGCGGGCCGCATTTTGCAAACGACCTGCCTCGGGGCAGTTACAGCGAACGTGTTAACCAGTGCAGGAGATCAGTTCTGTAAGGCATTGACTATATATACATGAGTAGACTGGACATGGCCATTGTTGTTCTGTGTTGGGCGGCAACACCAAGTTCGTGTCCTTGCCGCTAGGAGCTCTAGCGTACCTCGAAACCCCTCCCCCTCCCCCCCAGCCTTCTCAACTACCCACCCATCATTCGCATTCCACTTCAACTTCGACTCTCGTTGCCGTTCAGTCAGTCGCGCTTGCGCTGTGGTCGTGTTCACATGAGCCGCTCGGCGCTCGACTCTCGAGTGGTGTGGGGCCTACAGTTTGCTTAGTTCTCTGGTGTCATGTCGTTTTTACCTGACTGTATGGTTAATCATTGCTCCCTATTTACCTCCCAGACCCATGTAAAAGTTAGATTTCCTTTTATATGGATAACATTTACGCTTGCTACAATGTATGCAATTGTAAAAAAAAATGTATAGAACATGGTTATATTAATAAACAAGGACATTTATTTACTCAGTGCATTTTAGTTGCATTGATTTGTTCTGTACACATTAGCTGAAGCTAATTTACTATATTTGCTGAAGCCATGTCACCTTTTAATTACATTATAAACTTACCATTTATTGGTAGAAGTAGCCTATTGGTGTAAAATTTATGTTTTTGCGAGACGGGTTTCAGATTAATTACAATCCATCCTCAGTCGCAATTTTCCTAACCTAGTACATTGCAATCACGAAAGTGTGACATAAAACAAATAGAACTATACTCCATGTGAACACCATAGGGACGTGGACGTCCCGTCTGTGGGGCAGAGCCCTGAAGACTTTACTAAACGGCAAGAGAGGCCTATGGACACTCCTGGGTATATAGACTACGTTTGTGCTAAACATCAGCAGAATTGGTCCAGTGGTTTTGGCGGGATGGAACAATAGGCAGACAGACAGATATTCAGACACCACCTCATTTTTATGATAGTAGTTAAAGATAAATATAAAAATAGTCAGCTCTGAACACTTGGGTGACAGAAGAAACTCTTTTTTTAAATGTAAAAAATGTTTTTTTTTTTAATTTATTATTTACTGGAAGGCCAGCCTACGTTTTGTACGGAGAGTGTTATAGAAACAGAAAGTTGTTAAATGATACCATAATATAATTTTCTTATAAATACATTTTATAATTACAAAATATTTCTACACAGTTTATTTACGTGTAGTTTAGTTTATGTTACGTGAATGTAACAATTAAATGTAGCTCTTAAATTATGCATTTGTTAGGGCCTACCTTAGTATAACCTTGACGAAAGACTCTTTGTGGCAACACAAAATAGATAATATTTAACATTAGACAAACATATGAAAATTTGGATACATACCTTTTTCCTCTACAGTTCAAATTTGAACATGTAACAAACTATTTACATGTTTCGGGTCATCGGAACCATGTTCAGAATGCAGTAATCACCGTTGTCATAAAGTTAAAATTTTAACTTTACGACAACGGTGTTTACTGCATTCTGAAGTTGGGGTTCGATTGAACTGTAGACGAAAAATATATGTAACAAAATGTTCATATGAAAAACAGTTCAGGGGCTAAAATGGATACAAATTATAGTTAGATAAACAACACAATTTTTCTGTCCACAATCTTACTACATTTGTCACAGTACATCTTTAACCTCTCAAACGGAAACTCGTGTGGACTGCGCGCACGTAATTGCTAAGGCCCAGTGCATATCAGCGGTTTGCGGCGGCGACACGGAAACGGCACCGGTGCCAGCGCGTTCTTAGATAAGGAGCAAATGGAGAATTGCCGAGCAGTGTACATCTATATATATATATATATATTTGTATATTATTTAGTTTTATATATATATATATATATATATGTGTCCGGGAACGTGAAAACTTGAGAAAAAAATGTCCGATTTCGATGAAATTTGGCTCAAATATGTAAAGTGACATTTATGACTTTAGTTTAAAACCAGAAAAATTGGCAATGGCAAGGGGGGTTTATGGGGGTTTTAAATTTTCCAAAAATTCATTTTTTTTTTTCATTTTTTACCCACACATTTTTAAAACCCTTAATTTTAGTTTTGACCATGTTATAGAGCTTAAAAAAAATAATATCGTATTTTGAATTGTTAACCTAGGTTAAGTGGTTGGGGAGAAAATCCAAAAAAACCTGCTCATAAAATCTCCTATGTTAACCTTATGGGAAAAAGATTTTTGGCTTTTCCTCAGTTCATTTAAATGTAAACCTGACATTTGCTTTTACCAATCAGTTCATCTCCACAAAACAATCATTTTTGTATTTAAATTGTGATTCTACGTCCACCCGTTGCAGAGATATTCAAAGTGCTAAACACAGTACGTTGTCCAATGTTATCCTTATGGGGAAAATAAAATTTGATATCTCGATTATTTATGAATGTATATTGATGAAACTTGTTATGTGGCTTCCCGTAGTAACTGGTATATTGATATTTGCACACAAATTTTATATCTCCCTTAACCTATATCTATAAAATGTAAAGTCCTGGCTGACTGACTGACTCACTCATCACTAATTCTCCACCTTCCCATATAGGTAGAGAGCTGAAATTTTGTACACTGATTCTTTAGGCATAAAATAGGACAACTAAATGGTTTTCATCCTGATCTGACCTTAGGGCTCCGCCAGAGATTCCGACAAAGTTCCCATGTATTTCCTATGGACATTCATTTTTGTTTGAGCTAATGAAAATTCAAACAGCTGATCTTGATTCGTAGTAGTTCCACGGGCTTAATGCAGCACACACAAGTGTCATAATTTTTATAAATTATTTGCAGGGCGAAGCCTGCGGGAACAGCTAGTCATGGACATAAATTAATAAAACTTAGTATGTAGCTTCACCTGGTTGAGTTATATTGATAATCCACGGGAGGGGGGGAATGGGGGAAATTTCCCTCCCCCCGCACCAGTGCTACGTCTGCCCGGCAGCGTCATCTTGACTTGTCGTCTGATTGATGCGTCGTCAGTAAGACATATATGCGTGTAATACTACTATAGGGTGTCCACAGACCGAAAATTTCAAGAAAATCGGATAATTATACGGGAATTTCGGCGAAAATTCGTTAATTTAATTTAAAACGCCTTTTTCGGCCGTTCTTGTTCATGCGGCTCAGTTGTCGTTTCCAGCCAATAAGAAACGTTGCCGATTATCATTTCGGGCCATTAAATGCAACTAAATTCCTGTTTCTGACCTATCCGACGCGAAAAAAATAGGCGTTCTTTGGCTATAGAACGGAGTCGAATCGCCAATTTAATTCGTAAAAATATGTTGCGGTTGTCATTCGGGCCTATAAAATGGGATCCGGCTTTATTTTTCACTGGGAAAATGTGGTCCGATTGCCAATCTTTATGATAAATCACGGTTAGATTGTGATTTTTTACATATATTGAGGCTCGGTCGTCATTTTCGGTCAATAAACACGTTGCGGCTGTAGATTTCGGGCTTTAAAATGTGAGGAACGGTTGTTTTCGGCAAATGGAATGAAGTGAAATTGCCTGTTTTGTTCAAACAAATAATTTTTAGTCTGTAAATTGTTTCTGTAAAACGCAGACTGGCAGTCTTTTTTGGCTGGTAAAATGCGGTCCTTAATTTTATTGTGGTCAATGTTTTTGCCCTACAAATCGCAGGATGAGTTTATCGGTCAATTGCCTTTTTTGGGCGCTAAATCGAGGTTATATTGCTTTTTCCGTGGATAACATGCGGCTTTCTTGAGGCTAATAAAACGCGGTCCAGTCCATTATTCCTAAACAAATTCAGTCATTTTGATTTTGTTTTTACCACCAAGTTGCGGCAAAATTTATGTTTTTACCGATAAAACACGGCCAAATCTCTGATTTTGCCTGATAAAATGCGTTTCAGACTTCGCTTTTGGTATATAAAACACGACCCGGCTTTTTTCTTGCCGAGAAAATGCGGCCTGATAGCCGTTTTTGAGCGATTCCTGTAATAAAAGTACATTCCCGGCATAAAATACGGTTTGTTCTCAATTTTCGGCCGATAACGAACTCTGTGGTCCTAGTTTTAGGCTAGTAATATTGCTTTAAAATTGCCGGTAAAATTATCGATTTTGGCTGATAACACACACACGGTCGGTAAATTGGTCTATAAACACAGTTTGGCAGTTTTCAGGCTAAAAATGCGGCCCGATTGACGTTTTAGACGGCAAAATGAGAATATATCGCTATTTTTAGGCCAATAATATTATATGTATCTCGGGTGTCTTTTAAATCCACCATCTCTCGGCTGATAAAATTTGTTTCAATCTTTAGTCTCGGTAAAATCTTCTTCGTTTTCGACGATAACATACTTTGATACTTCCGCTGGCGTGTTCGCCTTTGAATTGCGGTTTGGGTATAAACTATTGTGGTATTTTAGGCCGATAAACTATGTTCACTTGTCGTTTTCTAAATGTTATGGCGACTATGAAATGCGGTAAAATTGCCATTTTTTATACGAAATAACAGGTTAAATTGCTGAATTTTGTCCATGAATTCTTATATAGTCATCTTTTTAGGCCGATACACACATTTTTATCAATAAAACGTGTTCGGCTTTTTTTTACAGCTGATAAAATTATTTATATGGAATTTTTAGCAAATTTCCGGTGGTGGACTCCCGGACCCCTAACCCCTGGGGTATTCCATACCCCCAAACCCTCAGAATTCCCCCCCCCCCATTGGCACTCCCTGGATTCGCCCCTGATAATTGCACAAACAAATATTTCTTCTCTTTATTTTTGCAGCAAACCTGCATACTCAGCCCTAATGTTATTCTTATGAAGAATAAATAAAATCCTATAGATCACTTATTTATTTAAGTATATTTATGAAACTTGGTAAGTGGCCTTATGTGGTAGTGAGAAACATATGCATGCATTGGAAATTCGCTGAGTACGCAGGTTTGCTGCGACGGGGGTATTTTTAACTTGTATTATCCGTGTGACTTCAGATACGGCTTTAGTTCAATAAGCATCCAGATTCAATGTTCGTTCACAGTACTTTGTAAAAAAAGAAGGTTTTTGCACCAAAAAGGCCATTTTCGACCACTGTGCGTCGCACGCCGGCAGCGGCGCCGATGCTTGCACCGGGCCTAGAGTGCGCGAGTGTGGTTGTGAACGTGGAGTGTGGAGAGAGACGCAATCGGGGAAACAGCCTGATAGTTCACATCACAGCCGCCCGCGCGCCACCAGACAGATCTGACTATGACCTCATAGAGGCCTAGTTCGTGTCCTTCATGAGGGAGCGTGCCAGTAGTAGCGTCTTCAAGGGCAACAATGCTTTGTCCAGTCTACTCATGTATTTAGTCAATGGTAAAGGCCTCCTAACTTCAAGTGTTTTTATTTGGACAGTGAACTCTGAAGGATTGTGTGACCCTCACTATTACGCACACAGGTTGCTTTGCCTTCATCTTGGTCCTACCAAATGTGCTCTAATTTAATATACCCCTCTCTTTTACATCTTTTTAGCGAATTTCCCCTATAGGGAAGAAGCTATTACCGTAGGTGGCATGGTAATACTTAAGCCCGAGACCATGATAACTTTTTGTTTTGAGGTCCCCAGATGCCAAAAACACTATTCGTTCAAATTTATATATATATATATATATATATATATATATATGTGTGTGTGTGTCCATTACCACGATAACTTTTGAAAGAAGCGCCCGATTTTGATGAAATTTGTCACAAATGTGGAGAGTAACATTTATAACTTTTAAGTTTGAAAACCAGATCGATCGGTCTATGGGAAGGGGGTTTTATGGGGGTTTAAAATTTTCCAAAAATCAGTTTTTTGAACTTTTTACCCTAAAATTTTAAAAAACACTAGATTTTGGTTATAGCCATTTTATAGAGCTTAAAAAACCAAACAATTTAGTATTTTGAATAATTAAGCTAGGTTTAGTGGTTGTGGAGAAAAGTCAAAAAATGTGTCTAAAAAATTTTCCATGTTAATCTTATGGGAATACGGTTTTTAGATTTTCCTCAGATAATTTCACTAAAAACTCCACATTTCTTTCTACCATTCAGTTTAGCTCTACAAAACAATCATTTTGGCGTTTTAATTGTTGTTTTACGTCCAACCGTTGCAGTGATATTCAAAGTGCTAAACACAGTACGTTGTCCAATGTTATCCTTATGGAGAATAAATAAAATGTTATATTTTGATTATTTATGTATGTATATTGATGAAACTTGGTATGTGGCTTCAACTAGTTGTAGTGTATTGATATTTGCACAAAAAAAGGGTTTTGTTGATTTTTCCTGGTAGCAGCAAACCTGCATACTCAGCAAATTTCCAATGCATAATATATGTCTTAATGCCATATAAAGCTGCATACCAAGTTTCATAAAAATATATTCATATATAAGTGATATATACAATTTTAATTATTCTCCATAAGAATAGCATTGGTGATGAGTACATAGGTTTGCTGAAACAAAGAACACAAACAATTGGTTTTTATGCAAATATAAATATAATTTAACTAGGTGAAGCCACATACGAAGTTTAATCAATATTCAATCATAAGTAAGCACTATATAACATTTTAATTATCTCCATAAGAATAACATGGGAGATGAGTAAGCAGGTTTGCTGCAACTAGGAACTAAAAAAATGGGTTTTTATGCAAATATCAATACAACTCAACAAGGTGAAGCCACATACCAAGTTGTATTAATTTATGTTCATAATTAAGGGAGTCATTACATTTTACTTATTCTCCATAAGAATAACATGGGGGCTGAGTACGCAGGTTCGCTGCTACGGGGATAATAAAAAAAAAAAACAATTTTTTTTGCAAATACCAATATACGTGATCCCACGTGCCAAGTTTCATCAATATACATTCATTAATAATGGAGATATCAAATTTTATTTATTCTCCATAAGGATAACATTGGACAACGTACTGTGTTTAGCACTTTGAATATCTCTGCAACGGTTGGACGTAGAATCACAATTTAAACACCAAAATGATTGTTTTGTGGAGCTGAATTGATTGGTAAAAGCAAATGTGAAGTTTACATCAAAATTAACTTAGGAAAAGCCAAAAACCTTTTTCCCATAAGATTAACATAGGAGATTTTATGAGCAGGTTTTTTTGGATTTTCTCCGCAACCACTTAACCTAGCTTAATAATTCAAAATACCATATTATTTGTTTTTTTAAGCTCTATAACATGGTCTAAACCAAAATTAAGTGTTTTTAAAAATTTTAGGGTAAAAAATGCAAAAAACTGATTTTTGGAAAATTTAAAACCCCCATAAACCCCCCTTCCCATGGCCCGATTTTTCTGGTTTTTGAACTTAAAGTCATGAATGTCACTTTACACATTTGAGCCAAATTTCATCGAAATCGGACGTTTTTTACTCAAGTTATCGCATTCACGGACACACATATATATAGATATATATATATACATATATATAAATTTGAACGAATAATGTTTTAGTCATCTGGGGACCTAAAAAAAAATTGTTCATGGTCTCGGGCTTAAATCTTACCATGAGACCTACGGTAATAGCTTCTTCCCTATAGGGGAAATTCTCTAATTCCCTATAGGGGAAATTCGCTAAAACTTCGTATGTAGCTTCACCTGGTTGAGTTATATTGATAATTGCAAAAAAAACCACATTTCTTGTCTTCCTTGTTGCAGCAAACCTGCGTACTCAATTACAATGTTATTCCTATGGGGAAAAAATAAAATGCTATATATCACTTATTAATGAATGTATTTTTGTGAAACTTAGTAAGTGGTTCTAGGTAGTAGTGATACCCATATGCATTAGAAATTCGCTGAGTACGCAGGTTTGCTGCGACGGGTGTATTTAACTTTTTTATCTAGTTGTTTTTTAAATCTTAATAAAAAGACGAGAAAAATGAATTCAAAATGTTTACTTTAAAGTTGTAAATACCTATACCATTTTTGTTAGTGATACTTTAACACATTCACTGTGGCTGACATGTTTAACGCATTCAGCATAGTGCGCGGGTTTTTTCCGGCGGTTGCTTGGGAAGGAAACAAATGTAGTTATAATGATTAACGCAGTGAACACATTAAACCAGAAAATAGCATATATTATGTTTCAAAGTTATTCCTTGGTCGGGCATTCTAGCTAACAGCGCAATATATTTTACCTGTGCATTTTAAAATTCCTCTGCACACAATCCTAGGTGAATCAAAGTGTTTTATGATCATAATTTTTTAGCACTGCACACTGTACTCCATTGCTGTCAGTACCTTGTGATAGCGTGTTGTAAGTTAGCTTCAATAATGTAGACCAATGCTTGTTCCAGGAAGAGGATAGATGAAATGATCAGTTCGCTGGACAGCAAGCAGGAGGCTCATCGCGAGAAGTTAAGCAAACTACAACACCAGTTCCTGCCCGAGCAGGTCAAGGCTGGGCTCAAGGCGTAACCAACTTCCCCCCCCCACCTTAGGCTAACCTCACTCGCTTTTTTATTAACTTTATTTTGTTTTCTTATTACTTGTTGTAACAGGATTAATTGATTATACTATTCATCAACTGTTGGTTAATTTTTTTGCCTACTCATTTTTAAGATTTTTATATTTTAGTTTAATGGTTGTTTCCCATTGTGGAGAATGGACTGAATGATATGTTTTTTGTAAATTACTATTAAAATCCTGCCATACAGATTTTAATTCAAAACTTAATTATGATAACATATTCAATCCATAGTGTTTTTCTTGTTGCACGATAAAAGTAATAAAGTATACATGACAATAACTTTTGAAAAGCTTGCCAAAATTACAGTTAGATGCCAAATTCATCTATTTATCTTTTATTCAATAATACTGTGTAGTGGCAACGTTTGACCACTTCCAAAGAGATAACTTCTGAACATAGAGCAGTAATGTTGATAACTTGTTAACTACGTCTTAAGCCAGGTGCACACTGCCGACTATCGCAGTTGTGCTCGCGAACCACAGTTCTCAGAAAAGTCGAGCCACTAACAGCCCCAGTCAAGAAGCCCCGTTTGCAACAATGGAAGCCGCGCCTACTGGTGCACACTGCCGACACGATCAGTCGTAACAGTTTGCTGCGACTGATCGCGTCGGCAGTGTGCACCAGTAGACTCGACTTTCATTGTTACAAACAGGACTTGACTGGTACTGAGTGGCTCAAGAACTGTGGTTCACACACGCGACTGCGATAGTCGGCAGTGTGCACATGGCCTTACAACAGTTATTCCAAATTCTTGGCGAATTCGTATTTTGGCAATTTGTAAGCGACAAGGCGCTAAGGATGGCATAATTTTTCAAAATACGTGTTTGCCATGAATTTCGAGTAAGGATTGTAAGACGTAAGTAAAATAGGTGTGCGATTTAGGGGAGAGACAATGGACGAGAGTAGTTTCTTGAATCACCACCAGGAAGCGCTGACATATTGTCAACATAAACTAAATAAGTGGGTTTCTATGTATGAAGTGTCAAATATCCGACCAGAAAAGTCATATTTAGCTATGCCCAACCAAACCTAACCTATTTGGATAGCCTTCAGTTCACAACAGATGGGTAGGTCATTCGATTAAATATCGACTATCATATTATGAACTATCGATTCTAGATTCTAGCTCTTTGTTTTTTAACATAATAATAATGGATTTACGTGTAAAAAATAACTTTTGCTTCAGTTCAGGACAAAATTATAGTAACCTAACTCCGCAGAGCGCTGTAAGGTGGCTCTTCGTTGTTCAACATATTACAAATAAATGAATTTGTATAATAGAAATACCTACAAAGTAAATTTTAAGAAAAAATCTAGATCTTAAAAAGTAAACGATAAAAATAAGACTTGAACCCGAACAAATTAATGTAAAATTTAGAAATAATGCAGACCCAAAAATTTAACAACCAAGATTAGAACCCGGGACTGCAAGGTCATGAGTCCGATACTGTATCCACTGGTACACGGTAGGATATGTGTGACAATGGGAAAGTTACATTATAACAAGGTGAGAACGCTGTGGATGCCCTAGTTTCTAGTTGAGTAGTCGACTACGATAATCTATAGTTTATCAAGCCTTGTTCAGGTTCTGATATTTTATTTTGATCAAATCTGACATCTTTTTTTCATGTGGGAAGGTTAAGTGTTTTGAAAACCCGAAAAGTCTATTTTATATTTTTCAAAAGTAGTACGACGTAAGTGGCCTGAAGGGGCCATAGCCCCTAACCTGGCTCTAATACTCTGCAAGTACACTGTCAGTTCGTAAACAAAGAGACACCTAATCACGTGTAATGTAAATAAAGCAGACGTTTTTAAATCCACATGCTTTTCTTTTGGGGGATGTTTTAAGTTATTTCTCCTTCGCTGATGACATTTTGGAAATACTACTAATTTTCCTGAGTCCCTGGGAGCAAGACCTTTAAATTGAGCTCTCTCCCATTATCCTGCAGTTTGCCAAACTCCCATAATTTTTACTTACAAATGTTGCTTACAAAATTATATATAAACATTGGTAACACTGTTTTTTGTATTTTAATGCAGTTTAGAATGATATACAAAACTTATATATTTTGCGATTTCTGTGTCGAAGAGGGGGGAAATACTGGCGGTAGGTCAGGTTTCCGCAATGCTTTTAATTGGGATTAACAACTGCAACTCGGCCGCAGAGAGTCACGTGACCAAAAATGTATGAAGGCCCGTTAGTTATCGTAGGTCCCATTTGAACCCTGGATCAAAGTGCGACCCTGGCCAGCAGAATAATGCCTATAACTGCTCAGCCTCTGATCAGACTAGCAACTATATCGAATCGGGTGTTATTTAGCCTTACGCGCAGGAGGAGGTAGTTCTGTTTTTGTCTTCCAGGCTACACTACATGTCAGACTCGGACCGTAGATAGGGCTCATAACGGTACAGTTTCTTATACCATAACTAACCTTTCAACGAACATGGATATGTTTGAACGGTGTTCCTCGTACGACAAACCACGTTCAAGGTTAAAAATACCAACTGTGAGGAAATCCAAAAAACAAACATAACATATAACAAATGGTTTAATATATGAATTTGTCATTTGTTCATTATTAAATATTGTCAGGACTCAAAATGCCCTTACATCAAGACTTATATAAAAATAACCATTTATAAAATTACTTATATAACCTCTCAATATCCATTAAAAATACATAATACAGTGATAGCAATCATCAAACATAGATAATGCACTTAGTTTGCTTAAATTTATAGCTGGAATATCGGCGAGCGGGAGTTTACTCGTCAAGGCACACAGTGCGGACGATGGTCTCCGTCACTCTGTACGGATCACAGTTGGACGAGGGGCGACGGTCCTCCAAGTAGCCTTTCTTTTCCTCGGCACACCCTCGAGGGATGCGGATACTGGCTCCGCGGTTGGCAACACCTGTTGACAGACACTCGGAGATAAGACACTGCCAAAGTCGGCTAATAAATTCTGCGAGTCTGAACTCGTAACAGGATACTAGGCTGGTCATCATAGGGTGGATTTCATGATACTTTCATTTAATGAAAAAATATTGAATACCCAAAAATTTGTAGTTTAATGTCTTATTTTTATGTAAGAAACGCTGAATCAATGAAAATAAGGTTGATTAAACAGAACATTACTAATTGTTTAAAATAATTATTTATATAGGCTGCAATGATATGCACAGTCACACTGTATAGATATTTGCTAATTCTGTGCCCGATGCTATAAATGTAGTCCCAGATGGGGATACAGTGGGGAGGCCTTAGACCTTCACGTATTCTACCCATTTTTCACCATAAAGGTTATTGTATTTTGACAATTTATATTTCCCCCCCTTTATAAAACCCCCTAAAACGATAGTCCGCCCCTGTGTAGTCCAGGTGCAAAGAGGAATTTTTATTTTAACTCCAAATCAGCAGCTAACCAAGTTTATGAATGAAATGGTTAACAGAGCTTAGGTTTAGTCATCTACTCATATTTGTACAGACTCTACATGGCAGATACAACCCCCTATCCCACTTGGTTGTGTTATCAACTAACTCGGGAAGGCCGGCACAAACCTGCAGAGAAGTCGTGGATGGAGGAGGTCTCATGTTTGCCGGTGAGTCGTCGCTCGTTGTCCTTCCCTCCCTTGGGGTCATAGGCCTGGATGTGGCGAATGTGCTGCTTGGACAACTTGTCAATGGCCTTCTCTATCTCTCTGCAACATTGTGATAATAGTGAGAAATTAGTGCAGACAGAAGTGTATATTGCTACTGTCAATTGATATATGAAGTACTTGTTGCTTATTTTTTCCTCAGCACAACTGAAAAATTGCGTACAAAGGAATTTCTAGAGACCCGACATCTTCCAAATTGATTTTGACAATCTTGATAAAACCTTGCCAAATTCCTTGGTGGTATTCAGTGAGTTATAAGATGAATTATGCATAGGGGCCTATATTTATCCCAAAATTAATGTTGGCATAACACACGCTCATGAAATGGATATTCTCCTCAGATGCCAGAAACATACCATTATCAAAAAAGGTAATCAGATTAATAATCTATTATAAAAGCATTTTTATGATTTTATTCTCATTTTCACACTTCTACAATATTCATAAATTTTTTCTCTATTTTTTTTGTTTGTGAGGAAGCATTTTTTTGTTTGTATTTCAGTCTGTTAATTTTTTAAAACTTAATTTCTAAACTATTCTTTGTTCAATCTGACATTTATACATTTTATTCGTGCTTCTTGTCATAAGGGTGACTGATTAGCGTGATTCTACTATCCCAGCAGCACACATCATTGGGCCATCGTCGGCATGAAGGATATGGTAGGGAAATGTTCGGTTGGCATTAACGCGGTTGGGCCAACGAACAAATCGTTGGCTAGCCCACGTTGGCAAATCCAACCATAGCCGACTTTGGGCCATCAAACGCTATTGTTGGCAAATCCTACCATTATATTATTATTAATTATATATTCATATAATATATATGATATAATAATATTATTATTAATTATATATTCATATAATATAATAATATAATGGTAGGATTTGCCAACAATAGCATTTGATGCCCCAACGTCGGCTATGGTTGGATTTGCCAACGTGGGCTAGCCAACGATTGGTTCGTTGGCCCAACCACGTTAATGCCAACCGACCATTTCCCTATCATATCCTACAATGCCGACGATGGCCCAATGATTTATGCTGATGGGCCAACCTCGCGCCAACCGTTGGCCTACCATTTCCTACATTGGCCCAACGATTTGTGCTGATGGGGTATAAATTAACATTATATTTTTATTATTATAATTATATTAAATATATAGTAATTTGCTCGTAGTTTTTCATATTTAATAGATACATAAATCAAATTAACTTGTTCCTACTTTTATTACAGTGATTTTTGCACGAGTAGATTCACGTAGAAGAATAAAACGAGTACTATCCAATCTTAGAAGAATAAAACATAATAGTATATAGGCTAGTACAAGTCGTGCAGGCACAGACTATTGGTAATTTCTATATCTCAGTCCATCCTTCGATTCTCGTAAGTCAGATTGGCCGTGGGGGTTAAGGCAAATGTTGAGTAACTCAAAGGTTGAAGGTTCGAGACCCGACTGTGACTCGATATTTTTGCAACGTAATTCCTTTTTTAAAGTTTCTATAATTGGTTTACTAAACAATTCAATTAGATAAATCTTGATTTTTAAAATTAAAATAAGCATTTAAATAAAAAAAATTATAAACCATTGGCATTTGGTTGGCATTGTTGGATAATGGTTGGTTAATCCATCGATAGGCCAACCTCGCGCCTCACGACATGCCCACCGTTGGCCAACTATTTCCGTCGACCATTTGTCAACATTGGCCCAACGATTTGTGCTGATGGGGTAAGGATATATAAAGGAGACTAATTTCAATTTTGAAGGCTTTCTGCTATTAATCCTGGAGACGGCACATCATAGAGGTTACCTCTGGAGTGGAAGTAAACATATGAATATCCCTTATCTGGCAGGCAGGCCATGAACAGTCTCATCACCCCTTACTGGTTTCTCCCCCGAGACTCATTTATGTCCTGACTTACTATGTGACAAATTCAAAAAGAGTTTTTATTTTAATTTCATTCTAGTCAGTAACAACTATATTATAGTCATATTAAAGTTTTTTCCCGTAGATATATTTAAAAAGCTGTCATAATTTTACTTCTTATTTATTTTCTTGAACAAAAAATGTTAAAACTAGATAATTTTTTTACAGATATAATTTTGTTTCCTCTGAATATTTACAAAGCTGTACAAAATAGTTTATTTCTAAATTGTGTAAAATAAGTTTTATAAGTTTATTTGTATACCTGAAAGTAACTTAAGTATGTGCTCCCTCACATTTTCAATGCACATTGTTTGATGTTTGCTAATGAGTATTAAAGGATTTAGAATTATTTAAATCCATGCACCCGTGCAGGTTATGTTCTTGATTTATTTTAAAAGCCAAGTCACACCATCTGATCATTTCCACTCACATGATGCCGTTGTCCACTCGCATGGCAGCGGTGCTGAAGTTGCAGTGAGCCCCGGCTCCGTTCCAGTCCCCGGGCATCGGCTTGGGGTCCAGCGTGACACAGACGCCAAACTCCTCGGCGACGCGATGCAGCAGGTACCGCGCGATCCACAGCTCGTCTCCGATAGAGATCCCTTCGCAAGGGCCTACTTGGAACTCCCACTGGAAGGAACATGGAGTTGTGTAAGTGGTTTGTAGGTGTTGTGGGAAAAAGATCAAGAAAATGTCACAAAAGCTTCAGATTCCTCAAAATAGGGTTACCGGTAGGCCTACTCCAAAACTTTAGAAGTTAAAATGATTTTGGTAAACAGCTATTTTACCCTTAATTTGACACTAACATCCCCTAATCGAGTCAGAATATTCCTTTATACAGAGTCATGAGTCCAAATCATGTTTACAATCATTGTCCTTCTCTGACCCCTAACATACACCCTTACTGACCTGGTGATTGGGTTAATGATCCTGGCTAAACAATCAATCGGTCTTAGTCAGTAACAAGGCTACACAAGGCACTCATTACTCATTCATATTTGCCTTAAAATACCCCCAAGTTGCATTGGCGTCTTATACAGTGATTAAGTGATAATTTTCAATTATCTTAAGTTTAGGGCCGCTTTCTCCAATAGGTTATTTTGAACTTGAGATTAAGGCACAAATCGTTTTCCCAAAAATGTCATCAGCCAGTTTAGTTTAATCCAAAAAATATCAAGTTAACGTTTTTCAAATGATGTTTGTTTATTTACCTTCTAGTTAAATTAAAAATAAATTAATGTTTATTATACAGGATTATTAAAGGTTATGTTGTCATAGAATAAAATAATGAAACAGTGTTCTCTAAAGGTTTAACACAAACCAGGTTTTAACTACCCTTCATTAACACACTGGGAAAGTGGAATTTCTCATAAACTTGAGTTTAAATCAAAGTTTAAGTTAAACAGTAACTTACTTGGGGAAAGCTGCCCTCAGAGGGTTGACATTTATAAATAGTTAAGATGCATTAGCAGGTTGTATATTGGTGCTTAAATTGTCCACAGATAAGTACGGGTAACTGTTTTAATCAACCAGAATACAGGAATTGCTTACCTTTATTAACTGTTATTACCAGTCACTAAGTTATAGGATATCTGAGTCCAACAGTTAGTCCATCAAAATTAATGGACAAACATATAGTTAGCTAGATATCTTTGCAAATAGTTTACCTCTTCCTCTCTGAAGAAATATAAATTTGTTGACCTCACTTTCAAAGTTGGCTTAAGGTAAAACATATATGTAATGTGTGAAATAATCAGAATAGACGTTTAGATTAGACATACCCATACCTTTATTTTTAGTCCTCTACCACGACTTTCACAAATATTTTAGGACACCGCCTAGTTTTCATATTTTATTACACTGAGTGTATTTTCATAAATATCAAAAAAATATAAAACATACTTATCAAAGAGAAGTTTAAATTGTTTAAATTTTGTTACGTATACTGTCCACTTTGTAGTAGAGAACCATACCTGTGAGGGCATGACCTCAGCGTTGATCCCAGATATGGTGACTCCTGCGTACAGACAAGCTCGGTAGTGAGCCTCCACGATGTCTCGGGCGTAAACCTTGTCAGCCCCCACACCGCAGTAGTACGGACCCTGTAACGTCAAAGCAAATACTCAGTATTACAATATCTGCATAATTTATTCAGTACCAAAATATAAATTTAAAACAATCAATTACAACTATAAAAGAGACATATTGTAGATGAATTTAATTAAACTTAGACTCTTAAAAACTTAAAATAGGAATTCTTAAAACATGTTGATCACTGGAGGAGTGGATAAAGTTAAAAATAAAATTGTACAGACAGTTATCTTGATTTGTCCGTGATCGATATTTTAGTTTTTACAGTCACACATAAGGAACTATAATATTAGGAGTATGCTCAAATATTCACGTAATGGGATGACCGAACTCAGAAATGGTAGATGAAAGTTTCTGCTGTTAACATAAGTTCCAACCAAAATTTCATTACAAAATATTAAATAAATAGCCCTGGGGACTCTGTAGGAAAATATCTACTTTTCTTTTGGTTGATTTTAGGTCATAGGATAAATCGTTCTTAATTATATTAAATTATATTATACTAGTGGCTTACGGGGGCTATAGCTCCTAACATATTGTTTTGTATAGATGGGTAATCACAGCTGATGTTTAGTTCATTTTGCTTATTAATAAAAACACTGCAGTGATTTTTCCATAAGAAAATCATTGGATCTTTGAAGTCCAGTAGGGCGTAGCCCACGTAATTTTTGAGATTTCTCTGATTTTTTCCCACCGTCCTTGGCCCTCAAGTTTTAAAATGAATCATCATAACTTAACTTCTTCCTAGCTCAAGATATTTCATGGAGACTGATTCGCT